>CAMRHE010000051.1:6277500-7477500 GCA_947044405.1 Leptodactylus fallax | reverse complement strand
GGAGATATTTTATTGAAATTTGGCCAATATATTCTGGACCAAAACTGCAGAGATGTCACGAAATTTCAGCCCTCTACGGCTTTTCGAAAAAAAGTTATTGCAATTTTAAAACGGAATAGTTACAATTGTACCTACTCAGCCGGACGAAGGTTAACTTACACAAGTGATTTTGAGATTGTTTTTTTCATGACCCTTTGTACTTCATGTTAGTGATAAACATTGATAAACATTTTTGTATTTATTTATAAAAATAAATAGGAAATTTGATGGAAATTTCGAAAAAAAAAAGTGAAAATGTGACATTCTCTGCTTTTCAGACACATAGTCATACCACCCAAATATATTAATAAATATTATATACCATATCTCTGCTTTATATTAGCATAATCTTTTAATTGTCCTTCAATTTATTTTGGACATTAGAAGGCTTAAAGGTGTAACAGCAATTTTCCAGATTTACAAGAAAAATTCAGTTCTGAAGGGAATTATAAAGGCCTATATATTAGAAACCCCCATGAATCACCCCATTTTCAAAACTGCACCCCTCAAATAATTCAAAACAGCTTTCTGAAAGTTTGTTAACCCTTTAAGCATTTCATGGTAATTAAAACTATATGGAAGTGAAGTTTAGACATTTAATTTTTTTAATAACCCTAAAATTAACACATTCACAAAGGGTTAAAGGAGAAAATTAATCTCACAGTTTGTTATGAAATTGCTCCCGAGCACAGAAATACCCCAAATGTGGGTGTAAACTGATGCATGGGCACACAGCAGAGGGCCGAAGGGAAGGAGAGACACTGGATATTTGAAAAGCAGATTTTTCAGGTGCCATGTTGCATTTGTAGAGCCCATAGAGTACCAATACAATGAAAACCAAAAAAAGTGACCATGTTTTGGAAACTACACCCCTCACAGAACATATCAAGGGGTTTAGTGAGCATTTTTGATGCCACAGCTGTTTCACAGATTTTATTAACATTGGGATGTAAAAATGAAAAATTACTTTTTTCCAATAAACCATCAATTTAGTTCAACATTTTTCATTTTCACAAGAAGATAAAGGAGAAAAAGCTCCCCAAAGTTCATTACACAATTTCTCTGGAACCCAGGAATACCCCATATGTGGTTGTAAACTGCTGTATAGGTACATGGCGGTGCTCAGAATGGAAAGTGCGCCATTTGGCTTTTGGAGGGCAGATTTTGCTGAAATAGTTTTCAGGTGCCATGTTGCATTTGCAGAGCCCCTAGAGTACCAATACAATGGAAACCCCTCAATAGTGACCCCATTTTGGAAACTACACCCATCAAGTAATTTCTCAAGGGGTATGGTGAGCATTTTGACCCTACAGCTGTTTCACAGATTCTATTAGCATTGAGACATAAAAATGAAAAAAAAAACAAAAAACTTTTTTTTTCAATAAACCGTCAATTTAGCACCATATTTTAAATTTTTACAAGGGGTCAAAGAAGAAAAAACACACCACAGTTTGTTACACAATTTCTCCTGAACATAAAAATACCCTATATTTGGCTGTATACTGCTGTATTGGTACATGGTGGAACTCAGAATGGAAAGAGCTCTATTTGGCTTTTGGAGGGCAGATTTTGCTGGAAGAGTTTTCAGGTGCCATGTCACATTTGCAGAGCCCCTGATGTACCAGTATAATGGAAACCCTTTAAAAGTGACCCCATTTTGGAAACTGCCCCCCTCAAGGAATTTCTCAAGGGGTATTATCATTTTGAGCCTAAGAGTGCTTCCCAAAAAATTAATATACAAATTGAAAATTGACATTTTTAAAGAAATATGTCAATTCAGTGCCCAATACGTTGCGCCCACTTTGAGTCATCTCAGACATTCACTCCTAAATCTATTATGTGGGCTATCCCGGGTACAAAAAGTTATATATGTGGGTGTAAACTGCTGCTTGGACACACAGCTGGGCTCAAAAAGAACTGAGAGGTTTTAAGTAGCCCCTTGTGCTTTGGAGTATAGATTTAGAGGGACTTTCTGGATCCCATGTTTTTGCAGAGCCCTGGAGGTTTTTTTTATTTTTTTTTCTTACCAGTAAGTAATGAAAAAGGGATGGGTGAATTCTACAAGAAGTGACCCCATTTTCTGAAGGGAAAGCAAGGCACCTTTTCTGCGGAGGTTTCGGTCTCCAGCCTAAGAAATCGCAGGTTACAGTGATGGTCCAGGCCCACGGTCTAGCAGCAACCACTCTACACCTGTTGGGCTGTGTGCACCAGGCCTTTTTGGTTAAATAGCTGCTAGGACCACTGCTAGGAGGCCCGGCTTGTTTGGCTGACACGGCTTGTCCTGTGGTCTGTGCTTTGGTCTGTGTCCTTTGTCTTTGGTTCCCCACCGTGTCTTCCCGCGGTGCGTGGCTCTCTGCCTGGTTCCCCCGTGGCTGGGGGGGGTGTTGGCGTGGGGTGCTTTGCTGGTGCCTGTTGGGGTTTATTCAATTGAACGAATACTGATCTACCCCCCCCCCCCCCCCCCCTCCGGCTTTTTTTTCCCAGCCCCCCCCCCCCCACCCCCCCCCCGGGGGGGGGGGGGGGGGGGGGGGGGGGGGGGGGGGGGGGGGCGCCCCGCCCGGCCCCCCCCCCCCCCCCCCGCGCCGCCCCCCCACGGGGGGGGGGGGGGGGGGGGGGGGCGGGGGGGGGGGGGGGGGGGGGCGGCCAAGTGCCCGCCCTCTGGGACCTCCTTCAAGACTGTGGAAGCCATTTCGGTGCTACTCTGCAGCTCACAAGAGAAGCCAGGGCATATCTAATCAAGCAGGTGGCTACTTTGAGACCTAGATATAAGACATATTTTCGTTGTTTCACCTTTTTTGTTAAGTATATAATTCCACATCCGTAATTCACAGTTCTGCACCCTGCTGTGTGAATCACATTTTTTATAATCAAAAAAAAAAAAAACCCTCGGAGGGAGAAAGTGTGCCCAACCTTTTGGTCTGTCCTGTATGTGGGTGTAAACTGCTGCTTGGACACACAGCTGGGCTCAGAAGGGAGAAGCCTTGTGCTTTGGAGTATAGATTTAGGGGGGGTGGTTTTTGGGGGGGGGGGGGGAGGGGGGGGGGGGGGGGGGGGGCAAAGGGCAAAACCAAGTTGCCCCCCCCCAAGGGGGGTTGTTTTTCTCACCTGCGTCCCGGGGGGGGGGGGAGAATGGCGGTTTATGCCCACATGTATGACACTGGTGTACCCAGGATAATGTACTTAATGCCATATGTGGGTATAAACTGCTGCTGCTTCGGCACAGCCGGGCACAGAAGGGAAGGAGCGCTATTTTGGTATTTGAAGCACAGTTTGGTTTTGGGCAGCAGACAATGGAGCACCAGGAACAGGTGAGTATGTTTTTTTTATGTTATACCTCACCTGGCCCCCTATGTGGTTTGTCCAATTCCTGTGCAAGCCCTTCAAGGATATAAAAAAACACTTTCAGTCTTTTCAAATAGCGGGAAAGCATAGTGGGCAACTTGCTGGCAGAGTATGATGCTCCTCAAGAATTTAGAATGCTTTATTCATTCCATCCTCAGATTTTCAAGTTAATAATAGGAGTAAAGTTGATCCAAATAGGAAATATTTTTTGGGGGGTTACACTTTTAAACTTACACTTTCTGAGAGTCATAGCCCTAGATTAATTTTAAGAATATCAAGAAATCCCTGTACACATTGAATTCATAATGTATTCTATCAATGCTGGAAATTCAGTATTTTATCATTTCTGTTCTGTTTGATACTGTTCATACTAGAACCTTTTCCAGATTTTACAAACTGGGCACTATATACATATTTGGTATCACCATAATCTCACTGACCCATAGAATAAACATAACATTTTATTTTTGCACCATGGTGAACATTGCAAAATTTAAAATACAAAAAATATAGCAGAACTAATGGGTTTTTTCCCATTACCCTATACAAAGAGTTAATGTTAATAAATAAGCCATATGTATCCTGAAATTATGCCATGAAAAATACACCTTTTCCTGCAAAAAGTCCTTATGGCTATGCTGATGGAAAAATAAACATGATGTGGTTTTCAGAAAGGAGCTGTGCAAAACTAAAACTGGGTGCAAAACTGGGTCTTTTAGGATAAAATAGGGTCTGGTCCTGAAGGGGCTATTAAACTCAATTTACTACTCAGAGGTTTTACTATTATTATACTGTAGAATAACTCTGTTTTATCTGGGTAGGTATGTTCTTTCATTGCAAAAAATAGCATAAAAATAATTTCATGATTATAATTGAATATACAATATAATATTCAATTAATTCAATTTTCAATTAAAAAAATAATATATTGAAAACTCTAAAATGCCATTCCTTATCTCAATCTAGATTTCTTGTAAAAGATTTTAAGTGCCACTATATATTCTGCATTCTTGCCATTATTTCAATGCAGTTTTAGGTGGTGTTAAGAGTTCACTGTATTACTATATTTATTTTTTCAATAAGAATTTCTAAACAAAATGAGATCAGTATCAAATGTTTTCTAAACTTTGTAAATGAGCATATGAAGAACAGATTAAAGTTTTACAATTTGTAAAGAAATATGAGATGTCACAGAAAATGTCATTTTAATGTCATTTGTGAAATTAGAAAATTATTTTTATCATTACTTTAATTAATAATATGGGAATCAAGTTAGATTAATATGCTTAAAATGTGTTTTTTCATGCCATTTACATAAGTGGTGTTCTGAATAACAATTGGTGAATCATTCTTAGAACTTTAAAAACTTTCTCTTCATGCAGGTTGTCCTGTAGGGGGTCATTTGCAAATGAATGCAGTATTAATCAGATAGATAGATAGATAGATAGATAGATAGATAGATAGATAGATAGAAAAATAGATAATACAACCCCAATTCCAATAAAGTGTAAAACATAAATAAAAACAGAATACGATGATTTGCAAATTCTTTTCAATCTATATTCAATTGTATACACTACAAAGACAAAGTATTTAATGTTCAAACTGATAAACTTTATTGTTTTTTTGCAAATATTCACTCATTTTGATGCCTGCAACACGTTCCCAAAAAGTTGGGACAGGGGCAAATAAAGACTGGGAAAGTTAAGGAATGCTCAAAAAACAGCTGTTTGGAGCATTTCAGAGATGAACAAGTTAATTGGAAACAGGTGAGTGTCATGATTGGGTATAAAGGGAGCATCCCCGAAAGGCTCAGTCGTTCACAGGCAAGGATGGGGCAAGGTTCACCACTTTTTGAACACCTGCGTGAGCAAATAGTCCAACAGTTTAAGAAAAACGTTTCCCAACGTACAAGGAATTTACAGATTTCATCATCTACAGTCCATAATATCATCAAAAAATTCAGAGAATCTGGACAAATCTCTGCAAGTTTTGTCCAACATTGAATGCCTGTGACCTTCGATCCCTCAGACAGCACTGCATTAAAAACTGACATCATTCTGTAATGGATATTACCATATGGGCTCCGGAACACTTCAGAAAACCATTGTCAGTAAACACAGTTCGTCGCTACAAGTGCAAGTTAAAACTCTATCATGCAAAGCGAAAGCCAAATATCAACAACACCCAGAAACACCGCCGGCTTTTCTGAGCCTGAGCTCATCTGAGATGGACTGACGCAAAGTGGAAAAGTGTCCTGTGGTCTGACCAGTCCACATTTCATATTATTTTTGGAAATCATGGACATCATGTCCTCCGGGCCAAAGAGGAAAAGGACTGTCCAGATTGTTATCAGCGCAAAGTTCAAAAGCCAGCATCTCTGATGGTATGGGGGTGTGTTAGTGCCCATGGCATGGGTAACCTGCACATCTGTGAAGGCACCATTAATGCTGAAAGGTACATACAGGTTTTGGAACACCGTATGCCGCCATCCAAGTGACGTCTTTTTTCAGCGATGTCCCTGCTTATTTCAGCAAGACAATGCCAAGCCACATTCTGCACGTGATACAACAGCGTGGCTTTGAAGTAAAAGAGTGCGGGTACTAGACAGGCAGTCCACACCTGTCTCACATTGAAAATGTGTGGCGCATTATGAAGTACAAAATACAACAATGTAGACCACAGACTGTTGAGCAACTGAAGTTGTACATCAAGCAAAAATAGGAAAGAATTCCACCTATGAAGCTTCTACAACTATTGTCCTCAGTTCCCAAACACTTATAATGTTGTTAAAAGGAAAGGTGATGTAACACAGTGATAAACATGCCCCTGGCCCAGCTTTTGTTGACTCTGTCCCAGCTTTTTTGGAATGTGTTGCAGGCATCAAATTCAAAATGAGTGATCATTTGCAAAAAAACAATAAAGTTTATCCATTTGAACATTAAATATCTTCATTGGAATTGGGGTTGTAGACAGAGATATTTGTGTACACAATATTAATGTGTTTATATTTATATAATGTGCACAAATTATAAATGTTGTAAATACTATCATATAATGTGCAGTCAATGTCTTTTTTTCTAAAATGTTGGTGTACAGGTGTACAACAAACTGCACACATCATCAGCATTTATATCTTTGTGTGCAGTTTGTTGATTAGTCTGTTTCAAAGTTAGAAAACATACTGCTTTGACAGAATAAAAAAAAAAAGTGTGAAAACTATTAAGGTTTAATTTAAGGTACATCCAGGAAAAAAAGGAATTTGATACTACCCTTTTTTACCAATTGATATACTTTCTTAAAACAACAAGATTATGTAGGATTTTATTTGATCAAAGTGGGTACATTGCTGGAAATGATCAGTCTTACTAGCAAAACCATAGCTAAATATCTACTTTAACCCCTTAAGGACACAGCCTAAAAGTACCTTAAGGACCAGGCCTAATTTTTTCAATTCCAAGTCAAAAAATGTATTCCTCAAAAAAAAAAAATCTTATCCTGCAAACCCCACTAGATGAACATACACATTAAACCAACAACAATATAGAAACCCACATCCAAATATATTAAAGTTATGCTTTATTATGACACTTTATCATTGCAAAAACAAAATAAATATATAACTAAAATAAGAGATACAATACGGGCACAAAATACTATTATCCTGTGGACTTGAAAAGGAGTCTCAAATATTATAAACAGATATAACAACAATATAGAATCCCATGGCCCAGGAAAATCAATATAGAACAATCAGAAATGTCTTTGAAATTGCATGCCTTTCATATAGATAGTCATACTACCCACATTACCTCATAAATATAATTTACCATATCTCGGCTTTATGTTGGCATCAAACTTTAATCAGCCTTTCATTTTTTTCAAATATTATATGGCTTACAAGACACATTTTCAAGAATATTTCCAAAACAAATTTTTCAAGAGATCAGTTCAGTTCTGAAGGGGTCCTGAAAGGCCTCTCTGATAGAAACCCCCATAAATCACCACATTCTCAAAACTGCACTCCTGAAAGAATTCAAAACATCGTTTAGGAAGTTTCTTAATCCTTTCTTCATTTCACAGTAATTAAAACAAAATGGAGGTGAAATTTACACTTTTCAATTTTTGTCAGTAATATATTCTTTTAACCCTTAAGGGTTTAAAGGAGAAAATAAATTTTACAATCTGCAACCATGTTGCATTTGCAGAGCCCCTGAGGTACCAGAATAGTTGGAACTCCAAATATGAGCCCAGTTTGGAAACTAGACCCCTCAAGGACTTTATCAAGGGGTTTAGTGAGCACTTTGACCTGACAGGTTTTCACAGAATTTTTTACCATTGGAATGTGAACATGAAAAATTACTTTTTTTTTCTAATAAAATTTCACCTTAGCCCTACATTTTTCACACGGGGTTAATGGAGAAATTTCACTCCACATTTTGTTACACAATTTCTCCTGAATTTGAAAATACCACATATGTGCTGCTACACTGATTTATGGGCACATGGCAGCACTGGGAACGGGAAAAGTGCAAATTGGCTTTTGGAGGACAGATTTTGCTGGAATACTTTCCAGGTAAATGTCCCATTTACAGAACCCCAAGGTGCCAAACAGTGGAAACCCCCAAAATATGACCCCATTTTGTAAAATAGATCTCTCAAGGAATTTATCAAGGGGTATAATGATTACTTTCATTGGCCAAAAGCAGAGATCGCCATTGTGGGGGGGGGGGGCATGATTCCCTCCTGATATGTCCCCTGGATTGTCTTCTGGACAGCAGCAATCGTTTACCGGTCACTGTCTTCTGGACAGCAGCAATCCTTTACCGGCCACCGGTCCTATGATCTCTAGAACACTAGAAACCAATTTGACACAATATCACAATATGCTAACAAAAGCCTTGAAATTTTGCATTTTATACCTCCCCTACCACAGAATAGCCACATCTTGTCACAAATATGATAGCATATCTCTTTTTCTTTTTTCTTTTTAACTTATTAGCATATCATGCTAGATATGTCTAGTTAAGAGGAGACAATTGCAAGTTTTGCCATCCCTTCTCCCTCAAAAAATATACTGAACACTGCAGATCCATAAGACAACTTTTCTAAAGAGGCAAGCTTAGCTGTAGTAGATTGATTCTATGTATTGTAGCATACCTCTGTAATAAAATCACAAAATATTATTTAGATGCCAGTTCTGCAATGAAAAGTGATCTGGTGATCATCTAGTGATATCTTCTCTGATTGTTGTGGTGGTAATGATGGGAAATTTCCTGTACAGTATTTTCCTTACAAACATGCTATGAGATTATTGTAATCCTTACAGCTTTCCTATCTTTCCTTCCCCACATCCCATTTTTGATTGCATACTGACGCACTGCAAGTTTTGGTATTAAAAAGTTAAGATCTCCTAATGGGGAGCATGTTTTCAACCTGTGTATCATAAATCTCCATAGAGCAAGGAGAAGAATGTAGCATATTTAGGCTGCCAGACATTAAAAAGAGTTTCTATCAACCTTACTGTGGTCAGAGGGGCCTGTGGGCCTGCAGTCCCCATATCTATGCCACTGGGCCTACTCCCAATCTGAATGAGAAGGGAAACCCTACTTTTGTTCTAGCAGAAATTAAGGTAGTAACTTTATTTCAAACTAATATCCTGTAATTTGTTGTCACAGAGAAAAGTAAAACCCACATGTAGCAGAAGTGAAATGTCGTAATTTCTTTGGAGACAAATTTACTGACACCATGTATGACTTTTCAGAATAAATTGATGAATAAATCTAGCACATGTTCTTTTTTTCTGAAAAGGTATTGGAATCCTTTTTAACCTCTTGCAGACTGTCTGTTGACTATACATGTCAGAGCAGCCGCAAAGTAACTGTGTAAAGAAGTTTTTGTAAAATCCAGTCACAGCTGGAAAGCAGGGATGATTTATTACTGTCCCTGCCTTCCCTTGCTGTATACATAGTGATCATGATGCAGTTTTCTTCCAGCCCAGCAGTCATGTGATCTGCAGGGTTCGGGGAACTTCTGTTGTAGGGTCCTAGAGTATCCAAATTAGCTTTGCAGTAACTGTAAGTAGGCTTTATTTCTCCAGTAACTGGGGCTAATATATCAGCAAAAAAAAGTAAGGTTAAAATGCCCCCCCAAAAAGAGAAAAAAAACTATAAAAATGTAAAAAGCTTTTTTTTGTTACATTTTCCCAGATACTAAAAAAGCAAATAAACAAAATATAAACATGCAAAAATAAAAATAACATAAAAGTAAAGCCCTATATTTCACTGAAAAAAGAGATATTATAGTGTTCAAAAGAACATATACCGAAAAACCTGAGAATGTGTCGGGTCATGAACCAGGTAAAATGGCCCAGTCATGAAATAGCTACACTTAACAAATTAATTATGGAGAAAAACCATGGAGAGTTCCATAGTCTCTTTGCTCTTATAGGAAAGTGTATTATCCAAAAGTTCAAGGTGCAGGTAGAGTGTAGACAACCCAATCAATATATGAGTTATGAAATAAGCAGTCTTTTACAATATGCTATCAAAAGTGATATGATAACACAAAATGATTTGTAATATATCCTATATGTATCTAATTGTGGACACATAGTGATTCTATTGGTTATTGTAGCCTTTCAAGTGTTTTGTTAGCTTGTTACAATATTGTTTTGAATTGGTTTCATGATAAATTGGAGTCCTAAGCTATGTTAATGGTGGACACATCTGTGCAGTAGTAGGCCACATAGCTTACAGGTTAATACATTTGTAATTTTGGTTCTGCCGTTCTTGTACGGAGTGCTCAGTCCACACAATTATTATTTTGAAGACACTTTAAAGAATACCTGAGTTGAAATACGTGTAGGATCTTGCTGGACAATCTGTGCTGTGGCTGTAACGGTGCTAGTTATCTGATTTGGAGTCCAATTGGTAAGGCAATGGCACAGTACTTAAACAGTAGTAGATGAAGAGTTAAATATCAGGAGTAAGAAGCAACCGTGGTCAGACTTATGCAGGATTCGGTACACAGGAGCAGCGGATCAGCTGTAATCAGACGTATGCAAGAATCGGTACACAGGAGCAGTAGATCAGCCGTAGTCAGACGTATACAGAAATCTGTACACAGGAGCAGTAGTTCAGCCGTAGTCAGGCGTATTTAGAAATCGGTACACAGGAGCAGTAGAGTGGTGGTGAGGATCAGGACAAACAGGAAGCAGCCAGAATAATCAGGCACAGGATAGAGTAAGCTGTGGGTTTATATAGGGATTGCTATACTGTGATTGGCCACAGAGCAGGTGCGATCCCTAAGCTAATCATTGCAATAGAAAAGTCCAGGCTAAGCAAGGCAAAGAGCAAACAGGCATCTTCAATGACTGCAGAACATAGTCGGGATGTCAAGGGTTCAAGACTCAGTGAGCTCAGTTCCTGATATTGGCGGTATAAGCCTTCACACATAGTGTCCTATCAGATTTTCTGATGCTGCAGCTTATTTTGCAATTATTTCTGAGGCAGGGGACATGTATAATACAGAAAAGTCTGCCCCCCTCCATTGCTATCGCTACTGGTTTACCTATATGTAATTCTGCCAGGAGTAACTGTAAAATATCAAACAAATAACTGAGAAAGTCCCAAGTGAGCATAATATACGAGATCCAAGCATACTGGACTCCAAATCCAGGTTATGTTGTAGATAAAAAGAGAAATCTGTGCACAATCCAAAAAGTCACTTGCTGTCTATGATTAACATCCCAACAGCAATAACACAAGCAGCTAGCCAGAAGTAAATAGACCCTCCTATCACTTACTGTGAGAAGCTGCAGACTCCTCTCTTAGCTGTGTACAGGCAGATAACAGAGCAGCAAATCTGTCTTGAAACTAGTCAAACACAATAATGCAGCATGCTAACAAAGTTTAAAAAGCTACTTAACTTGTAATACACATATTTGGACAAATGCAGTCACATGGACAAGAGAGGACACATCTAATTCATCATGGTTTTTTTTTATTGCAGTTTAGCTTTGTTAACATGGCTTGTTAAATAAAAGTCTCTCTAAAGTCTCTCTGGTAGCAGAGACCTTTTAATTTTTTTTTAAAAAATTATAAATTTTTTCGTGTTTTTTAAAATTTAAGTTTGTCCCCCCCCCTTTTTTTTTTTTTTTTTTTTTTTTGGGGTTTGGGTCCCTTTTTTTTTTTTGCGGCCGGTTTTGGGTGGGTTTTTTTTAAGTCTTCCGGCCCGCGGCGCGCCCCCCCCCTTTTTTTTTTTTCCCCCTTTTTTTTTTTTTCCCCCCCTTCCCCGGGGGTTTTTTGGGCCCTCTCCCCCCCGCGGGGGCCCCCCCCCCCCCCCCCCCCCAATTTTTTTTTTGTGGGGGGGGGGTTTTTTGTTCCTCCCCCGGGGGAAAGGAAAGGGGGCGGGGGGGCGGTTTAAGCCCAGGCGGGGGGGGCCAAAAGGGGAGGGGGGGGGGGGGGGGGCGGGCAGCCCCCCCCCCCCCCCCCGCCCCCCCCCCCCCCCTCCCGCGGGGGGGGGGCGCCCGCGGCCGGCCACCCCCCCCCCCCCAGGGGGGGTTGTGGGGGGGGGGGGGGGGCCCCCTGGGAACCCCCCCCCCAAACAGCCGCCCGGGGGGGCCCTTGGCCCCCCTTTTGGGGGCCTTGGCTGATGAAACAAAGAGGGGGCGGGGAGTTCCATTGGGGGGGGGGGGCGCCGCCCCCTGTTTTTTTGGGGGGGGGGGGCCCATGTAACCGGGAGGTTGGGGGGGGGGGGGGGGGTTTTTTAGGGACAAACGCCCAAATCTACCAGGTTCATGCGAGGAACAAAAGGTGTTTATAGTAGTTCTGAACACTTTATCTTGGTCCCCTTTCCCCCATTTTTTTTTTTTTTTTTTTTTTTTCCCCCTTTTCTCCATTTTTTTTTTTTATTTTCTTTTTTTTTTTATTAAAAAAAACCTCTTTTAATTCCTAAATTTTTTTTTTTCCTCTTTTTTTTATTAATTATGGCTGTGCCCCAATTTTAGACTAAACATGATAAAAATTAATCAAGGTTTGATGCCAAACTTTAATCAATATGACTGTATAATCAGTAAAATTAAAGAGTGGCAGCTGAACACCTGCTAATGTTAGTGAATAGCTAAAGAATTAGTCAAACAGGTTAGCGCGTGGGAAGAAATGAAAGCTAATTTAGATTTTCCATCAATATCTGAATAATGCAAAGTAAAGAAGTAAAATATGCAAATTACACATACTCTTATTTCCTATATATTGGCATAATAAATACACCAACGCAGCATTTAACTTTGATGAGATTTAGAAAAAAATGTTTTGCTCATTTTCTCAGATACATCCTGACTGAATCCAATTTCTTATTGAAATTTTTGTGTAGGATAGCAGCTGTCTTTTTGTACCACTGTAGCACAGTTTATTAAATATAGCCTTTTTACATACAAATATCCGTTATCTGCATTTATAGAAATTGTGGTAAAAGCTTAGTTCAGATTCAAAGAGGAAGAGTGCTTTCGGATAACATATTCAGAATGCTATTATTTAGATACCTCACAACCACAGCTATTGACATTTTTATACATAATTCATTTATATATTGGGATACATATTCACTAATTGCACAGAAAATGGTATGACTTAATGGTATATACTCCGCAACATTGAAATTGCAATACCAAGAAGGACAAGCCGTGAGGTTATACAAAGTGAAGAAGTGACAGTTGTCACTAAGATCTGCAAATGATCAAACTTTCAAGCACCTAGCTCCAATCTGTGGCATGTGGCAGATTCTAAAAGACAGATCATAGGGAATTTTTTTTTTTTTTTCTTTTTTTACCAGATGAAACCTCAAAATTTGGATTAAGTGGTCTGGGGTGATTCTGTGAAGGCTCCTGTTCTTCAACATGTCTGATATCTCCCTTGTCACAAACTGAGAGGGCCGAATTCTTGACCCTAGGCCAAGATATCAGCACTTTTTAACATTGCATGTCCCAGTGGTTGTGAGAACAACAACATACTGGAATGATAGCAAGAGGTGCACAGAGGCTAACCTTTGCAAAGACAGATTGTCTGATTGTAACAATGGCGTACAGTGATCCCAGGCCTAGGATGGCAAACAGTGTCAATATAAGCCACCAGTTAACGCATGCATGACATTGGGCTACGTGCCAGATGTTCAGCTACAGGTGTTCCATTGACCTCAAGCTACCGCTCTCATAGGCTGGAGGCTGGAATGGAAGTCTTTCTTCTTCAGTAAAGAGTCCCGCTTTTGTCTCGGATGCAGGATTATGGTGTGGGTTAGCATTATGTACAGTAGCCGGACCCCTCTAGTCTTCTTTTCAGATACACTAACACCTCAGCATTACATTGATTTGATTATGGAACCAGTGTTATGACTATTTCTCCAAATTGTCACTGGAGCCGCCTAAACAGCTGGATGACCTAAACATGCCTCATAGTGTTGCAATTTCAATGATGAGCAGTGTATAAACCATCAACAAACAACCACATTTACTTAAAGGAGTTATCCAGCTTCCAAAAATATCTTCTACAGCAGTGCTAAATACTCATTGTTCCCTTGTTGCGGCCTTTGCTTCGATTTATTTTAATTGTTGCTCCTTGTATCACTGTTATTTACATGCAGTAAGTCTAAGGACAAACTACATTTCCCATGATTCAGCTGTCTGTTCTCACTCTCTGTGTACCCCTCCCTTCTCCACTCTCCCCTGCAATGAAAAAACAGGTAATAAACCACTCCCACATCTGAGTTCACATGCTGCTGTGATGTTTCATTTGCAAGCTCACTCCTCCTCCCCTGACAAACACAGAGAGTGAGAGCAAGCAGATGAATCATAGCAAAGGTAGTTTGTCCACATATTCACTGCATGTAAATAACAGTGATACAAGGAGCAGCAAGTAAAATAAAGCCAAACAAAGGCTGCACAAAGGAACAGTGAGTATTTAGCACTGCTGTAGATGTATTTGCAGATATTTTTTGGAAGTTGGATAACCCCTTTAGCTTCCCTACTGGTTGCCCCAAGCTGGAATCAATCAGTTTGAAAGTTTGAAAAGGCCATTACAATTTACGATGTCCAGAGCTCGTCCATCAGTTTAATTGCAGGGAGAGTTGCTAATTAGTAGTAAATGTGTCTCCCCCACAGCTTCTTCTATCTGGAGTAGGGGTCCAGGGATCGGTCTGTGTCGTCTCACCTTTAGTAAAATAATTAACCCTTCATATCCATGGAGATTCTTTATGCTGCAATGTGTTGTTTGATCTTACCTCTCCTGCATGTGGCTGTGTCGGAGCGGTAAGGGTTAATACTTCACCACATGCTCATGTCCTTGCCATGCCCTCCAAGATCTGCAATAAATATTTATATCTCTTTGTCTTTCTTTCACCTCTTCCTCCCTCTCTCAGCAATATACATGTTAATAGGAATCCTTCAAAAACTTAGAAAGGTGCTTAACCCCTTCCCGACATCCGCTGTAATAGTACGGCAGATGTTGGATATTTAAATATAGCCACCGGTTCTCTGCTGTATTATATATGTCCAGTCAAGAGGACAAGTAAGAGAGTACATATCTGTTTCCCTAATTGCAAGCTACATTGCTTGAGGCAGTATGAATGCAGCAAAATCTATTTCTTATATTTTATATTTTTTTTCTATTTTTCGATAGTGAAAGGGTTTATTTATTTTTTGGTGGATCCTTTTTTATTTTTTATTTTTTTCAACAAAATTTTCCTAAACTTTATTTTATATTTTTAAAAGTCTGTATTGGAAACCTGTATAGGAGACCTGGTCTGAACATAATACTTAGTATTCCAAAGAATTATAGCTTGCCAGTGTAAAACTGACAGGCAACCTTTATATGTCACTATTTGCTATGTTAATCCATCTGTATCACCAAATCATGTTGAATGGAAGGAGAAAAGGAAAATGCACACATAAAGGGAGCCCTTTCCCTCTGTTATGATCCTTAGATACTCTAGTCACTCATGACCAAATTAGGAGTTAAACAGCTAACACCAGCTCAGTTAGGTCCCTGCTGCTGATCAAATTGACACAGCTTCTGTGCTCATATAATCATCATGATGTAACCATATGTCCTTGTGTCTTTATGTCCATATCATATAACATAGTTCTGTCATGGTGTGTTAAGGTATTAAAGTATATTAGATTATATAAATATATATAATTAAGCTTTTATATTAGTCATCTTTAATATCCCTAATTTCCACTTGAATAATCATTTTCTGCTAGAGGAAATCAAAGTTCCATTTTTTTAAAAATAATTGTTTTTTTATTGAATTTTATAATTTGAGGCCAAAAACCAGACAATGTATTACATATTTTAACTGAATATCAATACAATATCACTATCAATATCAATACAGAGACTTCATAAAATCTAAACAAATAAATACAATGAGTAATAATGATAATAAAATTACATGATTTCCTGTCTCAAATTGAATGATATTTAGACAAAGGCTACTGTGTTAAACTCATTTGGGAATCCTTATATTTTTAATGTTTTTATATATTTTACATTTAAGTTAATTTTTGTTAAGAATTTACCAAGTAATAAAGCAAATAGAATGATACTTGAATATTAGTTAAATAGTTGGCAGCAGATCTAACAAATGTGCATCTGCAATACTAGAGTTTTTTTCACAACATCTGTCTGCCTTAGGAGATAAACACATGTCACAAGTTAGACTCACATAAATTTACAAGGGGCAAATAATATAAGCCATTTGAAAAGACACAAATGCCTATGTTTGTAGTACTTAAACAAAACAATTGTTATTTTGAGCACGTAGTATCTGTGTATATATAAACTACATAGGGAAAATATTTAAACTGCAAATGATGCCTATAAAATTAATCTAAAAACAAAGTGTAAGAACAGATGAACAAACATTTTGGACTGTCAGAGCCAAAGACTTTATGAAAGACACAAGTGGTTTTATTTATAGAGTTAATGTGATGCTAAATAGTTCACTGATGTAATATAACTGCCATATGAATAAGCATTACAATGGTAATAAACATTAGACTACAGCAGTGGTGAATATTTAAACTGTAAGTTGAATATACAATTTTTGTATAAGAAAACAGTTTGATTCTGAGGTAAAAACTATGTGCTCTATCAGAATAACATTTTCTAATGATCCAATGCATCTAAAGTTATAAAAAAAAATGGGGTGATTTATGGTCTTTACTGAAAATATAGTAGAATTTCATGTCTACAGCAACTATACAACTATGGATTTCCTTGGTAACAGACTACAAACAAATCTTTTGAATTGGTTCTTTTTGAAAAGGTTCTTTCTTCCACCCATCCAACTTATCCCCACCTACCTTATAAATTACTTAGGTTACCAAAAAAAAAGTCAAAATTTACCTAGATCGCTGGGGCGGTCATATGACTGCCTCAGGCACATTTTATGGTCTTCTGTTGACATTCCATCTCCTCATTTCTGGAAACGGAACAACACCAATTCTAGGCCTGGGATGTTACCAGCTCTATTGCACAGGCATGGGCAGCTGGCAGACATCAAGAGGAGGAGGTGCTGTCCGCCCAGAACAAGTGAAGTCCCGTACCAAGAAGATCCTGCCCGGAAGACAGGTAAGTATCATGGGGTGAGGGTTGAGTTAGTTAGGAAGGACTAGTAGGGAAACAGAGGGGGGTGTGAGTGAGAAAGAGAGGGGGAGGGAGTGAGAGAGGGAGAGGGAGTCATCTCTGAGTGAAGCGCAAGGCATCATGGTAGTTGTAGGAAAACAGCACAGGAAGCTACCCATGTAAACAAATGCAGAAGATGCCAGGAGCTCCCAGAGAAACACAGAAAATCACTCAAAACACTGCTAAAGGTATTTGGTTGCATTTATTAACCTACAGGTGCATCTCAATAAATTAGAATATTTTTGAAATGTTAATTCATTTCAGTAATTCAGTAATTCAATTCATAATCAGCGTCTTCCATGATTGTGTGCCTACTGAACCAGACTGAGGGACCGTTTAAAGGCTTAGGAAACCTTGGCAGGTGACACACTGAATTTACAATACTGAACTTTTTACAATATTCAAATTTTCTTAGATTTTGGTTTCCATTGCCTGTAATCCATAATCGACATTTAAAGAAATAAAACACTTGAAATAGAACACTCTGTGTGTAAATAATCTAGAAAATATAGGAGGTAACTTTTTAATTTAATTACTGAAAGAAATAAATGTTTCAAAGATATTCTAATTTATTGAGATGCACCTGTATTAATAGCACTAACAGACCTTTTTGAAAAATTATTTTTGCCCGGAAAACGCCTTTAAGTACCAAAATACGCGTTAAGTGCACTGATGTGGTGAGCACAGTCCACATGCGCAACAGCGGTTTGAAACTACTATCCTACTATCAACTACTATCTTTATTAGGCTGACTTCCTCAGTCTCTGCAGGATCAACCAGGTACTGCAGGCTACTTGCAGCCTGGGGTCACTGGCCAGTCCCGGGCTGCAGAAGATGCATATCGGTATGATATTGTTTTGCACTTTATTGTACTGTATATGCATTTACAGTAGTGTTCAAAATAATAGAATTGTGTTCAAAAACATGAGTTAAGCATAAAATCTTTATAATAGTTTTTATTTCCATGCATTGGGAACATTGCACACGGTTTTCTAAATCAAAACATGAAGAGAAATGTATATAATTTTAAACTACTTTACAGAAAATAACAAAAAATTAACATTGGGCTGTTCAAAAAAATAGCAGTGTGTGCATTTGTCTTTACAAACTCAAAATATGTCCTGTTTTTTTTTAGCATTTAGCATTCCTGTGAATCACTAACCTAATATTTAGTTATATTAGTATAACCACAGTTGTTTAGAACTGATTCACATCTATGTTGCATAGAGTCAACCACCTTCTGGCACCTGTCAAATGGTATTCCAACCCAGGATGTTTTGACTACTTCCCACAATTTATTTTCATTTGTTGATTTAGCCTCAGAAATGGCATTTTTGTTGTCACCCCACAAGTGTTCTATTGGATTAAAGTCTGGGGATTGGGCTGGCCACTCCATAACCTCAATTTTATTGGACTGGAACCAAGATTTTGCTCGTTTACTGGTGTGTTTAGGGTTGTTGTATTGTTGAAACACCCATTTCAAGGGCATTTCTTCTTCAGCATAAGGCAACATGACCTCTTCAAGTATTTTGATATATGCAAACTGGTCCATGATCCCTGGCATGCGGTAAATAGGCCTGGCACCATAGTAAGAGAAACATGCCCGTATCATTATGCTTGCACCACCATGCTTCTCTGTCTTCAGAGTGTATTGTGGTTTGAATTCTGAGTTCGGGGGTCGTCTGATGAACTGTCTTCGGTCCTTGGACCCAAAAATCAGTCCTCAAAATGTTTCTCCATTTCTCTTTAGGCCAGTTGATGTGTTCTTTGGCAAATTGTATCCTATTCAGTACATGTCTTTTTTTTAACAGTGGGACTTTGTGGGGATTTCTTGCTTATAAATTACCTTCACACAGGCGTCTTCTAACTGTCGCAGTACTCACAGGTAACTTGAGACTGTATTTGATCATCCTGGAGCTGATTATTGGCTGAACCTTTGCCATTCTGACTAGTCTTTGATCCATTCAAATGGTAGTCTTCCATTTTCTTCCACGTCTCACTGGTTTTATTTCCATTTTAAAGCATTGGAGATCATTTTAACTGAACAGCCTATCATTGTCTGCACTTCTTCATAAGTTTTATCCTCTCCAATAAACAATGTCTCGAACGACCCAAGGAGAAATGCATGCAGGGCCACCTGATTCACACCTGTTTCTTCACAGAATGATTGACCTCACTAATTGACCTCCGCACTGCTATTATTCTGAACACGCCCCTTTCAATTAATTATTCAAATACACAGACTCAAAAACTTGCACATCAAGAATGCTGAATCTGGTGGTTTTCTAAGAATCTACTGCAGCAACTGGTAAATTGTTTTACATGTGCTAATATAATTTATACCAAAAACAGTAATGAATCTGGTTAGTCATATGGAACTGCTATTTTTTTGAACACTACTGTACATGGATACTAACCACTTGCACATTTAGTAAATTGAATAGCTGGGACTGTGATTTGAGTATTATTATGTTTGTACAGATATTACCTTCTGTAACCAGTACTCACTACTTAGTGCATTATATAGCCAGGTTATGCAATTGCTTTGAGCATTATTGTACATGCACGCTAACAGGTATTCACCACATTTGGTACATTCAATAACTGCTTTGGATTAGTGAGATCTGTAATAGGAGGATCACGCATATACAGTGACATTTTTATTAGTGTTCCTACATTCACAGAGAATTTTGCCATTAGCACCCCCTGTGCATATATTAGTTGGTTTGAACTATTAGGGTCAGGGCAATGCTAGGGTATTTTAGTGTTAGTGTCACATTCTGGTCGGGGTCACATCCACTAGGACCATTGCTCCGAAGTTGGGAATTAAGGGTTAAGCATTGAGACTGTAGGATACATTAGGGAAAGTTATCATTCCCCTTTTTTACCACCAGTCACCTCTGCATCCCCTCATCCACCAAGAATACCATCCAGAAGTACTGACTACTCAGGTCCATAGGTTTCCTTGTGTTTAAAGTTGGCTAGTTTCCCGACCTTCCTTATGCTATTGTGTTTTTAGTGAATACTGAATAGCTATAGTTGGGTAGCTCTTGGTTTTATGATTTGCAACATTTTATATACGGTATATTAAAAGTTATGTTTTAAGTGATTACGCCCCTCTTTGCAATTAATAGCCCCAACATTCTCAAACAATCACTTCTGATAGTTTAAGCACTAAATAAGCTAATTAGTCTACTGTCAGATAACCTCAGAATGTCTGCTCCAGTCCAGGACCTACCTGAAACTATAGAGCCTAATTAGCATAGTGGGTGCTGAAACTAACAGAAATAATTGCTCAGGAATGGTGGGCTAGAGAAAAAATTTGAACTGTGCCAAAATCAGAGGAGCTGTTCCTACTGAAGTATGCAAAGAGTTGGAGTTGGTGGAAATGGTGAAAGGTCCTTTTCAAGCCATATTGGGCCCACAAACCTGGAGCTGGCCGTAATCACAAGTTAAGCAACTTTTCTAACCACAACATGGTTTTATTACAAGTTACCATAAAGTGATATGCTAATTTGCCTATTTGTGTCTATGAGTGACAATCAAGTGTATGGACTAGGGTGAATCCGTAATGAAACTAGTGATCAGTTACAATTGAAACCAGAAGTTTACATACACTATATAAAAAGACACATATGCATGTCTTTCTCACTGTATGTAAACTTTTTGCACAAAGTAATAAAAATGCCTTAAAAATTCTCTCTCTCTCATTGTGGCAGCATCATGTTGTGGGGTTGTTTTGCTGAAGGAGGGACTGGTGCACTTCACAAAATGGATGGCATCATGAGGAAAGAACATTATGTGGCAATACTGAAGCAACATCTCAAGACATCAGTCAGGAAGTTAAAGCTTTGGCACAAATGGGTCTTTCAAATGGAAAATGACCCAAAGCATACCGTCAAATTGGTTACAAAGTGGCTTAAGAATAACAAAGTCAATGTTTGGGAGTGGGCATCACAAAGCCCTGATCTCAATCCTATTGAAAATTTATGAGTAAAGCTGAAAAGGCAGGTGTGAGCAAGGCGGCCTACAAACATGGCTCAGTTACACTAGTTCTGTCAGGAGGAATGAGCCCAAATTCCTACCAACTATTGTGAGAAGCTTGTGGAAGAATATCCAAAACGTTTGACCCAAGTAATACAGTTTAAGGGCAATGGTACCAAATACTAAAGAAATGTATGTAAACTTTTGACTTTGCAGAAAGTAATAAAAATGCCTTAAAATTCTCTCTCTCACATTATTCTGGCATTTGGCAAATATAAATAATTTTGGTAATCCTAATTGACCTAAAAAGGTTCATTCTGATTTCATGTCAGATAGTGAGAAAAACATGCATATGTGTCTTTTTATATAGTGTATGTAAACTTCTGGCTTCAACTGTATGCGTGAACACATCAGTAACTAACTTACCTCTAGACCTACAGTATGATTTGTGATCAAGGATTGTCCCTGAAAATTATCAGTCTACTTATCCTTTGATATTTGCTGTTGTCCGATTCTTTGTAATGCCGTCTGACTATTGCCTATCCTCTACTACCCTTATTATGATTCTGTGCTCGTATTTGACTTGACCTTAACCATTGTTACTGATAAGACTAGATACTTAGTCCAGTAAGATAACAATCCACAACATAACTACTTTATACACTCTGCAAGAAAGATACATTTTAAGACCTAAACCTAATTCATGTAAATAGAAGTCCTAATGGTTAAATTCTGCAATTAGTTTAAATTCATTGCCTTTGTATCTCTGAGACCAAATTCTTTCCATGCTTGAACTCTGCTGTATGTGATCCACTGCTGTCACTTATCTACCTATCTTTGCAGTACTTGCAACTCTTCTTTTGCAAAGTTAGACATGCGTCTCCACTACTACCTTCACTTGAATTTGGTTAAAAACTTCAATATCTCATAAAACCAATTAAATACAATGTTATCAAATATTAGAAAAAAAAAACCTTGACACAATACAATGAATGTTTAGCCCCATATACAGTAGAAACATAAAACTTTCTCAAAATCAAGAGATTATATTGTTTTGAAAAGCTGGTTACCTTGAGACACAGCTATATGGATTGGTTTAGCCAAAAAAGGCACAGAACGACACATTTGTTAGCACATTTTACTCTCTTCCAGAACTTAAGTCCATAGGAAATCAAAACCTGTAAATACCTTTCTGGTTGCTCTTTACTTAATTAGGTAACCAAGTAAACCATTTATATAGAAAAAGTTTATTTTTTTTCACATGCCAAAACATTATAAGGCAAGACAAAATCTTACTTTATAACATATAAGAAGAATAAAGTTGCTGTCCTTAAATGACTTCACTACAAAATCTACTGTTTTAAAGACTGATAAATAAAGAATTTGAAATACAACTTTTTCCATATTTGTCTTCAGATAACCTTGTTATAAACATAACAATTTAGTTTAAGTCAATTTTCCTAATACTAGAATACAGAGTACTGTTATCTTGATAAAACTTAGAAATTTCATCCCACTGCTTGTCATTATCTTAAAAAAAAATTAAAAAATTTAATTGTAGATAATGTAATAACCTGTCAGACTCTGTTCAGATGTGTTGGAATAATAATGCCTTAACATTTTGTAACCTGTAATGCTACCATCAGTAGTTCTATGAAATGATTACTACTCCTTTGCATAACATATTGAGTTTTTCTTCTTTTATTTCTCAGTATTTTTTATTTTAGCTAGAAAAAAAAAAATACTTCGCTGAAGCAAAACCAAAAATATTACTTATTATATATAATCTAAAGTCTTTACTTGACGGTATCAAGTATACATAAGCAAACAAAATATAACAAAACTGAACATGTCTGTATACCTGGGATGATGATGGCATAGACGATGATGATTGTATGTGTTAGACAAAATCTCAGTACCAGAGAAGAGGGAAAAAGTCTGACTCAAAGGTGATGACATAAGTCGAGCCAAGATACTATCAAAACATCTAGAAAACCTTCCCATTGCAGATCTAGAGCAAACTTATCTGGTGGTGGTGGTGGTTCTGCTAGACATACAGAAAATGGAGAAGAATTAGGAACCTGGAATTAGGAACCCCAGAGTATAAAAATGACTTTTCCCAGCACTTACAGTTTACACTGAAAAACTTTGGTCAGACACATTTTTTTTTCCTGAACCTTGCAAACAATTGCAAATCCAAATTTTGTGAGTTTGGCTCATCTCTAAGTTTAACCTATTCTCCTGCATTATCAGTTCAGAAGAGGAGAGAATCAAAAAAATTCTCTCAATTCTCTCAAATTGCACTGGTCTTAGGCTGCAGCTTTTAATGGCCTCTCCTGAGCCATAATAACTTGGAATCACATTCAACATATAATACTACAAACATGCCCAATATGAGCCACTTCTAACTTGCTGGAAGATTCAGCAAATCAGTGTAAGCATTTAGCTAGTAAAACACAGTGAATCACCTGACCACAAGGGGGCAAGTAAAGCCAATCTACCTGTATTAATTACTGAAGTCTATGCATTGATTGGTTTCTCTACTACATGTACAATAGTTTACGATCATTTATCTGTGGTGGGACATACAGCTTCTTTGGACACAGGATAAGATGGGCTCTAGTTAAAGGGAGTCTACCACCATCTCCAAGCACATTCAGCTGCCACTACCGTGTTACAGAGCACATAACAGTGAGAAACAAAATACCTTTGTTATTTATGTCACTTTTGTAGATCTGGTGAAAAATAACTTTGAAGCCGTAAGCAAATGAGGCAATTGCTGCATTGGGGGCAACCTTTCAGCCCTGGGAACACTCTTCATGCTGATCAAGTAGGATGAGTGATGACATAGCAGTAGAAGAATCAATACTCAATGCATGCAGTGGCTCAGTCAGGAGATGGTATGGGTCTGAGTGGCAAGAGCTTTGCTCCAAGGAACTGAAAGCCTTCCCCCAGTGCACCAACTTTAACAACTGCCACATAAGACTTCAGGGTTGTTTTTCTCCAAATCTATAAAAATGACGTACATACTAAATATATGTTGTTTATTTCTGTATTGTGCTCTGCAACATGGTGGTGGCAGTTGAATATACAGTCATATGAAAAAGTTTGGGCACCCCTATTAATCTTAATCATTTTTAGTTCTAAATATTTGGGTGTTTGCAACAGCCATTTCAATTTGATATATCTAATAACTGATGGACACAGTAATATTTCAGGATTGAAATGAGGTTTATTGTGCTAGCAGAAAATGTGCAATATGCATTAAACCAAAATTTGACCGGTGCAAAAGTATGGGCACCTCAACAGAAAAGTGACATTAATATTTAGTAGATCCTCCTTTTGCAAAAATAACAGCCTCTAGTCACTTCCTGTAGCTTTTAATCAGTTCCTGGATCCTGGATGAAGGTATTTTTGACCATTCCTCTTTACAAAACAATTCCAGTTCAGTTAAGTTTGATGGTCGCCGAGCATGGACAGCCCGCTTCAAATTATCCCACAGATGTTCAATGATATTCAGGTCTGGGGACTGGGATGGCCATTCCAGAACATTGTAATTGTTCCTCTGCATGAATGCCTGAGTAGATTTGGAGCTGTGTTTTGGATCATTGTCTTGCTTAAATATCCATCCCCGGCGTAACTTCAAATTCGTCACTGATTCTTGTACATTATCATTATTCTCAAGAATCTGCTGATACTGAGTTGAATCCATGCGACCCTCAACTTTAACAAGATTCCCGGTGCCAGCATTGGCCACACAGCCCCAAAGCATGATGGAACCTCCACCAAATTTTACAGTGGGTAGCAAGTGTTTTTCTTGGAATGCTGTGTTTTTTTGACGCCATGCATAACGCCTTTTTGTATGACCAAACAACTCAATCTTTGTTTCATCAGTCCACAGGACCTTCTTCCAAAATGAAGCTGGCTTGTCCAAATGTGCTTTTGCATACCTCAGGCGACTCTGTTTGTGGCGTGCTTTCAGAAACGGCTTCTTTCGCATCACTCTCCCATACAGCTTCTCCTTGTGCAAAGTGTGCTGTATTGTTGACCGATGCACAGTGACACCATCTGCAACAAGATGATGCTGCAGCTCTTTGGAGGTGGTCTGTGGATTGTCCTTGACTGTTCTCACCATTCTTCTTCTCTGCCTTTCTGATATTTTTCTTGGCCTGCCACTTCTGGGCTTAACAAGAACTGTCCCTGTGGTCTTCCATTTCCTTACTATGTTCCTCACAGTGGAAACTGACAGGTTAAATCTCTGAGACAACTTTTTGTATCCTTCCCCTGAACAACTATGTTGAACAATCTTTGTTTTCAGATCATTTGAGAGTTGTTTTGAGGAGCCCATGATGCCACTCTTCAGAGGAGATTCAAATAGGAGAACAACTTGCAATTGGCCACCTTAAATACCTTTTCTCATGATTGGATACACCTGGCTATGAAGTTCAAAGCTCAGTGAGGTTACAAAACCAATTTTGTGCTTCAGTAAGTCAGTAAAAAGTAGTTAGGAGTATTCAAATCAATAAAATGATAAGGGTACCCAAATTTTTGCACCGGTCAAATTTTGGTTTAATGCATATTGCACATTTTCTGTTAGTACAATAAACCTCATTTCAATCCTGAAATATTACTGTGTCCATCAGTTATTAGATATATCAAATTGAAATGGCTGTTGCAAACACCCAAATATTTAGAACTAAAAATGATTAAGATTAATAGGGGTGCCCAAACTTTTTCATATGACTGTACTTGGGGAAGGTGGTAGAATCCCTTTATAGGAACCCTAAACCCCAGATATGAAAGCTATTGTAAGCAACTTTAGCAGTTATATTAGAGGCAGTCACATGACTGTGAGAAGATGAAAGAGTGTATGGCTGAGCTCCTATGACACACAGAGAAGATTTCTCATAATATTTCTCAGTTTTTGCTTTCACGTGCCACAAAATAAAACCAAGGGAAGGAGATTATTTATTGAGGAAGGACATTTTTGTATGCATTTTCTGGGTTTAGTGTTCTTTTCGAGAACTTATCTTATCTAGTTAAAAAAATTAAAAAGAGCCTTACCATACCCTTGTAAACCAAGACTGGAGAAGAACGCTGGGCAGGAAAGATTATGTGAGTAGTATTTTTTTCATGGCATTTGGCTCTTTTTAGATTTTACTTTTAGATGCTCCTGTCCTTTTTATAGAGTCATTCGTCAGTGTCCAGCAGATGTTTTGGACTTACTGTATACAAGTAACAATTTATTTACCGTATCTGTTATACAGATATCAGTTATCTACTTACTTTTCTCATTTTGAGTTGTCATCTTGATTCCTCAGATTTAAGTACTTATTTTACATAGTATCATGGAAAGAGTACAGTATTTTTAAGTTACAATGAATGTTCAATACTTTTAGGGACCATGGTATAAATATACATAGAGAAATCTTTGTAGGTGCTGTATTCATTTTTGTTGAGCAATGCTACTGATGAGAACAGCTCTGTAATACAGCAAGATTTTTTTTATCATGAATTCTCAAGAAATTTGAGAGAAAATCCCTCTGTGTATCTGTACATTAAGATTAAAGACATGCAGAGTTATATGCACTCTATGCACCATGTTTGGCATTGTTATGACATATTCATAGGCCATAAAAGGTATCCCAATTCCTCAACAAATCTCAGAAAAGAGGGATTAAAATTTCTTGTAAGTAATTGTTGATTAATCTCAAATCTCATATTTCTTTCATTTTACCTCAGAAATGCTAGCTTGGATTTTAATCTGCATAATATATTATGCAGAACGTACTATCATATTTTGGAAGTATTCAACGACTCAGAGTATCATATAAAAGGTACTTTGAAGATTTCTTTATACTTGACTTAAAAAGAATTAATGAATTTTCAATATTTTTTTCTTATCATTAGGAAATTCAATAAATATTGCAAAGCTAAAGTAAACAGCTTCATCTTTAGATTTAACTATACTCTTACACTACAAGCACATAACAGTGAAAATTGGCCATGTGTCAGACAGATTAATTTCACTGTATGTGAATGGGGGGAAAGATATTGCCACACACACAGGTTTCTTGTGTTGAAAAAGGTGAACATTTATTCATGTAGTAACAAAAGAAGGTGTTTTAGAGAAATAACAACGCCATGTTTATGCAATATAAGGCAAAGTGGAAATGTAGATCAAAAATTGCTTGCAACGTTTCGGTCATCAGAACTTCATCCGGCTAGATCTATCCACTACATATATATGAGGAAAGGGTATTTGCATTGGTAACAATTTTCCAACCTCATCACCAAGTTTGAGAAAAGTAGGCAAAGCAGGGTGGAGATCAAGGTGAGCTGAGAAGTGGGCACCTTGCTCCAACAGAAAACTGTCATGAAATCTAAGCTTAGACATGGATTTTAATTCTGGTACATGGGACCTCTTAAAATGCACCATAATTATTAAGAGGCCAAAGCATCTTATTTCTGCCACATCTTCCACCAGTGTTCATGAAAAATTGAACTTAAAGCATACATCTAATTATAAAACAACTTTTTATAAATTAATAGAATGGGTGAATATAGGAAACTCTCTAATATAATAATAATAATAATAATAATAGTCCTTTAATAGTCCCACAGTGGGGAAATTCAGTGTGTTACAGCAGCAAAGATAAGCAGATACAAATACAAATACAACATGTACAGGAATGTTCCAAGGTGAGAGGCATTACATTTATAGTAGACAGACAGATAGGAAGTTAGCAGAGGAGGGGGGGGGGGGATTTAACAGACAGAAAGATATTTCAGTTCTCTGTGTGTATTGATCTCTGCTTAGGTCGGTGTTGGTTGTACAGCCTAACCACGGTGGGGAGGAAAGACTTCCGATAGCGCTCCTTCTCACACTTAGGGTGGAGCAGTTGGTCACTGACAGCACTGCCCAGCGCTATCACAGTCTCATGCATGGGATGGGACTTATTCTTCCGCATGGAGCTCAACACGGACAGTATCCTTCTGTCACCCACCACCTGCACTGGGTCCAGTGGGCTCCCCAGGACAGAGCTGGCCCTTCTAATCAGCTTGTCAGGTTTATTTCTGTCCCTGGTTGATATACTGCTCCCCCAGCAGGCCACTCCAAAGAAGATGGCTGATGCTACTACAGAGTTGAAGAAAGTCCTAAGAAGTGCCCCCCGGATTCCAAAGGCTCTCAGCTTCCTAAGCAGGTAGAGCCTGCTGTGGCCCTTCCTGTACAGGACCTCCATGTGATCTGCCCAGTCCAGCTTATTATTAAGGAGCAAACCCAGGTATTTATAGGTGTTCACAATCTCGATGCCCGTCCCCTGGATGTCCACTGGTTTAGGAGGGCATCTGCATTTACGGAAGTCCACCACCATCTCCTTGGTTTTCCCTGCGTTAATCTTCAGGTTGTTCCGCTGGCACCAGTCCACAAAATCCCGGTTCAGTTCTCTGTACTCCCTGTCATCATCATCTGTGATGAGACCTACTATTGCAGAGTCGTCATAATACTTCTGTAGGTAGCAGCTAGATGAGTTGCACCTAAAATTTGCAGTGTACAGTGTGAAGAGGAAAGGGGCGTGAACCGTACCCTAAGGTGCCCCCGTATTACAGATCACGGTATCTGACACACAGTCTCAGGCTCTCACATATTGAGGTCGATTTGTGAGGTAGTCTAAGATCCAGTTGGAGAGGTGGTGGTCCACTCCAGCAAGGCCCAGCTTGTCCCTCAGTAACCCTGGCTATATGGTGTTAAAAGCACTGGAGAAATCAAAGAACATTATTCTCACCGTGTTTCCTGGTTTCTCCAGGTGAGACAGACCCCTGTGCAGAAGGTGGATGATGGCATCATCTACCCCAATGCCCGGCCGATAAGCAAACTGGAGAGGGTCCATAGCAGGGCTCACTAGAGGGTGGAGATGTGTGAGAACCAATCTCTCTAAGATCTTCATCAAGTGGGATGTCAGTGCTACAGGTCTGTAGTCGTTGAGGTCCATAGGGTGAGGTTTCTATGGAACTGGTACCACACAAGAACAAGAAGATTTCCATAATCCAGGGACTATTTCCTGCCTCAGGCTCATATTAAACATATATGTAATTATACCACACAGCTGGTCCCCACAAGTCTTAATTAGCCTTGCACTGATGTCATATATTATTAAAGTGATATGAAATTATTAGGCTGAGTTACTTTTTACATATTAGTCTATGGAGTGAGTGAGTGAACCCTTCTAACACTCTTATCTTTCAATATAAAACTCTACCACTGAATCAAAAAATCAATTAGCAGACTCATCTGCCCTCTCCCCTCTCCATAGAGTTATGTGTGCGAGCTGTATACAGATATGGACTCTATGTAAACAAACAGTCTGAGTGAAGATAAGGAGAAAGAGAGAAGTTTAATGAGAGTAAAAGGAAATGTTTTTTCTTAATTAGATATATTACAAACTTTCTTATAATCACTGGTACTATTCATTAATGAAAAGTGGTTTGATAATTGGCGGTAAGCTTTAGTAAATTTCTCCCAGTATGTGCAGACAGTATAGATTGATCTCATAAAGGAGGTTCTAAGTGGTTGTTTACTGTAGTTACTTTATGTATCTATGTGTATAGGTAAATAAAAAATAGGAAGCACTCCAAAAAAGTTAGATTGGTCCTCAGAAAATTTAACCTTTTTCAAGCATAAGTCCTTGAGA
The DNA here is from genome assembly GCA_947044405.1 of Leptodactylus fallax. Taxonomy (NCBI): domain Eukaryota; kingdom Metazoa; phylum Chordata; class Amphibia; order Anura; family Leptodactylidae; genus Leptodactylus; species Leptodactylus fallax. The sequence continues at coordinate 7,447,760 of CAMRHE010000051.1, read as the reverse complement.
AAGGTCCTATGTTGTGAGGTCAAAATGGTTTGGAATAAATCCATCCATTTTTTTTAACTACAGTTTTTGGAGTGCTGCCTACTTTATGTTTATTTATATGGGATTACATTGCCTGATCTTGAGGATTGCATAAAAATCAATAAAGGGATATTACACAGTGCTGCTATAAATTCATTTTTACCTGTATAGGTATATATTTAAAAACATATGTATGCTAGTTTTCTTATGACTATAGGATATGGTCATAAAAGTACTTTTTTTGATTACTGTTTGGTACTTAGTACATAATGCATAGCGGACATTCTAGTTGGACTAGAAGTGTTAATAAACATAACGTAATATTTTCCACAATATGAGACTTGTTGTGTTGGCCATTTTTAGCACACTCAGGGGACACCATCCAGCCACACTATTCTGCCAGTATGTAAGTTTATATTAATGATTCACAAATTAAGCTAAGATGATGCCAATGGAAGTCCCTTTTTGTTTTAGTAATAAGTTGTGGTCTTAATGCCATTGAGACTGTGTTCAGATAGAACAATGGAATAGCAATATTTGATTTGAAAAAATTGAGATTATCATACTTAGGGTAAGAAATTAAATTTCAGTGCTTGGTGTGGTATTATTATCCACCAAATATATTGTATATGATAAAGTACTCAACTAAGCTATGTAATTCTACTTTCAATGAAAACAAAATTGTCATGTATAATATGTGAAGATAAAGAAATGTCCATATTTCAAATTCATTACATATGCTTTATTATATGACAGTTTATTATACACCAGAAATCTGTGCAGAAACCTGATAATTCTCACTGTCACAGTCAAAAAGGTGTTGCGCTTGCAGTAAGTTTTCCACTATAATACATAGTAGATTGAATTAATAAAATGGAAACACAATTATCACTGTGCATATAATTCATTCAATATAAAAGTTTTATCTCTATCTTAGGGAAACCTAATAATTATTATCAAGTATTAACTATTAAGTATCTGTCACCCAAAGGGTCTTCCTGTAGAAAAAAAAAAAAAAAAAAAAAAAGAAGGATGCATTGTTTTTTTACTAGATACCATTATGTGGAAGTTGACTATGCTGCTTCATATCTATGTTTGCTGTTTTTCTGATAGGCTAAAAAAAACACTCTTTTGGCTTCTGTCTGGCTAATGTAACAGTATGAATATATTTAGAATTAACATCTGCAACTCTACCAGCCTACTTCCTAAATGTATAAGAGTAGCAGTCTATAACTTGGATCTAATAACATGTTGTAGCATGATAACTAATCAAAAACTGTTGCAAGTCATTGCAAAAAGTCTCTGTTAAAATGGCTCTGCAACTGTTTATTTAACTTGATAACTGTAATGTTAAATGTTGCCTTATCTTTATATCATAAACGTGATGTGAACGCAACCTTATCCATACTTTTTCCTTTCAAATGCTGAAGTTATTTAAATTGTAAAGTTGGGCACCAAAGTGCATTGTTGACTGAGTTTCTGTGTTCTGCCAGAACATAGAGACTTCTTCTATAACTTCTTGCATGCACAGTCATATCTACTGGCAACCTATCAAGGCAAAAGACTGTCACCACTAATATGTTTAGAGAAAACCTTTAAACCGGCATTAAAAAAAAAAAAAACAACATGGACCGCTCATCCAAATATTAATCATTGATCTATGCTTCTCTGCAAATTTTACAAAAATTAAGACAAGCTACTTCGCAGCAACCTCTGTATAATGGGTCCCTACTCTATCTATAAAACTCAGCAAAATGTTTCATTATTTAAATTAGCAAAAATCTTTAACTTTTAATCATCTACAAATGTAAAAATGGTTATATTCAGAGGAAACTCTCTTTAATAGGCCATTGCTACCGAATCAAACTTGTGTTGGAGCATGTGAAAAATTTCTGTTAGGAAAGAATGGTACAGTAATTGGTTACACTAATGTAGTCAGTGTCACAGCAGATGTAACCCTGTAGGTACAATTACAACACATATAGATCTGCATGGTTGTCCAGGTTTTTTTTTTTTTTAAGTTGTATGTTGGGAAAAAAAACTCTTAGTGATAATAAATATTCATACAATCGCAATTTCCCCCAAAATTGAGACACTGTTTGAAATGTCAAGAAACCAAGAATGCAATAATTTGGAACCTTATATAACCATATCTCATTCCCAACAGAACATATAACACATATCAGAAGTTGAGAGGTGGACATTTTTCCATTTAATTTGAAAAACTTAAGGGATACTAATTGAGGATACTAATTAAGAACAGCTGAAGGGTCAATTTTCACAAGTCACACAACTGTACATAAAAAGAGCATGTTAGAAAGGCAGAGTCTCTCAGAAGCAAAGACGGTAAAAGGGTCACCAATCTCCAAAAAAAAAAAAAAAAAAAACCTATCTAAAAATTTCAGAAAAATGTTGCTCAACGTAAAATTGCAAAGAATTTGAATGTCCCACCATCTACAGTTCATAATATTATCAAAAGATTCAAAGAGTCTGGAGAAATTCATGAACACAAGGGACAAAGCCATACTGGATACTCGTGATATACGTGCTCTCAGACGGCATTGAATTAAAAAAAGGCATGAATAAGTAATGTAAATCCCTGTATGGTCTCAGGAATATCTCCAGAAATCATTGTCTATGTGGTAAAGTGTATGGTAAAGTGGTGGACAGGGGGTATATCTCACCTGGTTTCCTCAGTCAGGCGGGATAACGGAAATCCAGAAGGTTATATGTTTTAGCAGAACGTAGTCTGCTAAGGCTCTTTATTGAACTTACATGGGCAGGATTTTCTGGACTGGAGGATAGGTTGGCAGTGGGAGTCTTCCAGTCCACACCCCTAGTCCACAATGGCCTTTTCCCTAGTCCCAGGTGCTCTCAGGTGAGGCTTCCTTATGTTCATTACGGTGGAAGAAAGCCTGGTAAAAGAAGAGCTGGCAGGTTTATGCAGCGTGTGAGAGAGAGCACCCCTGGAGTGGATGTTATACACAGTCTTCTTGCTGATATGTATTTGGGCCTGCACTAGGTTAGTGAGGCATGCTGCTGTATAGCTAGAACTGGACAGGCTTAGGTTTTGTTTTGTTTGCACAGTGTTTTTTTTTGTGCTGGAACCCGTTGGAGTTTGAAACCCGCTGACCGTGTGAACTCTGTCATTGCCGACCCCCATCGTGTGAGCTGTTCCCTACATCTATTAAAAGAGTTCGCTGTGCAATTCTCAAATACAAGTTAGATCTTTATTGAGCAAAGAAGAATCCATATATCAACACAATGCAGGAAAGTTGCCGTCTTCTCTGGGCCAAAGCTGAGGTAAAATGAAAAACTGTTCTGTGGTCAGATAAGTTTAAAATTCTTTATGGAAACCATGGATGCTATGTCCGGTGGACTCAAGAGGAGAGGAACTATCTAGAGCAGGCATGTCAAACTCAGGGTACCCCGAGGGCCACATGAGTAACAAGAGGTTGTTGCGAGGGCTGCACACATTAGCTAATGTCACACACGTATTTTAACAGCAGTCATGAAAACAAGATATGAAGTAGTAATATGTAACAGCAACATATATTTGCAGTGCGCAACAGCAACTAATATATTTAACAAAAATACAGCAATTAAAAACTAAACATTTATTTACTATCATTTTTTTCAATCATTTTTAGTGTTTTGTCCTGAGGCTTGACAACTCTTTGTGCTAACAATTGTTGGTATATCAGGCTGAAATGACAACGCAGTGCCTACTTTGATCAAAGATGATAAGTGGTGATCAGTCAGCCTTGTTCTCTGAGAAGATTTTGTTAGTTTCATAAAAGAAAATAACTGTTCGCAAACAGTGGCGTAACTAGGAATGGCTGGGCACCAAGGCGAACATTTGACATGGGGCCCATCCAAGCCGCTGCCCCCAACCCCCCAAAGCCGCCGCCCACAACCCCCCCAAGCCGCCGCCCCCAACCCCCCCACACAAACCGCATTCCTGCGCACACTATTATGCCCCATAGTAGCCCCTGAACACGGTATTATGTCCCATAGTGGCCCCTGCACACGGTATTATGCCCCATAGTGGCCCCTGCACACAGTAGTTTGCCCCATAGTGGCCCCAGCACACAGTAGTTTGCCCCATAGTGGCCCCGACACACAGTAGTTTGCCCCATAGTGGCCCCTGCACACAGTAGTTTGCCCCATAGTAGCCCCTGCACACAGTAGTTTGCCCCATAGTGGCCCCTGCACACAGTAGTTTGCCCCATAGTGGCCCCTGCACACAGTAGTTTGGCCCATAGTAAGCCCCTGCACACAGTAGTTTGCCCCATAGTAGCCCCTGCACACAGTAGTTTGCCCCATAGTGGCCCCTGCACACAGTAGTTTGCCCCATAGTGGCCCCTGCACACAGTAGTTTGGCCCATAGTAAGCCCCTGCACACAGTAGTTTGCCCCATAGTAGCCCCTGCACACAGTAGTTTGCCCCATAGTGGCCCCTGCACACAGTAGTTTGCCCCATAGTGGCCCCAGCACACAGTAGTTTGCCCCATAGTGGCCCCTGCACACAGTAGTTTGGCCCATAGTAAGCCCCTGCACACAGTAGTTTGCCCCATAGTAGCCCCTGCACACAGTAGTTTGCCCCATAGTGGCCCCTGCACACAGTAGTTTGCCCCATAGTGGCCCCTGCACACAGTATTATGCCCCATAGTGGACCACCCATGAACGATTATTATACTCTGGGGTCTTTTCAGACCCCAGAGTATAATGATCGGAGACCCAGGGGAGGATAGAAACATAGAAAACACTGTAACTTACCTCTTCCTCGCTCCGGTGCACTCCCGTGCGCTACTTCGGCCATCTTCAATGTCGGGCTGGATCTCACGCGATCCAGGCCGGCGTCGCGACGCATAATCACGTCGGCTGACGTCTTGGACGTCACCAAACAGGCCCGAAGCCTGCGGAGCGGCGGATAGGTGAGTTACAGTGTTTTTTATGTTCGCATGTTAGAGACAAAGTTTGAGACTTTTGTGCGGGTCGCAGATATGCCTGTAAAGGGCCGCATGCGGCCCGCGGGACGCATGTTTGACATGCCTGATCTAGAGTCATTTTACTGCACAAACTGCTTCACTGCTTTGCCGTTAGAATGGCAGTTTTTATGTAATGAAAAAATTAAACTCTTAACCTAAACAACCCTTTACAAAAGATTTTTCACTAACAGGACTGACTTTGTCTGTAAAAACAATATAAGACACTCTGTGGACAGTCACAGATCAAACTGCTCTATTGAAAAACAGACAGAAAAAAATTAAATTATTGACAATGAAACGGTTAACTGTGCAGTATCTGTAGTGCAGCTGTCAGGCTCATAGCACAATGCAGATATTCTTCCTCCCTCCTATGATTTATCTTACTATCTGACTATAATTGATTAAATCTGAATAAACTTAATTCTACGCCTCCTATTCTATTATTCTCTAGATCTATTTGCAAGTTTTGCTACTGCATATTACAGAAGAAAATGGAGTAATTGCTTTGGATCATGCAATGTTGTATAAAATGTCCATCCCTAGCTTGACTCTGACTAAAATTCCTTGTCTTCTTGCCCGTATAAACTGTCTGTGACATCAACACTGTAAGGTTTCCTCCTACCACTGATTATTGTCTGAGAGTCTGTGAGGTTAGGGGGGGACAAACTGGGCAAATACCCAGGGCCCCCGTGCTCAAGCGGGCCCCAGTATTCGGTGCATCAGGCTTTTAGCCTAATGGCTTGTATCCCAGGAGCTCCACAGCTGTATTGGCGTGCTGTGCACGCCAATACAGCTAATCCTATGACAGAGCGGGGAGCTGAAAAGTCCCTGCTCTGCCATAGAGGACTGCCGGTAACGCACAGGACGTCGCGGCTCAAGTGGTGTGATGATGTCACTGCATTGCGCCACCTGTGCTGCTACTACAGTGAGAGTCCTCGGCTGCTCCGCTCATCGTGGGAGCGCAGTAAGATGAGTACAAGATTTATTGTTTTCTGGTAAGGGAAAGGGATTACCTAGATCAGGTAAAAACCTATTTATGCCTACTCCAGCAGCCAGACCTTTTACCAGGGTTTAGGTAAAACCCTCCAGCAAGTAACACACCTTTCCCAGGTGCTTTTCGAAGGAATATGACAAGAACCTGGGAGAAATGTATACTCCTTCTACCACAATGCCCCTGGTCCTGTCACAATATAGATATATAAATAAGGGGGTGCTATTGTATATAATTGTTCCCCCCTTATATTAGTCTCCATATATATTATAGTTCCTCCCTTATAACAGCACCTATATAAAGTATAGTTCCCCCTATTATAAGGGGGAGACTGTTACAGTGGGGAAAAAAAGTATTTAGTCAGCCACCAATTGTGCAAGTTCCCCCACTTAAAAAGATGAGAGAGGCCTGTAATTGACATCATAGGTAGACCTCAACTATGAGAGACAAAATGAGAAAACATATCTAGAAAATCACATTGTCTGATTTTTTAAAGAATTTATTTGCAAATTATGGTGGAAAATAAGTATTTGCTCACCTACAAACAAGTAAGATTTCTGGCTCTCACAGACCTGTAATTTCTTTAAGAGGCTCCTCTGTCCTCCACTCATTACCTGTAGTAATGGCACCTGTTTGAAATTGTTATCAATATAAAAGACACCTGTCCACAACCTCAAACAGTCACACTCCAAACTCCACTATGGTGAAGACCAAAGAGCTGTTGAAGAACACCAGAAACAAAATTGTAGACCTGCACCAGGCTGGGAAAACTAAATCTGCAATAGGCAAGCAGCTTGGTGTGAAGAAATCAACTGTGGGAGCAATAATTAGAAAATGGAAGACATACAAGACCACTGAAAATGTCCCTCGATCAGGGGCTCCACGCAAGATCTCACCCAGTGGGGTCAAAATGATCACAAGAACGGTGAGTAAAAATCCCAGAACCACACAGGAGGACCTAGTGAATGACCTGCAGAATGCTGGGACTAACGTACCAAAGGCTACCATCAGTAATGCACTACGCCGCCAGGGACTCAGATCCTGCAGTGCCAGACGTGTCCCCCTGCTTAAGCCAGTACATATCCGGGCCTGTCTGAAGTTTGCTAGAGAGCATTTGGATGTTCCAGAAGAGTATTGGGAGAATGTCATATGGTCAGATGAAACCAAAGTAGAACTGTTTGGTAGGAACACAACTCGTCGTGTTTGTAAGAAAGTGAATGCTGAGTTGCATTCAAAGAACACCATACCTACTGTGAAGCATAGGGGTGGCAACATCATGCTTTGGGACTGTTTCTCTGCAAAGGGACCAGGACGACTGATTCGTGTACATGAAAGAATGAATGGGGCCATGTATTGTGAGATTTTGAGTGCAAACCTCCTTCCATCAGCAAGGGCATTGAAGATGAAACGTGGCTGGGTCTTTCAGCATGACAATGATCCCAAGCACACCGCCAGGGTAATGAAGGAGTGGCTTCGTAAGAAGCATTTCAAGGTCCTGGAGTGGCCTAGCCAGTCTCCAGATCTCAACCCCATAGAAAACCTTTGGAGGGAGTTGAAAGTCCGTGTTGCCCAGCAACAGCCCCAAAACATCACTGCTCTAGAGGAGATCTGCATGGAGAAATGGGCCAACATACCAGCAACAGTGTGTGCCAACCTTGTGAAGACTTACAGAAAACGTTTGACCTCTGTCATTGCCAACAAAGGATATATAACAAAGTATTGAGATGAACTTTTGTTATTGACCAAATACTTATTTTCCACCATAATTTGCAAATAAATTCTTTAAAAATCAGACAATGTGATTTTCTGGATTTGTTTTCTCATTTTGTCTCTCATAGTTGAGGTCTATCTATGATGACAATTACAGGCCTCTCTCATCTTTTTAAGTGGGAGAACTTGCACAATTGGTGGCTGACTAAATACTTTTTTTTCCCACTGTATATATAAGGTCACTATTATAAGGGGTGACTATTATATATAAGGAGGACTATAATAAAGAAATTACTATACAGTATATAAGGGAGCTAGTATAAGGGGGAGACTTATGTATAAGGTGGCTAGTATTTATAATGGAGGAACTATTATACATAAGGGGCACTATTATAAGAAAGGAATTATATACAAGGAGGGCTATTATAAGATGGTTATAGATAAGGGGATCTATTGGGGAGATGGTTATATATAAGGGGATCTATTAAATATAAGTGGGCTATTATAAGGGGGAACTATTATATATAAGGGGAGCTGTTATAAGAGGGAGACATATATAAGGGGGCTATTATTTATAATAGAAGAACTGTTTTATATAAGGAGGGCTATTATAAGAGAGGAATCATTATATATAAGGGGGGGCTATTTTAAGGGAGGACCATTATATATAAGGGCGGCTATTATAGTAGAAGAACTATTATATATAAAGAGGGCTATTATAAGGGGGGACTATTATATATAAGGGGGTATTATAGGAGAGGAACTATTATATATAACGGAGCTATTATAAGGGGGAACTATAATATATAAGTTTGGCTGTTATAAGGGGAGACTTATATATAAGGGGGCTATTATGTATAAGGGAGGAACTATTTATAAAGGGGCTATTATTTATAAGGGAGGAACTATTTATAATGGGCCTATGATAAGGGGGGACATCATATATATATGGAGGTGGCTATTATAATGTGGTCGCTTTTATTTATAAGAGGGAAACTTTATAAGGAGGGTATTGTCAAAGGGGCTATTATTTATAACGGGTAGCTATTATTTATAAGAGGGCTATTATTTATAAGTGGGTATTATTGTTAGGAGGGCTAATATTTTTAAGAGGGCTATTAATTATAAGAGTGCTATTATTTATAATAGGACTAATATTAATAATGTGCATTATCTCTTATATATATAAAAATGAATTCCTGTCTGTCTGTCTGTCTGTTCTTTATGCGCGACCAAACGACTGGACCAATCCTCACCAAATTTGGCACACATGTACATCAGGTGTCCAGGAATATTATAGACTGGGTCTCAGCTCTCTTGGACGTACCGTTCCTGAGGTACAGTATTCCCAAAAAATGACCAGCATTAGTCTATACAAGCCTGCAAGTCTTTCACTCATATTCCAACTGCCATACACACGGTCACATGTCCCTTATCAGCCAATAACAGCTCGCAGGCGCTTACTCTCCTCAGGCACACAGGTTTCCATAGCAACCAAGCTATGTATGACCTGTATTAGTGAATATCAGTTCACAGGACCTTAAATATTCAGTCATATCATGTGTATCAGCCAATATAAGTTCACATTTAATTTACCAGGTTTCCATAACAACACAGTCATAAATAGACTGTACCTATACTGGACTCAGTGGCGTAACTAGCAATGGCAGGGCCCCAAGGCGAACATTTGACATGGGATCCCCCCCCCGGCAACGCCCCCCCCCCCCACACAAACTGCATTCCTGCAAACACTATTATGCCCCATACTCTCCTCAGGCACACAGGTTTCCATAGCAACCAAGCTATGTATGACCTGTATTAGTGAATAGCAGTTCACAGGACCTTAAATATTCAGTCATATCACGTGTATCAGCCAATATAAGTTCACATTTAATTTACCAGGTTTCCATAACAACACAGCCATAAATAGACTGTACCTATACTGGACTCAGTGGCGTAACTAGCAATGGCAGGGCCCCAAGGCGAACATTTGACATGGGACCCCCCCCCCGGCAACCCCCCCACGCACAAACTGCATTTCTGCACACACTATTATGCCCCATAGTGGCCCCTGCATACACTATTAGGCCCCATAGTGGGCCTTGCACACAGTATTCTGCCCAATAGTGGCCCCTGCACACAGTATCATAGTGGCTCCTTCATATAGTATTATGCGCACTTCCCGCTACTTCTTCAATGTTGGACCAGATGTCACGTGAGCCAGGCATGTATCGCAACGCATAATGACGTTGGACTGGCCCACCGACATCTGGGACGCCACCAAGGAGGCCCGAAGCCTGCTGAAAAGACCCCAGAGTATAATGATAGCAGTGTTTGTGGGGTTCACGGCCCACAGGCCTTACTTACCAATCCCCGCTCCTGCTCACAGCCGCCTCTGCAGAAGGTGAAGTGCAGACGGCTGTGAGCAGGAGCGGAGATCGGTAAGTAAATAGTGCCCGTTACCTGCTGGTGTTAAAAAAAACAAACATCAGAGGCCCGCCGGGTCCCCTAATGTCCCGGGCCCTGTGGCAGCTGCTACCACTGCTAAACCGGTATTTACACCACTGACTGGACTGCCATACTGGATTACAGCATTCTTATAAATTGAAACGTTTTTTAAACTACTCATGCCCCCTGCAGCAAAACGCATGGCTGCTGCTTGAGCTAATGAAAACTCTCAGCAGACTCAAGCCTGTCTCCAATCTGATAAGGTATGTTACAGACAACAGCGAGCTGCTGAAACTCCCCAGCAGACCCAAGCCCGTCTCCAATCTGACAAAGCATTGTCAGCCACATGCACACAGCTGCACTCCAGGTTTCAATAACAACCCAGCCATTTTTCTTCACTGCTGTAGGTCAGCTTTAAAGGGGCAGGGCGCTGTGGATGACACTGTTACACAAGGTCACATACACACAGCTTTACTCCAGGTTTTCCATAACAACCGATCGCAGGTTTTTCACTGATATCCAAACTGAGATGCACATGATCACATGACACTTATGGACCAATGGAGAATCGCAGGTTCAGTCTTGACATACACACAGCTTTACACCAGGTTTCCATAGCAACCAAGCTATTTCTGTCCTGTATGAGTCAATAGCAGTTCGCAGGTCCTTAAATATTCAGTCATATGACGTTTATTAGCCAATGTAAGTTCACATTTCATTTACCAGGTTTCCATAGCAACACAGCCATAAATAGACTATACCTATACTGGACTGCCATACTGGATGTCAAGTGCAAAACTGGCCAATTCTTATGGGGTCACTACACATACAAAAAATGAAATATACCCGTGCGAAGCCGGGTCCTTCCTCTAGTTATTTATAAGGTGAACTATTATTCATGAGAGGGCTATTAATAAGGGGGGCTATTTATAAGGGAGCAGTACTGTTTATGAGGTGGGCTATTACTAATAAGGAGGAACTATTACTGATATGGGGCACTGTTTATAAGCAGGAACTATTATTTATAAGAAGGTGCTATAATAACTGATGAGGGGGAGCAAAAATCTATTAGGCAGTACAAAGGTGGTTATTTGAATTGTGTGTGGGCATAAGGGGGGTGGTTGTTACTGTTTTGGGGCAGAAGGGGGGCGTTATTAAAGGGGCTGCCACTGGAAATATAATGGCATTGTTGATATATTAGCATTTGGGGCCCTGCTTTTAATTTTGCCCAGGGCCACACTTTGTCTAAAACTGGCTCTTATGTATTTTCATTGCGAGTCTGAGTATTAAAAATCGAACAATTTGGAATATTCAAGTCGAACCCGGCTTGGAACAAATTGGTTCACACATCTCTTCTCGTAGCCTTCATATAGCCCAAGGCCCATGGTAGCCTTAATCCACCCTTGTTATGATAGCTTTCCCAGTGTTTACATTTGCCTACAAGATCATGAATAAATGGGTTTACATGCAGTCTGTGACTATCATGGACATCACACATATGCAAAATAGGGAGATGTGAGTAGGCCTTTGGCTACCTGAACAGCACAGACAGCACATAGAAGATTTCATGGATATATGGACCCATATGTTTACTTTAGTGCCTTCGCTCGCAAAATGGACAGGAATAAGATCTACTGCATTCTGAGTTTTGCCCAGAACTCACAGCCCTATACACGGACCCATGATAATACACAGGCATATTCAAACCTTTTCCCTTATTTCTGCTATCCTGTTTCATGCTTTACTAGTTTTATTGTTAGATTTTTTTTAATCCATTATATTACTTATTATATTTGTAGTGACATCTTTGGTTTGAAAATGGTGGACCTAGCATTATTGGAGCATTATGTGCCCAGTATAAATGAGGTATATCAAATTATGACCCACTCAGGTTTTGATTATTATTTGGGTCTTTTCGCCTATTTGTGCGTATTTGTGTATGTTTTTATGAATTTCTAATAAAGATGTATAGTATTTCTTACATCTTTCTCCAATGTGTTTTTGATTTGTTGGGATTGGTATTTCTGTTGCAGCAAAGTGAAATTTGAAATGTTTGAAAGACTAAAAAAATCGTATGCAAATTAAGCTAAGTAGTCACAGTGGCTTAGAGATGATTCAGTCTAGTCACTCTGTTCCCTTGCTAATCATGCCTCCTGGGCATGACTGATATCTCCTATGTGATGTCACGGAGCAAGGGGAGACCCAGGAGGCATGATAAGCAATGAGATAACAGGCTGAAGCTGCACCCGTCCACCATGTAAGATAATTTACATATCACTTTTTATGTTTTCAAACATTTATAACTATATTTTTCTGCAACAGAAACATTACAGAGGGCACCAATGGAAAGTTTATTACTTGATCCTGCAAATAATGGATCCAGTTTAAGGTGGAAAAATCACCTGGCAGTTTCTGTATTATGACCAAACCATTTTTTTAATTTTTCTGCCATTGTACAGAAGCTATAATATTTTTTTTTTAATTTTTCCATCAATGTAACTGTATGAGGGTTTTTTTTTTTTTTGTGGAACAAGTTGCAGAGTTTAATGGCACTATTTTGTGTAAATATATATCATTGATTAATTTTTATTAATTATTTCAGGAAAAGAAAAAAAAAAAACAGCAAGAAATTTTGCGCCATTCACAGTGTGGCTTCAATAACCTGATAAATGTATTAATTGGGATCACTTACATAATGCATCCCATTGATTCATTGGGATTACTTGCATAATGCATTGCAATGTTGTGCAATGTACTATACTGTCTGTCACATTCTGGCAAGCAGTTTATTAGGCCATGTCTTTGGCACAGCCTAATAAGGATATATTGAAGTCAATCCATCATTTGGCCTCTGGCTGCCAGATACAGCCGAATGTATTTGCAGGGGTGCTGATGCCTGGAGAAGGGAACCCCTTCCCTTCAAAAACCATTTAAGGCTAAGGCCCCACGTGGCGTCCCAAAGCAAAAAAGCACTGCGGGAAAAACCGCGACGGCAACACATCACAGTTCTTCCCGCAGTGCTTTGGACAGAAAGATCGCTTCAGTTACACCTATAGGGAAACTGCTGGCTTTTACGTAGGTATAATTGACATGCTGTGATTTCCAAAACCGCAGCGGTTTTGTAAATCTCTGTGAGTCCGCAGCGCATTTTTTACTGCAAAGTGGGGATTGGATTCACTAGAATCCCATCCACTTTGCTGTGACTGTAAAATGCTATGTTTTATTTTTCTGTGGCGTTTCAGCCGCCGGCCAACAGCGGCATTCACACCACAAGGGGCCCCAGGCCTAAATGCAGCAGTTACCAATATACACGCCAGGGTTATACGCCCTGGATCGGCAGTTTTCAGATCCTGAATGTTAGAAGTAGGTGCCCAGCTGTTATGCAACTGATGTAGAAAGTTAGATATGATGGAATAAGGCCATTCATGTCTGTTCTGACTCAATAGCTTGGCTGCAAGTGTGAGGTTGTGAGTGTCCTGTAGTCTCTATGCTAACCAGCAATTTACACCAAGATATCTATCAGATAGTGTTCAACTCAACTGAGGAGGCGTAGATAAGATTCCAGATGCTTTAATCCAAGTAAATCTTGTAGAACCTCATACAGCAGTAGGTGAAAAATGATGAAATACCAGGAGCTGAGCAGACATGTTGCTTACAAAGAAGTGAAACTAAACTGAGAGAGAGAGAGGAGGAGCTACAGCATCACAGCTAAGGATACAGAGAGAGAAAAGGGACAAACTACAAAGACAAACAGTATCACAGATACATGTCAGTGAATTAAACCAAGTCCTGGGACATGACAATGTCTGACGTCACTAATGAATTAAAAGCTGATTGACTTTTGTTAGAAGATGCATTATTTTTGATAGTCTCCCCCAGTATGTTTTGAAAACACCTGTAGCAGATCAAACAGAACCGCGTTGGCACGTCTATCTCTGACTTCCAACCAATGCTGTTTATTCTATGTTTTCACATTTCAGCACATTATTATTTGCCTAGTCAAGTTCATGAAACTATACTAGTATCAGGATTGCATTTGTGATACAACCTATTACAGTAGATGGCCTTTTTTTTCCAAAAAAATATTACCTCAGCAAACTGGCTGAAGAGCTGTAAAATGTTGAAAATCATTTACAATAGAGAAGCAGCAGGTTAATCTCATTTGTTGCTCTTCAAGTATGTTTTGTTTGATTTTCCTGATCATTTGTAAAGAATAATCCTAACATCAATGCAGTGAGGCGTGACCATATCTGAAATAAAGCCAGAAAATTGCTCAGCTTTGAGTTCTAATGATGTATTGTTCTAACGTCTAATCAAATGAAAATTCTGTTGACCTTCTTGTCCAGATTGTACAAGCATCCTGATATTATACGAAGTGTGTACATGTGTTGTCAGAGGTGTTTGTTCAAGATGAAATGAAAAAAAGTATAAAAATAGATAAATGGTTGAATTTACATGAGAAATACAATAGCATTAGTTCTATGTATCTATAATCTATTTAAACATACTGAACCTACTTCCCAAGACAATAAATGGAGACTACATAAACCCAGATATTAAATTGCATATTTCCATCTTCTAACTCTTTTATGAAAAAAATGCACCCTCACTAAAAAAGTGGATAATCTCTGTATAGAAATATAATTAGATAAACATTTATGGAGGAAGCTATATTGGAGGCAATTGGCAGTGTTGTGTGTTTGCAATTGTTGTGAGATTTTAGCCTGCTCAGACGTTTTATCTTTTGTCTAGGTACCTTGCTATATTTCTATATTGTCTGGTTATCAATTTACAGATATACCCTCCCTCATTTCCTGTTCTCTTTGCTAGATAAGTCCAGTTAGGCATATCACAAGTGAAGTTTTTTTTTCTTGGGATAATATGGTCTCATGACAAGTTAACACAAAGTGATATGATAATTTTCCTATTTGTGTCTATGGATGACCATCCAGTGTGTGTGTGTGTGGGGGGGGGGGGGGAATAGAAGCCTTTTGTTAGCATGAAGTGATAATGTGTTTAATTGGTTTCAAGACAAATTAGAATCTTAATCAAATTGGAAATGAGTTGAGTATGAACATATCATTCTACACATTCATGCACAGTCCAGTCCAGTTTTATTACTTTACAAAAGGGTTTACAACAACCATGGTGGTAAGGTTCCATTTTCACTTGTATTACTGTGCTATTGAAACAGATTTTACCTAAAAAGCATATGTAAATATAATAATATTTTCAGTGACTTAACATAAAAAGAAACATGTAAATTACAATCAAAATTCAATCTTAACTCTACATATCCAAACTTGTTTAAAAAATTGAGCTACTCAGTCCTACTTAGCAACAACAACAACATAGGGTACAGATAGATTTTTACCCAAGCATATAATTTATGATTTCTTGGACTTGTATCCAAATCTATGTAACTCTAGACATCTATAGAGAATGCATACCAAGTTAGCATCACACCTGGAACATCTTAGACATTCAGAATAAACCATACCAGAATTTTTAACATAAAAATCCATCTATAATTTATACGAGAAACTGACGAAAAATTATACCTCAGATCTTCAACAGCCCTTAGCTGTTGTATAATTGTAATTCTGGTACACAGAGGGAAGGACATCTATCAAATTTATTAGGACACATTAATAATTAGGCACTTCTTACTCTGAGAAAGATCAAGGCTGATGTTCTCTACTGTTTCATAAACCTCTCTACATTTGCTCCAAAGCTAACATGGTGCTACTGTTATGGTTAAATGTTACAATCATTAGAAAGAGTTTCAACATAAATAACATTTGAAGACAATAATATGGATCCAGATGTTGCAGCGACCATGTTGACTTTGAGATAACCAGGCGGCCAAATAAAGACAGTTAAGACTTAGTTGTGAAATAGCGTCCGTAGAGTTCGTAACTGTGGAGTAGCAGGGCCAAACATAGAGTAATGATCATGGTACAGGGGTAGACATATGTACCTGAAACCAGAAACACAGAGCCTGTGATATACCAGGAGCAGCAACCAGGAAAAGCCTTGGACAAATCCAGGAGATACCAGGAGCAAAGAGGGAACAGGACTTGTATGGAACTAAATAAATAGGAGCAGTCACCAGAACCAGGCCTTGGATGGAATCACATCACTGGATTAAGATGGCAACACAGACACATGGTTACCATAGCTTTACTGGAAAGATAACCAGGCAGAACTGGTTTCAAGAACTGCATTAGTGAACGGTATGGTAATCCTCAGGCAGTTATTGCTAGGCCAGGCATAGTTAACTAGTGTAACTTATTAGAAGCAACCAATGGTAAAGCGTAATGTTGCATAGCACTAGTACGCAGAACTAGAAAAGTATTAACCATTAACCAAGTTATTAACCATTGCTTTGTTGCTGTAGCTGACTGGATGTGACTGAAAAATTTAGACTGAACAGCACAGAGACATTGCAGAGCTTAATAGCACAAAGATCAGCAAAGCTCAATCCATAGAGGAAAATGGAGCCAGCTTTACTAGGCCTCTAGGATTAAATAGCATGCTGTCAGTGGGAAGAGGTGAGTAACAGTACATTTTTTGACACATATAATCCCAATATGCTATGTAATGGAGCTGTAACAGAAAAAAAAAACATTGATTAACCACTTCAGAACCAGGACAATTTCACTTTTATGTTTTAATTTTTTCATCCTCAACTTCCCTTTTTTGTCAAAATAGCCATTGGAGGGCTTGTTTTTTGAGAAACAATTTGTATTTCCTAATGGCGCAATTTAATATTCTATATGATGTATTGTGAAGCTGTATTAAAATTTAGAATGAAGTAGAATTTTAAGAAAAACACAGTTGCACCATTTTATTAGGGGAATTGTTTTTATGAGTTCTAATAGCTCAAAAGCCAACAATATGTCCAAAATCTTGGAAACCACTTTAACCATTTTGATAGGCCTTCTAGATCCTACTTGTGTTCAACACTTCTGCATTCCAGCCAAACGTGGTTTATTCTAAGTATCCATTTGCTCATCTCTAGCTGTAGTCTCTGCACTGCATCGCATTCAAAGCACCTTACCTTAGTGACTGTGTTTGGTATTTGCAGCCCACTCCCTTTCATTTGACTGTGACTAACGTGTAGAATGGACATCTGATGAATAAATGTGATTGCACTAGCTTGAAATAAGAAAGCAACTCTCACCATCATGGCTTCTTCAATAAGCTGATCAGTAGAGGTGTTGGAAGGAGTATCCCGACCAATCTAATACTGATGCCCTATCCTAAAACAATCGATCAATATCATAGTCCCAGAAAACTGTTTTTAAAGAATTTGCAAGTGTTATTACAAGCATGGACTATTTTAGAGTATTGTATTTAATAAAATTAGTATAAAAGTTTAAAGCACTATGGTACTGAATAAATGACGTATTAGATTATGTTAACCCTTTGAACAAACCTCTGTATAAAACCAGAGCATTTTGGGATTATTAATTTGATGGATTAGGTTTATTAAAAACTCATTAAATAAAGTAATTTTAACGGCAAGGGTACATTGGCTAAAAGACATTAAATTTATATATTTAGTATATTTTTCAACATAAAGGGAAATGAAAATATAATTACATTATAATATGTATTTAATGTTTACTCTGATATGCGCACAAGGAAAACAGTATAATGTAAGATTATTGTATTTTTTCTCTATCCCTTTGAGTGAACATCAAGCAGCTAAATATTTTATCAGTGAACTTCATAGATGCACCAAAATACTTAGGTACATAGAGAGAGGTTTATTATGGCATTAACTTCTAACTATTTAACTTTAAAAACATGGTCATTATTGCAGTTACCATATTTGCCACAATAAACAAGAATTTATTAAAATGGCCTACATGTTGTTGCATATTATACAATACATGCAGCGGGAATGATATTGAGCATAAAATATTTCATGTGACGGTGGTGATAAGTGTCAGTTAATAAATAGATTACCCACAGTGTAATCTGCTATGTAACACTCTGTGACATGACGGTACTGTACATAAGGGCATATTGCAAATTAAATAATTTATCATGAAATTAATTGTAATCATAGATTAGATTTATATATGTAAAATATATATTTTTTAATATAGCATCTATTTTTTATATTTTAAAAACGTAATTGGAACAGCCATATTGGAGACAAGTGTCCATCTGGTGCAAATCTGTATGTTGTAAGGTCCCTCTAACGCAGTGGTTCTCAACCTTACTAATGTCACGACTTCATAACTATAAAAAACTTTTTTTTTTTTGCAGTAGTTGATGATTTTACAGTACATGATTTTACATTTACCCAGTAATTATAATTCATGAAGTGTCGTTTTACCTCCAATACTGCTGCTTTCAACACAGTAGCTGCTTTTAACAGAGTAGCTGCTTTAACCACTTCAGTACCGGGCCTATTTCTGGTCCAGGACCAGACACATTTTTGGGTATTTTGTATGTGCGGTTTTAAGGGCTGTAACATTTTTATCATTTGGGTTATTCAACTAATTCCTGCATTCTTTTTTCGGTGACACATAGGGCTTTATTTTTATGTTGTTTTTATGGTTGCATATTTTAAAAAAATTTTTATATCCAGGAAAATATAAACAAAAGAGGAGGGAAAACGAGTCTGTTTTTCACTTTTCATTTTTTTTTATTTAATAGCACAAAGTGCTACTAAAAAACTTTTAAAATAGTTTTTCCTCTCCGTTGCGGTAATTTTTATTTTGTATTGCGTCGTCGGGGGTGAGGCTAGAACCTGTAATAAGGGGGTGTTTTTGACATATTATTTTATTTATTTTTTTAATTATTTTATTTCAATTTTTTCTTTTACTTTTCTATTCATTTTATTTAATTTATTTTTACATTGTGTCCCCATAAGGCCATAATAGACCTTTGCGGACATTTAGCCCCAGTTGCAGGAGGAATACAGCCTCCTGCGCATAACTATAGAGCTGATCTGGGTCCTCTAGGCCGCAGCAGCTCTAAAACACTCTGATCTCGGCAGATCAGAAGGGCAGCTGCATCATGGCGTCGCCCATAGCTGTGTATACAGTACTCATTGAGCACTGTGTACACAGCGATCGGGAAGGCAGGGACGGTAATAAACCTTCCCTGCTTTCTCTCTGGGAGACAGAGATGGATAGAGGAGCGGTTTCTCGGTTCCTAAGACCATCTGAAATATATGTTTTCTGATGGTCTTAGCGGACCCCTATGAAGGGGTCATTCGACCCCCAAAGGGGTCACGACCCACAGGTTGAGAACCGCTGCTCTAACTGATTAGTTTTAAAAATATAGATCTATACTTAGTATATACCCCCTATTTGTGACTACAGCTTGAATTTTACTTTTGAAAATAATAATAACCCTTATATACTGCTATAACATTAAAACAGATAATGCAAATAATATTGATTATCAGATGACTCTGATGCCTGCCAAGGTGCATAACATATTAGCAAAAAGTGAACTTTCACATGAAGTTGATAACCATATGTTGTTCACAGAAAAAATGGGCAAGACTAAGAATCTGAGTGACTTCGACAAGGGCCAAACTGTGATGGCTAAACAATGGGGTCTCTGTAGTCAGTATGCAGTTGTTATTACCTATTAAAGAACCAGAGAAATGATGACAGGTTCAAGGACACCCAAAGCTCATTAGTATGCTTGGTATAAAGGCTAGCCCCCCTGGTTCCACAGAGTCTGGTTCCACAGAGTCTAATGAATCACATTTTCACGTCTCCACTGAGATGTCAATACATCACAGCTCCTGTATATAGAACAGCTGAGAACCTTATGTGTTTGGTTTTTCTGACCAGCCTCTAGCCAGCCTTTACCACCCTTTATGTATATCTTCTAGGATCTTTTTAGACTAGAAGACAGTGGTATGCTCTTTTTAGGGCACATCTCCTTGGGGATGTTACTACACCACCGCTCTTATGCAATAATCAGTTGAGGGAAAACTTATCTGTCTGATGCACCTGAGATCCCGTCTACATTTATGGGATCTTTTTCTGCCAGCATTTTCTAGTGCATACCTAGGGATATCTGCAGATCACCCTGTATTTCTGCACTTGAACAGTTGTCATCCCTGTAAAAGATTTGGCTGTGGTATATACTACCTATAGAATCTTAAAGGCTGACAGTTTTTTGCCTCTAGCTGGTCATACTTAAGGGTCTATTATCTCACAAATAGTGTATAGCCCAGGTATTTTGTACATAGTAGATATCATTGAACACTATTTGCAGTGTCCATGTTAACTCTGGATGCTGTGGAACAGTGATTTAGCCCTGGTAGAATCCAGGCATGACCCTCACACACACACTTCTTATTGTTGTCATGGAACCATGGAGACAGTCTTAACTCAATAATAATATTATTTACGGTTGTCATCCGGTTATGTCAAACAATATATTTTTTTTATATTACCCTAATAAAGAGTACATTTTATTTTTTTATGTTCATTTTGAGAGGCCTGTCGTTTAATCCCTATTTTCTCCACAAGATTAGATAGTTCCCTATAGTGAGATGTTCCCTGTCTCCTTCTGATATACACATCCTGGGATTGTGAGTATTTAGTGTGCTGACCTGGCCTCAAGATTCCCTAGAGCATCTGTGGGATGTGTAGGGCAATCACTTTATAACTTATAGGACTTGAAGAGTACCTCCAGGTAGAAAACAACTTTTTATAAATGAATAGTACATTTCAATATAAGAAACTTTATAATATATCTTATTTTAACCACTAAGCCACCTAACTGGTTTCACTTTGGGCTACTCATGAGGGCATTGTCTAAGTAGTGTCCTGTTCATCCTTTAACCCCCAATACAGGGATCTGGTCTTTGCTGCAGGGGACCACCAGGTCGCTACCTCTAGAAGTAGTTCTGATTAGGTGGCAGCTGACCCAAAGGCCAGAGAGACACAAAGAACCAGAGCATCAGGCGAAATCATGGTCAAGCATGGTCTGAAGGTCAGGGCCAGGGCAAACAGCGGAGATGCAAGATCATGGGAAGTCAAAGGGTCATACACAGAGTACAACTGGTGAGAAACAGAATCAGTAGCATAGGCGATAAATACCACAAGGTCAGTACACAAATAATCAATCAGAAGCACAAGCAGTAAACCCTCACAGGAACTGGCCAGCCAAGAATCTTTTTTGGTCAGGTGCAGTGCAAAGTGATGAACAGGTTTAAATATTTGTGAGCAGCTTGCAATTGGCTGGGTAGGGCTCTGTGCCTGTTGGCATTACAGTGCCCCTTCCTTAAGACTCCTCTTCTTAAGTCTGGAATAGAGAAATGTATTGGTGTCTATAGGGCTCAAATCACTCCAATTCATCCCTTTGGAGTCAGGAATGTCACCAAGTTCAGAGTCATCAAAACCAGTCACCAGATATCCTCCCAATGCCCCTCCTCATAGCCTAAGGTATCCTCATACTCAGACTCCTGTTTAGAATTCAAAGAAGCAGATATAACTTAAGGGGGAGGTTTGTCAAGTTTATTAACATCTCTCTTCATGAGAAGAGTGAGACATGGGGATACCTAACATGTTTGTTTGTATTGTTTACATTATGTGTTTTTTAAATCTAAAGGTTTTTCTATTGTTTATTTTTTTTAATTTTTTATGAACTTTTTAAACTCTTTTTTTTTTTTAACTTTTTCTCTGTCCCATAAGGGGACCTGCGATCTCAGATACCCTTATAAGCTCCCATTATCCAAAAATAGCTTTATTTATCCCATATGGTGAACTCCATAAAAAAGTACCGCAATGCGCAAAATAACATATTTTGGTCACCAATATAAATAGGGTGTCGCCGTAATCGTAATGGCCCACTAGACAAAGTTGTCATGTCATTTTTAATGCAAAGTGAATGCCTTAATAACAAAATGCAAAACATTATGATAGAATTGTGGGTTATTTCACATGGACCACAAAACTTTATTAAAAAGGACCTTTCATGTCCTCAGGCACATGCGGTTTTACATAAAGCAGGAAAGCCAACAGCACGCTGAATTCAGAGCACTGCCAGCTTTCCCGGTATGTGCCCCGGGGCTGGAGATATCGGCGGTGTAATTTTCATGGTTTACTGTCAGAAAGGCGTTCCTGACAGTCTAGCTGCGCTGTGAGGAACGCCCTCCCTGACAATTCTCGTTCATAGACTTGTACTGAGGGGGCGTTCCTCACAGCTGAGCATCATCGCCGGGCAGTAAGGAAAGCCCCCTCTGACAGTACAGGGCTATAGACGAGTACAGAGAGAGGGGCGTTCCTTACCGCCCAGCGATGACGCTGAGCTGTGAGGAAAAAAGTCGGAAAAAAGCCATGGGAGTTTTATCTTATCTAGCCTTAAGCGTACTGGCTGAGAAGGTGTTCAATGCTGCCAGTGGCATTGTAACACCTAGATGAGCCAAATGTCACACTGCAAGTGTGGAAAAAATTAGTTTTGTCAAAATGAATCAGGCATGGATCCCTGAGGATTTTTACAAACCACTCTGCCAGACATATCCTTTAGCCTGGTCCATCACATGATTCCATACTGTACTGCCACTCATGTTGCCACAGCTACCACCACTGCCACCTTTCAGCAAGACATGTCCAATGACCTGGCCCATCCCATTATTCCATAATGTACTGACACATACGTTGCCACAACTACCACCACTGCCATCACTCAGTCAGACATCTCTAGAAGCGTGGTCCATCATGTTCTACTATTCCACACTATTGGTGTCACAGTATTGGCATAAAAAAACAAGATTATATTGAAAAATGGTACAACATCAAAAAACCTGTGCTGTTGCCTGTTTCAATGCCACTTTGATTTCACATCTGCTCCTGTGAAGGGATAATTTTTTATGCCTTTTTGTTTTAAAAAGCCACTTCTTCTTCATCACTTTTCAACTAGGCACACAGCCACAAATTTGTCTCCCAAATAACAAGCCTGTAGCACTTACAAGTCATAAAAATGGTTAATTTGCTTTTTCCAATATAACCAGCATTTGCATCTAAAAAAATCACAGTAAGAATGTTTCCCCCCAAAAAAGGACAATTTTTGAAGCGTTTTAAATGTTGTAAATGCGAGTGGCAGCAACTGCTTACCATCCATTTTCCCATAGACATACGTGTCACTGTCACTTTGTCATAACTTCATCTGTGCTTTCCTTAGAGAGGTAGAAATGGGCTAGATTGAGTCCTAGGAGCCCTGACAGTGTCATACAATATATTTTAAGCCAATTTAAACTCTGGTTCATGATGAATTTCTTTGACCCAAAATGAATCTTTAAACGAGCAAGGTGAAGGATCCTACTGCTCAATCAAATACTAAGAAAACAGCGTAGGAATAGACAAGGAAGTAATAAAAGGAAGGAAGGATAAAGTATAACTTTTACTAAATATAAATATTATTAAATGATTTAAATTAAAAAGAGTAACATTGTTACTAGAGCTCCACATATCAGCGGTTTATTATTGGTTTCAACCTCCCTATTGATAAATACCTATGTGATACATGCAATAATGGGCAATGAAGTGAAACTGGAAAAAAAGATCCAGCACTAAAATATCAGCCAGAAATTAGGTCCCTCAAAATAGCTTGAATTGGACCTTATTCCTAATGTGTGGCAGATCACACTGTACTATGGTACATGGTTAGTACATGGTTAGTTTATCCTCACCAATATTTAGGGCCATGCATTCCAATAGTGATCTGCGGTGGTCTCATAAATACCGTAACACATCAACCTCAGATGTAAATAGACATATAATCGTATTGTGCCAACATACTATGAGAGACTCTCCACCCTCTGCAGATACTTGTTTTGAGGGATAAGATTATTGTGTGGGTTTGGATAATGACTAATCTGTGTAGGATAATAATGAATGTCCACAAAAGAGTAAGCCTAATGCACTGTCTGTATCCTGATCACCACAACGGTTGCATAATCCCAATGCTTCTCTCAATAATGAAATGGGGCCGCACAGCAAATTACAAACAACCTGACATTGCCAGATGGTTGTCTGTTTGACAGTACAAGAATATGGAAGAGTACTGTTGGGGTGATGATCCTCACAGCCCAGCGATGACGCTGAGCTGTAAGGCCCACCCTTCTGACAGTGGGAATATATTGGTGCTAAAATTAACGCCACCTATATCTCCAGCACTGGAGCACATACTGGAAAAGCCGACAGTGCACTGAATTCAGTGAACTGTTGGCTTTCTAGCGATATATAATACCACACATCGATGAGAACATGAATGATCCTCTTTAAAATAACTTTCTCATTTCCGCCTCTCTCCCCTCTGCCATGTGTCTCTACCCTTTTCTTAACCCTCTTTTTTATTTATTTTTTATTTTTAATACACTCTCATTATTCTATCTCTTTTTATTCTGACATTCAGTTGATGATGTAAAATTAGCACAGAACAATATAACACTGTAACTTTAACTTTCTGCTTACCCAACGTTTGTGCTTTGTATTTCGCATGATAAAGCAAATGTTTCAGCTTCATATACAATATGTTCACTCTGTTATACTGAATAAACCATTGAAGAATAATAATTGCTTTTAAGTGCTGTATATAAGCTTACAAAGCTTGTAACTATGCAGCTGCACTGTCTTCATACTAAGGTCATGTATTAGCTACAGTGCAAGAATATAGATATTCTGATCCTTTTGATGTCTTTTATATGCTTAATTATGAAATTGATATAGATTGATTATTTAATTGTTTGTTTAAAGATAATTTAACTGACTTCATATTTATATATAATCAATATAGTACAGGAAAAAATATTTGTTTAACCTTTGTTTAACCCCTTACTTACCACTTTTTTTCAAGAGCCAGAAATTTTTCTGTACAGTGCTGTGGAATATTTTGGCGCTATATAAATAAAATGTATTATTATTATTATTATTATTATTATTATTATTATATGGGGGTTGCTTTAAGCAAGATAACTTATATTTTCAGTAGCCCCATTCTGCGATACAAAAGATTTATTGATTAACTTTTATCACCTTTTTTTTTTGGGGGGGGGGTTAGCAAATAAATTCACCACAGTTTTTTTGCATTATGAATTTTGCACCATTCACCATGCACTATTCTGTGTGTCAGGATGATTATGGCAATAACAAATACTTTATAATTTTTATGTGTTACTACTTTTGTGCAGCAAAAACACTTTACGCTAGGTTCACAACATGGGGGCCCAAAAGACGGAGACCCTGTCTGCATAAAAAAGTGATTACACGCGGAACCGATAGACTATAGTACGACTTGCAGGACTTTTCTCTCCACCGATTTTAAGCAGATTCTGCAGTAGAGTCTCCATGGAGACAACAACGCAAATGTGAATCCAGCCTGAAACAAATTCATATTCTGTTTTAGTTTTTATATAAACATAGATGTGTGAAGGCTTATTTTTTTGTTGATAAGTTTATAATTCCCTTGGCATCATTTGCACATAAATTTGACCTTTTGATCAATTTTTATTGATCAAAAGGTCAAATTTGATCTGCTGGGTGCAGAAAAAAGGGCTTGTTTTTATTTATTTTTATGGTTCGATGACAATGAAGTAGAGGTGCTGGATTGGCCCCCACAGTCCCTAGACCTCAACCCAATCAAACACATGAGTAGAGTTAAAGAAAAAGCTGTATTCGTACCCAAGTCAGTAGACCAGTATGTACCAACATTGGGAAGTGCAGAAAAAGACCTGGGATCAGATTTTGGTCGAGACATGCTTGAATCTGATCGAGAGCATATCCAGAAGGATTCAGGCAGTTTTGAAAGCCAAAGGTGAATTTACAAAATACAAACAAAATAATAAAAATTAAAATTTAGATTTTTAGGAACAAAACAGTAACAATGCAGTTATATGACAAGGATCTGCATAACTAATCATATGCTAAATAGTTGCAAGTCAAATTTATGTATGAGATAACCAAGATGATTGTCTATAAAATGATAGCAGTCTCACGTTGAAGCTGTAGTGGATGGTGAGATATGGAGCATGAAAGTCACAATTTCAAAACATTGTTACCCTTTTGCTCATCGGTGTAATAGAAGAGTGGGTCCTAGAATTGGAAGCTGAGAATAAGTTGTATGTGGGCCTTTTTATGAGAGAGAAAGAGAGAGAGAGTGTCACTTGGAAAAATCAGAGACTACCTTGGCAAGCAAATTGCAGGCTGCAGTTAGGAGCATAATCTGGTGGCTCATCCTCAACTCACAATGTTAAAACTATAAGAACTGTGAGCTTCATTCGTGGAAGCTGTTTTGCATGATACCCCAAGTAAAGTTATCAATTACCTTGTTTCGTGCATAGCACAAGTCTCCTGAGTCTTATTTCTGTACAAACATCATGGACATTCCCTTCAGGATCAGAAGGGCTGAGTACAACTAGGACGTGCCTCGGGGGAGGGACTACCATCAGGTTCACAGCAGGCCCCTTCAGCACTGCATTAGCTCAGGAGGTGAACTAGAGGAATTGAGAAAGTTCTATGGCCAGAATGACAAGTCCATGTTCCAGTACTACTACTCCCAGTCTCTGGGATTCCTCAAACAGGTTTCTGCAGTGAATGAAATCTGTTCAATTCCTCTATTTTATAAATAATGATGTCCTGATCATATTACAATATATAGATATTATTCAGTGCTATGGAATACAAGTAAATAAATGCCAGCAATATTAAAAGAAAACCCTATATGCATTTGTTTAGAAAGACACTGTTAATTTTATGGTAATTATTAAGTGATTAACACCTAAATTATACAATGAATTGGGCAATAAGAACAAACCAGTGTGTTGTTAACCTTTTTCTATTTTATTGGTGAGGTTTACTAAGAATATTATGGTGCAGTATATAATGTATGTTATATAGCTCTGCAAAGGGAGTTGTTTTCAAATGGTGTAGGATCTATCTCACTCAACAGATAAAGCCTGAAACCACAGCAAGTATATGTGGACTCATAAATCTATGGTGGAAAGAAATCTGAAATTGGAGAGATGGAAAAATGACTTATTTTGAATCTTCTGTCACTGAGGAGTATTCAGTATTATGGAAAATCAATCTTAAAGCTAGCTGTCTTAAATACTTCCTTTCAACCATTCATTTGTTAAATTGTCAGAACTCATCAATAGCCCTAGAAGCACTGCTGTTTATTAAGGCTGCTGTTCTTATAAAGCATAATAAATTTGTGGCTGCGTGAATGCGAATTTCTAAAGTAAGGAAATTGGCATGGTAAAAGGCAAATCTAAGGTCTGGGATATGTGATTTATATTTCCAAAAGTGGGTGTCAAACAGAACACTGAGAAATCAACACTTTATTGTGTAGGAGCCTACCGAAAGAATGATCAAAACAATGCTATTTTTCTACATGACACAGTCTCATGACATCTGAAGAGCTTTATCAGTAAAGTCCATGGATTTAAAAAGAAATCATAAGTTATTCAGAGATCAATTATTAAGAATAGTCAAATATTTTAGGTACATTATTTACTTTTACAGCGCTTTACAGACATTGTCATCACTCGCTGTCCACAGTAGGTTTTCCAATCTAAGAAATTGTGAAAACAGACACAATCACGGGAAGGAATATGAATGAATAAACAGGGTCAAATTCCAACCCAGGACACCAGAGCTGCAAAATAACAGTGATAACTACCATGCTGCCCAGAAAAATGGTGCCTCATATTAAAACTGTAATAGAAAATGCGGGCTTCATATCTGATACAAAGCTGCACATTCCCATCTTACCTAAAAATATAGTTAAATTGTAAAAATCTGTCTCCAGCCACTGGCAATGCGTAGAAGCCTAACTGAAGATGAATATATTATTGAGTCCAGTGGAAGCTGCACAAATCTGTATGCAGTGAGCTCCCACCAGTGGTGACTAGAACAGCAAGAATTTTATCAGTAAAAGTGTTTATCCCATGAATCATTTTCCTACCAAAAGGCTGCTAATAGGTGTTTGGGTTTCTAGCATAGAAGATACAATTTTCAGTGTTTTATACTTCCACATGTCCACTATGGTTCTGCTGCTAATCTGTTCTGCCGTGGGCAAGCTATGGACTGCATTAGCTTTTTTCTCCCTCTGATAGCTGGTAATATACTACCTTATTACTACAGTTCCAGATTGATCTTATTTGCTATACTGCAGTGCTATTGTAGAGGATCTGGTCCTTTACTGAAAATCCAGACAGACAACTTTTGGGTTCTCTGCAGTGAACAGAGGATCACAATGCAGAGATCTGGTTGTGTGGAGAATGATTAAGCATCTGTGTCCAACAACACTTAACTGAAAGGGTGAACGTGCATGTTGTCATATAACAGTCACTCTCAACTGGAGTGCCATGACACCTGGGGGTGCTGGGGAATCCCATCAGGGGTGCTGTGCTATTCCAGTGGCAAGATGACTGCTCATACAATGTATAATTGAGTACAATGACGAAGCCCGCAGCTTCCTGCTCCACTATTCAGGCAGCAATGAATGCTGTTCGGCATAGGCCTGCTACTTCAAACCCAAGACAAGATATGTAATAGGAGACTTTCATGGTAATTCACTAGATAAGTGTTACTTTTTTAAATGTAAATGTATATAACACAACTTTAGTGTGAAGCCGCTAAGGGAGCCACTGGGGAGCTTTAAATAGTTTGGGGCTATCAGGGAGCATTGTTCGGCATGGGCCCACTTGAAAGCATTATATTATGTGATGGACCACTAAAAGGGCATTACGCAATGTGGTGGCGACTAAGAAACTGTGTATGTTCCACAAATTGTGCAAAAAAAAAAAAAACACTTGAAACCTTTTCATACTCTTATTCATTAGCTTTGGTTTCCTGTTTGTTTTTGAAATGTGTGAAATTATGCCAAGAACGTCTGAAAATTATTAAAGATGTCTATGTATTTGGAAAGAGATTTAACCCCTGAATGAAATCCACCAAATGTGCATTCTCACAATAAGGTTTTAACTCAAAAGCTCAGCCTGTTGCATATGTGATGGGTTCAACATATATATATATACAGTACCTTGCGAAAGTATTCGGCCCCCTTGAACTTTTCAACCTTTTGCCACATTTCAGGCTTCAAACATAAAGATATAAAATTTTAATTTTTTGGTGAAGAATCAACAACAAGTGGGACACAATCGTGAAGTGGAACGAAATTTATTGGATATTTTAAACGTTTGTAAAAAATAAAAAACTGAAAAGTGGGGCGTGCAATATTATTCGGCCCCCTTATGTTAATACTTTGTAGCGCCACCTTTTGCTGCGATTACAGCTGCAAGTCGCTTGGGGTATGTCTCTATCAGTTTTACACATCGAGAGACTGAAATTCTTGCCCATTCTTCCTTGGAAAACAGCTCGAGCTCGGTGAGGTTGGATGGAGAGCGTTTGTGAACAGCAGTTTTCATCTCTTTCCACAGATTCTCGACTGGATTCAGGTCTGGACTTTGACTTGGCCATTCTAACACCTGGATACGTTTATTTGTGAACCATTCCATTGTAGATTTTGCTTTATGTTTGGGATCATTGTCTTGTTGGAAGATAAATCTCCGTCCCAGTCTCAGGTCTTTTGCAGACTCCAACAGGTTTTCTTCCAGAATGGTCCTGTATTTGGCTCCATCCATCTTCCCACCAATTTTAACCATCTTCCCTGTCCCTGCTGAAGAAAAGCAGGCCCAAACCATGATGCTGCCACCACCATGTTTGACAGTGGGGATGGTGTGTTCAGGGTGATGAGCTGTGTTGCTTTTACGCCAAACATATCATTTTGCATTGTGGCCAAAAAGTTTGATTTTGGTTTCATCTGACCAGAGCACCTTCTTCCACATGTTTGGTGTGTCTCCCAGGTGGCTTGTGGCAAACTTTAAACAAGACTTTTTATGGATATCTTTGAGATATCTTTCTTCTTGCCACTCTTCCATAAAGGCCATATTTGTGCAGTGTACGACTGATTGTTGTCCTATGGACTGACTCTCCCACCTCAGCTGTTGATCTCTGCAGTTCATCCAGAGTGATCATGGGCCTCTTGGCTGCATTTCTGATCAGTCTTCTTCTTGTTTGAGATGAAAATTTTTGATTACCTTACAAAGTTTAGTATCATCTGAAAATATGGACACCCTGCTTTGCAAACCGTCTACCAGGTCATTAATAAAGATATTAAACAGCAGAGGGCCCAATACTGACCCCTGTGGCACCCCACTGGTGACTGTTACCCAGTCTGAATATTTACCATTAACAAGTACCCTCTGTTTCCTATCAGTGAGCCAGTTGCAAACCCAAATGTATATGTTTTCCCCCAGTCCCAACATTCTCATTTTGCATACCAACCTTTTATGTGGTACAGTATCAAAAGCCTTTGAAAAGTCCAGATACACCACGTCCACTGCATTACCCATGTCTAGTCTTGAACTTACCTCTTCATAGAAGCTGATCAGATTAGTCTGACAGGACCGATTCCTCATATACTCATGCTGATTGGGTGTTATAAGATTATTTACATTGAGGTACTCCAGGATAGCATCTCTTAGAAAGCTCTCAAATATCTTACCCACCACAGAAGTCAAAATTACTTGCCTATAGTTTCCAGGCTCACTTTTAGACCCCTTTTTGAAAATTGGCACCACATTTGCTATGCGCCAATCAAGTGGAACAGACCCAGTCATTACTGAATCCTTAAATATTAGATATAAGGGTCTGTCTATCATTGTGCATAATTCCCTCAGAACTCGGGGGTGTATGCCATCTGGACCTGGTGATTTATCTATTTTAGTGTTTTGAAGGTGGCACAGCACTTCCTCCTGGGTTAAACAGGTGACATTTAATGGAGAGTTAACATTACCCCTAATCATGTTGCTGGCCATTGAATTTTCTTGTGTAAACACCGTAGAGAAGAAGGCATTTAATAGTTGTGCTTTTTCCTCATCCTCCGCCACCATTTTGTCCACGTGTGTAACTGTTTCTCTACATTTTATACAGTCCCTACTCCCGTACACAGTAACATTCAGTGAGAGGCAGAAACAGCTCTCAATACAGAAAAAAAAGGGAAAGAGTGAAAAAAATGCAGGATTTCACAGAAAGGATCCAAAATGTATTAATAGAGTATATTACAAAATTTATTAATAACACAAATACTAACAGAAAATCAAAAGTTGTCTGAATGTTTATCTACGCTTTAAGTGAATTGTGCATACAAGAAACCACTCAGACTTCATATAGCTGAAAACTTTTAAGATTATGCATCAACATATGTGTCCAAACAAAAAATTGCAGAAAGATAAATCCATTGCATTTTAAAATTGCCTAATGTAAAGTTTATACTGATACTACATTTACTATTAAGCAGTGTTAGGTTAGTATACCGCCATACTATTAACAAGTCTCATATTATGGATTATTGCACCACTAAAGAAATTCTATAAAACTTACATTGTCAGGGCAGAGAACCTCATGAACAACAGTCCAAAGTAAGGCTAAGGCCCAACGTAGTGAGCAGCAGCCAAAAAATGCTGTGGAAAAGACCGTGGTGGAAATGCATTGCATTTTTTCTGTAGCATTTTTCACAGAAACGGAAACACCGCGGAAAAAAACTTTGTTTTACAATGCATTTTCAAAAAGCCCACATTTTTGAAAATAGCAGCATGTCATTTATAGCAGCGAAAACACTTGTGTTTTCCCTATAGGTTTAATAAGGGAAGAAAATCCGCTGAAAAACGCGATGAAAACGCTGTGGAAAAAAACACGTTTCCGCTGCATTTTTTTCGCTGTGTTTTTAGCTGCTTTTCGCTAAGTGGGGTCTTAGCCTCCTACTCACCTTCCCTCACATCTTTTGGACCTCCTCGCAGCATCTAGGGTTACTGCTGAGGCTTGTGATTTGGCCACAACGGTCAACGTTAACATTGCTTTTGTGCCTGAATTCTGCCGTGTTTTTTACTCTATTTTTGTGCCTTTTTTCTTCTGCGCACCTAAATTATTAATTGCTTGCTGTATTTTTTTAAAATGTTTTGCACCTAATGCTTCTTTTTTCAAACATGTCTTGAAATGTGGGCATAGTTAAGATGGCGCATTAGTGTACCATTTGTACCATAATTTGCCATTTGCAAAACTTTTTCAGAAGTACACACTTCCAACTTGGCTTAAAAAATGCACCAGAAATCGTTTGTGAACTCTGGCACTGTCCACCTACAGAATTGCAATAAATTTAGAAACCAGCATGAGACATGTTTTATATTGAAAAAAATATATATTTTTGGAAATAATCACACACTGGATAGAAAAAAAAATAAGGCTAAGGCCCCATCTTGCGGAAACACAGCATTTTTTTGTTGCAGATTTTGCTGTGGTTTTTAAGCCAAAGTTAGGAGTGGTTACAAAAGGAATGGAAAAGATAAAGGAAGTTCTTAGACTTTTCCCTCCTGTTTATTCCACTCCTGACTTTGGCTCAAAAAATTGCAGCAAAATCTGCAATAAAAAATGCTGCATTTCTGCAATGTGGGGCCCTAGTCTAAAGGTAAAAGTGCTCAGAAAATACTATTCTTCATTTAATATAATCTTTAATATAATCTTTAATATAATTCATATAATCTTCATTTGATGACATGTTGTGCACTAATATCTGCATATTTGAAAATCCTTTTGTATGATTGTTTTGCAATGTATATGTGACTTATGTGTAACACTGTTTACAGTTAAACATTTTCCAAAACAACCAGCATACAGTGAAGTCTTTCCCAAAAGAATACACTCATCTTATCCAGAATGGATTTTCAGACCCTCATCCCTAAATACCACTTTTAAAGTAAAGTGTATTGCAAACATGTTCACCAAACACCCTCACTAGACAATAGCAAAAAAAAAAACAAAAACATATAAATTTTAAAGAAGTACTCCCAGGAAAAAAATGTGTTGTTATTATTATGCAAATTTTAGTAAAGATAACCTTTTTTTATCAGTGGCTGTATTTGTTATATGCTCCCTTCTGGTCCTCAGCTGTGCCACGTGACCTGAATATGCCTCTCAAACTAGAACAGCATCTCATAGGTGGACAGGGAGCCAGTTTCTCCATTTATGCCTATGCAATGTATAGTAATTCATTTCCTAACCACATGTGAGATGGTGTGTCAGGTGAACAGAGTGTCAGATCAGAGTGTAAAAGCAAAAGGGAGTGGATAACTCGCAAATCAAGCCACCGGTAATACTACCTCTGCTACAGCTGAAATTATATGCCTTTCTAACAGGCCATATAATACATTTATTATGGGAGTGCCACTGCAAGCTTTCAGCAGGATGGGCATTATAAACACAAAAATCTCCCCCCTTTTATTCCAAATTTATGTGACCTCCAATAAGATGGTATTTCTGTTTTGTCTGTCCTCTTTACTGTTATCACACTGAAGGGAAAGAAGTATTGTTCTCTTATGAGGTGGATATAAATAGGAAGCTTTCCAGACATAAGCTGTCCCTGTGGATATTTTATTTTGTTATGAAAACCACAAAGAATTCTGTGCTAATTTACCAGAAACAAAGGGTCAGTGTCTTGAATGCATTCTGAACCTTGTCAAAAAGGAAATATGCAGTATATTTGTTGTAAATAACAGACTGTTTGACTGGGAAATTGTTAAAGATAACCTTGAATTTATAAAGAAATTTTCATCAAGTCAAAAGTAAGCACATCGGAAGAAATATACAATATTGCAGAACAATGCAACATACAGTACTGAGGTCACATTTTCTGAAGTGACCTTTTCACACATGGCTCAGAAAACATACATTTTTTATGGCAATTTGGTATTTGTCCACCTCAGTTATGGCCTGGCAATTTATTTGACAGATTTTACATCTTTCCATATGCCCTGTTGTTGGTAGTTCATGAGATTGGTATAGCTACAAATAGTAGATTTAAGCTGTATTTGGAAAGTATTTTTATTTACTAAACAATTAATTACATTTAATTTACCACCTTTTGTAGGCAACCTGTCAGACAAATTTGGGACACTGTACCAATCCTTATAGATTGGTGGTTGGGACAATCTTCCTGCTGAAGAAAGAGGAGTACAGGGCAGCAACTACTACAGCTCAAAAACAGGTGCACGTTCACTTGGAGAACTGACCAAACTCCCAAAATTTGTAGCTTCAGAAAAAAGTTTTGTGACGGGATTCCAGAATGGTATCTGTCAAGTGTTTTTATTAACAAAATCATATATTATATGATGTACTGCAACATTTCGGGAACAAGTCCCTTCATCAGGCATGAAACCGATTTTGAAAGGTGTAGCGGTACCATGTCTTTGGAAGCAGGGGATAAGCCATTGGTGGGTGGCATGCAATCATTCCTTACCACCCACCAACCGAAATGTTGCAGTACTATTTGGGAGAAGAGAGCTAGCACTCTCGAAAGCTTACTAGCAAATATACTCAGTTAGCCTCTAAAAGGTATCGCCTGATTTCTTCAATCTTCCACTACTTTCTATAGCTAACACAGTACAACATTATACTACTGCTAATAACCTTTCTATGGCTAACACGGTACAACATTATACTACTAGCAGTACTATCTGGCAATTCTGGATAATTGAATTACACATCATATAATACATGATTTTGTTAATAAAAACACTTAGCAGATACAATTCTGGAGTGCCGTCACAAAACTTTTTTCTGAACCTTCCTGCTGAGTTCCTTTAACCCCTTCTCACTCTGTGCTGTACTATTATTTAGTGCAGAGTATATACTTAATGCACTGTAATGCCACAGGCACAGGATCTGAGACTATAGTACACAGCCAAGACCCAGGACAAGCCACCAGCTTCAGAAAATACCCAGATTCCAGCAGCTTAACCCCTCAGATGCCATGATCAATAGTGATTACAGCATCCGGGTGGTTCGGGGACAAGATTGGCTGACACTCCTCGCGGATCCCCTGCAATCTCGTCAAAAAAAAAAAAAAAAAAGTTGAAAAAGTTCAAAAGAAAGTATAAAAAAATAAACAAATGATAAAAAGTTCAAAACCTCCATTTTTAATTTAAAAAACACATAATGTAAATAAAATAAACAAATATTTTAGGCATCCCCTTGTGTGTAGAAGTCCGCAACATCCCAAAATAGAGTTATTTATCCCACCTGGTAAACGCCATAAAAAAAATATACTATAATGTACAAATTAATGTGTTTTGGTCACTTCAATTCCCCACGAAAATGTCAATAAAAAGTGATCTAAAGGTCATACATAACAAAAATTGGTACCAATTAAAACTACAACCTACCCTGCAAATAAAGAGCCCTTACATATCTCTGTCAACAAAACAATAAAGAAGTTATAGGCATCAAAATACGGTGACTACAGAAAAATCATTAGATTTTGAAAAATGGCGTTTTATTAGTAAACACAGTAAAACATAATGAAAGCAATAGAAATATGGTCTCTATGGAATTGTAATGACCCACCGGACAAAACTGACATGTCATTTGCCTGTTGCCAATTTATTTATTAAATGAAAGTGCAAACCATTTACATAGCAAATCTCAGAATAAAATACAGTGTCAGTGTCAAATACAAAAAGGGACAGAAAATGGCATATAGAGTAATAAAATGAATATAAGCGTAATCTCCACATCTTGTCAATTGTGGTAGCATTTATCTTTTTACACAACATGACTGAGTCCACTTGGTCCAACTACCGCCAACACCCAAAAGGCGGGAGTCCTCCATTTAGATGCCACGTGGATTCTAGCTGACATCAGAATACACTAAAGCCATTTATAGGGGGTGTAGCGGAAGCCTAGTGTATGTAGGTCTAGTAGAAAGACAGGCACTGTTAAAGGTACTGACAGGCCCAGCAACCAATGTAGCATCTGATGGAGCGACAACCAGGAACATCGGACAAGAGGACAAGTCTACCCAATATCGAGAGTATCACCATTAGCCTGACAGCCGCTGTAACCCCAAGGAGATACTGTAGGATACTCTAGGGGATTTGCCGGTACTCTAGTGGCCACTCCAAGACTGTTTGTCTAGGAGAACTTGCAGGGGCCATTAATGCAGAATTATACTCTATGGCAGCCACTGGAGAATATTATACTATGTGGAGGTCACTGGGGAAAGTTATATCAGTGCAAGACTAATTAAGACTTGTGGGGACCAGCTATGTGGTATTATTACATATATGTTTAATATGAGCCTGAAGCTGGAAATGGTACCAGAACTGTGGAAATCTTCTTGTGTGGTACCGATTCCAAAGACACCTCATCCTATGGACCTTAATGACTACAGACCAATAGCATTGACATCCCACTTGATGAAGATCTTAGAGAGATTGGTTCTCACACATCTCCACCCACTAGTGAGTTCGGCTATGGACCCTCTCCAGTTTTCTTATCGGACGGGCATTGAGGTGGATGATGCCATCATCCACCTTCTGCTCAGAGCTCTTTCTCACCTGGAGAAACCAGGGAACACTGTAAGAATAATGTTCTTTGATTTCTCCAGTGCTTTTAACACCATACAGCCAGGGCTACTGAGAGACAAGCTGACCCTTGTTGGAGTGGACCACCACCTCTCCAATTGGATCCAATTGGGGAAACTCATCTAGCTGCTACTTACAGAAGTATTCTGATGACTCAATAGTAGTCACAGACGAAGATGACAGGGAGTACAGAGAATTGAACTGGGATTTTGTGGACTGGTGCCAGCGGAACCACCTTAGGATTAATGCTGGGAAGACCAAAGAGATAGTGGTGGACTTTCGGAAATGCAGATACCCTCCTAAACCAGTGGACATCCAGGGGACGGGCACTGAGATTGTCAACACCTATAAATACCTGGGTGTGCTCCTCAATAATAAGCTTTACTGGGCAGATCACCTGGATGTACTGTACAGGAAGGGCCACAGCAGGCTTTACCTGCTTAGGAGGCTGAGAGCCTTTGGAGTCCAGGGCCTTTAGCCTTCTTAGGGCCTTTTTCAACTCAGTAGTGGCATCAGCCATCTTCTTCGGAGTGGCCTGCTGGGGGAGCAGTATATCAACCAGGGATAGGAATAGACTCGACAAGCTGATTAGAAGGGCCAACTCTGTCCTTGGGAGTCCCCTGGACCCGATGCAGGTGGTGGGTGACAGAAGGATACTGTCCATGGTGAGCTCCATGCGGCAGAATAACTGCCATCCCATGCATAAGACCGTGATAGCGCTGGGCAGTACTGTCAGTGACCGACTACTTCACCGAAAGTGTGATAAGGAGCGCTATCGGAAGTCTTTCCTCCCCGCTGTGGTTAGGCTGTACAACCAACGCCGATCTAAGCGGAGATCACTCCATACAGAGAACTGAAAGATCTTTAAGTTGTGATATCCCCTCTGCTACTTTTTTTTTTAACCTGTACCACTCTATCTGTACCTACTGTCACTGTAATACCTCTACCTTGGAGCGTTTTGTATTGTATTGTATTTGTATTGCATATCTTTGCTGAATTTCCCCATGGTGGGACTATTTGCTTTGAGGGTGCATTTAATCAGTGCAGTTATGGTGCAGTTAAAACTGCATGGGAAAAAGTGCATACATTGATATTGTTTCTGATAATGTTTTCTAATTTTAAGTAAAACAAATGTATTGAACATTTTTCACCTGTAAATTCAAGAAACTCTGCTAAAACCACATCAAAACTGCCATTTTCGTAAAAAGTTTTTTTTTTTTTTTTTTAGGGATGCCTCAGGTTTGAAAAGATTGGAAAACATTACTGAATATGATCAGTATTCTAACTTATTGTTAATGTAATCATTGTTATTTTAACAAAATAGTTCCACCATTGTCCCACCCTCTTAGAATACATTAAAATGTCTTTCTTATCTGAATATCTGTAAGGAAGAATGTTTATATACTTACATTGACTATGAAAACTGGTGAAAGACACACATTACAAGTGCAATTGCCCTCATCCTAAAAGTATATTTACAGAATTAAAACATGTACAGTAATATCCATTGAAACTTTGAATGATTATGTAAATGTGAAGAAAATATGTCTAATAGAGTTATCATATTTTTTTCTAGGTTATTATCACAATTACATATGTTATTATGAACTGGTTCAAGATGTGTAAATACATGTGCAAGTGTTATAAGTACTACACAAACATAATATCATAACTACCATCTGCAAACATTAGCTTCTGCTAATTGAATTTTTTAAATGTCTGTTTCCCCCATCAAGCAATGTCCCAGACAGGCAGACATCACTTAGCAGGAGTAACACAACATCTGTGCATCTACGTTTGATGTTCCAGATGGAACTAGAAACACTGAATATTGATTATTATGCAGTAAAGTTTTCGAGTTCACAACTGTTTGCTATAATTCTAAAATATTTCTTTAGCCATGGCAAAAAAAGTACAAGGAAAATATAATGTACAATATAAATCATGTGCGGAAAGACAAACATAAATGTGGAAAATGATTTTGATGGAGTTGTCAAGGTTTATTTGTTCTTTGTACTTTACCTAATTACGGAAAATGCATCCTATAAGCTATCCTTTGACTTTTGTCAATTGTTAACATTTCAATGGACAGCTTTATTCGGATTCTGTTCAGAACACAATGTAATATGTTAAGAGTTATTTATAAAAATAAAATGGTTGGATTATCCTATTGGCATAGAAGGCTCATACCAAAACATGGTCCTGTTGTCTCCCTGTTCCCTGTTCTAGGGGTCTAAACATCCATCAGCAGAAGCGATGTTGTAAGTCAGGATCAAAGGAGGTAGTAGTGACATAGGAGTGGCCTGTGACTTGTCACTCAATATAGCTTCTTCTTGTCACTATCATACAGGAGCATGAAAGCTAAAACAGTATGTGAACAGAGATGTAAGAGATTATTCCAACTGTCTACATAAATTTTTTTGCTTTATTAAACAATTTAGTACTTTAAAATAGGCCAATATAATATGTAATTGAAAGTGCACAATACAGATTTGAACCCATAATCCCCTCCTTCATTACCCCATTCATTCAAATAGTACATCATACAGAAGTGTCCTTCCTTATATTTCTTTTTGGCTTGACATATTCTGATACAGATTTGTTTTCTCTTACCTGTCCTCTTGTCTGAACATGTAGAGCTATGAGTATCACAAGTTAACTCATAGACGTCGCTAATCTGGCTATTTTAATCGCTCTATCTAATACCCGGAGCTGCAGTATTCTCAATTAAAGTCGCACACCTGTGATTTACAACTGCTCCTGTAGGAGTGATAAGTGCAGCATCTCCATGCTGAAGTTATTGTCCCAGAGTTACACTGTTATAAGGGAAGCTTTTAGGACCTTTATTATCACTTTTATCAACAAAATTTACTCTTTATAGTGATCATGGTGAAGTGAAAGAGCCTTCCCATTCACATTGTGCTAGCAGAACTTGTTCCCCTGCCAGCCCCTCCCTTCAGCTTCTTCCTGGATGTTTGCTCTGTCTCAGCAGGGAGCGTAGCTAGAGATAACACAAGCAGTTTACAGCCCTCTACTATACTAAACTACTGGTTAATTTACACATGGACTAGGGGTCCAGAAAATAAGCCATGCTGAATATAAAACCATATAAAAGTTTTTTTTTTTTCTTGAAAAACTGTATAAATGTGTAGCCCCTGTGATCAAAAGAGCTAGGAAAGCAAATTTTAATATGTTTACTTGCAACAGTATATATAAAAACAATTTTGTTTTAGGTAAAAAGCAAAGTGGACATTTTTTTCACGTTTTATACAATTCTTCTACTTCTAGCAAAAAAAATATTCAACCTATTTAACAAGTAAGGCTAGTTATTTCAAGCCTTATGTGTCCTGAAAAAAACATGGTAAAATAGTTGGGATATGCAAAGCCATTAAAAAGATCAAAACCAAAATGATAAATTTGCCTGAGCATTGGGGCATCAATGAGGCTTGGTCCTGAAAGGGTAAATTCCACTTCATAGACACAACATGGTTTTGTTATAAGTAGTCACAAAGTGATAAACCAACTATTCTATTTGTGTGTATATGTGAACACCCAATGGAGGGAATGCATTGCAGATATTCAAGACTTGTGTTAGTATATTGTGATATTGTGTAGAATTAGATTTGAGACAAATTGAAATCCTTAAATTGGGAGATCAGTTATGCATGGACACATCCGTATGTCTGGTGTGAGGGGACCAACTTTGAAAAAAAAAACAAAAAAACATTTACATTGCAGAACTGTCTTAAAATGTTTATGCATACAGTGGGGAAAAAAAGTATTTAGTCAGCCACCAATTGTGCAAGTTCTCCCACTTAAAAAGATGAGAGAGGCCTGTAATTGACATCATAGGTAGACCTCAACTATGAGAGACAAAATGAGAAAACATATCCAGAAAATCACATTGTTTGATTTTTTTAAGAATTTAT
Source organism: Leptodactylus fallax (assembly GCA_947044405.1). Lineage (NCBI taxonomy): Eukaryota > Metazoa > Chordata > Amphibia > Anura > Leptodactylidae > Leptodactylus > Leptodactylus fallax. Next base: position 7,407,204 of record CAMRHE010000051.1, on the reverse strand, counting down.
TTGCAAATTATGGTGGAAAATAACTATTTGGTCACCAACAAACAAGCAAGATTTCTGGCTCTCACAGACCTGTAACTTCTTCTTTAAGAGGCTCCTCTGTCCTTCACTCATTACCTGTAGTAATGGCACCTGTTTGAAATTGTTATCAGTATAAAAGACACCTGTCCACAACCTCAAACAGTCACACTCCAAACTCCACTATGGTGAAGACCAAAGAGCTGTGGAAGGACACCAGAAACAAAATTGTAGACCTGCACCAGGCTGGGAAGACTGAATCTGCAATAGGCAAGCAGCTTGGTGTGAAGAAATCAACTGTGGGAGCAATAATTAGAAAATAGAAGACATACAAGACCACTGATAATCTCCCTCGATCAGGGGCTCCATGAAAGATCTCACCCCGTGGGGTCAAAATGATCACAAGAATGGTGAGCAAAAATCCCAGAACCACACGGGAGGACCTAGTGAATGACCTTCAGAAAGCTGGGACTAACGTAACAAAGGCTACCGTCAGTAACATACTATGCCGCCAGGGACTCAGATCCTGCAGTGCCAGACGTGTCCCCCTGCTTAAGCCAGTACATATCTGGGCCCGTCTGAAGTCTGCTAGAGAGCATTTGGCTGTTCCAGAAGAGTATTGGGAGAATGTCATATGGTCAGATGAAACCAAAGTAGAACTGGTTGGTAGAAACACAACTCGTCGTGTTTGGAGTAGAGTGAATGCTGAGTTGCATCCAAAGAACACCATACCTACTGTGAAGCATGGGGGTGGCAACATCATGCTTTGGGGCTGTTTCTCTGCAAAAGGACCAGGACGACTGATCCGTGTACATGAAAGAATGAATGGGGCCATGTATCGTGAGATTTTGAGTGCAAACCTCCTTCCATCAGCAAAGGCATTGAAGATGAAACATGGCTGGGTCTTTCAGCATGACAATGATCTCAAGCACACCACCAGGCCAACGAAGGAGTGGCTTCATAAGAACCATTTCAAGGTCCTGGAGTGGCCTAGCCAGTCTCCAGATCTCAACCCCATAGAAAACATTTGGAGGGAGTTGAAAGTCCGTGTTGGCCAGCGACAGCCCCAAAACATCATTGCTCTAGAGGAGATCTGCATGGAGGAATGGGCCAACATACCAGCAACAGTGTGTGTCAACCTTGCGAAGACTTACAGAAAACGTTTGACCTCTGTCATTGCCAACAAAGGATATATAATAAAGTATTGAGATGAACTTTTGTTATTGACCAAATACTTATTTTCCATCATAATTTGCAAATAATTTCTTTAGAAATCAGACAATGTGATTTTCTGGATTTGTTTTCTCATTGTGTCTCTCATAGTTGAGGTCTACCTATGATGACAATTACAGGCCTCTCTCATCTTTTTAAGTGGGAGAACTTGCACAATTGTTGGCTGACTAAATACTTTTTTTTTCCCCACTGTATGTGTGGCCACCCAGTTATTGTGATGTGGATTGCAACCTATTAAGGGCTTTTTTTACTACCTTGCAATAATGTATTAAAATTTCTGGCAGGTAAGGATTCATATCTGTATGTTAAAATAACAATCCAGATTAGGGTTATTTTAATACAGATGTAACAAAATTCTACAATTGGTTAAACTGCTACAGTGTGATATCTTGTCACGGAAGACCAGGGGCGTAACTACCGGGGTAGCAGCGGTAGCAGCTGCCACAGGGCCCAAGACTTTACGGGGCCCCGCGGGCCCCCGATGTTTTTTTTTTTTTTTTTTTTTTTAAATAGGCCATTAAATTACCTACTGGAGTAACCCCAGCAGGTAATGGGCCCTATATACTTACCGTTCCCCGGGGTCCCGCTCACGGCCACCTGTGCTTCCGATTCTGCGGAGGCGGCTGTGAGCAGGAGTGGGGATCGGTAAGTGAGGCCGCGGGTCGAACCCCCACAATCTCTGCTATCATTATACTCCGGGGTCTTTTAAAAGACCCCGGAGTATAATAATCGGAGGCCCAGAGTTGGTGAGGGAACATAAAAAACAATGTACTTACCTCTCCTACGCTTCTCCAGGCTTCGGGCCTGTTTGGAGACGTCCCAGACGTCAGCGAACATCATTTTGCGTCGCGACGCAGGCCCGCATCACGTGACGCCGTCCTGGTCCAACATTGAAGAAAGCCGAAGTAGCGCACGGGCATGCACCGGAGCGAGGAACAGGTAAGCAAGTTGTTTTTTTTTGTTTGTATCCTCCCCTGGGTCTCCGATCATTATACTCTGGGGTCTGAAAAGACTCCAGAGTATAATAATTGTTCATGGGTGGTCCACAATGGGACATAAAATAGTGTGTGCAGGGGCCACTATGGGGCAAAATATTCAGTGCAGGGACCACTATGGGGAATAATAGTGTGTGCAGGGGCCACTATGGGATATAATACTGTGTGCAGGGGCCACTATGGGGCATAATACTATGTGCAGGGGCCACTATGGGATATAATACTGTGTGCAGGGGCCAGTATGGGGCATGATACTGTGTGTGCAGGGGCCACTATGGGGCATGATACTGTGTGCAGGGGCCACTATGGGACATGATACTGTGTACAGAGGCCACTATGGGACATGATACTGTGTGCAGGGGCCACTATGGGACATGATACTGTGTGCAAGGGCCACTATGGGACATGATACTATGTGCAGGGGCCACTATAGGACATGATACTGTGTGCAGGGGCCACTATGGGGCATGATACTGTGTGCAGGGGCCACTATGGGACATGATACTGTGTGCAGGGGCCACTATGGGGCATGATACTGTGTGCAGGGGCCACTATGGGGCATGATACTGTGTGCAGGGGCCACTATGGGGCATGATACTCTGTGCAGAGGCCACTATGGCACATAATAGTGTGCGCAGGAATGCGTTTTTTTTTGGGCGGGGTTGGAGGAGGCGGTCCGGGGGGGGGGGGGCGATTGGGGGCAGCGGTTCGGGGGGGGGGGCCCATGTCAAATGTTCGCCTTGAGGCCCAGCCATTGCTAGTTACATCACTGCGGAAGACAACAAAAAACTATGAAAAGTAATTGAAAAATGTTTTTTTTGTTGCCTTCTGTGATAAGATAACACACTTCAGCAGTTTAACCAATTGCAGAAGTTTGGATTAACTGTGCTACATCTGTATATCAGCAAAATGGTTTATCAGCAACTTCCAAATAGAATTTTATTATCAGAAAAGCTCTCAAACAGCTGTACAAGCTAGGACAATGCCAAAATTAGAGCGGGAAGAGATCCTCTCATTATATCTTCAATGGCTTGAAGGTGGAAGGATATACTGTAAGTAATACAGAGTTTTCCACCTAGTGCATATTTTTTTATGGTCTGTAAACAAATAAACAACACTGTATGGGTGCACAGATCCGTCAAATAATTCAGATGACAGAAATGTGAGCCAATGTTTAAAGAACATCCAGGCTTCACATATGTTGTCCATTCACAATATATTATTGAAAGCAGCTACAACCATAGGTTTTCCCTCATATCACCTTCATAAGTCCCAAGCTAAGCGTAACTAATCTTTTAAACAACATTTTTTTAACACATTTTGGCTTCTTTTTGCAAAATCCTGCATTTCTTTATTCTTTTCCTTGCTTTTTATTGAGAGTTGTATCTGGCTTCTCACTGTGTATAAAGTAGGGGCTTGTGTGGGGTAGAGTGACTAGAAACGGTATAGAAATGTAATTCTGGTGTTGCGTAAAAGAGGACATTCTCATCCTTCATATGACACAAAGATACAGCTCTATCTGTATTATTTAGAAATATCACTGGCTGAAAACACAGTTGGAATTGGGATATGCATATGCAGCAGCAGCTGCTCCTAATCCCGACTTTGCTTTAAACACAGGGCAAAATTGTTATCCTTCAACAAAACGGAGGGAAATCTCCACAAGTAGGGATCTCTAATGGGCAAAAACACCTAGGATCTCTAACTGCACTGAGACAGTGTCACATATTACTAAATCTTCTATGAGAACCACCTTTACCCTGGGTAACAAAAAGTGACTATAGCATATAATCAATTCTGGACCACAATGCATGTGAATAAGAGTAATGAGTGTAAGCCCTCTCTCCAGATTGCAGAACCTCTAACCATCTCAAGCAGAGCTGCTAGGGGTTTCTGAGCACACCTCGACTATGTAAAATTCACTATTCACAATCTTATTCTAAGAAGAGTCAGGCAATAACATATTTTGTAAGGTGTCATAAAATACCAACTAAGACGGTTTTGGGGTATAAACATTGTACAAGCAAAATTTTTCTTTGCCTTGTCTGATACCCATTTCAACACTTTATGAGGGAATGCGTTCCTCTGCAGGAAAGCCATACACTGCTCCTATCCATATTTTGTGTCAACTAGATGGGCCTTCACAGTAAAGTGGCGTCGGCCTTCAACCTTTTAAGCATAATACCATCATTCATTTATGTGGATATCATAGTCTTTTTTCATTCCATGATACTCTCATGTTGGAAAAATGTGCCAAAAAGGGTTAGATGAGGTGTGTGGACTGCAGGTAATAAATCCAGGGCTCACCAACTAAATATATCTATAGCTATATCATGTTCACTAATCATAGTTCTAGAATGTTCAAGGCAGTGTCCAGAGCAGGGTCTCTTGGAGAAACACAACACACATACAGCAGAATAACTCACTTTCATGGAAACAGCCAAGTGGCTCTAGGGAACATTAATTTTCTGGCATCTTGCGGAAATAGTAGTGTCCAATTCCCCTCTTTGCTGGAGCCTTGTTCTGTGAAAAAGCCTCTTGCTCTGTTGGATGGTGGGTGCGTGTAGTAGAATCACTAGGGGGACACTCACCAAAGCTAGAGCAGCCTGGTGAGGAAGGCTGAGAAAATCAAGAGGATGAGTTTCTGCACCCAGAGACAGCAGTAGAGAGTCAAGCTCTTAAAGGAACCATCTGTTAATTGCTGGATATATCAATTGGAATCTCACATTGCACTTGTACAGCAAAATACATAGGTTACTTTAAGCAAGGCGCTCGCAAGTCACCTACATCAAGTAATTCCCACACAATATAATCTTGTGACCGTGCAAAACTAAAGGTTCCATGCAGTTTCTTTAAGCTCTTAGAAGTCCAAATTCAGTCTTACACAGACTTTTTAAAGCCAGGGCAGAAATGCTCTTTGGCAGACTCACCAGACACAGATTGTTTCTGGGGGATTGATTTTCATGGTTCATGATGCGATTATGCAGAAACTGCACCTGCTGATGTATAAAACACCACCCTGAGCCCCTATTGAGAGCAAATCATCCTCAGCAACAGATATCCTCTGCTTTATTTCTCTAAATCATTTAGCATTCACCTACCCTGAAGTAGGTACTGATCCATAAAAACCCATAATATTTCAGGTGTTAGCACCCTTTCAGGGATTTCTGTTCTTGTCCGAATGGTTGTGGAGGGGATTAGTGTCTGTGGAGAAAGGAGCTCCATACCATGTGTCTCTACATACCAGCACTGGAACCAGAAGTCAGACTACATATTTAATAGCCATCATGGCTATACAGTGCATGTAGACCCGCTTGAATATTAGTTTATATTCATATTGCTTTAATAAAACTGTCTTTGACTTCTAGATATAAGAAAGCTGTCTTCTGGAGGAAGCTGCACAAAACACGTCAGAGAATTGCATTCTCCCCATCTTGGTCTGTATGCATGCTCCTTCCCATTGGCATTTAGGCTTTAAAGATGGAGTTTGCTTATATTATGGACTTAATATACACCTTACACCCCTTTACCTCTTGACAATACAGCAACTTTTCACTGTTGCTTATTTTTTGATTTCAGACATGCTTTTCTGTTCCTCATTGTCGTGGAGTTGATCGATTATTTTCATATATATTGTATTATGTATTCTTATACAATGTTACATTTCATTGAGATTTTGTGATTATTATTTGACTTTATTTATGGATTTTATGACAGAGTATATTGTAAATACCAATGAATTGCATATCCACACAACACATATTCAGTCTGCATTTTAAATTCTAAAAACAAAATATCTTGCAATATAACAGAAAGTATTACACTCTGGAATTAAATATGTACTGATCATTACTTTCTGGTGACAATTGTGGACAATGTTTTAACCAGACTCTGAATGAGGCTAAACTACATGAAAACTTTACTAGATGTCCATCTATTCACTACATTACACATGTGCCACCTAGTGGCAACTGTGTATATTTAAGATGAATATAGTGTTCTCTAACATAAGGAGAACCTGAATTCAGACAGTACATATAGTATATTTATATATTTCAAATTTTTTTCTATTGTTTTAAATAATATGGCAAACATATAATTGCAATATTATTTTTAAACTTGAAATTGCCAACATTTGCAGCTATATTATTATTATTCATATTTAATGAATCTACAACATTAAATGATAGATGAATTGATCAATAAATACAAGTTAGAGTGAAAGATATGAAATAGATAGGAAAATAATTAGGTCTTTTTACATAGCCTTCAATAAAATGTGAAATATCCAGGGAATAGCTATAAATCTATAAATCTAAAGTCGTGCAAAAGATTAGTAGAGACCTTGCACCATCATATTCACTTAAGGGTATATCTACATGCGATATATAGGCAAAAAATTTGTTGTGGATAATTCACAAAATTTGCATATGTTACATACATATTTTGTCGAAAAAATTTTTGTTTCAAATTAGCTACAGATTTCACTTTATGCATAGTGAAAAGGAGAAACCCAGTGTAAAAGAATCAACATGCTGCAAAATTGCTTCTAGACCACTTATATGGTGTAGGGGCTCTTGATGACAAAGCAAACATAATTTTTGTCTGTTAAAGTGCAAACTTGCTGCTCAGAAAATCAACTTCATAACGCTAGGTTCACACTAGCATTTGGGTTTCCGTTCTTCAGGTCCGCTTAGCAGTAACGGGGACGGAACACTAGTGTGAACCAACTCTAATTCAGGACAGGTCTGAGGTCCATTTTTCACATGTGGTCACAGCAAATTTGTACCTGTCAAAGTTTATTCTAGACTCGGGTGGCACTTAGTGGTAACCACAGGTAAAAACAGGAGCTCTAGCAGGAATGGTCAACCATCTCATTTGCATACGGCATTAAATATATATATATATATATATATATATATATGTGTGTGTGTGTGTGTAATTTAGGTTGTAAAGTCGCATTAAATGTTTTCTATGCGTATTGCATAATGTTTTACTTTTTCCCCACTGGACAGATGGAAGACACAAGTATTCTATTTCAAGGTGGTTTGTCAGGTAACCAATTGCCCATGAATAATGATTTTCCAGACCACTCTATGTTAAATAGTAAAATGGGCCCAAAGTAGCTTAGTACATTAATTGCATATTGAAAATGACCACCTTCATATTAATTTAACAGTACATTTGACATTTATGAAGGGATCATTAAAAAGGATAATTACTTCACTTGTCTCCAGTTCATTTGTCCTATCCCAGCCCACCATCACGTTACATTGCAATGTAGTCTGATGAGGATGTTGTAGTTTTGTCATAGGGATGAGTGATGATGATGTGCTAGAGGATAAACTGAAGCTGGGTCGTTTTGACGGTGGATTAAAGAGGAGATATAATGACAGCAGTAAACATGTTGTGTAGGAAAGTCTGCAACATTTGGAACCCGCTGAGAGACAGCATTGATCTGTCTGGCTCTATATTTTGTATCTCTGTCTATTTCCAGCTACTCTGTCCAATACTCTGTCCGAGATCCTATTCCATCTAGAGCCTAAGTAAGTAGACTGACATTCAGTGCTAATTTATATCCATCCTTCAAAGTGTCATGTAAGAAAACATCATAGGCTTACATCTTTTGCAGTACTGATTTCTCACCTATAGGCCTACAGTTTATTTTGATGGATAAATAAAATTTGATGAGCTGAAGGAAAACATTATCTAAGAGGCAGCTCAGCAATGCTTGTTTTACTACGTCTTACCTTATAGCGAGAGGCACTTGTGCCTTTTTTTTTTTTTTTATGTCCAATCATAATTTATTAAAAAACTATACAAATTATATGTTCCTCCTTCTAAAATCAAGAATTTATGTGGATTATGGAATGTGTTCAGATTACCCCTCTGCATTTCTACCTTGTCTGTTTCAGAGGACAATATTTATTATCATGTTTACTTATATAGCGCCATCATATTCAGCAGCACTTTACAGACATTGTTCCATATAGGGCTCATAATCTATATTCCCTATCAGTATGTCTTTGGAGTGTGGGAGGAAACCCACACAAACACAGGGAGTACATACAAACTCCTTGTGTGGCATCCCAGAGCTGGCTATGGCTGGGCTGAGGGTGATCTCTGTGCATTGTATTATTTCCTGTTGCTTTATAGCCTGTGTGACATAGCAGGGGGTCCTGAGTCTCACACAACACAGCGCCACCTAGTGAGCTTCACACATGCATTACACCTCCCATAGGATTGAATAGTAACCAAATGTCCAATGGGAGGACATCGCCTGGGAAAAGGGGAGGAGTCAGCTGATCACTGGGTCCCCATGGTAACACCCCTGCAGGAAGGTCCTGCGTGTGAGGAGTTAGAAGTGTGGAGTGTTAGGAGGAGGAGGTGAGGAGATAAGTGTGATGTCCTGTGAAGAAAGCAGTGAGTTTAGTGCAGGAATCTCAAGTCCTAGACAGGCCCAGGAAGGTTGGATAGCTGACATACTTCAGCTATTCAGAAGATCCTGTCCCCTGTCTGCCTAGCCATCGCCCTGAAGGAAGTCAAGCATCATTATCTTGTCAGCCTGAGACTGTGGAGAGAACATTCTGGAACACGTGCTCCATAGAAAGTATCACAGGATCCAGGGGCCAAGGCCAGACCTGTGGAATATCCTGCCACCCTGACTATTGCACCCCGAAACTCTGAGCTATCAGGACCACATAACGTGAGTGGGGAATATTGTGTGCTAGTATCATGGTGGGCATCCTCCTATGAGCCAAATAGGAGCCCAGATGCACCTTAGGGCTGTAACACTGAAGTATAAGGGCTAGGAACACCTTTCATCAAGTCTACCCTGCACCCCAGGACTTTGCTGTGTCACCAGGCGTACCCCGTTGTTTTGTATTGAAGAAACTGTTTAAGCATTTGTGCCTCCACACCCATGGAAGTAAAAGTTCAACTTTACAACCGTTTCTGTGTCTGACTCTGCACCGACAACATCAGGGCGCCCCAAACACCACCAGTCGGCACAGTATAGGGGAAGCGCCCTGGGGGAACAATCACCACCAACATTTGTGCAGCCCCCTCATCACCGGTACCAGTGGTGGTAACGTGGAACAGCACCAGCGCTGCGCCCTCGTGCCCAGAGACCGTGACAAGTCTGCGCTGTTTGCACCCCCGCAATCCCAACTGCAGCATTACCTTCCATCTGGTCACCGCACTTGCAGATGTGATCCTTGGCAGGATTTGAACCCAGGACTCCAGTGCTAACCACTGAGCCACCATGCTGCCCAGTAGTCTTCCCTATAACATACAGCAACAATTTTGTAGCATCTTTTCTTATAATTCTGCACTGTGCTATTCCTCCTAATAATTTACAGTATGAACATATTGACAACTTGGTATTATCAGTTGTGGGTGTCACCATTGTCCAATCAGTGCTGTCAATATCAGACTGTGTTGGACCACGCTCCTTTGACAAGGAAAATAGTAAAAAACCCAAGACCCTAAAAGTACAGTAACGTCCAAATTTCTAGGAAGAATAACAGAGGGACAGCACAAAACAGAGTTACATTATAAGAAAAGATTCTACAAAATTCATACTTCAAGGAGAATAGAAGTATTAAAGTATTTAAGTGTCAAGATAGACTTTGCTAACTCTGTCTTTGCATATTTTATTCTATCTTCAGGGTACAATATTATTCAGCATTAATATACCAAAATGCTTTTCTATGTGAAAGTGTTAACTCTTTCAAATGCTTTTCAATAACTTTTTTGTCTTCTGTAGCAAGTTATTACACTGCAGAAAGCCGAGTTAAAATTGGCTATATCTGCTCATCATCTTTATAGTTCATACTGGCCTTTAGGGCACTTATGACATCATAAGTTTAGTGCTTATGTTTTATCCAATAGCGAGACACATACATCCAGAGTTATTCTAATTCTAACCCTTACTAACAATCACAAAAGTTTATGTGCCACCATAACAAACAGGACCATATACTTTGTTTTTTATTCAAATCTGACTTGTGTTGACTTCCATACATTTATTATGTTTTATACATTGCTACCATAAACCTTCTGGAGCAATAAGAACATTACTGCTTACTTATTTTGAGCTTATTTGCGTATTTACAAAAAAGGTGATATCTCAGCAACAGAGGCACCAAATCACAAGATTCAGGTGTATCTAATCTATACCTGCGGTGGTGGATTGATATGGGTTAGGGGGGATTTTCTTACAGACTCTCTTTAATGCAAGCATCATACATCAAAGTTTTTTCACTTGTTATTATTCCAAGTAGGCCATTGTTTTATGTATATTTTCTTTATATGTCCATTTAAAGTAGTATTACAATCTTAACAAGTTATCTCCTATCCTGTGTTAGGATCTTTTTCAATATAACTTTTTTTTTTCTTTTTTTATGCCAACACTGTGGCACCAAGAGTGTGGTATATGGCAATGTGATGGACCAGGCCACAGGACATATCTGGATAAGTGGTAGCAGTGGTGGTAGCTGTGGAAACATGAGTGGCAGTACAGCATGGAATAATTTGATGGAACGGGCAGAAAGAGATGATGTCTAGCTGTTTAGGAGTAGCAGGCAGCATTGACTGTACTGTAAATAGAACATGATAAAGGGATATTGTAGCATGTCTATTTGGAGACATCAGTCAGAGGTGAGAAATTTCTGGTTCATCAGGTCATATGCAAACTTTTGAACCCCCAATCCCTTCCCTACAGCAAATTCCTGATAGTGACGGTTACAGGTGCTGCAGCAGTATCTCAGATACTTGAAAGGGATGCAGGTTTAATACCCACAACTGCAGTTATCAAGAATACGGTGAGTGAGTGGCCCAGTGCCTTTATGTAAACAATACTAGAAGCTGCATCCTGAGGGAAACAGCTGATCTGCAGGGTCCTAACAGTGTAAGAGATGGAAAAAATCAGTGGGGATCCAACACCAGGGGCACTCCCTATTCAACATTTTGAAGATACTGTGGTGCTTTTGTGAGCGCCGTGACTCCTTCACTATTTACATTGCACAGGATCTGTTTTATAATCATGCAATCATTATTTCAGCCTTTAATAATAGTACATGGCTTCTATAAAACAGATGGCGTGTGATATGAATAGTGAAGGAGCCCCACACTGTATTATATCATCCTCAGTGGCCCCCACACAGTATTATATGCTCCACAGTGGCCCCCACACAGTATAATATGCTCCACAGTGGCCCCCACACAGTATTATATGCTCCACAGTGGCCCCCACACAGTATTATATACTCCACAGTGGCTCCTACACAGTATTATATGCTCCCAAGAGCTGCTTCAGGTGAACCCCATGAAATTAGATGAATATTCGTGAGTTTCAGCCTGCAGCTTCGGTGCTATTATTATACTCTGGGGTATCCTCAGACCGCAAAGTATAATAAGTAGAGGCGCAGGGGAAGTGATTAAAAATAACAAACATATATACTCACCTTGCTTCACCTCTCCTGGGCATCCTCGTTGCCTCTGGCTCCCTTCAGCATTTTCTTTGGTCTTCTTCTGAGCTGATGCACCCCAGATGTCACTGCTGGGGCCTGTGATTGGGCCTCAGCGGTCATATGGGACATGATAACGTCATTATGCCAGCACGTCACCTCAGACATAGCCTGGAAGAGCCCCGGAGAGGATGTCTGGAATCTTCAGCAGCCCAGGAGAGGTGAGTATAAGTACTTATTATTTTTAGTCAACTCCCATGGGCTGGCATATAACAATATGTATAGCGGTCGGGGAACTGCCATACAGCAACACTATTGGTGCCCTTGTCACTGGCAACACTACCCAGTTGTAGTTGGAGCCATTCAGTGGGATACTTTCTGTGGGCTACAACCCATGAAACAAGGGAGGAGGGGTGGAACCTGCACCTGCCCTTGTTGCATTTCCAGACTGTGGCCACTCAAAACATTGACCAATGGGTCATAAAAGCCATGCATTGTTCTTGTCCATAATTGCTGCACCCTGTGCTGACGGTGACGTGCACCTTTCGCACATACTCTGACACATTGCTAGTTTGTAACCGTTAACAAATGGAGATTTTTCAGATTAGCAGGTTGTGTCACACTGTTTATTGGGTGAGCAAAAAGAAACCCCTTAAGAAATAGAGATTTATTCAAATTATCACAAACTATGAGACTGATTATTGGGTGAGCAAAACAATCCCCTTAAGGCTAATGGCCCACGAAGAGAAACGCAACAAAAAAACACGACAGAAATGTATTGCGTTTTTTTCCACAGTGTTTTCATTGCATTTTTGCAGAGTTGTTCTCTGCGGACTTTCTGATCTTATTATATCTATAGGGAAAATTCCAGCATTTCTGCAGGTCTAATTGACATGCTGTGATTTTCAAAAACGCTTGCACATCTTTTCTGCTGTGGATTTTTCTGCAATGTCACTTTGCAGGTACTGTAAAATGCAATGTGGGACGCTGGCCTAAAGGGGTTTTCCCATCTCCCTCTCTCAGCAGTTTTGCCTACTCTCACTTCTCACTTCCAATATTCTTAAGAAAGCTGTTGGGCTTTGACTATTTGATGGACAGGAAACTATGAAGTACTTCAGTATTTATAGACATTGCTTTTACCATGAAAGATTACTTATTACTTATTATGATTACTAGAAATCTATAATAGTGCAGATCAAATAATATGCATAGTATGTGTATATTACATTACATAGGTTTGGAGAGAAAAAAATCTTTCATGCTGCCAAGAGTCAGGACAGAGTGTGGAATTGCATTAATCTCAACACTTATCTGTGTTTGAGATAATAGGCACTGAAACCCCTGTCAGAGCCCTAATCAGCAAAATATAATTAACTGACCTGTTAGAGCAGGAGATAGCTGTGAAAGCAAATGTGATCCTGAGAACTCAGTCTCCCTCCCCTTCAGGGAGCAGTCACATCATCTGTCCTGGATCATATAACAGACCAGGGACCAAGGAAATGTAGTATAAACAATGGGAAGAATAATCTCATATAGAAGGCAAATGAAGCAGCATTGTTAAAGCAATACATATAGAAAAACTCTTGAATTTACATAAGCTAGCAGTTTATATAGGATCCTCGAGATGGGAATACCCCTTTTAAAAAAAAACCCTTAGGAAATGGAGATTTTTCAGATTAGTGCACATGGAATCAGTGTTTTGCTGTTAGAACAGCAGTTTGCATGTATGTGAAAAAAAAAAATAAATCCCCCCCACCAAAAAAAAAAAGGCTTAAGAAAAGATTTTTTAATAACAGGACTGATTTGGTAAACTGCTCATTTGCAAAACAGATTTAGACAAAATTAGATTATTTGCAATGAAAAGGTTAACTGTCCATTGTCTGTATTACTGCAGCAGTCTGGTTAACATAGGAAATATATGATCTCTCACTCCTAGCTATGATTTCTATCACTATCTGCTTGCAATTTACTAAATCTAATTAAACTTTTTTCTACTCCTCCTATCATTCTCTAGCTCGATCACATGGTTTTCTGCTGTCAATGCTGTGTATTGCTGAAGAAAATGGAGTTATTGCTTTTGATCATGCAGTGATGAATAATACATCCATCCCCTACTTCCACCTTCATGGAAATCCCTTGTATTCTAGCACAATATACTATACTATACTACACTATACTATATACTGTATGTGACATCATCACAGTAAGGAGTCCACCTACCACTGACTATTGGCTTACAGGCTGTCAGGTGATGTCAGGTTATGCCGGGACATCACAGTGACTCATGTATCTTCTGTATTTTCACTGTGCAATGAATGTCGCCGTGGCCATTTTAGTTTGACCAAGACAAATCACCAATTATTTGGTTCAAATTTATTTCGGTTTGCCCATCTCTATTAGTAATTTGGCAGTGGAGGAAGGGCTGACAATGAACAGACCCAGGAGAGAGGGGGGATGGGCCAACACTGTCAATGGCAAGGGAATATTTTTCCCTTGTCCTGTCTGTGAAAGAATGAAGAAATCAGGTGATACCTTTTTCTTCACTCTTCCACTACTTTCTATGGCTCACACGATACAACATTATACTACTTGTCCTGTCTGTATAAGACCCTTATCCCATCACAGGACTGTATATCTGGTAAGAACTGTCTGTGTTTCTGCACAGTTATGGCATGCTGAGATGCACAAAGCACAGCATGCCTAGCAGAGGCTTGTTTACAAAGGGGCAGGAGGAAATTCCCACCTGTCTTCTATGATAGATTTAGCTGAAAACAGGACAGGGCAGCTTGCAATGTATAGCAACACGTGCAAGAGACAGGAGACAAACTATGAGAAATTTTTAATGCAAACCAAACCAAAAAGTTATGTTTATAGAAACATATGCAGTGGGCAAAAAAAAAAAAAAAGTTGATAAAGGTGTCCATAGTCTTTAAAAAAGATATATTACACAGTTTCTTATAATCCCCTGTACAATTAAATTATGAAAATTATAAAAGTGGTTTTATAATTGAGTTCATTGGGGTCCAACCTGTGAATAACCTTCCAGTCTTCAGTCCCTTTAGCTACTGCCTGTATAGGAAACCTCTCAAGTCAGTGGGAACAGCTCGGGATAATATGACTGTGCTACAGATAGCTGCACCACAGCACTCCGGGCCAACTACTATGCAGAACTTTGTAAAAAGCTACAGTGCTCTACCACTGTGCAAATCGATGGGAGGTCAGACAGCTAGATTCTAGTCAAATTCATATTCAGTTAATATCTAGTCATGGCTGTAAGAAAGACAGTGAATATGTCAACTTAAATAACATCACAGATTTTTAGGTAAAAAGCTTCATTATGATATGCTGCTAATAACATCAATGCCAGTGTTACTCGGAACAATAAGAAATCAGCTGGACACAATACTTATAATGCATATGTCTTAGAAGACACTTAAAATGATATTCCTACACCTCGGTAAATAGGCTATTAACATTTCAGTGACCTTGATAAGCTATACATAATCAAATCACATTGATCTTAATAATGACTGATTATTAAATCAATTTAAATCATATTAAAAGATTTTTTTACCATCACCAATGCCTACAGTACAAGACATTACTAAATTACCTACATTATATTATATTTTTGGATGGATCCCTCTTACAAGGCTGAAGGTACACTCCAGTACATTTAGATGGAGATGACTTAGTTCTACAGTACATCCGATCCTTCAAATGGCATGTTCAGACATATTTAAAAGCTCTGGGTATGCATGTGAAAATAAACTCCCCTACATTTCAGTAAGATGAACAGACAGTCTAATGTGTGCGGCAGCCAAATGTTACCTACAGATGGATTCTTTAGCTTTTTTGGGTTGACTGTCCAAACATATCTTTTCAAGACATTACTGTTTTGTGATATCAAAAAGTGATTTCCTTCCATCTTTTTCTTTTTTTAAATATATATATATATATATATATATATATATATATAAGCATTCTCTCAATCAGCTTCATGAGTTAGGTACCTGGAATGTTTTTAAATTAATGGTTTTCAATTTCCACCATGAAGTAAGAGGAGTGATACCGTGGAAGTGCTTTGCTGGTGACACTGTTCTTGATCTATTCAAAACTCAATGCACACGTAACAAGTAGAGATGGGCAAACCAACTTGTGCTACTCCAGGTTTGACCTGAATATTCCAAATTATTCCTTTTTTTACCGAACAAATGGAGATTCATCTGGGGTTAACTAAGATGGCCACCGCATTATACTCTGGTGTCTCTTCAGACCCCAGAATATAATAGGTGTAAGGCCCAAGGGAGGTGACAAAAATAAAAAAAAACATTTATACTCACTTTCCATTACCTTTTTTGGGCCTCTTTTGAGGTGAAGACAGAGTGCCGGATGATGCAAGGAGGCTCAAAAGAGGTAATGGAAAGTGAGTATGATTGTTTTGATTTTTTTTTTCACCTCTCCTGGTCCTCCACCTACTATACACTGGGGTTCTGAAGGGTTCCTAGAGTATAATAATGTCACTTTCACCTTGTCATAACTTTGATTGTGTTTACCTTAGAGACCTAGAAATTGGATAGATAGATGACTAGGAGCCAAAAGAGTGTTCTACACTATGCTTTAACCCTCGTCAGGCTGCATAATTTTACAACATTACAGGCTGCATAGGAATAGGTACAATTGTACCTACTCAGCCGGACGAGGGTTAAGTCATAAGGGATGCAACAACCACCTACTGCAAACCCGTGTCACTACTAAGTAGAGTATGGTTAATACCCCTTTCCCAGAAACCATCTAATGTCTCAGGGTCCCTGATGTGTGTCCTCTCCTCTAGATGACCAGGCCCTGCATGTAGACCTATGACAGGTCAGTCGTACTTCTCTCCAACATGCTGCTGAGCTCCTTCTCCTCTACATAGGATGAGAACAGGCCCTTAAGTAGCACCCACCACAGGTATTCTGGGTAACCCCTGCATGCAGACCTATGACAAGTCAGTCGTACTTCTCTCCAACATGCTGCTGAGCTCCTTCTCCTCTACATAGTATGGGAACAGGCCCTTAAGTAGCACCGACCACGGCTATTCTGGGCAACGCCTGATGTCAATGGGTTGCACCACGGGAAAGCACCACACAATTTCTCCTGTGGTGCAACTCTGTTCCACCTACTAAGATCCTGGTTTGTATAAACATTCTATAGCACCACCTGCACCAGCAAAAGTGACACACAGTATCCAATACATTAGACTGGGCACGTTGTGCACACACAATACAATAGGCAATACAACCTAAGTAACACTACCTGCTGAAGTTGCGTCTCTGTGAACAGCAGCTGAATACCTCCTCTGCCTATCTTGGCAGCTGTTTGTGCAGACCAATGGGAGAAAATTCACCAAGGCGACCACACCACCTTGCATACAAGTCTCCTACTTAACACTGTAAAATGACTTTATTATGCATATTTTGCCTGACATACTCCCTTTATTTTAATTAAGTTAATATTACAATAAATTGAAAAGGCATATTAAATGCACATTTATTGATATGTTGCATCAACAAACAAGAAATTTATTTCCCTTACAATTATCACTGACATTATTTTACAGTACAGTTCTGACCTATTACGACAAAGATATTGTTATAATAAATCTTTATAATCATACAGTTTCTTTCTAAGGAATTATTGCAGTTATGAAGGAACACTAACTCTTGTATTGAATTAGATATTTCTCAATTGCTGACATTGACCCCTATCAGTCTTATGAAGTAGAGCTTTAATTTACATGCGCCATGTTTATATGTATGTGGCATAGTCATCATTACTGCCTAAAATGATTTTCAAAGAAAATTTTACGGAAATCAACCTTCAATTAGCTGTATGAATTCCCAGAAGAAATCTGAATATATAAACAAAGGAGAATTTGCAAACTACTAGTAGCATATCATCATCATGTGCAAGACAAGCACATTAAATGAGGTTTGCATATGGAAATGACAGTATATTACATATGAGCATTAGAACTTCATATCATCATGTAGTGTAATGTATATTAAATCATGAGCATGAGAGGTAGAGGCAAGACACATCTGGAAAATAGGACATATTTTTATGCCCAACTACATTGACCTATTAGATGTTTGTATTATTCAAGTATCTGTATATAGTGAGATGTCTTCTGACCCTTTTCTTTGGTAAATATGGGATAAACAGTGCCTAAGTTTTCTCTATCCAAGTGATGAATTGCATGTTGCACCTTGTTGATGGGTCACATCTTTAAACAAAAACAACTTTTGATTATCTCTATTTTATTATAACCCATTTTTTTATAGTTGCATCCCTTTTTAGTTTAGGACTGTATTCTTTATATACAAGCTTATCTGTGCCTCTCTGGACATCAGAATCACCATTATGCTGAGATCAACAATTTTCAAGTTTTTATGCAGATTTTTTTTAATCTTGCATTTTGCCTCCAAGTTACCTTCATTTCCTCTTTTCTTATCGCATATTCAGCTCTAATTGTCTAAGTCAGACATTTATCAGGTAATTGAATTCTCTTTTAAGAAATGGGTTCTAATCAGTGGCTTGATAGCTATATGTAGCTTGCAACTCCTATCTGTGTGACTTGCCATATCAGCATTAACCCCTTCCCCCACCAAGGTTTAATAGTACATGGTCATGGTAATAGCAACCATTCAGATGCTGAGCGGGTGCCATCAAGAACAGCACCCACTGTCAGAGCTAAGCTTGAATTGTGCATTTTAACCCCTTGGATACCATTATCAATCATGACTGCAGCATCTAAGTGTTATCTCTACCAATCCGGAACCTGATCAAGCCCTACGCTGCGTCAGGGGTTTCATTGCTCTGGGTCTGCCAGAAATTGTCAAGGCCTTGATCCTGCTTCTGGTAGGATTGATTAGTCAGGCCTGTCAGCCTATGCATGTGCATAGGCTGATGGCCATTATATACTCCAATACTTCTGCATTGTATAATATTGAACAACTATCAGAAGATATAAAAAATGTGTACACAATATAATAAGAAAAATATTTAAAACTAGCAGAAGGACCCGGCTTCACTCGGGTATGTTTCATTTTTTGCTTGTGTAGTTGCCCCATAAGAATTGTCACTGGTGTTTTTTGTATGTCATTTGTGTGTAGTCTATTTATGGCTGTGTTGTTATGGAAACCTGGTAAATTAAATGTGAAGTTATATTGGCTAATACACGTCATACGACTGAATATTTAAGGACCTGCGAACTGCTATTGACTAATACAGGTCATAAATAACTTGGTTGCTATGGAAACCTGGTGTAAAGCTATGTGTATCTCATGACTGAAGAACCTGCGAGTTTCCATTGGTCCATAAGTGTCATGTGATCGATCATGTGTATCTCAGTTTGGATATCAGTGAAAAACCTGCGATTGGTTATTATGGAAAACTGGAGTAAATCTGTGTGTATGTGACCTTGTGTAACAGTGGAAGAGTGAAGAAATCAGGAGAGACCTTTTAGAGGCTAACTGACTATATTTATAAGTAAGCTTTCAAGAGTACTGGCTCTCTTCTTCAGACATGGTGTTATACAAGAACTGAAAATTCCAGATTTGTATAACACCATGTCTGAAGAAGAGAGCCAGTACTCTTGAAAGCTTACTTATAAATATACTCAGTTAGCCTCTAAAAGGTATCGCCTGATTTCTTCACTCTCCCACTACTTTCAATGGCTAACATGGTACAACATTATACTACTATCAACTTGTGTAACAGTGTCATCCACAGCGTCCTGCCCCTTTAAAGCTGAACTACAGCAGTGATGAAAAATGGCTGGGTTGTTTTGGAAACCTGAAGTAAAACTATGTGTATGTGACCTTGTGTAACAGTAGAAAAAAGTAGGGGAAAAAACTGGGATATTTTGGTTGAGCGCTGCAAGTAAGGGTGTATCAATAAAATGTTCGCAGAGAGAATGCTTGTGAATAAAAACACACGTTTTATTGGTTCCACACCGGACGTACAACAATAGGCTACGTGTTTGGATGCTGTTAGATTAATTCCATAGTTAATCTTATATGTTAATCTCATATAGCCATACATTTATACTCATTATTATGAACCAATGTTTTAATGTTTGAGCAAGACTTTGTATTTTCATATCAGTCATGACCTCTCCCTGATATTCTTCATTTTTGCATGTATTCTCATTTTTATACACAGTAAACAATTTGTACTGCCAACTTTTTGAGACAGTGAGACCAGACAGATATGGGTGAAGAATCTGAGGGAGTCAAGATTACTTCATCCATCATTGTTAGGTAACATAAGAACTATGGTGTAACATAGTTAAATATAATTTGAGAAGAATTCCCAGAAATTATGTAAAAACCTATATTTGTATACCAATAACCCATCCCTAATTTACATAATATGACTGATTACTACTGTTGTTTTATACCCTATAAAATAAACGACCAGTGGTCTTCCAACAGGAGATCTCTGGCAGTTAGTGACAATTCTGTGTCATCTCTGCTTTATTAGCTTATATATTGGGTACCGGGATTACCTAATCTACCTGGGAGTTTTTCCGCGTTAACAATGCTGTACTAGCGTCTTCATCAATTCATAAATTCATAAATTAAAATAAATAAACAAATAAATAAATAACCCCCACAAATGCCCCTTTTCCCATATAAAAATGTAAAAAAAGGAAAAATAAAATATAACAATATACATTTTTTTATTGTTGTGTTCATCATAAACTGTACACTAAATCTAATATATTAGTTAATCAACACAGTAAAACATTATCATATATAGTCCAAAATGGTACAAAAAAAGCCCAGCTTGTCCCACAAAAAATAAGCCCTCAACCAGCTCCATCAACAGAAAAATATAAATGCTATGCCTCAGAAGATGGTGATGCAAAAACAATTGATTTTTCCCCCCAAAATGGATTTTTACAATTTTAACCAGTTCTCAACTAACATGAAGTGCAATGTGTCACGAAAAAAAACAATTCCAAAATCACTTGGTTAAGTAAAAGCATTCCAAAGTTATTACCACATAAAGTGACACATGTAATTTTGTTTTAAAAAATGGGACCATTTCCTTAAGGTGGTTTTTGTCTGTGTCCTTAAGGGGTTAAAGGGAGTCTAACTCTCCCTCCATGCATATTCATCTGCCACTATTGTGTTCCAGAGCACATTACAGTGTTAAACACCATACCTTTGTTATGTATGTCACTTTTCTTGATTGGGGAAAAAAAAACTTTAAAGTCTTATGAAAATTAGGTAGATGGTACACTGAGGGCGGTTCTCCAGCCTGGGAACACTAGTCTTGCTGTTCAAGTAGGATGGGTGATGTCATAGCAATGGGAGAATAAACACTTACTGCACAGGGTGGTACAAACAGGAGATGGTAGGGGTCTCAGTTGCAAAAGCAGTGATCCAGGGAGTTGAAGGCCTACCCCCATTGCAGCAACTGCCTCATTTGTATAAAACTTCAAAGTTATTTAGTTAGTAAGTTTTTTTCCAAAATCTAGAAAAGTAAGAGAATGGTATGCTTTTTATCACTGTAATGTGGTCTGCAACATGGTGGGGACAGTTAAATACAGTCATATGAAAAAGTTTGGGCACCCCTATTAATCTTAATCATTTTTAGTTCTAAATATTTGGGTGTTTGCAACAGCCATTTCAATTTGATATATCTAATAACTGATGGACACGGTAATATTTCAGGATTGAAATGAGGTTTATTGTACTAACAGAAAATGTGCAATATGCATTAAACCAAAATTTGACCGGTGCAAAAATTTGGGTACCCTTATCATTTTATTGATTTGAATACTCCTAACTACTTTTTACTGACTTACTGAAGCACAAAATTGGTTTTGTAACCTCACTGAGCTTTGAACTTCATAGCCAGGTGTATCCAATCATGAGAAAAGGTATTTAAGGTGGCCAATTGCAAGTTGTTCTCCTATTTGAATCTCCTCTGAAGAGTGGCATCATGGGCTCCTCAAAACAACTCTCAAATGATCTGAAAACAAAGATTGTTCAACATAGTTGTTCAGGGGAAGGATACAAAAAGTTGTCTCAGAGATTTAACCTGTCAGTTTCCACTGTGAGGAACATAGTAAGGAAATGGAAGACCACAGGGACAGTTCTTGTTAAGCCCAGAAGTGGCAGGCCAAGAAAAATATCAGAAAGGCAGAGAAGAAGAATGGTGAGAACAGTCAAGGACAATCCACAGACCACCTCCAAAGAGCTGCAGCATCATCTTGCTGCAGATGGTGTCACTGTGCATCGGTCAACAATACAGCACACTTTGCACAAGGAGAAGCTGTATGGGAGAGTGATGCGAAAGAACCCCGTTTCTGAAAGCACGCCACAAACAGAGTCGCCTGAGGTATGCAAAAGCACATTTGGACAAGCCAGCTTCATTTTGGAAGAAGGTCCTGTGGACTGATGAAACAAAGATTGAGTTGTTTGGTCATACAAAAAGGCATTATGCATGGCGTCCAAAAAACACAGCATTCCAAGAAAAACACTTGCTACCCACTGTAAAATTTGGTAGAGGTTCCATCATGCTTTGGGGCTGTGTGGCCAATGCCGGCATCGGGAATCTTGTTAAAGTTGAGGGTCGCATGGATTCAACTTAGTATCAGCAGATTCTTGAGAATAATGTACAAGAATCAGTGACGAATTTGAAATTACGCCGGGGATGGATATTTCAGCAAGACAATGATCCAAAACACAGCTCCAAATCTACTCAGGCATTCATGCAGAGGAACAATTACAATGCTCTGGAATGGCCATCCCAGTCCCCAGACCTGAATATCATTGAACATCTGTGGAATAATTTGAAGCGGGCTGTCCATGCTCGGCGACCATCAAACTTAACTGAACTGGAATTGTTTTGTAAAGAGGAATGGTCAAAAATACCTTCATCCTGGATCCAGGAACTGATTAAAAGCTATAGGAAGCGACTAGAGGCTGTTATTTTTTGCAAAAGGAGGATCTACTAAATATTAATGTCACTTTTCTGTTGAGGTGCCCATACTTTTGCACCGGTGAAATTTTGGTTTAATGCATATTGCACATTTTCTGTTAGTACAATAAACCTCATTTCAATCCTGAAATATTACTGTGTCCATCAGTTATTAGATATATCAAATTGAAATGGCTGTTGCAAACACCCAAATATTTAGAACTAAAAATGACTAAGATTAATAGGGGTGCCTAAACTTTTTCATATGACTGTATGCTTGTGGGAGGTGGTAGACGCTACATTATGTATAGGATACAATAAAGCATACACATTTTGCAATACAGGGGCTTCACCCCCAAACAGTGCCAATTTATTTTTAGTATCTACTGCTTGTTTGTACTTCTTTCTTCACTTTAATGGATAGAAAATTACTGAATGTCTGAAGTCCCTTGGACATACAGATGAAATACTGCCATTTTTTAAAAATACTGTATCTGCAAATATACTGTATCTACTTATAATTTTATCATATATAAACTATGCTTTTTGGGTTTCCTCCCTTTGTCACAGGTGTTGGTGTATTATACATTTGTCATAAAGGTGCACTCTACATAGTTCATTTAATATAAATTTGTTGTATGTAAAGACTCTGGTAGTTCTGACTTTTTGATGGTTGGTTCATGCCAGCATGGGAATGTATAGATGTAGGGATGCCACATTAACCATGCTGCATACATCTATTAGACACTACATAAGGCCAGTTTTCCTGCTGAAGTGGTTTGGCAAAGGCTATTCTAAGGGTGTAGCTGCATATATAAAGCCAGAAACATCCAATCTGCCACTGATTGCCACAGACACATATAGGGGTGTTTAGTTCCAAGCTGTGAGGTACACCTGGCATAAATATGCAGGCCTTAAGGAGATGCTGCTGAACTGACAAGCTACCAATACCCCCATATCATGGAGGTACAGTCATGTAACTAAAGAAAGAACATCTACTTTCACCACTGCCATTTTCTGAGTGCATTCATTGGTACAGATTCAGTCATTGTGAAACAAATTACTGAGGCACACTACTTTGCTAAAAGTGTGCCTTGCTCTATAAAGAGGTTACCCATGGCAATGGCTTAACCATGGGTATCCCAAAATACAGGAACTTCTTCAGAGCAGAAGGAGTCCCTGCATTAGAATGGGTTAATCATAGGCATAACTTGACCTCTGCTAACCCTGAATGTAGGGACCCCTTGTGCTCTGAAGGAGTCCCTGCATTTTGGGTTACTCACAGTCATGTTATTACCATGGGTAGCACCTTTCCTTTGAGTGCAGGGACTGCTTCTGTAGGAGGAGCCCCTGAACTCAGGGTTAATCATAGTCAAGTAATGACCGGGATTAATCCCTTCTTGTTCAGGGACTCTTTCTTCTATAGAAGACATCCCTGCACAAGGGGTTATCCGTAGACAAGTCATGACCTTGGGTAACACCTGGAGTGCAGGCCTTCTTGTCAGAGGTAATCACTGTCAAGTTCTGACTGTGATTTACCCCTTCTTGTACAGAGACTCTATCATGATTTCACCGTAAGTAGCACCCAATGCAAATATGCCTTCCATAGCAGATGGATTCCCTGCTAATAGAAGGTGTTAATCACAGTCAGAATCCCTTCCAATCAGTCCCTGCACTCCAGGGGTGACTCCTAGTGCAAGGACTTCTTTTACAGTTGGTGGAGTCCCTGCATTGGAAGGGATTAACTCCTTCCAAGGGACTCATTTAGAACACAAGAAAACCCTGAACTCATGGTTAACCAAGGTCAAGTTATGACTGTGATTAACCCATTCTAGTTTAGGGACTCCTTTAAGTCTCATGTAATCTTTGCACTTTGAGTTACCCATGATCAAGTCATGACCATAAGTAACCTCTTTTTGGAGCAATGAGCACTTCCAACAGTTTGATGGAAGTGCTCATTTCAGGCCGGGGAGTGACTGGTGCACACAGTGGCATGCCACTTCCTCCTCATTCATAAAAGTGGGGAGGGAAGCGCAACTGACAGTGAGAGTATATTTATCAGAAGAGAACAGAGTCACTGGGAATATATTTAATATGGGGGCACTAAATTATAAGGGTTAGTCGTGGTCATCAACACTTCAGCTGGCTTATTTTAAACTGGAATATTACTTAAAAATTTTGGTGCAATTTGGCACATTTTGGCATGTTTAACCCATGCCCCTTTCCCCTGTCAAAACACACCCATTTATATGAAGTCATTCCCCCTTTTATAGTGAGACAGAAAAATTTGGTCTGAAACCTTCTTCCTGGAGTTCTGTTCTGTCAGCAGGGAGCCTTTGGTGATAAGTCGAGCAGTTTACAGTCCTCTTTCCTATGCCAAACTACTGGTCATTTTACAAAGGCATTATGGAGGCATAAAATAATCCATGTGTAAGATAAAACCGTATGATATTTAGTTTTTTTTGTTTTTTAAAAGTATAAAAATGTGTAGCCCCTCTAATCAGAAGAAATAAAAATATTTTAATATGTTTATGTGCAATAGTATATATAAAAACAATTCTGTACTAGATAAAAGATGCTAAATTGCATTTTTTTCACATTTTATATAATTTTTCCACTTCTACTGAAAAAAAATATTCAATTTATTTACAAAATAAGGCTACTTATTTCAAGTCTTATGTGTACTGAAAAAAAAATGGTGAAAATACAGTGATGGCCAACAGTATTGGCACCCCTGCAATTCTGTCAGATAATACTCAATTTCTTCCAGAAAATGATTGCAATCACAAATGCTTTGGTAATAATATCTTCATTTATTTTGCTTGCAATGAAAAAACACAAAAGAGAATGAAAAAAAAAGTCAAATCATTGATCATTTTACACAAAACTCCAAAAATGGGCCGGACAAAAGTATTGGCACCCTCAGCCTAATACTTGGTAGCACAACCTTTAGACAAAATAACTGCGAACAACCGCTTCCGGTAACCATCAATGAGTTTCTTACAATGCTCTGCTGGAATTTTAGACCATTCTTCTTTGGCAAATTTCTCCAGGTCCCTGAGATTTGAAGGGTGCCTTCTCCAAACTGCCATTTTGAGATCTCTCCACAGGTGTTCTATGGGATTCAGGTCTGGACTCATTGCTGGCCACTTTAGAAGTCTCCAGTGCTTTCTCTCAAACCATTTTCTAGTGCTTTTTGAAGTGTGTTTTGGGTCATTGTCCTGCTGGAAGACCCATGACCTCTGAGAGAGACCCAGCTTTCTCACACTGGGCCCTACATTATGCTGCAAAATTTGTTGGTAGTCTTCAGACTTTATAATGCCATGCACACGGTCAAGCAGTCCAGTGCCAGAGGCAGCAAAGCAACCCCAAAACATCAGGGAACCTCCGCCATGTTTGACTGTAGGGACCGTGTTCTTTTCTTTGAAGGCCTCTTTTTTTTTCCTGTAAACTCTATGTTGATGCCTTTTCCCAAAAAGCTCTACTTTTGTCTCATCTTACCAGAGAACATTCTTCCAAAAAGTTTTTGGCTTTCTCAGGTAAGTTTTGGCAAACTCCAGCCTGGCTTTTTTATGTCTCTGGGTCAGAAGTGGGGTCTTCCTGGGAATCCTACCATAGAGTCCCTTTTCATTCAGACGCCGACGGATAGTACGGGTTGACACTGTTGTACCCTCGGACTGCAGGGCAGCTAGAACTTGTTTGGATGTTAGTCGAGGTTCTTTAGCCACCATCCGCACAATCTTTAGTTGAAATCTCTCGTCAATTTTTATTTTCCGTCCACATCTAGGGAGGTTAGCCACAGTGCCATGGGCTTTGAACTTCTTGATGACACTGCGCACGGTAGACACAGGAACATTCAGGTCTTTGGAGATGGACTTGTAGCCTTGAGATTGCTCATGCTTCCTCACAATTTTGCTACTCAAGTCCTCAGACAGTTCTTTGGTCTTCTTTCTTTTCTCCCTGCTCAATGTGATACACACAAGGACACAGGACAGAGGTTGAGTCAACTTTAATCCATTTCAACTGGCTGCAAGTGTGATTTAGTTATTGCCACCACCTGTTATGTGCCACAGGTAAGTAACAGGTGCTGTTAATAATTAGAGAAGCATCACATGATTTTTCAAAGGGTGCCAATACTTTTGTCCACCCCCTTTTTTATGTTTGGTGTGGAATTATATCCAATTTGGCTTTTTGACAATTCTTTTTGTGGTTTTCCATTGAAGACAAATTAAATGAAGATATTATTACCAAAGCATTTATGATTGCAATCACTTTCTGGAAGAAATTGAGTATTATCTGACAGAATTGCAGGGGTGCCAATACTTTTGGCCATCACTGTAGTTGAGATATGCAAAGCCATTAAATAGATATAGTTATGTAAAGCAATGCATACGAAAAGTGCTAAATTTGGCTTGAGCATTGGGGCATCAATGATGCTTGGTCCTGGAAGGGTTAAAAACATGTTTTTATATTAAACATATTCTTTAATAATTTTTTGTGATGTTGTTTTTAATTTACCATATTATTATCTGTATCTAAAATATCCTAAAAATCAATGAAATTCTAACTCTTGCCACTAATCCTAAAATAGTTTGTGACTTCCTATCTCCTGGAGATGGGCCATGGACCATAGAAACAATTGTCTGGAACAGACCCTATTGACTTCTATGGGAGAGTTTTCTAGGCATGCTTCGTGACCTCCAGAGAGGTCATTGCACAGAGCTGTAGATAATCTATGAATTCACCCATTGTGACTGGTGGATTCTGTGTCTTATCTACATATATAAATAATAGCTGTGATCATCAGTGTGCTGATAAGCGAGGGGGCTGCTTCAAAGAACTCTCCTGAAAAGATACAGTGGGGAAAAAAAGTATTTAGTCAGCCACCTATTATGCAAGTTCTCCCACTTAAAAAGATGAGAGAGGCCTGTAATTGACATCATAGGTAGGCCTCAACTATGAGAGACAAAATGAGAAAACAAATCCAGAAAATCACATTGCCTGATTTTTAAAGAATTTATTTGCAAATTATGGTGGAAAATAAGTATTTGGTCAATAACAAAAGTTCATCTCAATACTTTGTTATATATCCTTTGTTGGCAATGACAGAGGTCAAACGTTTTCTGTAAGTCTTCACAAGGTTGGCACATACTGTTGCTGGTATGTTGGTCCATTCCTCCATGCAGATCTCCTCTAGAGCAGTGATGTTTTGGGGCTGTCGCTGGGCAACACGGACTTTCAACTCCCTCCAAAGGTTTTCTATGGGGTTGAGATCTGGAGACTGGCTAGGCCACTCCAGGACCTTGAAATGGTTCTTATGAAGCCACTCCTTCGTAGCCCTGGTGGTGTGCTTGAGATCATTGTCATGCTAAAAGACCCAGCCACGTTTCATCTTCAATGCCCTTGCTGATGGAAGGAGGTTTGCACTCAAAATTTCACGATATATGGCCCCATTCATTCTTTCATGTACACGGATCAGTCACCCTGGTCCCTTTGCAGAGAAACAGCCCCAAAGCATGATGGTGCTACCCCCATGCTTCACAGTAGGTATGGTGTTCTTTGGATGCAACTCTGCATTCACTCTTCTCCAAACACGAAGAGTTGTGTTTCTACCAAACAGTTCTACTTTGGTTTCATCTGACCATATGACATTCTCCCAATACTCTTCTGGAACATCCAAATGCTCTCTAGCAAACTTCAGACGGGCCCGGATATGTACTGGCTTAAGCAGGGGGACACGTCTGGCACTGCAGGATCTGAGTCCCTGGCGGTGTAGTGCATTACTGATGGTAGCCTTTGGTACGTTAGTCCCAGCATTCTGCAGGTCATTCACTAGGTCCTCCTGTGTGGTTCTGGGATTTTTGCTCACCGTTCTTGTGATCATTTTGACCTCACAGGGTGAGATCTTGCGTGGAGCCCCTGATCGAGGGAGATTATCAGTGGTCTTGTATGTCTTCCATTTTCTAATTATTGCTCCCACAGTTGATTTCTTCACACCAAGCTGCTTGCCTATTGCAGATTCAGTCTTCCCAGCCTGGTGCAGGTCTATAATTTTGTTTCTGGTGTCTTTCCACAGCTCTTTGGTCTTCACCATAGTGGAGTTTGGAGTGTGACTGTTTGAGGTTGTGGACAGGTGTCTTTTATACTGATAACAATGTCAAACAGGTGCCATTACTACAGGTAATGAGTGGAGGACAGAGGAGCCTCTTAAGAAGAAGTTACAGGTCTGTGAGAGCCAGAAATCTTGCTTGTTTGTAGGTGACCAAATACTTATTTTCCACCATAATTTGCAAATAAATTCTTAAAAAATCAGACAATGTGATTTTCTAGATATGTTTTCTCATTTTGTCTCTCATAGTTGAGGTCTACCTATGATGTCAATTACAGGCCTCTCTCATCAAGTGGGAGAACTTGCACAATTGGTGGCTGACTAAATACTTTTTTCCCCATTGTATGTTATGAAAGCCCAATATATGAACTGAAAGTACCCTGTGAAATTTAGTAAGACATACTATAATTGGCTGAACACTTGAACACCACATCTACTGATCTGGTGTAGAGGTCTATACTATATGTTTTATGTCTGCCTAAGGAAGGATTCAGTCTGGTTTTATGTATTTGTTGGACTCAAAGCAAAACAGTCAGGGCTTGTATGCTTTTTGTAGGTGTAGGTAGTTACACACCTCTGTACAGTTATATAATTGCTGTTTTTGCTGATGTTAAGCAGTTCCTGACCACCAATATACATTATACATCCGGAAGGTCCACTGTTAACCCTGCAAGAACGTACCCGTATATCCTTGCAGTGATAACCAGCTGCACGAAAACATGCAGCTGCAGAACTGGGGATCCATCTCTTACTACTAAAGCAGGCAAGTGGATCCAGGTCAGCTCTGCAGTTCAGATTAGGAGACTGTATGAGGCAAATAAAAAGTACTGTTGAAATGACCCCAGAGGTCTAATAGGACCTTATGGGTTGACAATGTAAAAATAAATAGTAAATCAATAAAGAAAGAAAGAAAAAGACAAAAAAACAAACAAACAAAAAAAAAACTCCAATACCACACCCACAACACAAGTTCTAGCCCCTGACACTATGTGTCAGCTATATAAAAATGATGGTAATGGAGAGGGAAAGCTATTTTAAAAAGTTTTGTAGTAGGACTTTGTGCTATTTAAAGAAAACGTGAAATATGCAAAAAACAGACACATTTCTGTCTTTTTTTCCCCAGATATAAAAAAGATGCAAAAATTATTTGAATAACCAAATTGAAAAATAAGTTATAGCCCTCAAAGCCACATGTACAAAAAAACAAAACCTGAAAATGTGTCTGGTCCAGAACCAGGAAAATTGTCCCAATCCTGAAGTGGTTAATCTCCAATCTATGCCCTTCTCCTGTATTTTTCAATTGATGAATAACTGGTGCGTTGCCCATATTTGTATTTGGTCTAGACATAATATTGTTTTCTTGTTTTGATACAAAGTGCACTGCAGCACTAGCCTTTGTAATAAAATGAATAAGCATAAACAAGTATATATAAAACTGCAATTACATATATACCTGCATGTTTTACAGTATATTACAAATACTACATTTATTGCATTGTCTTGTCTGTTTGTTATTTTGCACCATTCTGTAAAAGCCAAGGTCACTTGTCAAAGGAGAACACCAATTTCAAAATCATTATTTAGAGATATAAGAGCTGTTGAACAGGAAACCAAAGATAACTGTCATTCTCACATCTAATGGTAAATACATGGAAGCATGCAATGACAGTAAGGAAAGATTTCACTTGTGTATTACAAAAGACAGATGTCACAAGTAGCACATACGGTGTGCAAGACACAGTGGCCGGCAGAGACTGTTTGCACCACATTCACCTGAAAGACAGCAGATGGTCCAGTCAAAGATATGAAACACTTGTAAGAAAGAAGTGGATAATGGTATAGTAAAGTGCCTTGCAAAATATTCGGCCCACTT
The DNA here is from genome assembly GCA_947044405.1 of Leptodactylus fallax. Taxonomy (NCBI): domain Eukaryota; kingdom Metazoa; phylum Chordata; class Amphibia; order Anura; family Leptodactylidae; genus Leptodactylus; species Leptodactylus fallax. The sequence goes on along the minus strand of CAMRHE010000051.1, from coordinate 7,376,529 downwards.
GAACTTTTCAACCTTTTGCCACATTTCAGGCTTCAAACATAAGGATATAAAATTTAAATTTTTTGGTGAAATATCAACAAGTGGGACACAATTGTGAAGTGGAACAAAATTTATTGGTTATTTTAAACTTTTGTTAAAAAATAAAAAACTGAAAAGTGGGGCGTGCAATTTTATTCAGCCCCTTTACTTTCAGTGCAGCAAACTCACTTCAGAAGTTCAATGAGGATCTCTGAATGATCCAATGTTGTCCTAAATGACTGATGATGATAAATATAATCCACCTGTGTGTAATCAAGTCTCTGTATAAATGCACCTGCTCTGTGATAGTCTCAGGGTTCTGTTTAAAGCGCAGAGAGCATCATGAAGACCAAGGAACACACCAGGCAGGTCCGTGATACTGTTGTGGAGAAGTTTAAAGCTGGATTTGGATACAAAAAGATTTCTCAAACTTTAAACATCCCAAGGAGCACTGTGCAAGTGATCATATTGAAATGGAAGGAGTATCAGACCACTGCAAATCTACCAAGACCCGGCCGTCCCTCTAAACTTTCATCTCAAACAAGGAGAAGACTGATCAGAGATGCAGCCAAGAGGCCCATGATCACTCTGGATGAAATGCAGAGATCTACAGCTGAGGTGGGAGAGTCTGTCCATAGGACAACAATCAGTCGTACACTGCACATATCTGGCCTTTATGGAAGAGTGGCAAGAAGAAAGCCATTTCTCAAAGATATCCATAAAAAGTCTCGTTTAAAGTTTGCCACAAGCCACCTGGGAGACACACCAAACATGTGGAAGAAGGTGCTCTGGTCAGATGAAACCAAAATCGAACTTTTTGGCCACAATGCAAAACGATATGTTTGGCGTAAAAGCAACACAGCTCATCACCCTGAACACACCATCCCCACTGTCAAACATGGTGGTGGCAGCATCATGGTTTGGGCCTGCTTTTCTTCAGCAGGGACAGGGAAGATGGTTAAAATTGATGGGAAGATGGATGGAGCCAAATACAGGACCATTCTGGAAGAAAACCTGTTGGAGTCTGCAAAAGACCTGAGACTGGGATGGAGATTTATCTTCCAACAAGACAATGATCCCAAACATAAAGCAAAATCTACAATGGAATGGTTCACAAATAAACGTATCCAGCTGTTAGAATGGCCAATTCAAAGTCCAGACCTGAATCCAATCAAGAATCTGTGGAAAGAGCTGAAAACTGATGTTCACAAACGCTCTCCATCCAACCTCACTGAGCTGAGCTGTTTTCCAAGGAAGAATGGGCAAGAATTTCAGTCTATCGATGTGCAAAACTGATAGACATACCCCAAGCGACTTGCAGCTGTAATTGCAGCAAAAGGTGGTGCTACAAAGTATTAACTTAAGGGGGCCGAATAATTTGGCACGCCCCACTTTTCAGTTTTTTATTTTTTACAAAAGTTTAAAATATCCAATAAATTTCGTTCCACTTCACGATTGTGTCCCACTTGTTGTTGATTCTTCACCAAAAAAATTAAAATTTTATATCCTCATGTTTGAAGCCTGAAATGTGGCAAAAGGTTGAAAAATTCAAGGGGACCGAATACTTTCGCAAAATACTGTATTGTATGGACTTTTACATGGAAAATGAGTAACAAATTTGTATACTCTTAGTGTGTTAATTTGAAAAATGCATGCTAGTTGAACCACAGAATTAATAATAATAATAATAATAATAATAGTCCTTTAATAGTCCCACAATGGGGAAATTAGTGTGTTAAGAGAAAGATAAGATAAGATAAGAGATACAAATACAAATACAACATGTGGAATGTTCCAAGCTGAGAGGCATTATTAATGCGAAGAAGATGGGTGAGGGGGGGGGGGGATTTAGCAGGAAATATTTGTTCTTTTTTTTTATTGTTTTCGCTTAGGTGGTGTTGGTTGTAGCCTACCGCGGTGGGGGGGGTTTGTGGAGAGTGGTCCTGACAGGGTTGGGCAGGGCGATCACAGTCTCTTGGGTGGGATGGGACTTCTTCTTCTGCATGGAGTAACGGAAGTTCCTTCTGTACCCACCACCTGCACTGGGTCAGTGGGATCCCCAGGACAGAGCTGGCCCTTCTTCGTTGTGTTTATTTCTGTCCCTGGTTGATATACTGCTCCCCAGAGGCGACTCAAGGATGGCTGTGCCACTACCGGTTTAGTTTATGAATTCCAAAAGGTATATCTAGTTTTAGGGTGCCTGCTGTGGCCCTTCCTGTCGGCCTCCTTTCTGCCCGTTTGTTTTTTTTTAGGGGCCCCGGGTTTTTTGGTTTTTCCCTTCTCGTGCCCGTCCCCAGGATTCCCTGTTTGGCTTTTTCTCTCCTTGTCTTCCCTTTTTTTTTTTTTTTTTTTTTTTTTTTTTTTTTTTTTTGTTTTTTTTTTTTTTTTTTTTTTTTTTTTTTTTTTTTTTTTTTTTTTTTTTTTTTTTTTTTTTTTTTTTTTTTTTTTTTTTTTTTTTTTTTTTTTTTTTTTTTTTTTTTGTTTTTGTTTGTTGTTTTTTTTGTGGGGTTTTTTTTGTTTGTTTTTTTTTTTTTTTTTTTTTTTTTTTTTTTTTTTTTTTTTTTTTTTTTTTTTTTTTTTTTTTTTTTTTTTTTTTTTTTTTTTTTTTTTTTTTTTTTTTTTTTTTTTTTTTTTTTTTTTTTTTTTTTTTTTTTTTTTTTTTTTTTTTTTTTTTTTTTTTTTTTTGTTTTTTTTTTTTTTTTTTTTTTTTTTTTTTTTTTTTTTTTTTTGTTTTTGGTTTTTTTTTTTTTTTTTTTTTTTTTTTTTTTTTTTTTTTTTTTTTTTGTGTTTTTTTTTTTTTTTTTTTTTTTTTTTTTTTTTTTTTTTTTTTTTTTTTTTTTTTTTTTTTTTTTTTCTGTTTTTTTTTTTTTTTTTTTTTTTTTTTTTTTTTTTTTTTTTTTTTTTTTTTTTTTTTTTTTTTTTGTGGGTGTTTGTTTTTTTTTTTTTTTTTTTTTTTTTTTTGTTTTTTTTATCAAAATATTTTATGCCACACCTCACCTTTTTGTGTCACACAGGGCTGCATCTGCCATGAGGGGAGATGAGCCTTTTGCCTCAGGCAATAGATTTCAATTTCCAAGAGAGGGTGGCGCAGGAAGTATCTTCACTGTGCATGGCTGCTGCTAGATTTGCAGCAGAGCCAGGAATTTGAGTGGCTGCCTGTGTCCTGTCTCCCCCTGTGCCTATAGTAAAAGTAGAGGGGGCTGTATCATTTATGACTTTTCACCGACTCCCACTCCGCACAAACCTGCTCTGCTTCCGTCACTTTACTTGCGCACAGGCATGACAGAGGAAGAGTAGAGGTGACCACCTTCCACCACACAATCTTTTTTATTTTGCAACAGAGACAGCTCCAAAGGAGCATCTGGCAGGTTATGTGTGCTACCACTCTTTTCTGAGAGCCCCTACTAAGTTTTGTCTCGCCCCTGCATTGTCCCTCTGGTCTCTGACACTTTATGTTCCCCACCCCAAGTTCCCTTCATAGAGCTCCACCACCTTGTGCCACCCCACTTCTTCAGAATTCTACTAAATAATGTTTCCCCCATGCACCGTCCCCCCAGAGGTAGTATGGCCTCCATAAAAGCATTTATCCTATATGGTGTACTCCATTGCAAAAAAAAAAAAAAAAAATCACAATGGTGACCAAATGGTCAGCTAGCCCCCACCCCCCAAAAAATAGAATATTTGGACAAAATAATTAAATAGTTGTATTTACCCCATGGTATTAATAAAAAAAAGCTTACAGCTTACCCTACAAAAAAAGAGCCCTTACATGGGTCCATGGACAAAAATATAAAAACGTTATGGTGAGTATTTTTAACCCCTTAAGGAAACAGTCAAAAATTACCTTAAAGAGCAGGCCCCATTTTTCAAAACGGACATGTGTCACTTTATATGGCAATGACTTTGAGACACTTAAACATACCCAAGTGATTCATGACACATTGTACTTCATGATAGTGGTAAGCATTGATCAATATTTTTTGCATTTATTTAAAAAAAATAGAAAATTTGATGGAAATTTTTAAAAATTCATAATTTGAAAATGTGAAAGGCTCTGCTTTTCAGACAGATAGTCATACCACTCAAATACATTAATAAACATTATTTACCATACCTCTGCTTTATATTGGCAACATCTTTTAATTTTCCTTTTATTTACTTAGATGTCAGAAGACTTACAAGTCTAACAGCGATTTTCCAGATTTAAAAGAAAATTTCCCAAAGCCATTTGTTAAGGACCACTTCAGTTCTGAAGGGGATTTTAAAGGCCTATATATCAGACTATCCTCACATAAATCCCCCCGTTTTAAAAACCGAACCCCTTAAATAATTCAAAACCCCATTTAGGAAGTTTGTTAACCCTTTATGCAAGGGTTTGTTAACACTTTATTTCAAGGGAATTAAAACAATATAGAGGTAAAATTTATACATTAAATTTTTTTTTCAGAAGTATGTTCATTTAGTCCTAAAATTTACACATTCACAAGAGGTTAAAGGAGAAAATGCATCTCACAATTTGTTATGCAATTTCTCCCAAGCACAAAAATTCCCCACATGTGGGTGTAAACTGATGTTTGGGCACATGGCAGCACACCAAAGGGAAGCAGCATCACTGGGCATTTAAAAAGCAGATGTTGCTGGAATAGCTTTCAGGGGTCATGTCTTCTTTGCAGAGCCCCTATTTTACCAATACAGTGTAAACCCTCCAAAAGTGACCCCCATTTTGGAAACTACACCCCTAACAGAATTTATCAAGGGGTATAGTGCGCATTTTGATCCAACAGCTGTTTCACAGATTCTATTAACATTTGGACTTGGAAATAAAAAATAAAAAATTTATACCCAAATTTTCAAAAGTGGTTAAATGAGAAAAAGCACTCCACAGTTTCTTACACAATTTCTCATGAACCCATTAATACCCCTTATGTGGTTGTAATCTACTGTATGGGTACATGGGGTGGCTCAGAATGGAAAGAGAACTATTTGGCTGAAGGAGGGAAGATTTTGCTAGAATAGTTTTTGGCAACCATATCGCATTTGCAGGCTCCAAGAGTAAAAATTCAATGAAAACCCCCAAAAATGACCCCATTTTGTAAACTACACCCCTCACAGAATTTAGCAAGGGGTATAGTACACATTTTGACCCCCTAGATGATTCACAGATTTTATTAACATTGGGAGGTGAAATAAAAAATACTTGTCATTGGCGGTGTGCACGAACAAACAAAGCTGTGGAGGGTTATCATCACGCCCTCCAATCTCTCTTCTCATGTCATAACCCAACAATGTAGACATTCCTCGATAGTCTACAAAAGTATTGTCAGCTACACAAGGCATCAGTTCTACAGTCATGCGCTGGCACAGAGCAACATCCAAAGAGGAAGTACACAGCATTAGCCGTCTTCTATACCTAAGATCATTAGCTTACCTGTCATATTGATCAACAATTACCTTGAAAAAGTTTAAGAAAAGTTTTTATTAAATTTCATTCTAAGAACACTTGTTATTAAATTTCATTCTAATAACTTGATTTAAATATTCTTGATGTATTTAAATATTTATTTTAAAAGTTTTTATTAAATTTTATTCATAATTAAATTCAGCGGTCAGCAGGGCCACCATGCAATCCCAACTGCTGGAGACTGATGATCTTGGCATGGGTTGCATAATGGGTAACACCACCTTTGACTACAAATATATTTTATGGGCTGCCAATTCTCTGCATAAACAAAGGGGAATTTAGAAACACTGCCATCCCTAAACTTAAGTATGTTGGAGTAAAATTCACCAAACTTATTTTGAGGCACACATGTAAATTTATAGAAATGTAGATTGAGAGATTTAGAGATTGGTGCTGCTTTGTGTGCTATTTTCTTGCCTAAAACTTAATGAATTTGTTTGAAACGTGTTGAACACACCCACTCTTGATATGCCTCTCCTACTTTTTCTTATCTTTTTAAACAGGGGCGTTAGAAGTGAAAAGTCACAATTTTTTAGGCAAATATGATGTTTGCCATAATTAGCATTTTCTTATGCAACAGAAGTGGTACAAATAATTTGATAATATACCTCCATAGTGTTTTATGACAAAAATTGCCAACATTTACCACTACATAAGCATACATATACAGTATTAGTAGAATTACCCAGGTTTACATGGTTCTTGCTTGTTTGTATGTGGTTAAAATTTTATTTTATTCTGATATGAAGTCAACATCTTATAAAATAGCTGGGTTGTTCTGGAAACCTTGTCCAAAATGAAAATGTCTTGGTTGTCATGGACTGCATGTATTGTTGTGAGGTTAAGGGTAAAGGACCTTTGAGCTTCTACTGGCTAACATGGGTCATCTGATGTGATATGGAGGAAGGCCCTTGAAATGGAATTCTGAGGTGCAGTATTTTCTTTTATGAATATGCTACTGGATTGTCATTGAAACCTAGTGCCATATTTCCTTTTATGATTATGTAGTTGGGTTGTTACGAAAATCTGGTCTAAATCAAAAATTGCTGGCTTGTTATGGAAACCTAGGCCTATATCAGTGAGACCAAAAATGAAAGACCTGCAGATTTCTATTGGCTAATGCAGGTCATCTGATGTGACATGGAGGAAGACCCTTGATGTGGAAGTCTGTGATGCCATACTTTCTTTTGTGAATATGGAAACCAGGTACCATATTTGCTTTTGTGAATATATCACTGGGTTGCTAAGGAAAACCAGACTAAAACAGAAATGGCCGAATTGTTATTAAAACCTGGTCTAAAACTGTGTGTATGTCAGTGAAGCTAAGAATGAATTGACCTGCAAGCTTCTATTGGCTACTATGGGTCTTCTGATGTGGTATGGAGAAAGACCCTTGATGTTGAAGCCAGTGGTGCTATATTTGCTTTTGTGAATATGTCAAGACAATAGGTCCTAAAGAGCTGAAAGATGGTCTAAAACCTTCTGAAGCGCCTGATTTATCTATGTGCCAAATTAGTATGATATATGATTGTACATGGAATTATATTCACACAATATATTTTCCATTTGTTTTGTGTACTAATACTGTATTGTATTCCTCAGGCTTATTCACATGAAGTAATATTAATATACCTGGAAGCTCTAAAAATTATACAATGCTTCTTTCAAGGGGTTTAACCTCTCTCATTTTATTTTTGATGTAAACATGAAAAATAGAAGCAAAACATAATGAACAGAGTACAGATGTTTTCTTACCTTAGTTTGAATTTGGGTAAGGAGTTCAATTTCTCACAAAGCAAATTCAATATGATCGCAACATGCTGGCAAAACCCTTGACAGATTGCAGCTCACAACACAACCATTGGGCAGCAAGACAGAAACATATACAGGACAGATACCTCATGACAGAGTATCTCAAAAGCATGTTTTTTTTTTTTAAGGCAAGTCATCTCTGAGACCACACATCTTGGAATGAGCTGAGTTGAAAGGAAGGATAAGAAAGGACACATCAGTATGGTGTTTTATTAAATCCTGTCTTGCGTGGTGCAAATGAAATTGTGATAAAGAAGACACCTGTATGAATGTATCCCTAGTTGCTTATTCAAGCAGTTCTCTGTCATGGTAGCTTCACTACAGGCAAACTGAGGTCATTTTTACATAAAAACTAAATAAACAAAAACCTTCAAGTCTTTAATTATGTGTATGACGTGCTAATATATTATGCACAAAAGGCTGACAATTGTGACATTACTTAAAATGTTCAGATCAAATATTTGAAAAATATCACCTCAATTAAAATCTACTGCTCTTGTATAGAAATGTACCCTGCTCTGAAAAGGAAAAGACAAATGAAGTGAATTTTTTTTTATGGACATCTTCAATTAGGGAAATGAAAGACAGTAATAGTCCTTTTTTATTACAGTGCCAACAGTAATATCTAAATGGGGCTACTAATCAAAAAGGAAATACTTGGAAGTCAGTAGCGGAATTGTTTAAATTTTAATGAAAGAACTATGAAATTTTACTATATTTAGTATTTGTGCAGTAACGATATCTAATTACATTTGTCAGGCCAACATCTGAATTGACAAAAGCGACAAAAACATTTGGTAACAAGAAATACTCTCTTTACAACTGTACAGTAGCTGCCATTTCTTTATGCTAACAAGTTGGAAGTTTAATAGTGTAAAGCTAGGTTGACACAGACTATAATGGGTTCCGCCAGATTTCCACCTGGTTTCCAGCGGTTTTATACTGATTTTAAGTGGAATCTGCGGTGGAGTCTCCAACTCAGGTGTGAATCCATCCTTAGGGTCTATGTACACGACCATGTGTTTTGTCAGTGTGCTGACCGTGTTTTTTTCATGGATAGCACAATGACCCATTCGTTTCTATGACCCCATACACATGCTTGTTTATGCACAAGTGGGCCAGGTGCAAAACTCAGGACAGGTCCTGTATTTGTGTTTTGTGGCTCGGCTCACTAGATGAAGACAATGGGTCAGTGGCTAAATAGGCAGCACATGAAAATAATGAGCTCCAAAAAATTTCTGTGTGAAGATGCCCTAATATGTTTTCCTCCAATCCAAGCAAAGCTGTAGCTTGCTGCCCTAACATAGTCCTCAAGTATTTGGTAAGTGTTATATGTCAGTATCCTTCCCTGCACCAAGCAAACGAGTTATCATCTTCCAGAGCCCTCACTAATTACATCCCTGCCTTTTATTTATTTTGCTAACTAATAAAGCGCCTTCATATTCCACAGCACTTTACAGACATTGTCAGCCACTATATCGTGCTTACAATCTACAATTCCCTATGAGTATGTCAGGAAACCAGAGTACACCCACTCAAACAAGGGGAGAACATACAAACTCCTTGCAGATGTTGTCCTTGGCAGGATTTGAACCCAAGACTCCAACACTGCAAGTCTGCAGTGCTAACCACTGAGCCACTGTGCTGCCTTGGGCTGGTGGACTTCATACAGGAGCTGCTAGAGGCCCACTTCTATTAGTCAGAGCAGTGGCTCACAAATAGTGACTTTTACAATGGCCACCCTGACTTCTCCATGTGTTTGAATGTCTGCCATTTTATACTCTGCAACTAGTTTAAAGCTTTGTCCTGGGGTGTGAGAGTCTAATGCTGAGCTTACAGCAATCATCTGCTAACCAAGTAGCCTTTATTTCATAGAAAAGTTGCCATTTTTTTCTTAATTTTTCATGAAAAAAATTACATATTAAAATAGAACAAATCTAGTATACCAAACAATGAGTAATAGGTTAGAAGATAAGAGAAAAAAGAGGAGAGATAAAAAAAAGGGGACACACATATAAATAAAGAAACACAAGGGCGATACCAGTTATAACACATTTAGAAAGTCTTTAAACCCTTTCGCTTTCCATAACCCAAAAGAAATAACAGTTTTGCATACAATATTTATTCAAGGAAGGACATATGTAACAGAAATTATAGGCGAATATACAGATGGTGTCTCTGCCACCTAATCCAGATGGCGTTGAAATCAAAGCAGCCCCAAATATCTGAATATTTCAGAGCCCTTTTGTAGCTGTTTGTAGAATTGATGGCTTACTAACTGAAATGGTTTTCCTTGAGCATATTTTTTGCTTTGGTAAGGAGTATGCAAATAAGATATTTAAGATATTTAGAAGGACAGGGCTTCAAGGCCTCCTTAAAAATAGCAATGCTGTGCTGGGGGAAGCATCCAGTCGCATATTACTAATTCTAAACAAAGTTGGAGCACAATCTCCCAATAGCTAAAAGCACGTGGACACTCGCATAGGAAATGAAGCAGCATTCCAAAGAAGTGGTACAGTGGGATATGCTTTATGAATGTGAACAGGAGTAAAGTACCACCTAATAAATATTTATTGCAGATTCTATGTGAGTGCTATATTTTGAACATTGGTGCACTTGTCCTGGATTTTTCCTATTCTTCCACTAAAAAGGTTGCTTCCAAAATTACTCCCATAGCCTGAATTCCTGATTTGTGAAAGTAATTATAGTTATTCAATAGGGAATAACTCATAATAAAATCATTGCCTTTGGGCAGTAAGTACCCAGTGTCATATCAAAATGTGTCAAAAAATGTTAATCTAAAGAAATTTAATTCCCCACATTGAAGGGAATTTTGCATCTGTACTTCTGCAAATGTTCTCAGGATGCCACTCATATATAGTTGATGCACATTTGTAACTCCTCCAATGATCAAAGAGCCAAGGTATAACATGCAAGTTTAGATACATGGATGGACTGAAGAAATGATCACCTTTTCTATAGGGCGTGGAGAGATGGAGACTAGCTGTAGTTTGTATAAGGAAGCATAAAAGTCTTTCAATCTGTTTGCAATATCACAGGGAGTATAAATATTTCTGCCATTATGTGGGTATAGAAGATGTTCAATATTCTGTTTTAAGACATGCTGTTGGAAGTTGCCCTGCTTTATTATTTTGGGAGTAATAAGGAGGAGAAGGTCTGAATTTCTTTTAATAAGACATTATTTATTTATTACGCTTACTTGTATAGCACCATCATATACTGCAGTGCTTTATAGACATTGACAGTAACTTTCCCATACAGGGCTCACACTCTATATTCCCTATTAGTATGTCTTTGGTGTGTGGAAGGAAACCAGAGTACCCAGAGGAAACCTACGCAAGCACAGGGAGAACATACATACTTCTTGCAGATGTTGTCCTTGACAGGACAACCCAGGACTCCGGTGCTGTAAAGCTGCAGTGCTAACCACTGAATCACCGTGTCTCTCAATGTGGCCTAATTTAATGGCTTTATGTGCAACACTAATGTATCAGTAGAGAAGAAAGAATCTATATGGTTCCTGATGGTAACTGAGTGTATAAGAAGATATGAATTGCTTCTTCACAGTTACATTGGAGAGAAATTACATGTTTTGATACTAAAAGAGTGATTGCAGTATGGTCTGACAATGTTATAGTAGGACTTGGTAAACAATTAAGAGATCAATGTGTCAGGGTGAATAAAAGGGATAGTCATCCAGAACTAAGTGGAGCCCTCCAAACATCATATAAGTCTGACCATAATACCCTGCTAATAATTAAAGAATTGCATGTAGGTGTAGATGAGCAATCTTTATTCGGATCAGGCATGATATAAAAATTTCCAATTAAAATCCTGACAAATAACTATTTTACCCTGTTTGTGTTGTGGATTTGATGCCTATTTAGGGCAAAAACCAAAACAATGATGTATAGCTCATAGTTCACTATGCAGGCAGAAAAAACATATCAGCATCTGAGTTTGAAGGCATTTGTACTTTTGAAAGCTAAGATTACCCCTTTGCATTTCAAACCCTTTGCATTTGAAATTTTGCTGAAAAAGAAGGGTGCTTTATTCTATATGCCTCTTTTGCTATTACAGGTGCATAATAAATTAGAATATCTAATAAATTAGAATATCTTTGAAACATTTCTTTCTTCAGTAATTAAATTAAAAAAGTGACCTCCTATATTTTCTAGATTCTTTACACACAGAGTGTTCTATTTCAAGTGTTTTATTTCTGTAAATGTTGATTATGGATTACAGGTAATGAAAACCCAAATCTAAGAAAATTAGAATATTGTAAAAAAGTTCAGTATTGTAAATTCAGTGTGTCACCTGCTAAGGTTTCCTAAGCCTTTAAATGGTCCCTCAGTCTGGTTCAGTAGGACGCACAATCATGGAAGACGCTGATTATGAATTAAATTACTGAATTACTGAAATAAATGAACCTTTCAAAGATATTGTAATTTATTGAGATGCACCTGTATATGGGTTTCTTGCACACAAAAGATTTGCCCACTAAAGAACTAACTGTTAATAGAAAAACAACGTAACACCAGCTTAAAAAAAAAAAAAAAAGAAAGAATGAAAACAACTTAGCCTCATAGGCGAAAACGTATCATAATATCAAAATATCGAAAACGTAGGTAGAAAAAACAGCCATACAACTGTTATATCAAGTAAAGGGGGTGAAAATAGTCAGGTTGATGCTGGCTGGATGATAAGTAGTATACCAACTTCATCCCTGAGAAAACAATGATTAGGGTATTTACATCATCCGGGTTATAATGAAGATGTGACTTTTTGGAGAGGTGGAAGGTGTAGACAGCGTTCAATTGCAAGGCATTATGGGAAAGGAGCTGGGGAGCTCATGTGCCCTCTGTTGGATGTAACAGATCCTCAATTTGCTTTTGACTCACCGAGCCTTGAGACAGCAAAAGGGATCTTAGCCAAGCCAATTCCACTTAGCTGCATACAGCGCTGTTTCCAGATTGTTGTCCTTCATCAGTACAGAGCAAAGTGAATTGGCTGGCTTAGTGGGAGGCAATGAGTGGGTTAGGGACAAGAATCTCTCACATTGAGGAGAGCACCAGTGAAGGTGTGTAGAGATTTTAATTGCCTTTTGCCCTCTACGTAGCATCTACATATCACAAGGCATTATGGGAAAGGAGCTGGGGAGCTCATGCGCCCTCTGTTGGATGTAACAGATCCTCAATTTGCTTTCCCATAATGCCTTGTGATATGTAGATGCTAAGTAGAGAGCAAAAGGCAATTAAAATCTCTACACACCTTCACTGGTGCTCTCCTCAATGTGAGAGATTCTTGTCCCTAACCCACTCATTGCCTCCCACTAAGCCAGCCAATTCACTTTGTTCTGTACTGATGAAGGACAACAATCCAGAAACAGCGCTGTATGCAGATAAGTGAAATTGGCTTGGCTAAGATCCCTTTTGCTGTCTCAAGGCTCGGTGAGTCAAAAGCAAATTGAGGATCTGTTACATCCAACAGAGGGCGCATGAGCTCCCCAGCTCCTTTCCCATAATGCCTTGTGATATGTAGATGCTAAGTAGAGGGCAAAAGGCAATTAAAATCTCTACACACCTTCACTGGTGCTCTCCTCAATGTGAGAGATTCTTGTCCCTAGCGTTCAATTGTAGCACTTTAGTAGGGTTTGACCTTTCTCTAGTGATTTGATCATGTGGACTATGTTGCTAGTTGTTATCGGAATCAAGAATTGGGAAGACTCATTTGTGCATAATTTTGTACTTTCTACAGGTGGTTGTGATCATAGCTTTTGGTGTAAGGGTAAGGGAAGTTGGCTTAGTTTTTTAGTCACCTCCTGCAATTGTGCTTATACAGTATGAAAATAACTACAGGCTAAGACATCATATGGTTTGGTTTCTGGGAGAAGTTTAGGGTGAGTAAACCTTATTAGCCCTATCTATAGGCAAGTTCTGCATGGAACTGTTAGGCAACATGGTCTGGATTAGATTCTGAAGATATTGCAGTGAGTGAGAGAGGGATGGGGAGGGTGTCAGCTGAGTGAAGCAAAAGGCATCATGGTAGTTGTAAGAAAACAGAACAGGAAGCTACCCATGTAAACAAATGCAGAAGATGCCACGAGCTCACAGAGAAACCCAGAAATCGCTCAAAACAATGCTAAAGGTATTTAGTTGCACTTATTAACCTATTAATAGCACTAACAGACCTTTTTGAAAAATAAATTTTTGCCCAGAAAACCCCTTTACATTAATATGAGACAAGGAAAATTCCCCCTTTTTATTTTCTATATATTGGAGTCTGTGACCAAGCTCCTTAACTGATGCATTAGTTGGCTTCCATAAGATTGGAAAGAGTGGCATAGTGCCATGAGATGCCATAGATGCCTTTGTCAGTAAATTTCTAGATGAGGAGAGGTGACTGCAAAATGAGGGTCATCTTCATGATCTTCTAGATGTGACAGGGAGTCTTCTTGGATATTGTTTAGCGGGGCTCTGTTGTGGCAGTGATAGAGGGGCAGAGGAAGGTACACTTGGCAATCTAATCTAAGTCTGACGTGTAGTGCCTATGTCCTGGGAGTAGCTGTAAAAGGCATTGCTGACCAAGCATTCTTGGGAAGTATCATTCAGCCCTAGTTGTGAGATGGAGGGAGCTGAGTTAAATCTTCAAGGTCCAGGAACTGTTGTTCAGACCTCTGTCTGACACTGAGAGTACACGTCAGTGCTATCTTTGCTCCTCTTCAGGTCTAGAGAAAAATAAAAGCCCAAAAGAGTCAGGGGTTTTGTCCGTGGTTTCCCTTCTTGGGAACAGACAAGTATGAAACTGTAGTGGCTGAAATAGCAAGGATACTGCAGAATGTCACAGCAAAAACAGGGCAAGATGTTAGAGCTAGTCACTCATGCAGTCATGCCATCTGGAAGCCAAGCCATTATCTCAGGGTTATCCTCAGGCCAAGGTAGTTCAACTCATTACTTGCCCAAATCAAAGGTTTCTTCTAGTTTTATTTCTTCTAGTCTTGAAAAGTTAAAGGGCACAAACTGTTATTTACCAATATTAACTTTATAAAAAGAAACCTGAGTAAGCCCCTAAAACCTCCATCAAACTAACGATGGAACCAATACCAATTCATATGTCATCACAATATTGTAAGCATAGAGACCAATCAAATAGGCTTCTTGATGTATTCAAATACCAAGCATGCTTTGATTAGTTCTAATTTTTTCTGCCATCAATCTCATGATTAAAAATGAATACTAAATCTGTATATAGGATGCCTACTACTAGATTCATTGTTGATAATCCATATTGGATAAATGGAAACAGACACCTATAACATCTGTAGCATTCCTTAAGTCAACTTTGAAGTTAAGAAGTTAGGAACAAAAACTGAAGATAGAGGCCATTATTTTTCCAAAGCATGATTTTGATTTTTGGGTGTAATTTATTTTTATATTGTTTAACACCAATTAAGATACAAGAGTAAAATGAAAATTTTATTCACTCCATCAACCTATGTTTTACAAATAGTAGCATTATAATTATAAGTACTAACAGTACTAAGTATAACAGGTACTATATTTGTCTCAAAAATGTAACTACTTTTACAGTATCTCTTTGAGCTTCTTGCAGACAGAAATACATAGATCAAAGTGATAAAAATAGTTAGAGTGGTTTGTTTTTCAATTTTTAATAGGAAAAATGAATATAATTTTTAGTAGTTTTCAAAGATCATTTGTTATCTTGTTTTCAGAGAAAATCTGCTTTGGACTCTCAACACATCAAGTTGAAAGGTCTAGAAATGGAGATAATTTTTACCTATACGCTCACAATTAATATGAAACCTTGCTTGTAAAAACAAAAAATACTGAGGGAGATTTATTAAACAAAATGTGCCAGATTTCTTACGAAATTTGCAGCAAAAAAACAGAGTACATATACAGTAGAGGGCCAAATTATTATGTATTTGAGAAACCTTTTACACCTTCCTTGACCATATTAAAAGTATTTAAAAAAGGGCCATGACATAGATTGATGTGAAATATACACAGTATGTATGAAAGCAATCTATAGTCCCTGACTATGGTCTACTTATACTGTATATATTTATATAAGAGGAGATGAAGCTTTGAATTAGATTCTCAGGCCTAGAGACAGCCCATATGATAGCTCTTGTGCAACGAAAATATGAATGAATGTACCTGAATACACAGAGTGATTATACCTCCATCATCCTTATATCCATTCATGATCTATATTTGAGCCGAACTGAACCTGAATTTAAAAAAAAAAAATAAAATAGCTAAAATGACCGCATTGCACAGGTAAATTACAGAGGAGAAGAAGAATATCTGCATTTCTGTGATGTTAGCTGGCTTATCAATAATGAGTGGTAGGTGGAGACCTTACAGTTATAGGCACAATATAAAATTGTAGCAGATAAAGACAGAGCCATTTTGGCATATGGTCAAGCTGAGAGAAAATATGGTTTTTAGAGAGCTAGAAATTGGCTAGTCCTATTAATTGTGATAGTGTTATATAGTATGTTTTAATCCGATTTAAGCTCTAGTTGATGACAAATTTATTGGATTCAAAACAAATATTTAGACCAAAGCACTCGAATCAGAAACAAAACAAGTCTTCAGAGCGTCGCCCATCTCTGTCACTGAAGAGTTATTCCTTTCCTTCTTATACAATTTTTACACATTGACTAACATATGGAGGATATCTCATTGGATAATACAAAATTTTAAAATTTGCATGATGATTGATTGGTTGGTTAGCTGGTATTATTTTAATGTTGCCAGTTGTGCAGGAATATCTTCCTGAAATATGAAAGGAAGTCATGTGGCCAGACCCTCATGTTCAGACATTTCTTGCATGACAAACCCAGGAATTCAACTTATATCTCATCTACACATCGAATAGAACTTATTCGTATAAAGTATAAAAAAGAAATTTATGACAAAGATTTTACTTTTTTTTAATAAAATTAGAAAATGCATTATTTCTACATTTAGGACACTTCTGTAATCTACCTTTTTTTTTTGATTGGGGGCAAATCTGATTTTTGCTATGAAGCCCCATGATTTCTATGTACATTCCTGTAGGCTACTATACCTTTTAGTACAATAAAGAAACTGAAAAAATGTATAGCATATATTAATGCAGTGGTTCATAACCAGAGGTTATAGGGCCACATGTGGCTCATGACCTACAACAGTGTGGCTCTCCATAAAAGCACTGAGTTCTGGCCATACAGTACATTCTGGCTACAGTATGTTATTCACAATATCACAGAATTAATCTTTAGTATAATACCAGTATGTCAATTTTTTCTCCAAATATATGAACATACATGGTTGGGTTAAATGTGCCCATAGACATAAAAAGGCTAGTTAGTAAATCCTTTTGTGTTTTCATGTTACTCATAGAAAAGCTGCTTAACTTGTGATACACATATCTAGACATATCCAATCAAGGAAAGGAAAAGGAGAACACAGGTGATCAATATCAGACCAGGGTGCCAAGGGCTTTTGGCTCATATGGCCAACATTCTGCCTTGAACTTGCCTCCTGGTGCAACTCCAATGAGATCAGATTCTTTTGGAGAGTGGGTAACTACTACCTCCCTCTTGTCTCTAAAATTGTAGCTGAATGAAAAAAGAATATAGCCATTTGGTATACCACTACCTTATTAAAATGATGAGATGTCTTCTAAGTGCTCTATCTATTGATACTTAGAAACATAAAGAGGCTTTAGTTTGCCAGATATTAGAGCATACAATCTATATAACAATAACAATTTATTTATATAGTGCCAAAATATTCTGCAGCACTTCACAAATCAGAGGATACATGAACAGACAATGTTAGACATTACAAAGTAACAAAATAATTAACTTATTAAACAAAAGGAGGGAGAACCCTGCTTGCAAGAGCTTACAATGAATGACACAACAGGTAAGTGAACTTATTTGGTACCAATATTTAATAAATAAAGTCATATAGCTGAAGTTGAATGAGCCCATCACCAGCTGGTATCTGTAAGTATACAGATACTAACTCCATAGAGTGCAGGGTAACTTCTGGATGGAAGCGTCAGTTTCTGAGGAATGGAGTACAAATGATAAGAAATGTTAGCTTAGTTTGAGGAAATGTAGAACAATGTATCATGTCGTGTGATAAGCCTGCCTAAAAGATGAGTTTTAAGGGCTTGTTTGAAGCTGCCTTAGTTGGGTATTAATCTGATTGTCCAGGGTAGAGCATTCCAATGCACCACTGCAGCTCCAGAAAAGTCCTGGAGATGGGGGTCGCATGTTCAGATAACAGATGATATAAGTCTAAGGTCATTGGCAGAACGAAGAGGACTGTTACGGGGTTGGACAATGATGAAGGCGGAGATGTAGGGAGGTGCAGTGATATGGAGGGATTATTGGGTGAGTGTGATAAGTTTATAATGTATTTTATAGTAGATAGGCAACCAATGCAGTGACTGATACAAGGTTGATGCATGTGTGTACCCGAAAGATAAGACTGATGGCTGCATTCAGGACAGATTGTAGAGGGGAGAGATTAGTAAGTAGAAGATCAATCAGTAGAGAATTGCAATAATCAAGATGAGAGCGAATCAGAGTGACATTGAGGGTTTTAGATGTTTCCACAGTGAGAAAAAGGCAGATTCTGGAGATGCTTTTGAGATGCAGATGATATGAGCAAGCAAGTGATTGAATATGTGGGATGAAGAAAAGGTCTGAGTATAACCCTGAGACAGTGAGCATGCTGGGAGACGAGATATCATGGTTATTTTAGTTAGTAGATGGAGGAAACACAAGAATTTCAGTTTTTGAAAGATTCAGTTTCAGATAAAGAGAAGACATGATGTTAGAAACAGCAAAAAGACTGTCACTGGTGTTTTATAGTAGTGTAGGAGTGATATCTCTGGATGAGGTATATAATGGGGTGTTATCAGCATAAAGATGGTACTGAAAGCCAAGTTTGCTGATGGTTTGGCCAATAGGGGCTGTGTAGAGAGAAAAGAGGAAGGGGCCTAGGACTGAGTGCTAAAGAACCCAAACAGCAAGGGGAAGACAAGAAGAAAACACATCAGCAAATTATACACTAAATTAGTGGTCTGAAGAATAGGAAAAAAACCAAAAGTGAGCATTGTCCTTGAGATCAACAGAGTACAGGATACTGAGAAGTTGGTAGTCAAATGCTTCTAAGAGATGCAGAAGAATAAGAAAAGAATAATTGTCTTTAAATTTAGATGTCATGAGATCATTAGAGACTTTAGTAAGGGACATTTCTGTAGAGTGCAGTGCACGAAAATCAGATTGTATGGGGTCCTGAAGAAAGCTAACAGATAGATTATGAATTAGGCAAGAACAGACCAAGTATTCCAAATTTATTGTGAAAGTTTTTTTGTTTTGATCATCCAGCTGACCTGCCTCATGCTCTAACTGCCATGTATAACTCCATTATTGCTACTTGTTGTTGATGACACTTCTAATTGATGGTCTCATGCCTAACCCCCACACTCTTGCCTTCCCTTACTACAACTACATTTGTAGGAAGAATAGACTTAGACCTAGAACTAAATTAGCTAATAAAACAATCAGTTATTTTAAACATATGAGCTAAGAAAACTATGCACAGAAAAAAAACAGACTTGCAGGCTTAGATGTATAATAAAATTAGCAAGGGTTACAACTACAAACAAAGACAACAGAGACAACATCCAATGATTTAGGAGGATGGGAAACACTATATACCAAGAAAAAAACTTGCACAGATGTGAGTCAAGTTTCAGCATAAAGAGAGTTAAAGGTGACGTATGGAATTGGTCATATACCATAAAAAAAATAAATGTACAAATGAGAATTAAGTTCTCACTGTATAAATAATAGCTGACATTACTCTAACAGCCCTAGAGGCCAACTTGGTGTACCTGTAGTCTTTATCTGGTCAGCTATCTTCATATGCCACCCAGACTTCATAGCTGGTTTAGATAGCACTTTGTCAAACAGTTGGAGAGAGAGATGGATCCAGCAGGCTGGGCATTTATACCACCCACAGAAAATAAACTCAAACTTTTTCAAATATGCCCAATTTCAGAGCTTTTTGCTGTCTCTTCTTTAAGACCTGTTGAGGTAGCATATGCCACAGTCATTTGACAATCTGCTTTGACTGCTAGATTTTAGACTTTCAGTGTCATTCATATATTCCAATATGAGGGAAAAATAGACTGGTACGAGCAAGTCTTTCAATGGCTGGGTGAGAAACCTCCATGACGCGGAATTGCCAGAGATGCATCTTAAGACTGTGCACAGAACTGTATATGGTTTTTACCTCCCTGCCAACCTGCTCAGACCATACCACATCTTAGTTTGTCCAAAGTGTGGTCTGCAGGGTCTAGATCTAACACAAGTTATATGGTATTAAACCTATTATTGGGCGAATTTGACAGACCTGATTTTCCAGATCTCTCCCACTTACCTCTCCCTCCCTTCCCAACTGTTCATCTTTTATGCCCAGGTTGACACAATAAAAATTCTTCAAATTTAAAGCTAGTTTCACACTAGTGTCACCTTTGCGTTGTTCTGGTCTGTCGGAGGAAGGCAGACACAGTAATGGAGTATCCAACGAAGACTTTTGAGCAGATGTGAATGCAGCCTGACTCGTTATTATGCACAATAAACTAACTTAGTAACAAACTGGTGGCATACAATGCCATACAGTACTCTACCCACAAGGGTTTACAATCTATGAAGGAAGGAGAATAGAGACAATAGAGACAATAGGTGAGGGTTAAAGTTCTTCAGATGGTGGTGTATGGTGGCGGCTGGGTCAAAAACAGGGTTAAGGTCTGAGCCTTGGTTTCTCATACCTCTGAGGTTGTATTTCAAATAAAGTATGTTATGTTGATGGGGCAACTATAGGCTGAGAGGGTCAGAGAGATGTGTGCAAATGCTTTTTCGAGAAGTGGGCTCCCTTTATATTAGATTTTTGAGTGATGAAAAGATCAAAGAAAAATTGGCGGTTATACTAGCACCGAAGCACGGGCGAGTCGGCTGGTGACACTAGCTGGTGGCCACCGACTGCCCGTTTTATGTAGCTCACATGCCGATATAACTCCTTATGGATAGATAGCAACTGAATACCCCTGATGAGCGGTTACAAACTGACCTGCGAAACATGTAGGATAGGAAATAGGCAGCTATCAGGAGGCAGTGCAGCTGGGCTTTAATTGGCAGGGAGACCATGAGGTTAATAGTGGATTCTCTCTCATTTGCAAAATGATGCTTTTATATATATATATATATATATATATATATATATATATATATATATATTGTCCTATTTATAGAGACTATTGTGGGTAAACTCTCATTTTCATGGTTATTAATTATTTACAAGTATCAACCATGATCTGAACAGAGAGGTGACTTAGTTAATATATGTACACGTCACCCACACCTATTCATTGCACGATATAGCCTCATAATCAGGACATACTACAGAGGTGTATATTAGTTTAACCCCTAAAGGTGCATATGCTATAGATGCTGCTGATTTAAATGTGAGCACTATTTTGGGGTGAACAATATGCATACTCTCTGAGTGGGTACTATATTTTATATCACTTGAGTGGATAACTATTGTGTGTGTTTCATCATAGTGCTTTAACACACATTTTATACGTACTTTAAAAATTAAAAGTTACGTTTTAGTTGTTCTATTTAATACTTTTTGTTAACAAACTGGTGGCATACAGTGCCATACAGTACTATACCCACAAGGGTTTACAATCTATGAAGGAAGGAGAATAGAGACAATAGAGACAATAGGTGAGGGTTAAAGTTCTTCAGATGGTGGTGTATGATGGCAGCTGGGTCGAAGACAGGGTTAAGGTCTGGGCCTTGGTTTCTCATACCTCTGAGGTTGTATTTCAAATAAAGTATGTTATGTTGATGGGGCAACTATAGGCTGCCTTTATTATTAGATTTTTGAGTGATGAAAATATCAAAGAAAAATTGTCCCCTTTAGATTCACCACTTTATACCTGACACAGGATCTTGCTGTGAAGGCAGAAAATCTGCACTGAATAGTATGGATAGACAATGACCACTAAATGTGGATTAGGATGGATTTCTTGTTAAGAGAGCCAGACAACATGAGCCTCACACTAGTGGAGTTTTTGAGGACTTCTGTGGGGTTAGGGATGGGAGGGTAAGGGGTTTTTGAGCTTTAGTATTGCTATGTAAGTTTTTCTATGTATGGCAGCTTTCTATTTTATGTAAAGTTTTGCTAAGATTATATTTTAACTTGAGAGAACCCAGCATGTATATCAGCATCTTAGCACATTGTAATGCCTTTTAATGACAGGAATTCTCTTGTTCTACTGAATTTATGTTTTGGGTGTATGTGTCTTATATGTTCTCTTGCTGTAAAAGTGAAAGTTTCTTCTTTTCATTTTGAATTTTCTTTTAAATAAAGTAAAACCCATAGTGTCCCCATAAAACAGTTATTCAGTGTTACCCTTTAGTAGATGAAGCAATGTGTGAAACAGTGCCATCCACAGTGTTGTTATACAGCATAACAAAAATTTTGTAAAAGTGTGTCAAAGTATTGTAAAGATCAAGTCCATGATTTATGTATGAAGTCTAATAATGTGGAATGTTACATGTCATTAAGGAACATTATAGAGCAGACAGACAGCTGAGCTCTCTACATTCACAATTAATGAAAGGAAAGTAGTAATGGATCACTTAAGTGCAACGTGATCCCTATGAAAACAATATATAATAAAATGGAAAGTGCATGGTTTGTGGTGTGTAGCTATTTTTTCAGACATCCCCCATCCTCTGTGAATTTTTAATTTCCCAGTTGGAGTTTAAATATGTATTTCTTTCTCTATAACACAAAATAATCAGATGTTTCAGATTGCTTCTATGACCTACATCTCATCTCTCTCGAGCAGATTGTGGGTGGGATCATAAAATACAATTTAGTTACCATTTAAAAGTTCAAATGAAAGCATATGTTGTATTCTATGTAAGTGCTCCTTGAATATAAGGAATATCTAAAGACACAAAATGACTCACGGGCACATTGCTTAACTTTGCTTATGGTCAACTGAAACAATTCCCTTAGCAAATACAGATAGTATAGCTACATTTACATGCAATTAGCTTTATGCATGCACAAACAAGCTGTTAGGAATCAATTACTGGAGAAAGGAGATCTAACATGTGATGTGTGTTTCATTAGAATTAAGTCATAATAATAAAATATTCTACACCTTAAAAAAACTGCCTAACTGCCTATAGCCCTGTGCTCTTTATAGAGGTATTAATATTTATCACATGTGACATCACAAATGGTCTAATACACAATATCAGTAATTTGTATTTTTAGCCATTTATGTCAAAATTTCACTAATTTATTAGAAGCTATGAATAGTAATTGACTTATGTACTGTTTTAAATGGGCTTGTCTCATGACAAACCCATTTAGTATGAGAACCACTGCAGCCCAGGGCAGATGGACAAATGCTATCCTGGTAGATAAACCCTCAACAGCAGAAGTGTTTTGATACACAAGGGCAACCTGGCAAAATTCAATTACTCCATAGCTTTTCTTTCAGTCCATAAGCAGACTCTAGATACTTTACGCCAACCTTACAAAACCTTGATATATTCAAAAATGGGAAAAAAAAATTAAACATAAAAAACATAGATTTACCCATCTCACTATAATGTACCCAAACAAGTCTTTATATGAACATCATCACAATAAATGGTTAAAATGTTAACAGGCGGTGCTGCTCTAGTCTGCATATGCTATCATTTCCACAGTGCTTTTCCTTTACAGTGACGGAGTAAGCAGACCATAGGCCCTGGGCTGTTCCCCAGATTTGGGACATACCTGTTCCTCACTGCTGTCCTGGGTGTCTATAGTCAACATCACCTTTCTGTGCTAGCAGGTTCTGGACAAAGTGCCTTTTTGGATCAAATTATTGCAGTCTGTTTAGCAGAAGCAAAAGGATGCATAATCTGTTTGCATCTGTTATACACTGAAATAAAATGGACAGCGACAGACAGCTGCCCAAATTGAGGCAAGAGAAAGGTTTTTTTTTTTTTTTAAATTAGACCACTGCTCAAAACCACATTGCATTGCATATGGAATTGCCATATTCAGTCTGTAACATGTCTGTCTGTAGGCAAATCAAGCAAATTCATTGGTTTGTGGCAATGGAGGTATGATTCTATTCTTATTAAAAGTCCCTACATGGTACTGCTATTGGTTTGGGTGGCATTATGGTCTTCCTTTAGCAACTGCAGTAATGTTTGTTAACACTATGTAACACAAATTTTGTTCCCAGCTTTTAAATGTTATGTTCCAATTGTTTATGTCTAAAACAAATTAAAAATTGCTTACATTCATCATAAACTTCGCTTTTGTGACCACAGCAACGAAAATTATGCATTTTTACTATAGAAACAGACGATTTTGCATCTTCTCATTTATACAGTCAGACTAAGAACACTATATGCATTGCAAATTTACACAGATTACCAAAAACTGTTCAGAAGTGTGCGGTTTTCCGAGATTTACGACTATACTGCAAATCAGTTTCACGAATCAATCCCCAAATATAGTCGCCCATCATGTTTTCGTTATATTGTCCTTGGTAA
The DNA here is from genome assembly GCA_947044405.1 of Leptodactylus fallax. Classification (NCBI taxonomy): domain Eukaryota; kingdom Metazoa; phylum Chordata; class Amphibia; order Anura; family Leptodactylidae; genus Leptodactylus; species Leptodactylus fallax. The sequence goes on along the minus strand of CAMRHE010000051.1, from coordinate 7,352,539 downwards.
TGGCGTTCAAAGTTCATAATGTCCTGGTGAAAGCGCTCGCCTTGCTCCTCTGCATAAGCTCCCATGTTCTCTTTGAACTTATCAAGATGAGCATCAAGGATATGGATTTTGAGTGACATCCTGCAGCCCATTGCAGAATAGTTCTTTATCAGAGTCTGAACCAGTTGTACATAGTTTTCATCTTTATGATTGCCTAGGAAGCCGCAAACCACTGCAACAAAACTGTTCCAAGCTGCTCTCTCCTTCCTATTCAGCTTCTTGGGAAATTCACTGCACTCTATGATCTTCTTGATTTGTGGTACGACGAAGACACCAGCTTTGATCTTTGCTTCAGATAGCTTAGGTAAAAGATCTTGGAGGTAATTGAAAGCTCTCGACTCCTTATCTAGAGCCCTGACAAATTGTTTTATGAGCCCCAACTTGATGTGTAGTGGTGGCATCAGCACCTTGCGTGGGTCCACCAGTGGCTCCCACTTTACATTGTTCTTCCCCACAGTGAACTCTGTCTGCTGAGACCAGTCCCGCCTGTGGTAGTGTGCTTCAGTATCCCGGCTGTCTCAAAGGCAAATAAAGCAAGGATACTTAGTAAAACCACCTTGGAGGCCCATCAGGAATGACACCATTTTGAAATCTCCGATAAGTTCCCAACCGTACTCATCATACTTCAAGGCACCTAGCAACATCTTGACACTGGTGTATTCCTCTTTCAGGTGCACCGAGTGAGCTACAGGAAGAGACGGATACTAGTTCCCATTGTGAAGCAGCACGGCTTTGAGGTTCTTGCATGAGCTGTCTATGAAGAGGCGCCACTCATTCGGGTTACAGGTGATACCTATAGCCTCGAATAGACCGGCCACATTGTTGCAGAAGCACAGTCCATCTTGAGGACTGAAGAAGATGGAAAAAACTTGGTGACGCTTCCTCTGATCTGTGACTTGGACGCTTTCAACTAATAAGTTCCATTGCTTGAGCCTTGATGTCAGAAGCTCAGCGTTGGACTTGGTGAGACCAAGGTCTCTGATCAGTTGATCGTTGAGGTCTTTTTGGTTAGGGTAGTATGGCTTCTGCTCCTCATCTGCATATGAAGAGAAATCGTGATCTTCAACGTCTTCCTCGATGTCTGACCTGCTGCTTTCTTTTGAAGGTGGTGTAGCTCTGTCTGGAGGTGTTGGTACAGGAAGTTCAGGGCAGTGTGGTACTGGGGAAATAGATGACGGATTGTCAGGATACGTTACAGGCAGTGCATTTTTGCCAGTGCGACGTTTGGAAGGGTCCACCATGCAGAAGTAGCAATTTGTTGAGTGATCAGTCGGTTCACGCCAAATTCTTGGGATAGCAAAATGCATGGCTCTCTTCTCTCCCCTGTACCAACCTATAAGCAAACAAAATAATATTTGGATTGAGAATTTGATTTAGGCCTATTTCACACTAATGACTAGTGATATTTACAATATTAACACAGTTAATCTGCTATTTAAGAGAGCGCATTTATCCACTTACCTTCAAGAGTTTTCTTGCAGTGCTCACATGTGAAATGAGGAGCCCATGGTTTGTCTTGGTCACCAACAGGCATGCCGAAGTATGCTTTGTAGGCCTCACACATCTTAGCAGATGCTTCCACAGAGTACTTTTTCGCTCTTGTCTTTATAACCTGGCCACATACGTAGCAAAATGTGTCTGCTGGATGTATGCAACCTCTTGATGCCATCTAAATTGACTAAGTTGCTGTGAACTGCAAGGAAAAAGGATGTCTCTCCAAACTTGATAAAAATGGTCTTTATTCCATGCAGTATTAAAGTTCAAGAGTGTACTGAGGATTCAGCAGAGCAAGATTGATCACCCGGTACCAGAGTAACACACAATATATACATTTACATTCCTAAGCTCCTCCTGTAATGGGTGTGGGGTGAAGTGTGATTACTGTCGTTATCAGAATCTGAATAGATATTGAATTCACACCTGTCTGTCTAGATCAATTCCCCTTTGTCTGTGATGGCCATTGCCCACTTACTATGCAATCCCAATCAATTAGATCCTGTCTCTCTGTCTCTCAGGAAGGGCTATAGTGGCCCTATATAACTGTAGTTATACAGCTACCTACAATTCTGTACAGTCCCAGAAAGTTCTAGATAATTCTAGGCAGTTCTAGAAACTTCTTGATAGTTCTCACAATTCCAGAAGCTTCTTAAGTATCTTGAAATATTGTGAATATCCTTAAAAATAGATCAATTTCAAAATATCATTGTGCTGACCACAAAAGCAAAGTTTACAGGGAATAATAACTTTTTTCTATTCATTTAAGGTACAAACAATCAGGAAAACACACTTAACAACTGGGAACAAATATTTTTTTGAAAATTGTTACATGGTGAAATCAATCAGAGAGAGACCTAGATAGATAGTTCAGTCCTTACCTTGTCTGGTCCGCAATAACTTTGCCATGTAGTCGCTTGAGATATCAAGCTAAGGAGTTCACTTACAAATGGGCCTAAATGGAAAACTATAGTACAGCAGTGCAGGATAAGGTATGTAATTTTGCCGCCGCTAACTACAGTACATGCTCACTTTTCTGAACTTATGTGCTCAGAATTTTGCTTAAAAGTGCTAAATCTATGCACCAATAATGTATTTATGTTAGTGTTTTTTCCATATAATTTTATTAAATTTCATTTTTTTTAGAGTCTGTGGACTACGATTGTCTGAAGTAATTAAAATGAATAGGTCTGTTAATGGTGATGCAAACAACTTCATATACACATTTAATATATTTTTATGTATCCCGTCTGGTCATGTTTTTATTCAATGCTTAAAATCCAGACTTTAGTTATTTGCTATACCTAAACTACTTAGGCTTTTAAATAGTCTTTTTTATGTTGCAAAAAGAAGCAAAATGGCTTCAAGAAATGGTCAGGGTGTAAATTTATTTACTATCAGGGGAACTGTATGTGGTGTTTGCATGTGAATTTCATAAGTGAGTGTATTTGTGCATGTACAATATGGTATATGATTGTGTATAATGATTTGCATACCACATGTTACAGAACAATTTACAAGCCTATAGTTCCCATAAGGTGATGGGCGTCACTCTTGATCCCACAGATGACATTCACCCTTGATCCCCCAGATCCACAGATCACTCATCCGCACTCATGAACTAGGTCTTCAGTTCTTCATAACATGACAGCTATTTCTGGAACAACATGAACAGGTTCCAGTCGGCTTCGTTTGACAACTCTTATTGGCTAGTTCAATTCACTTGTGGTATGGATTACTCGTGGTCATTGACTGCCAGTAGCAGATGAGAGCAGCAGTAGAGACATGGCCTGAGCTTGACAGATTCACTATAATAAGGCATTCACCACTTAATACATTCTACATCCTCCATCAGTGCACTTCAGATTTGAACTGGCAAATGAACCGCCAGTGTAAATGTACCCCACCCCCATAGAGTACCTAAATCTTTGTTCTGTGGGATCCTTAAGAACAATCCCAACAGAAAAAAGTCACCGTATGCCTCACTATGAAATCTGAAGGCCTCATGCACCTTTAAAGGAGCCCTTTTATGGTTTCATATTGAAAGAAACCATAAAACAATCATGTGCATAAAGCCTAATAGTAATAAATAAAGTATCTTGCAGGTCAATAAAATAACGTTTCGGAATGTCCAGGAATAGATTAAACATACATAGAAGAGTGAAAACACATACTATACAGTAAAGACATTCCAATGTTGCTAACAAATTGATGAATTCCTATCCATTATTCTTCTACCCCTAGGCCTGATAGTGCGAATGAGGCTCAGAAACAACACCAGACAAAACCCACATACAAAACAGGTGCTGTTGCTGGGAGAAAAAAAATTCGACCAAACATAAATAGTATCAAAATGTGCATCAAAACTGTCCTGTGTGACCTAGGCCTTAAGCAAGTCTATAGGTAAAGCTAACACTTTTCAAAGCAGCATAAATTGTGAACACCTAAACCTGTTGCATTTAGGCACTTATATTTATCAAAATTGATTGTTATGTTAGGAAAAAATGTTTGATTTTATATGGTATATTCTTTTAACACTGGAAAATGTGTCTACAGACATGTTATCAACATAATTTCAGCCGTAACACTGTAATATCTATCATTTACTTTACTATTTTCACATTTCTAGAGTAAGCAACAAGCTGTGACGGGAATAAGAAAGCTGCACTGAAATCAGGTTCTATATTTTTTTCTATTTCAGTTTTTAATCTATTAATATTCCAATCTTTGTGGATTCATCACCTCCATTATTACACTTTATACCATCTGGGTTAAGTTGATTTGCTTTAGATAAGCTTCACTAATTGTAACATTCAGCTGGTGAGATTATAGCACTGTACTTTGATCCAGGACCTCTGAAAGTGATACTGTAAAACATGGCTTGTTCTATTCCTTGCACACCAAAAAATGGCCCCAGCCATATTTCAATTTTCATTTTTAACTCCCTGCATTCCAAAAGCCATAACTTTTTTATTTCCTTTCACAGAGTTGTAGGAGAGCTCAATTTTTGCAGGACAAGTTGTACCTTGTAATGGTATTATTTAATATGATGTATATATGATGTACTGGGAAGCTGCAAGAGAATGGGGTGGAATTAGAAAAAAAAACTGCATTTGTGTTCACAATGTAGGCAAAATGACACATTAGCTATATCCTGTGGGTAGGTACGATTACAGCAATACCAACGTTAAATAGTTTTTCTGTTTTAACACCTTAAAAAAAATCCAAAACTTCTCTACAAACTTCTTTCGAGATGGTACAAAACACCCGAATGGCTACACAGACATAACATAAGTGACTCAAACTTATGTTGGCGCTGTTGCAAACAGCCTGGGACTCTTCTCCACATTTGGTGATCATGTGAACACATACAGTCATGGCCAAAAGTTTTGAGAATGACACAAATATTATATTTTCACATGATCTGCTGCCCTCTGGTTTTTATGTGTGTTTGTCAGATGTTTTTATCACATACAGAAATAGAATTGCATTCATATTATGAGTAACAGAAGCTTATATTGACAGTTAGAATGAGTTAATGCAGCAAGTCAATATTTGCAGTGTTGACCCTTCTTCTTCAGGACCTCTGCAATTCTCCCTGGTATGCTCTCAATCAACTTCTGGACCAAATCCTGACTGATAGCAGTCCATTCTTGCAGAATCAATGCTTTAATTTTGTCTGAATTTGTTGGTTTTTGTTTGTCCACCCGTCTCTTGATGATTGACCACAAGTTCTCAATGGGATTAAGATCTGGGGAGTTTCCAGGCCATGGACCCAAAATCTCTATGTTTTGTTCCCTGAGCCATTTAGTTATCACCTTTGCTTTATGGCAAGGTGCTCCATCATGCTGGAAAAGGCATTGTTGAGCGCCAAACTGCTCTTGGACGGATGGGAGAAGTTGCTCTTGGAGGACATTCTGGTACCATTCTTTATTCATGGCTGTGTTTTTAGGCAAGACTGTGAGAGAGCCGATTCCCTTGGCTGAGAAGCAACCCCACACATGAATGGTTTCAGGATGCTTTACAGTTGGCATGAGACAAGACTGGTGGTAGCGCTCACCTCTTCTTCTCCGAATAAGCTGTTTTCCAGATGTTCCAAACAATCGAAAAGGGGATTCATCAGAGAAAATGACTTTACCCCAGTCCTCAGCAGTCCACTCCCTGTACCTTTTGCAGAATATCAGTTTGTCCCTGATGTTTTTTCTGGAGAGAAGTGGCTTCTTTGCTGCCCTCCTTGAGACCAGGCCTTGCTCCAAGAGTCTCCGCCTCACAGTGCATGCAGATGCACTCACACCTGCCTGCTGCCATTCCTCAGCAAGCTCTGCACTGCTGGTAGCCCGATCCCGCAGCTGAAACACTTTTAAGAGATGGTCCTGCCGCTTGCTGGTCTTTCTTGGGCGCCCTGGAGCCTTTTTGGCACCAATGGAACCTCTCTCTTTGAAGTTCTTGATGATGCGATAGATTGTTGACTGAGGTGCAATCTTTCTAGCTGCAATACTCTTCCCAGTTAGGCCATTTTTGTGCAGTGCAATGATGACTGCACGTGTTTCTTTAGAGATAACCATGGTTAACAGAAGAGAAACAATGATGGCAAGCACCAGCCTCCTTTTAAAGTGTCCAGTGGTGTCATTCTTACTTAATCATGACAGATTGATCTCCAGCCCTGTCCTCATCAACACCCACACCTGTGTTAATGGAGCAATCACTGAAACGATGTTAGGTGGTCCTTTTAAGGCAGGGCTGCAATGATGTTGAAATGTGTTTTGGGGGATAAAGTTCATTTTCTAGGCAAATATTGACTTTGCAAGTAATTGCTGTTAAGCTGATCACTCTTTATAACATTCTGGAGTATATGCAAATTGCCATTAGAAAAACTGAAGCAGTAGACTTTGTAAAAATTTATATTTGTATCATTCTCAAAACTTTTGGCCATGACTGTACAATGCTACTGGGAGGCTGTATCCAAGCATATAGAGCAAATCACGGGGCACAATATTGACCTTACACCCACTATGGTCCTCCTTTCTCAACCTCAGCCTTCCTTTCAACCCTCCAGGAGAAATTTGATTACCCATCTGATTGAAGCAGCAAAGACGCTGATACTCCTTTACTGATTGCAGACGACGCCACCGTCGATTTCTCTTTGGCGGGAAAAGATCCATCAGGTAGCAAGATTCAAGGAACTAATCAGCTGGACAGACCGTACTCACGACCGTTACCACCGGTTGTGGTCTCCCTGGTGGTGCTTCTGTTCCGAGGCTGGGATATGAGGGAACCTCCTACACTTGACCCTTTTGTAACATTCTCACATTATTAGCAACATGTTACATATTCTACAACATATTCTAACCCTGATTGCGACAATCTCATTACCCCTTCCCATTGTCCCTTCTCCCCCCCATCCACCCCCTTAAACCTGTACTCTTCAGATTTATTGTACGATTTTTCATGTACTGCATTGTTTTTTCCTATATAGTTCTGCAGAATTAGTCCCAATTAGATGTCATTGAACTTGTTTATTCTACCTACTTTCTGTACGAAACTGGTTATGTAAATTTGTATAAAATCAAAATAAAAATGAGAATTAAAAAAAAAAAAAAAATACGAAACTTTGAAAAAAAAATTTTTTTTCGGAGTCACCATATTGTGACGCCCTTAACTTTTTTATATTTCCATATAGAGGGCTGCAATTTTTTTTTTTTTTTTTTGCTATATGGGGGACCAGTGATAGGGTCATTATGTTGTGTGGGGGCAGTGATGGTGGCCACTGTAGTTTATGTGGGCCGCTAAGGGGCCAATATTCTGTGTTGGGGACATTAAAGTGTGTGGGACATTAGGGAGGAATACACATAGTCACCTGTCTCCGCTGCTCCATTGTCTTCCACCATCGATATTACATCTACAGGGGTCCTGACAGCCAGGGTCCCCGCAGATCAGCTATTCCCTGACAGTGTGGCTACTGGTAATGTTAATTGGAAGTGGTGCCACACAGTTCTCATGCTATGTGTAGCAGTGGGTTTAGACACTGCAGTAGTGCACACTGTAATACGGGCCAGCAGCATGGCTCCTGGCATATTACTACCTGTAACTGCACTGTTTCAGTACCGTTCAAATGTAATATTGATGGCCTATCCTGTGGTTTCATGGTAAAGGGATATGGCTTTAAAATTTCATGGTGTGCTCCACTCGCCACCCCTTGTACTCCATTAAAATATTTGCCTAAACAAATCTCATGAGGTTCATCCATCTCTACGTATGAGTGTTTAAGATGTTTTGGTTTACTGAAGCATTAAGATTTCCCTTCATTGTAAGAGCAAAGTGAATGAGATTTTGGTTAATTGCAGAAAAATAAAAGCTGCAGAAAAGCTTCGTTTTAAAAAACGCTGCAGGTCACTTTTAGAAGTGCAAACGCAAGTGTTTTCGCTATAGGTTTAATAAGGGAAGAAAAACCACAGAGAAAAATAAAAATACAATGAAAAACATGTGATGCGCTTCCTCTGTGTTTTTTAGTTGCGTTTTGCTACGTGGGGCCTTAGCCTTGCAAATACAGATTACAACCTGTAGTACAGTATGGAACTGCAATTTTCAGAGCTGAAATCCCTCAGCATCGCTTGCTGGCTCAATGTCTGTATATAACTTGCTTAGTGATTTACAGTATGGGAAGTGTCATCTTTGCACCAGGCAGTGTACAGTAATCATGTCTGTTCCAATGCCTTATACAGTATCAGCTCAGGTGAACAGTTATATGGATGTCTGACAACTGTTTCCAGTAACAACCAGCAGAACTGTGGATACAGATCTGGATGATACGAGCTATAATTTAGAACTTGTGCCTAGATTACAGTTTTTTGCTTTCTTTTTTTTACAAAATGCTTTTTGTGTTGCTAAAAAATGTACAATAGCATGGTATGAACACATTTTCAGGCTAAATGTGAAAAGATCCCTCATAAATGCTTTTCTCTTGGTATCATGGATTTTGCGAAGTGAAAGAAAGTGCTTTTTAAAAGTCTAGGAAAAAAAAGAACTAATGGTAAAAACTGAATGTAACAAACAAAGTGATATCAAAGATGAAATAGATTTTTTAATGACAAGAAATAAATAATACAACTTTGGTTACCAACCTCTTATCCTATATGTATCTACAGTATGTGCAGCCACTCAGTGTGGGGAGAGCTGTATTGAAGCCTTTAGGTAGCATGTTGTGATACTGTGTTAAACTGGCTTCACAGAAAATGGAGTCCTTAACCGTATTAGAGTTAAGTTAGGCATGGGCATGTGTTTTTAACACTTTCAGGTTCACACAGTATGTATGACCACACCATTTTCAAACTTTTTCTCAGTAAATTTTACATTAATCACTTACCTAATTCTATCGACCGGCTGGTCGGATTTTTTAAAATGCCCTTGCAGACACAGAGATCGTACTGCTGCAGGAGAGGGGAACCAGCAGTGAGTGACAGACTCCTTACAAATAAGGCAGAGATAGTTTATTAATGTCTCAGCCTTCATGAATGCTATATACACTGTACTCATTGAGTGCTCTCTGTACAAAGTAGGAAGAGGGAATTATGTTTTCTGCTCTGAACATCTATTGCTGAGGGCTGGGTAGCTGCAGAACCTCCTTACGCTAGGTTCTTCAAAAGAGGTCACCCGTAGACCCCATAAACTATAAAGGGGTTCTCCAGGTTTCCAGCAGGTTTCTGCCAGTTTTATACTACTTGCAGGACTTTTCTCTCCGCTGATTTTAGGCGGAATCTGTGGTGGAGTTTCTTGTAGAGACTCAAACACAGATGTGAACCTAGCCTTAGTAAGTATTCCCCTTGTGGTTTGGGCTAATATTGCAACACAAATTGTGGTTTCCTATATAAAAAAGACCACAAAACAGAGATAAAACAAATGAAAATATATATTAGTGCCACGTTATGATAAAAATAAAAAAGCAGACAATTTGTCCTCTATTTTACTGTTCCCCCAGATATTAAAACAAAAGCAAAAATACAAAAATAAAATGACAGAAAAATACATCACTATGTATGTTTTTAAAACCAAACATACTAAAAAAAAACTGAAAATATGTCTGGTTGTAAAGTATTGAAAATGGCTTAGTCTTAAACAGGTGAAAGGGTATTCAAGAATGAATAATTTACCACCTATCCGTGGTATGGGTAGATAATACTGGATACAAGGGGATCTAACTACTGGGACTTGTAATCACTGGAACCAAATCATGGATTTCAGGTATGCTGTTCTCCTCAACCTCTGCATCCCCTTATGTGGGGGCCAGTGGTGGCCAAGATTACACGAACAGATGAGGAAGCTGTGCAATACTCTTTCTGTTATTCTCATAGTTGTTAATGGGAGTCTGCACAGCAGGCTATTATGCTTTTGTAAGGTGGAAGTTACAGTCAAGGTAACTATAAGGAATTCCAGGGCTCCATACAGGCAAACTGTCTTGGCCCCTCCTCCCAATAGTTTTTTTACTTACAGGATCTTAAGAAGGACTACCCCTTCCCAACCCTACACTTGTTTGCACCAAAGACAACAGTACAAATAAGATACAGTAACAGGTAACACTGGAAAAATCCACTATTATATGCAATGACTCAAAGTGATGTTTCCTTGGATAGTAGATTTTCTACCTTATCTTTTGCATTCAGCACCATGAACTTATTCCAGTCAAAAGTGATTTCTGTAATTTCCCACCCACAAATCTTAGGTTCCTCACATTTCCATGATCCCGTGCATGCCCCATCATAATGCTTCCTCCAATGTGTCTAGAGTTACCTTTTACATCCAAAAATTTCATCAATAGAAAAAATGGGAGTTATTAGTTTAACACAGTGCAGTGTCAACTTTATTTGTCTTAAACCATGCCTCTAACCCCCCCTATGCCCCCACCTTCTATCCCCAACTCATTTGTACCTTCCACATAATGTCTCTCAGTGTAACCAACACAGTATAATGCCTTTCAATGGCCCCCCACACAGTATAATGCCCTTTTCAGGGGTGCCACATGTAGGAAAATGTTCCCTCAGTATAGCAGTGGGCCCCTTAACAGTCCCCTATATTGTACATTTTTTCAAGGCCCCTGATGGAAGTATCACCAGCACTGCTGTGATGGTGTCTCTGCCTTCAATGCCACTCTCTTTCCATAACTTCTATGTAAGTTTCAGAAACAGTGTAGCACACTGTGCTTGGCTGTGTTCTGTAATCCTGACCACTTTTGGCCTCAATCGATTAAAAGTATGACCCAATTTTAGAAGTTCATTTTAGTGATCATTGCCCAAAAGTGCTGCCTAAAATTAACATGCAATGTGAACATTGACATTTTTAAAGAAAGATGTCATTTCACTGCCCAATATGTCGTGAACATTTTGTATCGACAAATGGGTTATCCCTAGCGCAAAATGTTGTACATGTGAGCATAAACTGTTGCTTGGGGACCCAGCAGGGCTCAGAAAGAAAGAAGCACTACACTTTTTAGCTTTTGGAGTGCATATTAGAGGAACTGGTTTTTGAGCAACATGTCGCTTAAGCCCCAGAGGTGCATGTAACATACAATTCTGCAAGAAGTTACTCCATTTTGTTAACTACACCTCCGAAGGAATTTATCAAGGAGCATAGAGAGAATTTTTACCTTCAAGTGCTGCATTAACTTAGTTTCCAGAAATGAATGCACAGCTGAAGTTAAAACTTAAAATTGCAATTTTTAAAAAGATACATCATTTCAGTACCCAGTATGCTGTACCCAGCTTGTATTAGCAGTGACAAACACTCCAAAACCTGTGGGTTATCTCAGGTACAACAGCTTTTAGAGTTTTCATCTCTGACACAAGCTGGGCACAACAATATTGTGCACTGACATGACATATTTCTCTAAAACTGCAATTTCCACTTTTCAACATCAGCTGCATGTTCATTTCTGGAATAAACTAATGCAAAACTTGGGGGGTAAAAATGCAGATTATTCCCCTGGATAAATTTCTTTATCACTTCCGGACCGCCCATTGGGTTTTTACGTCCGGAAGGTGGTTGTCTAGTTCTGCAAGTATGTACCGCTACATTCAAGCAGAACTTAGCAGCTGCATGAAATCGCGCTATGGGTGCCGCTCCCCTTTGACCCGGCGGTCATGTGATCCGCCGGGATCAGCGTCTAATAGAGCTGCTGGTTTCTACAGGAACCAGATCAGCTCTATAAGCGATATAGTAACGGGCAGAAGACTCTATTCCTCCTGCAACTGGGGCTAAATGTGCCATCCCCAGTTACAGGGAAAATCAGCCTCCCCCCCCCCCCCAAAAAAAAAAGTGATCAGATGTCCCCAAAGGACTATTATGACCTTACGGGTAATACAATGTAAAAAAAAAAAAATTAATAGAAAAGTTAAAAAAATGTAAATAAAAGAATTAAAAAAATAAATAAAATAATACACCAAAACAACGCCGTTATTAAAAGTTATAGCCCCACCCCGACAACACCATACAAAATAAAAATTACCGTAATGGAGAGGAAAAACTATTTTATAAAGTTTTTTTTAGTAGCACTTTGTGTTATTAAATAAAAAAAAAAATGAAAAGTGAAAAACGGAGACGTTTTCCCTCTTCTTTTGTTTATATTTTCCCGGATATAAAAAAATAACACATATGATAAAAATGTTACAGCCCTCAAAACTGCACATACAAAAAAAACTGAAAATGTGTCTGGTCCTGGACCAGAAATTGGCCTGGTATTGAAGTGGTTAAGGAGTTCAGTTTCCAAAATGGGGTCACATCTCAGGGATTTCTCTTTACTGGAATTTCAGGGGACTCTGCAATAGTGTCAAGGTGTCCAAAAATCAAACTTATTCAATCTGTGTTCCAAAAAGCAAATGGCACCTTCTGCAACCTGCTGTGTGACCAAACAGCACTTAATACCCACAAATTGCATTGTTAAGTGGGTTATCCTGGGTACAACATATGTCATATATGTGGAAGTACACAGCTATTTGGGCACACAGCAAAGTGCAGAAGGAAAGGAGCGTTGTTTGGCTTTTAGAGCGCAGATTTAGGTGGTTTGGTTTTGGGATGCTTTGTCATGTCATTGCAGAGCCCCTGAAATTCCAGAAAAGTTGAATGCCCAAACAAGTGTCCCCATTTTGAAGACTGCACCCTCAATTAAATTATAAAGTGGTGTAGTGATGTTTCATTTTAGAGATGTTAATGCACAAGGGATGCTGAAAAGTGAATTTGTAAACAGTGCACAAAACATTGGGTACACCAAATTCCCAATTACTTTTCCACTATCTCTTAGGATGGGGGAGGGGATTTGGGGGGGTCTCATCTCAGTATATTATCTAGTAAACTGTACATGAGCAGTTTACAATGATGTTTGCACAAGTTATGCATTCCCTGTCTGCCCCGCCAGTTTACCCAAAAAGATGTGTCAATTTTTGTCTTTTTTGTTGCACTGTGCTGTAAGATTAAAAAAAAAAACATGAACTCTAGTATTGCTTTTTACCATTTTAATTTTTTTGCTGTTCATGTAACATGTTATCTTTATTCTATGGGTTGGTATGATTGCAGCGATGTCTAATTTATATAGTTTTTTTAGGCATGACTACTTTTGCAGAATAAAAAAAAAAATTGTAAATTTTCTGTTGACGGAGCTGGTTGAGAACTTATGCTTAGCCCTCTTGATGAAGGCTTATTTTTGGTCCAATGCCCTTGTAAGAGACAGCCAATGTTGTCCTAAGCTTCATTTGTCTGTATAAACTATTAATGTTGAATGTATTTCTGTGATTCTGTTCCTTTAAGACAGCAGCCATTGTAATTGTGACATGATGCTGGAGTGAGACCCCCCCCCCCTTTTATGTCAGCTTGCCTGTTCTGCAGACAGAGTGTGAGCAGAGAAGCAGGAAGTGACGAGACAGAGAGCAGCAGCCATCTTGGCAAGTGTTGTATTGAACTGGTGTGGAGATTTTTCTGTACAGCTAAGCTGTATCTTGGTCCAGAGACAAACAGAATGTAAAGAGACAACAGGACTAGTGAGTCCACGTGAAAGGAACTGTGCTCAGTGGCTGATCAGTGAGACTGACATTGTGACTGTGTATTTGGATACCACAGATAGAGACTCGCAGTGCTGTTGACGTACTGGACAGTAACTGCTAAATCCCGGCTTACATCCCAGCTCAGTGTATGGATTCGGCAGGACTGTCAGTGTGCTGAGTGGAATCTGCTGTTGGATTACATTGCATTCATTGGGTTTCCCTGTTAAAGAGGACTTAATTTCTCCCAAGATCCTGATAACCGTGAGGAGAGGACGCTTCACTATAAAAGAAAGGACCGACTTTGGGCCCCACCGCGCACTTCTACGGACTGTAAGCAGTCCACCTGGACCACTGGGGAAAAGGGGGTGCACCCAAATGTGATGTCAGGGTCAGTTAGGGATAGTTTTGAGTATATTGTTCATTCAGTGTCCATACTGCAGAAGTGGACAGAGTAAAAGTAGAAACCATTGCAGAATTTGCCTTGAAATTGTTCATGCTATATTGTATATTTTGCTTGTCTTTATCCCTGTCATTTTACCTTTAACTAGCCTTTATTAACTTATAGTAAATATATATTTTTTTCTTGAACTACCGCGTGTGCGTTCATTTCTGGTTGCGGAGTCCAAACCACCTGCCTTGCTCTCGGTTCACACCCTAATTGTGTTTACAGGGGCAATATTCTGTTCAGCACATGCGATACTCTTTTATGGTGCTATTGCACATCTTTGTTTCTATTGGCATTAATGCATGGATTTTTTGAAACCACACGGTTGGATTTTTAAACATTGTTAGACATCGTCATTGGTATAGAAAAAGCTCCACATGCATTAGTACGAGTAAAAGCAGAATGTGTAATAGGGTGCTGCCACACAGTGTTCTCAAGAAATTTATAACTGCACTCTGGGGCCACAACTGCTCTCACTTACAAGCAAGTAGAGACTATTTCACATTACTAACTGTAAAAAAACTTGTTAGCCAATATTGAGAAATAGCCTGGATGTAATCATGCTTCACTTTCTAAGGCCTTATTTACATGTTTGTATTTTTTGTGGATGCCATATTTACCCATTCATTTCAATATGTTTACTTAGACATCCGTGGTTTTTTGTAGACCTGTGGTTCTCAAAAAACAGAGGAAGAACATCTTTTTTTTCCATTGATGCCAAAGCATCACGGATACATCACACCATTGAAAGTCTATGGATCTATGAAAAAAAGAAAAAGATGATTACATCCGCGTGTTATCCATTTTTCAGGGACCCAGAGACAGATATACAAAATGAAAAAATAAAAGCATATCCTCTTTTTGCAGACATGAAAAAAAGATCAACCACGGAAAGCACACCACCTGCAAATGCACAAATGAGCAGGATTGGGTACTGTCCACGGATGTGTGAATAAGGCCTAAAGGTGGTGATACATGGTGTACCTGGATGCAGCTATAGCTGCATCCAGTTCCCGTTGCTGTGGCTTACACTTTTGTGTAACTGAAACACCAATGAATTTTAGCTGAATATTATTACAGAGAACGTGGTTTTGCAGCTATGACTGCATTTGGAACACTGTGTGGCAGCATCCTAAAAGATTTAGAAAGAAACTACTACACAATGGAGATCAGAGCTGCACAGCAGGTGTTTCTTATACCTATTTAGTAACCAGGATTATTATTTGAGCGCCCAATTATTTCTTCCATCTGGCATCTGAAAATATAGAAAGTCTAATAATCTGACACTTGGTTGCAGCACAGAATTGCAATGTAATTTGAAATTGTGCAAAATTAGAAGGCTGAGCAGAAACCCATTTAGGAAATTTCTCCAAATAAGACTTAAAATAGCTTTTGCATGGACATTTTAATTTGATTTTCTTTATGATGATTCTTGACTCATAAAAATAAATATTATATACTTTTATATGACCAATTGATAATTCAGAAGGTTTTTATTCAAATAATTTTACTGTATATACTAACTACACATACAACTCACAGCCGTAAAACCATTACATAAAATAAAGTAACATTTATACATGCTCAATTTGGCTCTCAAGGGGGGTTAATATATTAAGCAGCAAAAGTACAGTCAGTTCTTGTAATCTGAAATTGATGTGGTAGTCACAGGAAAAATGGCCAAACATAAGGATCCGAGGGACTTTAACAAGGGTCAAACTGTGACAACTGAATCAGAACATGTCTAAAACAGCAGGTCTTATAAACTGTCCCTACTATCCAGTGGTTAGTACTATCAAAAGTGCCGCAAGGAAAGAGAATTGGTAAACTGGCAACAGGGCCATGGGACCCTAGGTCTCAAAAGATACAAGTGGTCCGCAAAGACTAGCTCATCTGTTACAATACTATAGAAGAGTAAACATAATACAAATTTCTGACAGTTAAAGCCAACTAGAAGAAAAAGGTGACTGAACGCATAGTGCCCATGCTGAGTCTTCTCTATTAATGAAAGTACGTACCATGCCGACATTATGATCAGAACTATCTATACAATGGAATTGCATCATGTCTAACACACACCACCGTTTCATGCCATAGAAGCCTGCAAACAAACAAATCTGTATACACACAACTACATATATAGACATATACAGACATACATCCGGGACTCACCAAACATTAAACAACTCTAGCTAGCAGCTGGAGAGCTTCCTGCCAGATCATCAACACAACAACATCCAGTAGCCTTTTGCTCACATTTCTCTCACACAGACTGGCTGTCCCGAGGAATAGAAAGAGTTGCTCTCCTAGCCTCTCTAAAACATCCTTCCTTCTATATTAACTAATTAATTAAAGGGCAGATGAGGGCATCTGCCTGCTACTTCACATAGGAGAAATATACCTCCCCTCCACAACCAAGATTTGTTGTCAAATCCACTGTGGCCAAAGAAGGAGAAAGTAACCATCACTATTTTTATTAGATAACAGCATCCTTGTCACTTATGTAGCTTTCATTTGATTTTAATTAAAGGGGCAGTTAGTTCAATGTGTAAACTGATAGCAGGGTTTTGTCTGCCCAATGAAATGTCACTATGTGACGTGCCATTTTTGTATCAAGAAAACCCCTTATAGAAAACGTTCAATTTATGCAATAACTTTTTGTGAAGCATTTGTCAGTAACAGAGTCCTCAACCAATGGACCATGTGACATTTGTAATACAGATGTCTCCCTCAGGAACCAGGGAATGGGTGCAACTGTTGCCATTACACCATATCTAGCTATTCATTCTGGAGCTTATTGCTTTGCTTTATTTTCAATTTCAGTAGACCTCAACAGAATGAGCAGGGTATAAGCAACAACACCTCTCCAATGAACCTGCTGCAGCACATAGGACTATCTCATAAATGAAACCCAAAATATATGGCAGAAATGATGCAATAGGAATACTCCTTATAATCAAGGCAGAATTTTGTCTGTATGCCTTTAGTGTCCATGTCCTTGCTTTTCCTTGTAATCTTGGAACAAAATTAGAATATTATCCATCATACCATTCTTCAAATGCCCTTTGCAGTACTCCATCCCTAATCCTCTCACCTAATTACTTTTATACCTATTTTCTATCCTGGCACCTTGTAGCATGTAGTCCTAAACTGGCTTGCGGCCTCCCCAGGGTTTAGGGCCAGGTTGGGGAAAACTTTTCCCAGTTCTGAAAAAAACATTTTTAACTACAGGATTGGCAGAACCAGGGATAAACAGCTTCATCCCACCCCTACAAATCCATTTGTGATCCACAATAAATATACTGTATACACACTTGTCACCGGCAGCCTCATGTGTGATTCTTCTTAGTTGCCATCACCTTTTTTTGAAATTACATTTTACTACTTCTGACAAAAGTTATGTTTTAGGCATGGGATGTAACTGCAAACAAGCCATAAGGTGTAGGGAGTCTGTGTCATCCACAGACGGAACAACACAACATTGTTGAGTCTTGTCTCACTCACATGCATGGCCACAGTCATGCATACAAGTTAACTAGCAACCTAGTTAAAGGGGTTGTCCAGGCAAAAATGTTATATTTTAAACAGGCTGGGGGAGTTAAAAAAAAAAAAAACATACTCACCTTTCCCAATGCTCCAGTGCCTCCCCGCGTGGTCCAGTCCTGACGGTCCATTGTTGTCTTCTAGCGAAAGTCCCCACTGCAAATGACCGCTGAGGCTAATCACATCACTACCTGTGACATCCTGGAGTCTCTTCCTGATGCTGCTGGGGCCACTGATCAGCCTCAGCGGTATCTTCTAGAAGATACCAGAGAAGCAGGATCGGAGCGCGCAGGGAGAACATCGGAGCACCAAGGACAGGTGAGTATAATTTTTTTTATTTTTTTTCACCTCCCCCCGGCCTATTTTAAAAATATTTTTTTTTGCTTGGATAACCTCTTTAAGATAATAAAGTATGCCATAATTACAGAGGACTATGGACTAGATGATTTGGACTGTACAGAACAACATATAAGAAGCATATATTGAAGTGTATATACACAGTAATACAGTTGTGGCATGTCCAGGGAAGGCTGTTATCTGTTTAGCAAAGCCTAGCTGTGAATTTAGGAAGCCAATGGCTGCTGAGTCCCTGTAGCGAGAGAGATTATCTTCATCAGCATTCTGGAGTATTCTGCTAAAATCAATGACATCACATATTCATGGACTTAATTAGGGGGATAAGAAATGTCAAATATTTATATTTACCAAAGGTGTGCAAAAATTAAGCTATATCACTTAGATTTCAGAAAAGACGGCAGGAATTAATAGGCCATGTTCAGGTGTAGTGGAATTACGGTGCAGACTTCCTATGATTTTCCATTTTGCTGCAATGTACCATCCAATATGGTCATATTGACAGGGTCTTCAAATCCCTGTTCACACAAATCAGAACAATACCACATGGAAAAATAAGTATACTGCAGTTTTCAAATCTACAGCATTTTCATTATTTTGTGAAAAAGATGGCAATTTTCACTGTGGATTTCACACTTTCAATGTATTTGTTAAAATCTGCACGGAATGCACTGTAAAATCTGCTTCTGCTTCACATGTAATACATAACCAGCCATATTAGAATCACATGGTAGCACACTGACCTTGGTCAATTTAACAATCACACCAATTTAACCCCTTTCCAATCACAAGCCTAACCAGTCCCCCAAGGCTTGTGACAACACAGACAATGGAAGAAGACTGTGATGGAGCGCTGGACGTCACATCATAATGCTGAGGGAATGTGAGTATCAGTGCTTATTTTATTACACCTCCCCTTGGTATCTGCTTATCATATTCTGGGGTCTGAAAACTCTGGGGCACAACCTGAGGTTTTTGGAAATTTTTTAACAAACTCAGCTTCAGGCTACTATCTAGTGTATGGCACTCTGCTCTGTAGCATGGCTTCCTCTTGTGAACTGACTTCAGAGTTCAAACGACTGCATTGTCTACTTTCATATGTGATCATTATTGTAGCTAGCATATTGCCAGGCCCCTTTCCAATAGATGGCAGCCCAGGGGAGGTGACTGAAAATAAAAAATACATATGCTCACCTCTCCTGGGCATGGCGTTCTCTCCGCCACTCTTCCATCATGTGACTGAGGCCTCATGGCCGTGTAATGACGTCAGTGCGCCCTCACGTGACCGCTGAGGCCCAATCACAGGCCTCAGCAGCGACGTTGGAAGAGGCCCTGAAGATGCTGAAGATGGCAGGATGGAGTGAGGATGCCAAGGAAAGGTGAGGCAAGGTGAGTATGAGAGTTTGTTATTTTTAATCACCTTCCCTGTGCCTCCGATTATTATACTCTGGGGTCTGAGGAGACCTCAGAGTATAATAATAGCACCGGAGCGGGAGGGGGGCTGTTGGGAGCATATAATACTGTGTGGTGGCCACTGTGGAGCATATAATACTGGGTAAGGGCCACTGTAGAGCATATAGTACTGGGTGGGGGCCCCTGTGGATCATATACTACTAGGTGGAGGCCACTGTGGAGCATATAATACTGGGTGTGGGCCACTGTGGAGCATATACTACTGGGTGGGGGCCACTGTTTAGCATATAATACTGGGTGGGGCCACTGTGGAGCATATACTACTGGATGGGGGCCACTGTGAAGCATATAATACTGGGTGGGGCCTACTGTAGGGAGCATATAATAAAGGGTGGGGCCACTGTGTGGAGCATATTATACTGTGTGGGGCCACTGTGGGGAGCATATTATACTGTGTGTGGGGGAGCAATGTGGAGCATATAATGATGTATGGGGGCCACTGTGGAGCATATAATGCTGTGTGGGGGCCACTGTCGAATATATAATACTATCTGGAGCCACTGTTGAGCATGTTATACTGTTTGGGGCCCTGTAACTGTCACTATCAAGAATTTGCTGTAGGGAGGGGGTAGGGGGCCCTGGACAAAAGTTTGCACCGGTGCCCACAAGACTTTAGTTACGCCACTGGTTGCAGTCTTTGTGTCATAAATGTGTGTGACATCTGTTTTATTTTATTTTGTTTTTTTGAGTGGTACGCTTGTGTGACTTTTGTATATTTTTATATTTCTGTAAAAAAAAAAGTTCAAAATATATAAGAAAATTTAAAACTTGTTACAGTTACATTTAGTTCCTGTTGTATGTGCATATATGACATTGGTGTACTTTTTGAATTAAAAAAAAAAAGAAAAAATAGTAGCTCTAGCTGTAGTTTTTGTCATACTTGTGTACTGGTAATCAGGATGGCCCATAAAAGGTTCATGGTAAGAGAAACATATGCCATGTTATGCTCTGAAGACACAGAAATATATACATAATATCAATACACTGATATATAAAGTAGAACCACATCTGAAGTAGAAATGTTTTCTACCAGTGATGACGGAAATAGTGATGGAAGAGTGAAGAAATCAGGCAATACCTTTTAGAGGCTAACTGAGTATATTTGATAAGTAAACTTTTGGAAGTCTAGCTCCCTTCATCAGACATGGTGTTATGTTCATCAGACATGGAAATAGTGATATCCTTTCTGTAAAGGCAAGTACCACTACAGAGTCCACAAGCACAGGACATGAAGCACCGAAAATCACTGATTGCCCCAGAATATATTGAATGGTTACTATTAGAATCATTTTCTCTAGTATCACAGAGTTTACTGCCTCACCAAGGATCACTATTATGTGGAAAATTTGATAGCCCTGATTTCTCCACAATGTTCATTACGGGTGAACTGAGGTCAGGATATTGTTCATGCAACAAACCTGTAGGCTTGGTAGTTCCTGTCCGAGAATGTTCTCCTATGCATTTCATTCCCACAAATAGTGGCTCATCTTCAAGATGGGTTTAGTGAAATACCCTCAACTTGGTCATATTAGGCAACAAGCCTTACACTTGCCACACCTGTTTTTCCAAATATTATGCCTAGAAGTCAATTTGAAATGCTAATGCCCTTCCTCAATTTTAATGACAACCAGATGACCTCACCAGAAATGATCCAGGCTGTGACCATATATAAAATACATCCCCTAATAACAATTTTGGAGGTATCATTTATGTCTTTATACAGCCCTGAAAAATGATAAGAGGTGGATAAATCACTCATGAGTTTAAGGCAGTGTCTCATTCCCATCAAAGGCTGAAGCCCCAGGTTGCGGAAACACAGCTTTTTTTGTTGCAGATTTTGCTGCGTTTTTTTGAGCCAAAGCCAAGAATGGTTAGAAAAGGAATTGGAAATATATAGGAAGTACTTAGACTTCTACCTTCTGCTCAATCCACTCCAAGCTTTGGCTCAAAAAACCGCAGCAAAATCTGCAACAAAAAAAGCTGCGTTTCCACAACGTGGGGCCTCAGCCAAAAAGAGTAGAATAAAGGCAAAGACCCTGATGTGATCAAAAGAAAGACGTGGCAAAATAGTCTGGGACTTGATGGGGCCTCTACTGAATAAGGGTTATCAGTTATTCCCTGCTAACTACTATACCAGTGTCCCCTAGTGCAAGTACTTACAGGTGCATCTCAATAAATTAGAATATTTTAAAAACGTTCATTCATTTCAGTAATTCAGTAATACAATTCATAATCAGCGTCTTCCATGATTGTGTGTCCTACTGAACCAGACAGAGGGACCATTTAAAGGCTTAGGAAACCTTGGCAGGTGACACACTGAATTTATAATACTGAACTTTTTTACAATATTCTAATTTTCTTAGATTTGGGTTTTCATTACCTGTAATCCATAATCAACATTTACAGAAATAAAACACTTGAAATAGAACACTCTGTGTGTAAAGAATCTAGAAAATATAGGAGGTTACTTTTTTAATTTAATTACTGAAATAAACCTTTCAAAGATATCTAATTTATTGAGATGCACCTGTAGATGTCAGTGGCACAGGCTCTTGTGGAGTAATCTGGAAAAAAAGAAGGAGCTTGCCACATTGAAAGCACCTAAGCAAGGAAAAGGGAGTCTGTGGGGGAATTGCAATAACATTTCATGAACACAAGGGGGTATTTATCTTGAACACTGCCACACAAACACAAAAGGGACAGTGCAAGAACTTTCCTCCTCTGATAAACAAAGCCAGTGTGCATCACATACTACAATAAATTTATGGTCAATTTATTTGACCAGGCTTTACAGTCATACCTTATGGAAGGGAAATCCCATGCCTAGTATAAAAAGGTGACCATATACCTTGTAGTATACAATGCTTTTGTATTGTCCAAAAAATGACAAAGTATTTGAAAATCATTGCTGCCAACCTTTTATTTTAATCTCCTGACCCCAGACTCAGCCGTGAGGCAGAAGATATCTGACGTCTTGTAGAATGTCATTTTGTACATCCTGTGCTTGTTACTGAAAATAAAAAAAAACAACCCTAAAAGCGATGCAGAAAGCCATACAAAAGGACACTCAATTTTATTGCCTTATATGTTCGTCTAATCCTGGTCTCTGTAAGTATTCCTGTTTCAAAATATATCACACAGTCCCAAATTATTGAAGCATTTACTTTCACTGTATATTTTTAACCGAAATGGAAAGTTACTTTGTGGTTATTTCTTGTGTCTATTTTTTATGTCTATTCATTAGATTTTATGACGGGCTTAGTTTTAGTTTAAGGTCATATTTAAGGGGAATAGTTTTTGGACTGGGTTAATTGAACCCCTTCGCAATATCCACCATACTATTACAGCAGATGTTGGCACTTTAAATACAGCACCCGCACAGAAGCTGGGCAGACGCAATAGCCGCTGGGTATCTGCTGTTTTAGCCCTTTAGATATACAGTGGGAAAAAAAAGTATTTAGTCAGCCACCAATTGTTCAAGTTATCCCAATTAAAAAGATGAGGCCGGCCTGTAATTGACATTATAGGTAGACCTCAACTATGAGACACAAAATGAGAAAACATATCTAGAAAATCACATTGTCTGATTTTTTAAGAATTTATTTGTAAATTATGGTGGAAAATAAGTATTTGGTCACTTACAAACAAGCAAGATTTCTGGCTCTCACAGACCTGTAACTTCTTCTTTAAGAGGCTCCTCTGTCCTCCACCCATTACTTGTAGTAATGGCACCTGTTTGAAATTGTTATCAGTATAAAAGACACCTGTCCACAACCTCAAACAGTCACACTCCAAACTCCACTATGGTGAAGGACACCAGAAACAAAATTGTAGACCTGCACCAGGCTGGGAAGACTGAATCTGCAATAGGCAAGCAGCTTGGTGTGAAGAAATCAACTGTGGGAGCAATGATTAGAAAAACGTGGGACTGCAGCTCTTCGTGGGACAAGGTAAGTAACATAAACTACTGTGTGAGGGCTTACTGTGAAGCATATACTACTGTATGGGGGACACTGAAGCATTTAATACTGTGTGGGTGACACTGAAGCATCTAATACTGTGTGGGGGACACTGAAGCATCTAATACTGTATGGGGGACACTGAAGCATCTAATACTGTGTGAGGGACACTGAAGCATCTAATACAGTATGGGGGACACTGTGAAGAATCTAATACTGTATGGGGGACACTGAAGCATCTAATACTGTGTGGGTGACACTGAAGCATCTAATACTGTGTGGGGGACACTAAAGCATCTAATACTGTGTGGGGGACACTGAAGCATCTAATACTGTATAGGGGACACTGTGAAGCATCTAATACTGTATGGGGGACACTGAAGCATCTAATACTGTATGGGGGTCACTGAAGCATCTAATACTGTGTGAGGGACACTGAAGCATCTAATACTGTATGGGGGACACTGAAGCATCTAATACTGTGTGGGGGCACTGTGAAGCATATACTACTGTGTGGGGGCCCACTGTGAAGTATATAATGTGGGGGGGGCCCAAAGTGGAGCATCTAATACTGTGCGGGGGCCTCTGTGAAGCATATAATACTATGCGGGGGCCACTGTGAAGCATATAATACTGAGTGGGGGCCACTGTGGAGCATATAATACTGTGTGGGGGCAATTCTGGAGCATATAATAGTGTCTGGGGACCACTGTGGAGCATATAATATTTTGTGGGGGCAATTCTGGAGCATATAATACTGTCTGGGGGCTTTTGTCTAATGTAAGGGGTTGAAGGGGACTGAAAGGGTTTTCCAAGGTTTACCAGACCATGATGACATTACAATGATGGCACTTCCATAAGAAATCTTTAAACTATAGAAACTGCTCACTTCTACAGAGGATGGAGATAGGTGAGGTCCATGCTGGAGAGACTAGACCAGGTATATTGAAATTTCCCTGTAGCTCAAGCCCTAGAGATTGCCGCCATTCTGAGAATTATTTCATTATCATAATAGAGAGGGTTATTTTATATAGGGATATATAGGATATATTATATATATAGGGAGCAGGATATCTCCCATCAGTAGAGGGGCTGAGCAGATATGGATGAACCTCACAAAATTCGTTCAGCCCAAAACAAAACAGTGGGTCGAACCTCACTTAATGAATCTTGTGAGGTTTGTCCATCTTTATTCAACACCTCTAATGATGGGGGATATCCTGCTCCCTAGCACTATTATTATACACTGGGGTCTTTTGATGTCACGTGCTTTGTGGTCACCTCTGAGACTTGTGCTTGGACCTCAGCAATCACGTGGGGCGCGCTAACGTACTGATGCTGGATCATAGCATCCAAAATCCAATCACAGACCTCAGTGGTGACCCAAGGATGTGTGATGTCAGTCAAAGGCCAAATTTTGTATAGTGGAAGAGTGGGGGTACAGATTTATATGGTGGAACAGTGAGTGTCCAGATGCTGAACAGCAAAGGGATGAGTGTGCCAACACTACATTGTAAATAGATATGAGTGAACCAGATCGGATATAACCAGAGTCAACCTGAATTTAGACTCTGGTTAGATCCGAGGTGCGATGATAGGCATCAGCAGTGACCCTAGGGTGCATTAAGTCACCCAGATAGGGCACCAGATGGACACTGCAAGGAGTCCCAGAAGTGGTGAGGGGAGGGGAGTATACAGTGGGGAAAAAAAAGTTATTAGTCAGCCACCAATTGTGCAAGTTCTCCCACTTAAAAAGATGAGAGGCCTGTAAATGACATCATAGGTAGACCTCAACTATGAGAGGCAAAATGAGAAAACATATCTAGAAAATCATATTGTCTGATTTTTTAAGAATTTATTTGCAAATTATGGTGGAAAATAAGTATTTGGTCACCTACAATCAAGCAAGATTTCTGGCTCTCACAGACCTGTAACTTCTTCTTTAAGAGGCTCCTCTGTCCTCCACTCATTACCTGTAGTAACGGCACCTGTTTCACATTGTTATCAGTATAAAAGACACCTGTCCACAACCTCAAACAGTCACACTCCAAACTCCAATATGGTGAAGACCAAAGAGCTGTGGAAGGACACCAGAAACAAAATTGAAGACCTGCATCAGGCTGGGAAGACTGAATCTGCAATAGGCAAGCAGCTTTGCGTGAAGAAATCAACTGTGGGAGCAATAATTAGAAAATGGAAGACATACAAGACCACTGATAATCTCCCTCAATCAGGGGCTCCACACAAGATCTCACCCCGTAGGGTCAAAATGATCAGAAGAACGGTGAGCAAAAATCCCAGAACCACAAGAGGGGACCTAGTGAATGACCTGCAGAAAGCTGGGACTAACGTAACAAAGGCTACCGTCAGTAACACACTATGCCATAAGGGACTCAGATCCTGCAGTACCAGACGTTTCCCCCTGCTTAAGCCAGTACATATCCAGGCCCATCTGAAGTTTGCTAGAGGGCATTTGGATGTTCCAGAAGAGTATTAGGAGAATGTCATATGGTCAGATGAAACCAAAGTAGAACTGTTTGGTAGAAACACAACTCGTCGTGTTTGGAGGAGAGGGAATGCTGAGTTGCATCCAAAGAACACCATACCTACTGTGAAGCATGGGGGTTGCAACATCATGCTTTGGGGCTGTTTCTCTGCAAAGGGACCAGGACGATTGATTCGTGTACATGAAAGAATGAATGGGGCCATGTATCGTGAGATTCTGAGTGCAAACCTCCTTCCATCAGCAAGGGCATTGAAGATGAAACGTGGCTGGGTCTTTCAGCATGAAAATGATCCCAAGCACACTGCCAGGGCAATGAAGGAGTGGCTTCGTAAGAAGCATTTCAAGGTCCTGGAGTGGCCTAGCCAGTCTCCAGATCTCAACCCCATAGAAAACCTTTGGAGGGAGTTGAAAGTCCGTGTTGCCCAGCAACAGCCCCAAAACATCACTGCTCTAGAGGAGATCTGCATGGAGGAATGGGCCAACATACCAGCAACAGTGTGTGCCAACCTTTTGAAGATTTACAGAAAACGTTTGACCTCTGTGATTGCCAACAAAGGATATATAACAAAGTATAGAGATGAATTTTTGTTATTTGCAAATAAATTCTTTAAAAATCAAACAATGTGATTTTCTAGATATGTTTTCTCATTTTGTCTCTCATAGTTGAGGTCTACATATGATGTCAATTACAGGCCTCTCTCATCTTTTTAAGTGGGAGAACTTGCACAATTGGTGGCTGACTAAATACTTTTTTTTCCCCACTGTAACTGTTTATATTTATTCCCATATAATAATAGTATAATAATTTCACTTGTGGTTCATGACAAACTTTTTCGACCAGAAACAAATCTTTGGGTGGAACCATCGAAACCCAAAACTAAACTTTATAGGTTTGCTAATCTCTAATTGCAAGATCTTCAGGACAGATTTCTGGTGGGCAGCAGTAGACCAATGGGTAGACACAGAGGCGTAGCTAGGGGTTCAGCACGGGGGGGGCGAACATGTCCAAGTGGGCCCCCAACTTGGACATGTTCGTATACCGATACTATGAGTATACGGTGAGCGTATAGTGGTATATAGCGGCTCTACACATGGTGAATACAGTGCAGTAACATTTAGTGACTTACCAGTGACGTCTCTGACTAATCATTCACATTACCCGTCTCTTTTATCTGGACAACCATGACCACTTTTCCTTTCTCTGTAAAGTTTACAACACAGACATCTTTGGCTCCTCACTTTTCCAGGCACCTGACCCACATTGTCCTCACCTGCACAAAGCCCCCCATCCTGCTGCTACCCCCAATTATAAAATATATAATATAACCCCCCATAATGAATAACACCCCTAAGTGCATCTTTAAATTAATAACTTCCCTGTGCACCCCCTTTAAATAGTGCCCCTTATTAATAATGTCCCAGGTATCTCCCAATTGAAAAGGGAAAAAAAAAAACAAGGGAGAAAAAAATTATTGGGGTTCCAATACCCCCAAGATCAGCTGTTTGAATGAACTGTGGTACCTGTGTAAGCGCCGTGACCCCTTCTCTGTGCCATTCTTTTCATAGCGGCCATGTAATGTAACTACAGCCTCATCCTATCCACGTCTATGTGACAAGGCTGGAATGACATCACACGGACACTATAAACAGACAGCGTGTGATATAAACAGGAGCCATAGCCCCTTCATACAGCTGATCAGTGGGGAATCACTGATCTCTTATTGATGATTTATTCTGAGGATAGACCATCAATAAAAATGAGCTGGAAAACTCCTTAAGGCTAAGGCCCCATGTAGCATCCCGCAGCAAAAAACAGCTGTGGGAAAAACCGCGGCAGCGACGCTTCACGGTTTTTCCTGCAGCACTTTGCACAGAAAGTTCACAGAGGTTTCCTCTGCGGACTTTCTGCTTCAATTATATCTATAGGGAGACCGCCGGCGTTTCCGTAGGTATAATTGACATGCTGCGATTTCCAAAACTGCGACTGTTTTGGAAATCGCAGCGTTTCCGCTGCGCATATTTTACTGCAAAGTGGGGATGGGATGTGGCCCTTTGTGGCGAAAACCCACAGAAAAAAACCGTGGCATTCTAGCAAATCCCATCCACACATTACGGAAAAATATGTGCAGCAGACGCACTGCGATTTCCAAAACCGTTGCGGTTTTGGAAATCGCAGCATGTCAATTATACCTATGGAAACACCGGCGGTTTCCATATAGCTGTTTTGAAAACAAAAAGTCCACAGGGGAAACCTCTGCGGACCTTCTGTGAAAAGCACTGCGGGAAAAACCACAATGTTACCGCCATGGTTTTTCCTGCAGCCCGCTACGTGGGGCCTTAGTCTTAATAAAGCCCAAGTGCCACTTTCATTAAATTAATTGCTCCCTCATATTATGCCCCTGATTCCCCCTGACATAAATACTGCACCTCTAATGACCCCGTATATCAATGACCACCCCCTTATGTTCATAATGCCTCCTAATATAAATGATGCCCCCTAATGGCTCCTTATATAAATAACCTCCCCCTTGTATTAATAATACCCCCTAATAACCCTTATATAAAGGACCCACCAATAACCCTTATATAAAGGATCCCCCAATAACCCTTATATAAAGGACCCCCCCATCGTCATAATGCCCCCTAATGAATCCTCCCTTTATAGTTATATTTCTCCCTCCTATCTACCCCTTATACTAGTAATATACCCACAAAAAAAAAAGTCATACTCACCTGCGATGCTGATGAATGGAGCCGCTGGCGCTTCCTCCCTGTCCACGTGCAGGACGTCTGTGTCTGAGGACGTCGCGCCGCCCGTACTGAGAAGCAGACATCGGTCTGTGGTCTTGGCGTCTTGTAAACCGCAGGCCTGTATTGGCTTGCGGTTTACAAGACAGTTAAGCACCAGGACGCATTGTAACTAGTATTGCTGTATTAATGGCGGGCCCGGGGTGGGCCCCCAAAAATTCAGTGGGCCCGGGGCAGCCGCCCTCTCTGCCCCCCCCTCCCGCTAGCTACGCCTCTGGGTAGACATGATCCAAGGTTATACATCCGATCACCATATTTGGGGTCAGGAGTTATTTTCTCCCCAGTCTCAGATCTCCAGTGTTTTCTTCGTTTTCTTATGAATCATTGGGTTGTGGATTTCATCTCAGGACCTTATTTATGGACCTGAGATTAAAACCACAGTCCCCATCATTTAATAAAATATAATACAAGCTGATATTACAGTATTTATGTCTCTTCTGCTTATTGCTAATAAAAGGTAAAAAAATTAGCTGTTCTGGTGTCCACTGTCTTTTTTCTCTCTTTTGTCCACAGAGATCCAAGCCACCAAATAGTCGGCCATGTATGGATGTAGCAAGCACTGTATGAACATTTGTGGCGCTCTAACCAATGGTCGTTTTCTTACACTATTTGTGTATCACAGGTATACAGCAGCTGCTCTACACAAATGGGATGGAGTACCATGACATAGAACAAATGTTCTTTAGCAAAAAAAAATATTCGTAGCATCTATATGTACAAGCAGAGCTAATTTTAACACATGAATAGATCAAATTCAAAGTTGTCATGAATGCCTCTCCTTATGTCCATAATCTCCAACATTAAAAAATGTGAATGGCACAACCCTGCCTGACTTACCTGAGGATGTTGATAATAGGTCTAACAGTGGCATTCAATATATATGGGATGACCAGCTCCAGAAACTCATCTTTTTTTATAAAATTTGCTATTCACATTTTGCAGAATTTCTCCATAAAAACATAGTCTGGTAGTTCTGCTACTGAAAATGGGATTTTGTCAGATTTCTGGCACAAAAACCCCTCAACACATTTGTTAAATCTTTCTGTGCCTTGTCTGCCAAGGATGGTAAAGGTGTAGGGCTTATTGAGAAAGTGGGCATGGGTTAAGATGTAACTGCCAAAATTTGGACACAATCTTTAGTCTGAAACTAAGAGAGCTAATAGGTGTTGTGAATTAGACTAGACAGTCTAAAGCCGGGCTTCTCAAACTTTGACTCTGGCCTCAACAGTCAATCTGTGATGACAGGCCTTAGCAGCAAATAAATACTACCACAGAGTGCCAAACAAATGCAACTGTGCTCTACACATAGTACCCTCAGCGATGGCAACCTTTCCTTACCAGCCAGTCAGTTGCGCCTCACCATAGAAGCCAGGGGCGTAAATAGCAAAGACGAGGCATCTAGTTTGAGCTAAAATTTTATGACTTGCTAGACATGTTAGAGTGGTTTCTCTGAAAAAGAGAAAAATCTAAAGCTATGTCAGATTTAACATCCAGTATCAGTCACTGTGATACATCTGGTGCCTTTTTAGACTGCCCGTCTATTAGTAAATCTGGGAGAACTGCAAAATAAGCAAACTTCCCTAACCATGATAAAGCAAAGAATTTGATTAGGCAACAAATATGCCTCCCAGGGGAGTAATTTGAAGTTCATGGGCCCTAATGCAAAATCTGTAAAGGGGCCCCTACCTACATTGTGCCATTTAGAGTAGTGGTATATTCTGTGTGGCAGAGGAACCCTTTGGGCCTGGTAGTGACTGGTACCTCTGCACTCCCTATAGCTGAGTCCCTGGTGCCTGCCGTGCAAGAAAAACTACACTTAGTGTTTCCTTAAAATTGCATAGGAAAAGCAGAATCATGAAACATGCTAAACATACTAATATAATCCAATGTTTCAATAATTCAGTTGTTTTGTCTCTATTATTATGTCTCTGTTTTGTACAAAGCCATAACAGGCCTTCCAAAGGTTCATGGAGCCTCCGCTGTACCTCTGTAATGCCTCTGATTTTGTACACAGTCATACAGAGATTTATTTGTTGCTGTATTCACCCAAAAAAAAGACAGAAACAAAAATTGTGTTTGATCTATCTGAACCATATATACCTCAATGTTATCCCATAGATTCATTGTATCTAGGGGAGAGTATCTCCATGGAGTCCAATGGACGAGCTGTAGTTCATACTGAACATATTTTGCCATTTTTATGGCTGCAATTTTATGAAGTAAAAAAAGGACTCAACTTTAGTGTACAGTACCCTTATATGCTTGCAATATTTATACAGTATGTACCATGCAGGTATCCATTATATGAGCCGATAATTTCTTAGAGCAATGTTGGTTTCAGCCAATGAGGTTTATACTAATGTTGAAGCAATTTTCAGGTAGAATTTTTGTATTCTCATAAGCACATTTTGTGTCTATTGCATAGACAATACAATTAAACACACACCATCCTGCATGCAATTTGCACATAGTGGAGAAATCACAATCATTTTCACAAACTGTCTGCAAAATATAAAATCTAATAATACCTATCATAAACTATAAGATTCCGATGCACTTTAAATATTTTTCCTCTTAGTGTGTACAGTATTATGTATAGTATTCGCTACATTACCAGTGAAGAGCCATCTACTGGTAAAAGTGTGAACTGCAGACTGTAAACTAAGCATCCCAGGCTCCCTGATCAGCCTTTTAATATGTCCCCTCCCCCTTCCATCAGTCTGCAGGAGCTGGTGCAGAGATTAAAACAACACGGGCTTCTGCTAGAAAGCATCCACCTTATATTAGTCTCATCTCTGTGCTTGATCTGGACTTGCTTTCTGAATTAAGATTTACAGAACTGCACGTGCGGCTGAAAAGCTTTGGAGAGGATCATCTGAAGAGGAGTCTTTGGGAGCTGCTGGTGCTGCAGTGCTGGAGCTGTTCTTCCTCTCTGCTGAATAAATATAGAACTGTTGTGTGTGTATGGGGAGTGTCTTGTTGGACTGCCTGCCCTGTTGTGTGCATGCATATATATACAGTATGCCTGTGTGTGTCTGAGCTAAGGCTATTCCAATCACAGTAGAGAGAGGAAGGACTCAGCTGCAGAAGCAGCAGCATCAGCACCACTGCTCCCATCCCTTGCTCTCTTCAATCCTGTCCTAACCTGCTGCCACATGACCGTTCTAGGATTTTCCTCTTAAGGCTACACATCATTTCTGCTCATATTTTGCACTCCTATATTTAATCATGATCTTCAGCAAAAAGGAAGCAAGTTTGTTACTTGAATGTTGAAGAAGAAGAAGGTCTCAGTGACACAGCCAAGGGTCTAGGAAAAAAAAGAGGGGTGGGTTTCGTTATTCTTTAAAAGGGAAACCCAGTGCCACTCCACCTTCTAGAACACCCCACATCACTTCCCTAAGGAGGACATAGAGGAGCAGGTTACTGAGCTAACCCTGTGGGATCTGGAGTTAAAGCTGAGAAGCCATGGTTTGGATTTGCAGAGCCAGAGGGGCTGCACTTGTCCTGGGGATTTGGAGCTACCTATACTGCAGAGCCTGGAGTGCTACCTCTGATTCCCGTAAGTCTTGTCAATGTCCTTTCTATCTTCGTACTTCTTTACTTGTTCCTAACTGTTTCTTAAGGAGCACAGCAGTGTGGATTTGTTTAAGTGGAGCAGGAATTCTGCTCAGGAGGATTCACTGCATCATGATGTGTCAGAAGACACACTGTACATATTAAGAGTTGGCCTTTCTTGAAAGTTCTGCATGGTGGTATTTTTCTGGTTCTTATTTTAGCTACTTTCTATTTGGATTTGGAAGTCTAATATTTACTGATATGAGTTATGATAGTAAATCTTGGCATGTATTACTTCAGGATCTGCGGTTACACATTAATACAGAAGGAAGGAATAGTGATGTAGAATGATGCTGCATAAACCCTTCATAGAAGGATGAAGGAATCATGCCTCGTGTAAGGAAGTATTGTACAAATGATGGCTGGGTCAGAGAATAGTACTGAGGTGCATTATACAACCATTATAAGGCAGTCACGGCTTAATTCTTGGTGCCACTTACCCAACTGCTGTCTTTTAGATGCCTATGAAAATAAAAGTTGATTTTCCTGTAGGTCTTAATTCTATTGTGATGTGCCGTTGCAGGTCATTATAATTCCTTCCAGTGTTATATATAGGGCCTGTGTCTTATGATGCATTATATTGTGATATACACAGCAAATCAAAAATGCATAGTGCCTCATTATAATTACATGAGAGTTGTGCTCATCCCTCTCAAGTCACCACTTGCCTTATCATAAAGTTGCATTGAGAGTCAGCTATTGAATGTACCACTGATTTGACTGTGCTTTGGGCACAGCTGGGGGGCTTCTGACAAGCAACTACAAACTGTAGCCCATGTGGTTAATAGATCCAGCAATAAGGAACATCAAATTGGGGGCTGTCATCAAGAATTCTGGCCAAATGACTGATTAACCCCAATGTACTTTCCGTAGACCATAAATTATTCCAATGATTTTGTGATGAGTTTATAAACTGCTGGTATTTAGGTAGGAACATTATACTCCATGGTATCAGCACAGATATTCTTCAGCGTGTTTTACTGTAGGCGTCAGAACAGTAAATTGTGGTTTTGTCCATGTGTCTTCTCTAGGTAGCATCTGACCATTGTATTTAGGCTGTGACCACACATGACTTTTGTTGTATAGTTGTCTTACAACTCATTTTCCACCAGTTGTCCTCCACTTTAGTCACATGACTTTTGCACCTTATGTCTTCTTTACACGTAAAGTGATAGTTTTATGTGTGACAGGCACAAGTACAGTGAGTTGCACCATGGTGCTCCATGCTATGTTATGACTGTGATGTGATGCAGTGTATTCCTGTGGAAAATATATACCGTAAACCCAACTGTATAGTCTTTTTGCACATAGGGAGTACATAAAGGAATCAGGTTAGTATTTTTCGAAGATTCAAGTCCACGGACACAGCGCAAAACCTAAAGTCTACCCTTGCAGCTGAATGTAATAAATTTCTATGTAAGAAGCAATTTCAGGCTAGAATTGCAAACATCCAAAAATACTTACCCCCATGTTCTCTTTTTACTTTGGCAAACTTCCGTAAACATTTACACATATGTGTGAATTAGATTAGCTTTTTTATGTGATGCACTATAGGTTTATTGCCTAATGAAAAAACACTGCTTGTGTGAATTTGGAGCACAGTAGAAAGAACAGTAAAGATTGAAATTATTACTACACTAGTGTATGGGAACATTTGCAAAAATCCTTAAAACTTTTTATTTTATTACTCTTGTGGTTCGTGTTATCTACCTACAATTACACAATATTCCATTTACTGACAATTAGGGCATGATCCATAAATTGGTGCTAAAGGGTTTATCTTAAAACACAGATTTTTGACTGGTTATCCAACTGGTAGATATTTGTAAGTAGTAAGTAATAAGTTTATTGCTTTATTGTTTGTCAATACAGTCTGAAAATATCCTGACTTTAATATTTCAATGCAGACCAGTAAACTGGACACTGAGAATGAATGAATGAATGAATGAATGAATGAAAATGAAATAACCTTATCATTAGAATGTATATGTATGCAGGTGAATGGCTGTCTGTGGTTAAGGGTGCATTCACATGTGCCATTTGATGCAGTTTTTGAAGGTGAAGCAACTGGATTTAAAAAAAAAAAAAAGTTGAAGTGAAATCTTCTTACATATTTTGTCTCTCTTTATGATCCATCTCTGATATTGGCTTCCAAGACTGCTTAATAAATGGCACGTGTGAAAGCTTCTCAATACTTGAGTGTTTGACTCAGCAGATATAGGAGACTGCAGATGTTACCCTTTAAGATGCTAAATTCAAACAATTCACTTGTTTTGCTGATTGCAGCTAAAGAGATTGCAGTCACTTGCCAAGAATGTAGTCAGAACTTTACATTCCCTCAGGTTAATTTAATCAGCCTTCATATTTTTACAAAATTAAGAAAATGAAGGAATAGAAATTATCACCAGATTTTTCATGCTACTTCCTTCCCGGCATTCCGAACTTCATATAGACTTATATTGATAAAGTGTATTAGCTTTATATCATTTATATTGCTTCTTTGATAATTACAATTGCGATTCATTAGTGGTTAGTCTGTCTTGTATATTGCTAAATGTTTCCTCAGTATTAATATCTATAATGAGCAAGTCAACCAGGAGAGGTCATCACTAGACAAGAGTAAGAGCAATGCTCATTACATAGACTCCCTCTTCCGCCTTACCATTCCAGTCTCTAATTTTATAAAATATCTTAAAGATCAGATATTCTTATTATTATTATTGAAGCAAAACAATTAACTCAGCAGGAAAAAGTGCAGTATCTTCAGGGTAAGACAGGAATTCCATTTTCAGAGCAGGCTTAAGTCTGTATGATGTCTGGATCTCAGCAGCATTTCTACTGTACTTTAGTAGTCAGAGAGGTTCAGTACTTTGTACGTAAAAAGCCTAGACATCTAGCAAGGCACTAGTTACAGATCGCCACAGAAAGTCTCCAGTGTAAGTGCTGACACATCAGAATAGGCCTTTTATTCACAGTAAGTGCCATCAGGATCCGATGTGAATGGTGCACACTGGACAAGATGAGGTGTTTAAAAGCATTGCTTATGATTTACGCTAAAGTTCATGACACCCATGTTGCCTTCAAGCCTTATTCCCATAACTCACAGACAACTGGCATCTTTCCATAAGCTTCTGTTGTGGATACTGAGACCTTGGTCGCATAACAATACATTTAGTACATTTAGTTGGTGCTCAGATCTGAAATTTAACTATTGTCATTCCTAAATATTGCCTAGACGGGGATGGGAGGGGAATGATGCCATCACATTACGTTTCTAGAACAGAACAAAATTACAAAATTACGTGATGTTTTAACCAACTATCTACCTATTAAAATAATATGCTTGAAATAAGGGGACTTTTTAGAACTATAATTTCATATCCTGCACAAACTCTCAGTTAGCTGAAGGGTATGCAACAATGTTTAGGAGGATCACATGATTTTCTATAGGTGTTCTGGAAAATCAACTTTAGGAAAGGAACTGTGGAGATACATATTTAATAATAAGGCTAAGAAGATGGTCACCATGTCTAAGACAAATTCAATGAGAATTTTATGACACAAATCTGAGACATAAAAGTTCTGCCAACTGTGAGCCATGAAAACATATGTTCACTTTTCTAAATGATTTTATGACTTATACGTAATATATAATTTCCATAAACATTGTTACAGCCTGTGTTGTAGTGCATTCACAGTTCTGTTGGTTGTTATTGAAGCTGCTATGTTTAAAGGATGACTGCACAGTGAGTGGTAGAATGATCACACTTCCTTGAACGTGAATCACCTGAAACAGCGCTGTGCAGGCTCTGAAAAAGAAATTTCACTTCTGAAGTCTGCAGATTTGCTTACACAATTCTGGACTATACTTCATGCTGTAATTCAGATCAAAAAAATCTATGTATCTAAATAGATAAAAGTGGCCTTTTGAGGTCCCCATCAGCAACCAGCACCTGGACCACATTCCCACCAGCTACACCCCTGCTTGGAGCTTTGGAAACATTCTTTAAGGTGAATCAGTTTTCTTGTTCCATGTATCTATGTGCTCCTGGGCCTCATCTTTGAAATCAAGAAAACACATGCAAGTGACACGATGGCACTATCATGTCTCTCCTGGAGACTTTATATTACCTGTCTTAGTACTGTATTTTAATGATTTATTATATCTGTGATTTTCCTGAAATGTGGAATGGAAAGTACAATAAATGTCCCAGAATTTGTGGGATAAGGCATCTATTGCAGATAACTACGACTTTTGTGTGATCTGGCACTTTCACATGCACTTGTGGAGTAAGATTTTGCTGGGTCTGGGTAACTAGAGTTGAAAGCTCTTTAAAGGGTTTGCCTTGTGAAGACAACTTGCTTTCTGAAATTAACCAGACCAATTTCTGGTGTTAGCTGATAACTTGGGGTAGCTAAGGAAACTTCATCTGTGATGTCAGCATACCTTATTAGGGAATATGGGCACAGATTAGATTGTCTTTGTGAGACATTATCGTTAAATTCCTTACTTTAACTTTATTTGTAGGTGACCTCATAAAATTAAGGACATATATTGCAGGTGGACAGCTGTGGATACCCATAATGCTCTGGATCCATAGATCCTCTGAAGTTGTCTGCATGTCAGTAGCATTCTATAGAAGTGAATGTATAAAAAAATCAATGTATAAAATACAGCACTCCTATAGACTTTTGGAAGGAAAATGCACAACTACAATTAGCAGAAATTTACCTGATGGGGGTCTGTTGAATATCATAAACAGCCTATCCACTGCTCTGGTAGCCATTCATCTGAGACTTGATGTGGAATTCAATGTGTATGTTAACCTTAAGAGTGAATGTACATTAGGATGTACATTTAAAAAAAAAAAAAAAATATATATATATATATATATATATATATATCAATATGTATTATACATATTGATATGGGTGACATGGTCATTGCAAGGTGTGGATGTAATTTTTTGTTTCTCTATACAAGGGACATGATGACTCTTGATATCCAGTGTATCACAAATCCCAGGGGTTTTAAACCTGCAGTCTCAATAATACATTTAATCTAAAA
Source organism: Leptodactylus fallax (assembly GCA_947044405.1). Classification (NCBI taxonomy): domain Eukaryota; kingdom Metazoa; phylum Chordata; class Amphibia; order Anura; family Leptodactylidae; genus Leptodactylus; species Leptodactylus fallax. The sequence continues at coordinate 7,315,212 of CAMRHE010000051.1, read as the reverse complement.
CCTTACTTGGAAATGTTTAACCTTCTTTTATTTTTTGTTTAATCTGAAGCCTGTGGAAATCTATCTCACTTTACAGTTATCTCAGATTGCAATATAACTAGAGCACTTCAGCTTCTAGCATGCTTAGAAGTCAAGCAATGCTGGGAATGGTGGTAAATAAAGTCTCGGGTTATTGAATTTTCCACTTATTGCTGTTCTAGATAATGATAATCCTTATCTGTGTACATAGTTCACAATTGTATTTTATGCTGTACACAGTCAAGTTTAGAAAGATTTGAGGCCATTCAAAGTTGCCATTCTATTTATTGGTACCTATGACCTACATTGACCAACATAGAAAACAAGAGAAAAACAGTTTTCTTTGAGTTATGTACATTTATTGTATGTACATTTATTGTAGAAAAACATCATCCAAAAGAAACCTGTGTGTACAATATCTATCCCTGCTAAAATGCTCATACATAAGTACATAAAGCATGAACAGGATGTGTAATATGTATATACAGTAATCAAACTATGTGTATGAAGCGTGTGTGAATACTGCAGGAATAAAATGTGTAATTGAATGAGACCTTTTATTACTTTTATTAGTCCCCACCAAAAATCATCAATGGGGAACACAATGTAGGGGGTCTAGGGAAAAAAATAACACCAAGATTATTATTGTTTCCTTATAGCTAGAAAAGTATCTAAAAATCCTTTATAGTCCAGTAGCATTGTTGAAGTCCTGCCCACCTTTGCATCAATTTCATTGTATCTATTTATCTATTTATGTATTTTTGTAGGTGAGATCCCCAGAACAGAACAAAAGCAAGGAAAGCTTTACTGGTGCATATGCTTAACATGTACTGCAGGCGCAGTGAATAGACACGAAATTTGTTTAATAAAATGTTACTTTCTTTAATTCAGTTATATGCCAGGCAATATATATATTATATTGATTTCTATTGAAAACCAAACAGTAGGGGGGAACTCATATCTTCCTCTTGTACTGATCTTGTTGACTTGTAGGCTATAAATAGGGATACAGGGTCTTACTTATCTGACACATTCTGGAAAGGCAAATACATGTTTTGTCACTAGTATCAGCTCCCTACCAGGGATAACTCAGAGAGCGGAGGGGAACACATTGTATGACCATGTGAAAGGAAATTGGGCTCCACTATAGTTATAATGAATGGCAGTGTTTGCTATCAGCAGCTACCTCATGTCTCTGAAATAGATCATAAGGATCTTAAAAGCTGAAAAAGACAGATGCTGTATAGAATTGCTGCTTTTAAAAATTCAATGTCACAGCCAGGTTTTAACTTTTGGCTGCGTCCCATTCACAGATTAATAAATGACATACAGTAGATGACAGTCTGTTGCACATTGATGGTCTCTTTCTATAAAGGTGCTCATACAATTTAAAGCAAAGTTGGACAAACCTGACAATTTCGGCTTGGCTCAGCATGTTTATGGAGCAGTCAGAAATGATAGCACTGTTCAGAACAAGTGTTTCACCAACAGCTATTAAAGAGGACCTTTCAGCACCTTCACCAATTTGAGCTCATGTCATTCGGTAATAGGTGCCGCTCCACTGATTCCAGCACAGTTGGATTTTTTTTTCTCTAGCCCCCATCGTTCCTGAGCAATAAGTGCAGTTAGATTTGCTGCCTGACATGCTAACTAGACTCTCTAATGTCAAGTGGGTAGTGTCAGGAAGGAACAACCAAGGGGGTGGGATTCTGAGCTCTGATACTGCCTCTGATTGGAGCTCTGGGTCATGCCCCTTTGCTTGGCTCTATCTGACACCACCCACTTGATATTAGAAAATCTAATTAGCATAATAGGTGCTCGGGAATGGTGGAGGCAAGTCAAAAAATTCCAACTGCGCTGGAATCAGTGGAGGGATATGTATTAAAGTATGAAAAGAGATGTTTAAAGGTGTATGGGCACTTTACATTTGGGTTGTAAAGTGATCCACACTGTATAGGATTATATATATATATACATGTTTAGGGAATAAAGCCTTAAACTCACCTCACTAAAGTACTTTTATTTCCACAAAGCCAAGGTTAAATAATAAGAATTGTATTTCTATTATAAGTCTTTTAGAAATCAATAATCCAGCAGCTTTCATCATAAAGATTCCTTGTAGGAACCTTGAAGTTAGGCAGAATGTTAGAATAGGAAGAAATCCATCTCTACTGACAATACATTATAAAAATCACCTTCATACTGGGAAATACAGCAAATATGCATTAAGACTAAGAGAGGTCATCTCTACATGTTCAGTTGAAAATTAAGCATAAAAAATTGGTGTATACATTGAAACAAACAAGTGTGAAAAATATTGATTATTTTCTTGATTTATAGCCTTTTATTTGGAATTCATTAATCAGACATAACATTAAAACCGTGCCATTATGTGCTTTACTATTATGCATAGTAGGGTTCTACTTGGGCTGCCAAATCAGCTCTGACTCAGTGAATAATGACATGAATCAATGAAGTATTAAGAATAAGTAGTACTCCTTTTTTTTTAGTTCACCTCTGGTTATAGCTTCAAACCTACATCAAAATTTTTTTATTATTATTATTATTATTATTATTATTATTATTTTTATTATTATTTTATGATTTATTTTTAGAGGGCTTGGGGTAGAGGGCTGAACATGCTCAAAACCTGATGCATTGTGTAAGGGAAGCCTCACCATGACATGCATTTTGAAACAGATGCATCCTAAGAGGAAAGCTCTATGATGTCCATTTGCGTTAATGTTGAAAAGAGTGTGCCTCTATCTATCTATCTATCTATCTATCTATCTATCTATCTATCTATCTGCCTATCTCTATCTGTATATCTATAGCAATTAATTTATAGAGAGGGATAAATGAACTGCACTATCTTTCTTTGTGAAATCAACAGAATAAAACCCTGTTAGTTTAGTCTATGGAGAGTGGAGAGAAACTGTCATCATACTCTGTGTCAACGATCTCCCTTCTATCTCAATTCACAGTGACAAGCAGGTGCAGTAAAATCGCATTGAAATACATGCAGTGTAAACTAAATATATTCACTGACTGAAGAGAGGCAGGCATTGCTGGTATGAACTGGAAACAGTGCCTGTATTCTGAAGTGAACGTAAATAAGAATATTGCACGTGTTTTCTCTATTATCATCCTTAAATTGTACAAAAAAAAGGTAGCTGTATAGGTAATTGCTGTAAGTAGAATAACTACTATACACTGTACATAGAAACTATTTAAGTGGTTGTCGGATTAGGACAACTTCTTTTCATGTGCCCTGTTGGAAAATATGAACATTATGGAAAATTTCCTGTTTGTCACCTTTCTTTATTAGCTGCTGCAGGGGGCCTGTGCAAACAACAGCCCTCACTCTGGAGGACTTAGCAGAAGAATATATTACCTACTCACCCATTTATCTGAATGGCTAAGATATAATATTATCTTTTCCCATTTCTTTAAGACTATGTGATTACAATAAAATTATATGATGTTAAAAAGTCAAAATAGTCACACACAGGTTTCCAAAAATGAAAGGAAGCGCAATGTGCACTTGTGGCACTCATCATACAATGTGAATTTAACCAGATGCTGTCCACTCTTCAAACTGTGTCTGCTAAAACTATATATACTGTATACATTTTGATTTACATGGAAACGCCCATTTGTCACTTCATAGCGACCTCTTTTAGGCTAAGGCCCCACGTAGCAAACTGCAGGTAAAAAGCACTGCAGAAAAAAAAATGCTCTTTTTGCAGTGTTTTGCATTTCCATTGTTTTTTTTTCCCAATTAAATCCATAGGGAAAAATTGCACAATTCTGCAGCTAAAATTAATATTCCGCCTTTTTTTCTCCCACAATTTGTGAATGAGATTAAAAAAAAATCTCATTCACTTTGCTGATACTATAAAACACACCTTTTTTCCCCATAACGTTGGGCCTTAGCCTTAAAGAGGACCTTTCACGTCCTCATTGATAGTACTAGAAAGCCAACGTTGTCAGTGCGTTGTCAGCGTACTGTTGGCTTTCCCAGTATGCATGGTGGTAGAGATATTAATGGCACCAATGTCTCTTTACTGTCAGCATCATCGCTGGGCGGTAAGGAAGGTCCCTCCACCCAACAGTATACTTCCATAGACTTGTACTGTCAGGAGTCAGGAGGGACGTTCCTTACCCCTTACCACCCAACAATAATGCTAGTCTATAAGGCCTGCCGTTCTGATAGTGGGGAGATATCGGTGCCGAAACTAATGGTACTGATATCTCCATCACCAGGGCACATACCGAAAAAGCAGACAGTGCACTGATTTCAGTGCACTGTCATTTTTCTAGCTGTATATAATACCGCACACCGATGAGGACATGAAAGGTCATCTTTAAGTGGGTCCCTACTTTGTTTCATGTTCACTACCATCACAACACTTCAACCCAACAGCCAAGTTAAGCCCCCTTGACTTTGGGCCACATTCCACCACATGCACAGCTTCATAGCAGATGGGACCAAAACCCAGTAACATAACCCTGTAAAAACATCAAAATAGTTCACCTTTACGAGTATTTACAGTTAACAGACAAAGAGCAAATAGCTAGAAATTCTTAGACACTGTGTGTATGCCAGATTTCAGGCCTGAGCACTATGCCGGGAGAGGGACTTCTAAAATAATAGTTATCTATACTATTAGGAGTCCCTGCCTTCCAGCAACATACTGTCCTGTACTGATTATAGGAGTCCCTCTCCCAGCATGATGTTCATGCTGGTAGATCCAGTGCATACACGGACCGAGTTTCATGAGTTGTGTGAATCTACCCTTATACAGCAGGTTACTAAAACACCTTTTTGTGTGCCATCTATGTCTGATCCATGTGCTATCCATATGCCATCCTTGTGTCATCTGTTTTTTTTTGCGGAAGCTGTCTTCTTATTTTTCAACATCACCTAGTAGTGTATATATGAAAAACACACAGGACATGGATGACCTTTGTGGGCTGTGCTTTTTTTCATGTCCCCATAGACTTGAATGTCCAAGACCAGTACAGAAAAGAAAAAAAATAGAGCATGGCTCAATTTTTTTCTCAGTGTCTCTCAGTCCATGAAAAACAATTGGCATGTGAATGACTCCATTGACTTTAATAGTCAATGTGCTGATTTTTTTCACAGATAGTACAAGGAGGGAAAAGTAGTCAATCTGAAAGGACTCTTATTTTTTCTCTGTTACCCAGAGGCGTAGCTAGGGGTTCAGCACAGGGGGGGCGAACATGTCCAAGGGGGGCCCCAACTTAGGTATACCGATATTATCACTATACGGTAACCGTATAGTGGTATATATTGGCTCTACACAGGGCTCTGCAGACGATTTAGGCAAATACAGTGCAGTAACATTTAGTGACTTACCAGTGACGTCTCTGACTAATCGTTCACATTCCCCATCTCTTTCATCTGAACTGCCATGACCATTTCTATCAGTCTCTGTAAAGTTTGCAGCACAGACATTTTTGGCTCCTCACTTCTCCAGGCACCCGACCCACATTGTCCTCACCTGCACACCCATCTTGCTGCTACCCCAATTATAAAATGTATGATATAACCCCCCCATAATGAATAATACCCACAAGTGCATCTTTAAATTAATAACTTCCCTGTGTACCCCCTTTAAATAGTGCCCCTTATTAATAATGCCCCAGATGTTTCCTAATTAAAAAGTAAACAAAAGGTAAAAATAAATTAATGGGGTTTCAATAATCGGGACCCCCACCAGGGTTGGACTGGTCCATCGGGGAACCGGTGAATGCACCGGTGGGCCCCGAGCCCCGACTATTAGTCCTCATGTCATGGGGGCCCGATCGGGATCCTGACCATCCCGATCGGGCCCCTGACCAGTGGCGTTACGATCGGGTACGGGGTCCGCGGCCAGCTGGAGCCGGACCACTATGATAGCGGTCGGGGAAAGCCTGGTTCCCCGACCACTATACATACTGTTATTGGAAAGGGGCCCTGGCTTATTGCAGGCCCCTTTCCAATAGATGGCAGCCCAGGGGAGGTGACTGAAAATAATAAATACATATTCTCTCTCTCTCTCCTGGGCACAGCGTTCTCTCCGGCGCTTCTCCGTCATGACTGAGGCCTGTGATTAGGCCCCAGCGGTCACATGGGGCGCGGCCACGTAATGACGTCAGTGCGCCCCATGTGACCGCTGAGGCCCAATCACAGGCCTCAGCAGCGTCATCGGAAAAGGGCCTGAAGACGCTGAAGACGACAGGATGGAGCGAGGATGCCAAGGAAAGGTAAGGCAAGGTGAGTATGAGAGTTTGTTATTTTTAATCACTTCCCCTGGGCCTCCGATTATTATACTCTGGGGTCTGAGGAGACCCCAATGTATAATAATAACACCGAAGCGGAGGGGGGCTCTTGGGCAACTATAATACTGGGTGGGTGCCACTATGGAGCTTATAATACTGGGTGAGGGCCACTGTGGATCTTATAATACTGGGTGGGGGCCTCTATGGAGCTTATAATACTGGGTGGGGGCCACTGTGGAGCTTATAATACTGGGTGGGAGCCACTATGGAGCTTATAATACTGGGTGGGGGCCACTGTGGAGCTTATAATACTGGGTGGGGGCCACTGTGGAGCTTATAATACTGGGTGGGGGCCACTGTGGAGCTTATAATACTTGGTGGGGGCCACTGTGGAGCTTATAATACTGGGTGGGGGCCACTGTGGAGCTTATAATACTGGGTGGGGGCCACTGTGGAGCTTATAATACAGGGTGGGGGCCACTGTGGAGCTTATACTCCATACAGTGGCTCCTTCATTTTTTTTTTTAATTACGCAGTGGCAGGTGAAAAAAACAAAACAAAAAAACCCCCCACAAACTTTCTTTCCTGTCCCCAGTGTCTCCCAGAGCAGTTCGGTCCTGCAGTTCTGTTGTTTTCTTCCAGCTGACGTTCCCTCTGCACGTGACTACCTGTGACGTCACGTGACCCCTGAGGCCAATCAGTGGCCTAAGGGAAGGGACCTGGGACGTCACAGCCAGTGAGGAATTCCGGCAAAAAGAAGACAGCGGAGCTGCAGGACCGGACCGTGCTGGGAGGACACCAGAGCACCGGAGACAGGTGAGTATGTTTAGCATGTTTTGTTTTTTTTTGGGGGGGGGGGGGGGGGGGGATTCACCTCCCCCAGACTAATTATAAAAAAGAAAAAAATTATACTGGACAATCTCTTTAAAGTGTGGCGCATTAGGGGTGTATATTAAAGGGGTTGTCCAGGCATAATTTGTTATGGTTTATCTTCAGGATAGGCCACAGATACCTGATCTGTAGGGGGCTGACCCCGGACCGATCAGCTGTATGGAGCCACTTCTGATGCCCGTACTGTACACAATACAGGGCCAGAAGCAGAAAGCTCTGTCCACTATATAGGGGCTGGGTACCTTCACTGTATTTCAGCACTTATTGAAGTCAGTAGGAGTTGAGCTGCAGTAAAGGCGCGGGGCTGCTATACAGCGGATGGAGCTTTCTGCTTCCGGCCCTGTGTTGTGTACAGAACAGGTGCCGGAAGTGGCTCCGAATAGCTGATGGGGCTGTGTGTCAGCCCTCTACCGATCAGGTATTTATGGTCTATCCAGAGCATAGGCCATAAAAAAGATTAACCCTGGACAACCCCTTTAATATGCCCCACACAGTTTAATGTCCACCCCCACAGGATGTTAGCCCCCATCACTGCTTCCACACAATATAATGACCCCATCACTATTCCCCATACAGTATGGGGGACCAGTGAAGAGGCCACTATGTGGGGGGACCAGTGAAGTGGCCACTATGTGGGGGGACCAGTGAAGTGACCATGAAAATTTGGCCCAGACAACCCCTTAAAAGAGGTTGTCCATAAACTGGAGCGACCACTGTGTCGGCCGTCAGGGAGGTGTAAAAATAAGAAAATTTTTAAAAAAGCATACTCACCTGTCCCCAGCACCCCGATGTCCCCTGCCTGTGTCTGTTCGGTCTCATGGCGGCGCCTCATTTCTGGAAATCCTGTACCTAATTGGTCTTAGCGGTCACATGAGGTGCAGGACTCCCAGCAAGGCGTCGCCGGCATGAGACTGAATGGACACTGGCAGCAGACAACGGAGCGCCGGGGACAGGTGAGTATGCTTTTTAATTTACTTATTTTTTACTTTACACCTCCCGCCAGCTACATGGGTTGTTCCAATTCCTTCGACAACCTCTTTAAAGGATTTGTCCATCTTCCTAATATTGATGGCCTGTCCTTAGGATAGGCCATCAATATTACATCTATGATGATACAACAGCCAGAACCTCTGCAGATCAGCTTTTCCAGGACAGTGCGGCTACAGGTAAAGGTAACAATTCTAGGAGCCACGCTGTTCACTTGCCATACAAGGTGTAGCAGTAGGTTTAGGTAGTGCAGTGGTGCACATGGTATAGTGGTTGAGCAGCATGGCTCCCGGCATGTTATTACCTTTAGCCGCCCTGTCTCGGTACCGCTGATCTGCAGGGGTTCTGATGGTGGGCCCCTAGAAACAATTCCACTGGTGGGCCCTAGACATCCCAGTCCGACACTGACCCCCACTGATCACCTGTTTGAATGAACCATGGTACCTGTGTAAGTGCCGTGACACATTCTCTGTTTACAGTGTCATTCATCTCATAGTGGCCATGTAATGTAACTACAGCCTCGTCCTATGCACATCTATGTGACAAGGATGGAATTACATCACACGGTCACTATAAACAGACAGCGTGTGATATAAACAGGCGCCATAGCCCCTTCTTACAGCTGATCAGTGGGGAATCACTTATCTCTTATTGATGATCTATTCTGAGGATAGATCATCAATTAAAAATGAACCGGAAAACTCTTTAAGCCTAAGGCCCCACGTGGTGTCCTGCAGCAAAAAAGTGCTGTTCTTCCTGCTGCGCTTTGCACAGAAAGTTCGCAGAGGTTTCCTCTCTGGACTATCTGCTTCAATTATATCTACAGGGAAATCGGGAGCGTTTCCATAGGAATGCTGCGATTTCCAAAACCACGATTGTTTTGGAAATCGCAGAATGTCCACTGCGCATATTTTACCACAAAGTGGGGATGGGATGAGGCCCCATGTGGCAAAAACGCCACAGGAAAAAAAAATGCGGCATTTTACAGTTCCTGCAAAGTGGATGGGATTCTAGCAAATCCCATCCACACATTGTGGAAAAATGCGTGCAGCAGACACTCTGCGATTTCCAAAACTATTGCGGTTTTGGAAATCGCAGCATGTCAAATTATACCTATGGAAACACTGGCGGTTTCCTTATAGGTATAATGGAAGCAGAAAGTCTGCAGACATCGATCTAGTTAAAAGTAAAAGATGTATTAATGGCAGCCCCGGGGGGGCCCTACAATGTCAGTGGGCCCAGGGCAGCCGCCCCCCGCGGCCCCACCGCTAGCTACACCTCTGCTGTTACATATCTGTTTGTAAGGGTCTTGCCAACCGTAGCAACCCTGACACTACTGCAGGGGTCTGGGAGGAAGGACAGAGACAAGTGAGCCCTAATCTCACCCCAGCCACTGTCCCTTCCTATTGCCACAGTTACCCTAAATGGTAAAAGGACAACCTGAAGACAAGCCCTATACTGGGTAAGTGACACAGAGAACAGGACAAGACAAAAACAACACAGAAGCAGAGTGAGCAAGCCAAGGGGTCAGTAACAAACGAGCAAAGCAGTACAAAGTCAAAATCCAAGAGAATAGTCAGGGGCAAGCCAAAGGGTCAGAGAATCAAGTAACAAAGTATCAAGGAGTATAGAAAGAGAGCAGGCAAAACACAAGTGTAATAACCGGCAGCCATGTGAGGGCTGACAACCTGTTTATAGAAAGTCTGGGGCCAGCCCCAGAGCTGATAGGTACACAGGCTGTCAATCACTCAGGCCAGGAAGAGATTAACTCTATGCAGTCCAGAGAGAAATGTTCCTAATTACACGGTTGTGGCTTTACACAGCAAGAGAACTAGGACCATGTTCAGACTGAGCATCAAGAAGCTTACACAAAGAACCAAATTGACGCCTCCTTCGCCGCAGCGTGCGAGCGGAGGGCGGCGCCGAGACCCGAAACGGCAGAGACGTTACACTGTTTCTATTATTATTCTATTTTTCTTTGCTATTAGCCTGCCTGACTATCTATCTATCTATCTATCTATCTATCTATCTTCTATCTCTCTATCTCTCTATTTGTCTTTCTCTGTCTAATTTTGCTGTTTTTCAATCTCAGTTATCTCTCTTTTTATTACTTATTACTTTCTATCAACTTTCTAACTTTCTGTATGATCCATCTATCTATATATATGTTTCTGTTATCCATCTCTGTTTTCTTCCTGTATTATTTGTCTTTTTCTAATATATTTTTATTTCTATTTATCTATTATCTATTTATCTATCTTTTCTATCTATCTCATCATTTTATCTGTTTATCTCATCATTTTCATCTGTTTCTATTACTGTTTTGTTTTTCACTGCTATTAGTTTCTCTATTTATCATCTATCTATCTATTTTTGTTGTATCTTTCTCTACCTATTCCTTTCTGTCATCTTTCTACCTTTCTCTACAGACTATCTGTCTATCTATTTGTATTATCCTTCTCTGTTATATTTCTCGATTATCTCTCTTTTTCTATGCTATTCTATCTGTCTATCTATCTCTCTATCTATCTCTATTATCTGTCTATCTCTATTATCTATATATCTCGGAATTTTTTGTCATCTTTCTCTATTATCTTTCTTTTTCTAATATCTATAATCTATCTATCTATCTATCTATCTATCTATCTATCTATCTATCTATCTATCTATCTATCTATCCTTTCCTCCATTATCTTTCTCTATGATCTACCTTTTTATCTATCTATCTATCTATCTATCTATCTATCTAAAATAGTATACAATTCTTGCCTTTCCATTAGTGATTTGACAGCTTTATTTTGTTTTATACTTGAAGAATGGCAGAATGCTGGAAAAAGTACAGCTCTTGTAAAATGTTGGTATTAAAATTGCTTTACTGAGGGAATTACTGAGACAACAGTTGTTGTAGAAACGCAAACTTTATCGTTATAAAATAGCAGTGTTTTTACTGAGCTATATAATTATTTATATTTATAATATGTAGCCATAGGCCATAGCATTTAGTGATGCCTATCATTTTCTGAAATCAATACACTGTGAAAGTTTACAGGCAGCAGTTTTTGCTTAGACTGCCTGTCAGAAATCCAGCATTGCAGATCTGTCTAAATTTTACTGTGAGAATAGTCAAGCATGCATTAAATAAGTAAAAATATAAATAAATATATAATTGTTTTCAGGCTTTGAACTGATGATGAGCTTTTTTTTTTTTACGTTTCTATCGAAGAAAAGAAGGAAAGTGTTTTATGGAGCTGTTAATATAACCAAATATATGAGCAGTACACACATATTGGTATACAGATAAACAGTGCTATTACTGCTGAGAAAACAAAGGACAACTATTTTACTGTATAACATTCTATACAAATAAAATTCAATGCTTCCAGATGTAAAACTGAAAGCTTCTGTCCCCAAATTCAAAATTTGTAGCAGAATTGCCATTTTCGATGTTTTATTCATAACACTAGTGTCTTCCTAAGGGGCTGATGAACTTTTGGGGTCTCAAAAGCCTTGGTATACACACATGTGTACACTTATGGCTGTCAATCACTGATAGGACCACCCGGTTAACAACCAGGTCTATGGAGTAGGCCAAACCACTGACCTCAAGTCTTACTCCACTATTTTTCCACAGCCTGACTCCAACTCATTCATGGTCAGTCAGAAGCAGTAAAGAGCCTCCAATTTGATAAAAAGCTAGTGATTGAATTCCTCTAAAACTAAATATGCATCTAATTAATTATACAGTATGAATAATTGTCTAATATAGTTAAAAATAAGCATTTTATTTTTAAGCCGAGGTCAGAGTCAGTGGCGTTACCCATCTCCAACTCCACCTGAAATTGATCCCAACTCCCACTCCACAGCCCTGTTAACAGCTAAGTTGAGAATATTCAAAAATATAAATGAATGTTGAATATTTTGTAAAAAGCTATCAGTCTGCTCAATTCTTCAGGTTCTAAAACTTACTGCCTCAGGTAGGACTGCAGTGTCACAGTAACTGTAAATAGCTTCTGCTAAAGATCTGCAAGGACTATACTATTAAATATGTTGGTACCTTTCTACTATATCAAGTAAGTCTTTATGAATAAACACAGTATAACAGTAAGGACATTTATGACATTTACTAAATAAAAAAAAAAAAAACATTCTATTGGACCCCTTTAATTTTGTATCACTAAAATTGAAGGTCTTTTTTTGTCTTACTGATCTGTGATCTAAAACAAGACTTCCACAATTTATTATATTATATTTAAGGTTCCCATATACATACGAGCAAAGTTCTTACAGGAAATAAGCTGCGTTCATAGGTATTTATCAGCAGTTTACTCCACTCTACCCTTAAAAAGCAATGCATGCTTAGCTGAACCGAGTATGCTGGAGATGGGAAGAATAGCTATTGGCTAAAAAGCATTCTGTCTACAGCTATTTCAGGGCACCTTTAGAGTTGATGAGAACGGTTAAGACGTCATGATTGAAGAATATTCATGATTGAAGAATGATTTGGGAGTGTGGGAGAAAAAAAATAGCAGCATAGATAAAAGTTTAACGTTACTGGACATCAGTCTTTTTTCAAAGTAAATATATAAATATAAATGATAAATATGTCTTCTCTCAATTTACTGCCATATCCAGTTAAAAAAAAAAGACACTGGACAGAAACCTTACAGCCCCATTATAAGTTAATATGGGTACAACAAAATGAATGGATGTTAACAGAAAAATGGATGTGTCCTGTAAGGAAGTATAAGTCATGGCATCAGTGTGAACGAAGAATAAGGGTGTCATCATAAGATTTTTTTTTTCTTTTTGCCTTTAGTTACGCAGTCGGGTTACCCAGATTGTTCCCTTGTGAAATGGAGTGATTTAAGGCTATGTTCACATCTCAGTTTCTCTTCCATTTATAACAGAAGACTGGACAGGCTAGAGTGCAGCCTAGGAAAGTGAAAAACACATTAAGAATTTAGAAGGACTCCATAATAAATTATTAAAAGGGAAACTGTAGTTTCCCTTTTGAGACATAAATACACATTTAAATCATTTTACTCTTTTTTTTTCATTTTTGTTAGTTCAGGAAACATTCTATTTCTTTTCTACAGAGAATAAAGTAGAGTTGTGTATTTTCTTTTTTCATTTTCCTTTGTTTTAATTTATGTTTTTCTTTTCAGCTGATTACCTGACACATCGAGGTTTACCACTTCACCGACAGAACATGGCAAAGATTATGATGTGACCACAAAAAGGATTTGCTTCTATGGACATTACCTTTTACTTTCAGAGTAGACAATCATATCACAATGCAGAACATTCTACCTTCGTTAAAAACATGACCTTAAAATAAAAAATTATGAATATTTAATGTCACTTTTCATTTTCAAATGTCTACTGAAATACAAATGACTAAGTGTTTTAAGCATCAAGAATAATTTCTTCCCTGATTGCTTTGATAAAAGAGGTAAAGAAAGGACTCCAGGAATTCGCATTAATTACACTGTTGGTTATGAGTAATTGACATTGCAGTCTTAGGTATAAGTGCTGTCATTAAAGGGGCTGGCTCACAAAGATAACTCTTGTCTATGTGACCCCTCTCTATGAGTCAGAGCAGAGGTACTGCTAACAAAGAGCAGCTCTTACTTAGAGAAACGCAATCTTGATCAGGCAACAGCTTCAGTACGATCATGTTGTGTTCAACAGATAACCTCATTAAAGGGGTTTTCTTGGCTCTATCAATTGATGACCTGTTCTTTGGATAGGTCATTAATTGAAAATCAGCAGCAATCCAAAACTCAGAAGGACTGCTTCCACTTTACAGGCCATGTGACGTTACTTTCGCAGCTGAACTGCAATACCGAAAACAGGTGCTGTACAATGAATATAGCTTGCTGTACTTGATTTCCTATGAATAGGCTGCAGTGCTCACCCAAACACTGCGGCCTCTTCAAACAGTTGATTGTTCTGGGTGTTGGACTCCCCAGCTATCTTCATCATCAATTGATAAGCCAGAAAAATGGTCATCTTCAGATTGATTGGAATTGATAAGCCATGGTCATCTTCAGATATATTGTAATGTGACTTGAGTAATGTAAAGTCCCAGTATTCATAGTAATGCGAAAGTCAAACTAGATGGCATTGTCTAAGAGGCAAAACCATTTGTAGTCTTTACAGAACAAAATAGACCAACCAATTATACTTCAATCTAAGCAAACACCTCCACAGTTATTTATAAGCTCAGTAATGCTTGCTATGGATGCATTTCTCAGTAACAGACACTTGCTTACTCAATATGTAGTGCAACATCAATAAAGCACCTATACTCTTGTGTAGTGTCCTATACCCTTCAACCCTTCCAAAAACTTAAACCCACCCCAAATGGTGAGACCAAGCTATGATCAGGACCCTCCAGTGTTGCAGAATAGGAAATGCTGGTCTACTTTTGCTGTTAATAGTGATAGACAAAACCCTTGACAGGAGTTTGGATGCATATATGAGCAGAGTTTTAATCATATTATGTATGTAAATCAGTTTTTCTTCAGAAAGAAGAAAACTGTCTTTCTAGTGCTACATATAGGATGTGTTCTTACTTATGACAAGTTAAGTACTTTTTTTCTAAAAACAACATAACTTTGTGATAATTCATCATTTTAACATGCTAACTATCCTGTTTGTGTCTATGTGTAGTCACCCATTGGCAGATGTTGTGAATTACAACCTTTCAAGACTTTGGTTAGCATGATGTGATATTGTGTTTAATTGGTTTCATGAGAAAGAGGCACATTTAACCAAACTGGAAATCAGTTAAATATTGACACATCTGCAGCTACCTTGTAGGTCAATGCCTGACCTATCAAAGAGCCTTGAAACATGACTAAGGATATCATCCAAACCAGATATCCCCCAGAGCAAGTACTGGTTGACTAGGTGAGATGTCTTTGCAGCTCCTGGTGGGTTGGCTCGCTCTCTTTGCAGAGATCTAGCTGGTATATGGAATCTTACAGGAAATCTCTCTGACAAAACATATGCTAATTAGCTCTCCTCCAGCAAAAAGAAAACTATCTCTCTAGTGTTACCCCTAGGTAGCTAGGTTCTGTACATTGAAAGTTAACAAGTAACCCATTGATGTGCTTCTGAAACATGATTTGTAGACAGCTGATTCAGAGTTGCAAGGTACTGTACAAAATAACACAATATGTATAACATATATACATATTGTATAGCTCAACACACTAAATGATGTGTTACTCTAAAAGTACAAATTATAAGAATGAAAGTCAAATGGGCAAAAAACGAAAAAGGATTTTTACACTAGTACAGGGGTAGGCAACCTTTTTTGTTCATGTGCCGATTTAGATTAAAAAATCAAAGTTGAGGTACTCGGAGTGGTGGTCAGTCATTGTAAGTCTGACGACCCCTGCACATGGTATTATGTCCCATAACGGCCCCTGCACACAGTATTATGTCTTATAGCGGATCCTGCATATGCAGGGTCGGACTGGCCCACTGGGGAACCGGTGAATCCACCGGAGGGCCCCGAGCCCCGACTATTAGTCCTCATGTCATGGGGGTCCGATCGGGATCCTGACCATCCCGATTGGGCCCCTGACCAGAGGCGTAACGATCGCGGTCGCAGGGGGTGCGACCGCGACCGGGCTCAGCGGGGTATGGGACATGTGGCCAGCTGGAGATGGCCGGGCCCCGGACCATTATGATAGCGGTCGGGGAAACCTGGTTCCCCGACCGCTATACATACTGTTATTGGAAAGGGGCCCTGGCATATTGCAGGCCCATTTCCAATAGATGGCAGGGCAGGGGAGGTGACTCAAAATAATAAACACATATTCTCACCTCTCCTGGGCACAGCGTCCTCTCCGGCGCTCCTCCGTCATGACTGAGGCCTGTGATTAGGCCCCAGCGGTCACATGGGGCGCGGCCGCGTAATGACGTCAGTGCGCCCCCACGTGACCGCTGAGGCCCAATCACAGGCCTCAGCAGCGACGTCGGAAAAGGGCCTGAAGACGCTGAAGACAGCAGGATGGAGCGAGGATGCCAAGGAAAGGTAAAGCAAGGTGAGTATGAATGTTTGTTATTTTTAGTCACTTCCCTGGGCCTCCGATTATTATACTCTAGGGTCTGAGGAGACCCCAGAGTATAATAATAGCACTGAAGCAGAGGGGGGCTATTGGGCGCATATAATACAGGGTGGGGGCCACTGTAGAGCTTATAATACTGGGTGGGGGCCACTGTAGAGAGGATATAATACTGGGTGGGGGCCACTGTAGAGCTTATAATACTGGGTGGGGACCACTGTAGAGAGCATATAATACTGGGTGGGGGCCACTGTAGAGCTTATAATACTGGGTGGGGGCCACTGTGGAGCTTATAATACTGGGTGGGGGTCACTGTGGAGTTTATACTCCATACAGTGGCTCCTTCATTTTTTTTTAAATTACGCCGGAGCAGGTGAAAAAAACAAAACAAAACAAAAAACCCCCAAACTTTCTTTCCTGTCCCCAGTGTCTCCCAGCGCGGTTCGGTCCTGCAGTTCTGTTGTTTTCTTCCAGCTGAAGTTCCCTCTGCACGTGACTACCTGTGATGTCACGTGACCCCTGAGGCCAATCAGCGGCCTAAGGGAAGGGACCTGGGACGTCACAGCCAGTGAGGAATTCCGGCAAAAAGAAGACAGCGGAGCTGCAGGACCGGACCGTGCTGGGAGGACACTGGGGACAGGTGAATATGTTTAGTGTGTTTTTTTTTGTTTTTTTTTTGGGGGGGGGGGTAGGGGGGATTCACCTCCCCCCGGACTAATTATTAAAAAAGAAAAAAAATTATACTGGACAACCTCTTTAAAGTGTGGCGCATTAGGGGGGCCCTGGGGGGTATATTAAAGGGGTTGTCCAGGCATAATTTGTTATGGTTTATCCTCAGGATAGGCCATAGATACCTAATCTGTAGGGGGCTAATCCCGGATCGATCAGCTGTACGGAGCCACTTCTGATGCCCGTCCTGTACACAACACAGGACCAGAAGCAGAAAGCTGTCCACTGTATATTAGCCGAGCACCTTCACTGCATCTCAGCTCTTATTGAAGTCAGTAGTAGCTGAGCTGCAGTGAAGGCGCCGGGCTGCTATACAGCGGATGGAGCTTTCTGCTTCCGGCCCTGTGTTGTGTACAGAACGGCCTCCGGAAGTGGCTCTGAACAGTTGATGGAGTCGTGTGTCAGCCCCCTACTGATCAGGTATTTATGGCCTATTCTGAGCATAGGCCATAAAAAAGATTAACCCTGGACAACCCCTTTAATATGCCCCACACAGTTTCATGTCCCCCCACAGGATGTCAGCCCCCATCACTGCTCCCACACAATATAATGACCATATCACTGTTCCCCATACAGTATGGGGGACCAGTGAAGAGGCCACTATGTGGGGGGACCAGTGAAGTGACCATAGAAATATTTGGCCCAGACAACCCCTTAAAATAGGTTGTCCATAAACTGGAGCGACCACTGTGTCGGTCGCCAGGGAGGTGTAAAAATAAGAAAATTAAAAAAAAAAAAGCATACTCACCTGTCCCCAGCACCCCGATGTCCCCTGCCTGTGTCTGTTCGGTCTCATGGCGGCGCCTCATTTCTGGAAATCCTGTACCTAATTGGTCTTAGCGATCACATGAGGTGCAGGACTCCCAGCAAGGAGTCGCCGGCACGAGACTGAATAGACACTGACAGTGGACAACGGAGCGCCTGGGACAGGTGAGTATGCTTTTTAATTTACTTATTTTTTACTTTACACCTCCCGCCAGCTACATTGGTTGCTCCAATGCCTGGACAACCTCTTTAAAGGATTTATCCATCTTTCTAATATTGATGGCCTGTCCTTAGGATAGGCCATCAATATTACCTCTGCTATGATACAACAGCCAGGACCTCTGCAGATCAGCTTTTCCAGGACAGTGCGGCTACAGGTAAAGGTAACAATTCTTGGAGCCACGCTGCTTACTTGCCATACAAAGTGTAGCAGTAGGTTTAGGTAGTGCAGTGGTGCACATGGTATAGTGGTTGAGCAGCATGGCTCCCAACATGTTATTACCTTTAGCCGCCCTGTCTCGGTACCGCTGATCTGCAGGGGTCCTGATGGTGGGCCCCTAGAAACAATTCCACTGGTGGGCCCTAGACATCCCAGTCCGACACTGTGCATATGGTATTATGTCCCATAGTGGCCCCTCACACGGTATTATGTCCCATAGCGGCTTTTGTACATGGTATTATGTCCCATAGCAGCTCCTGTACACGGTATTATGTCCCATAACGGCCCCTGCACACGGTATTATGTCCCATAGCGGCTCCTGCACATGGTATTATGTCCCATAGCGGCTTCTGTACACAGTATTATGTCCCATAGCAGCTCCTGTACACGGTATTATGTCCCATAATGGCCCCTGCACATGGTATTATGTCCCATACTGGCCCCTTCACACGGTATTATGTCCCATAGTGGCCCCTGCACACGGTATTATGTCCCATAGTGGCCCCTGCACACAGTATAATATTCTAACTTTTATAATATTCCAATTGTTGCCACTCATTAGCTATTGTTATACTGTGGGGTCTATTCAGACCCCAGAATATAATAAGCGGAGTGCCAAGAGAGGTGACAAACATAAAAAACAATGTTACTCACCTTTTCCTGCGCTCCGCAGCCGCTCTGTCCTCTTTGGCGGTTCTGCCTGTAGTCAGTGACCGCTGATTGAGTCTCAGGGGTTACGTTACATCATTATGCGTAATGATGTCAGACGTGACCCCTGAGGCCCTGTCAGCAGTCTCTTACGTCAGGCAGAAGCGCCCGAAGAGCACAGAGCAGCTGGGGGCTCCGCTTATTATACACAGGGGTCTGAAGAGACCCCACAGTATAGTAATTACAGTTTCGTTTCAGCCATGTTTGGTCCGATCGAAACTGCTGGGTAAGGACTCGAGCTGCCGTGCCAGGGAAATAAGCCTCATGTGCTACTCTTGGCACACGTGCCGGGGGTTGCCGACCCCTGCGCTAGTATAATGTTAGTAAGAAAAACAGAAGCTCCTACTGAGTGGTATTGGAATGCAGGCAACACATAATGGTTGATGTTTACTTTAAACAAATGCTTCACAATTATACAAGTTGAAAATCCATCAAAAATACTAGCAAGCTAGAGTTGTATCTGCATTTAAGAGTTTATGGAGAATCAATAGTAACTAATGGTTAACCAAATGGTATAACTAACATCGGGACAATATATAATATGTACAAACATCTTATGTGAGTAGATTTATTTTCAGTAATAAAATATTTCAGTATTCACTAGTCTTACCTGTAAATCATTCCAAATTCTATCTTCATATACCTGTACAATATAAAGGAAGATATTTGACAGTCAGTATGCTAAATGTGCATACTTTAATCACAACTGCACCTTTAATATTTATAAATTAGAATCTATACTTTTCTTTATCAATATTTATATGTTCATATTTGATAATATTCAGGTCACCCTCTCTGCAGCAGCAATGGTATTGAGTGCCATCAGCTATGCTGTAAAAATCTTACTCAGAGGACCAAACCTTATATTCACATTGCTGGCATACTATACTGAACAGATTTCATGGGCTTTAAGTATGAAAGTGTATACAGTACAATGTCATGTTGGCACAAATTTGGCAGAGCATGTGTAATTTGAAGTGGATCCCTTATTGACACACAACACTGTAGCATGAGAAGCAAATATTATAGCAGCTCCTGCCGAAAAGCTGATAAACTGTGTTTATTAAGAGTATTATTATTTGTCATTATTTATTTATATTTCTTTTTGAGAATTAATGTTATATTCTCTAGTACTTTTTCATTACATTATTGCAATATTGTGTTTTTATTCTTTTCATGTACAATGGGCTATATCATTTTTAGAATCTACGATGGTTTGTTCTGTGTCCTACTGGCTTGATCCATTTAGCGTCTGCAGTTTGTCCTCCTTTTAACTATAATATATTGTTTTTATTATGTTTTGTTGCTAAAAGTAATTTATGTTATTTTTGTTTTGTTTTTTCCTTATTGTTTGGTTAGCCTGGATTATGGAAGGGGCCCACCTTACAAAGCTCTGTAGAAATATCTCTCTATCTCATTTAAAACAAAAGTTACGAATGTCAGATTATGGTGACACTAAGACATTTGGAAAACTACATTTTCTGTTGCAGATTTTGCGGTGTTTTTATATTATACAGATTATGGGATTTATTTTATTACATGCACCCAGTGCTCTTTATAATATGTAAGGTGCACAAGTAAACCTTTTTGCTGAATATCTTGATATAAATAATCCTCAATCTAGGCATTTATGAGGAGCTTCTAAACATTTTCTATACATGGTAATGTTACAAGTTTTAAACTCATGGCTATAGAGATAGTTGCTTGACCCCCTAGAGGTGGTGATTAGAAATGGGCACAGTGAAGCATATTGTATTATGCATTTAGATACTTGGTTTTCTGGAGGCTTGAATTATAAGACAGACCTTTTATATATTTCTTAATTGAGTGTACAGTAGATGTAAAGCATTTTCTGACTTTGATGGCTAATTTTTACATTTTATGTCCTAGTTTTATATTGTGTCACTTGTTTATTTAGCAGAAACTATGTGAGGAACTGCAGACATGCTGGTATATATGTCTGCAGTCCATTCCATTTGTTAATGACATAAGATCCGGTCTAATGGTCCAAAACCTGTTGGAAGATTATGTACATCATGTTTTAATGTTGGAAATAAAGTCATGTTGTTTTTAACACTACAGAGTGCTGGAATTCCCCTGCTTTTCTGGAGATTACCGTCATTGTACCAATCCATAGAATAACTTTAATGTTAATACAGAAAGACCATATAAGTGATGCAAGTAGGAAGTCTTTATTTATCCATCATGTAAGCAGAAAATAACATGGCCAGTGTATCAGTCCTACTTAGACCTTGATCAAGACCTGGTATCTGTTGCTGAGGGAGACGTTTTTACTGTACAGAATATGCTGCAAAAACAAATCCCATAAGAAAATGGCATAACTGCTCTTTTTTCCAATTCCACCCCATTCTGATGTTTTCTAGTTTCCCAAAACCTTGTATGGGAAATTTATTTATCCCATTAGGATGTACAATTTATCCTACAAAAATCAAACTGTCAGAAGGAAAAAGTCCAAGGGTTAATGTGAATATTACATGTTTACAGTGATAAATACTTTAGAATAAAGTATCTATTGAGAATAATATTTTACATTTTCTTTTAGCAATAAATGTAC
Source organism: Leptodactylus fallax (assembly GCA_947044405.1). Taxonomy (NCBI): domain Eukaryota; kingdom Metazoa; phylum Chordata; class Amphibia; order Anura; family Leptodactylidae; genus Leptodactylus; species Leptodactylus fallax. The sequence goes on along the minus strand of CAMRHE010000051.1, from coordinate 7,293,731 downwards.
AGTATTGTAACGTTTAAAGAAAATTCGAATGCATAATTCCCAAAACTGAATACATTTTTGCCTCATCATTTCAAGAAAGGAAAATTCTTTATAGGAGAGGCAAGAATAACAGAATTAAAGCAAATGCTCATTGTAAGTGAGGTTCATAAAGTATGATTAGATGGGTATAATAACTCTGTCAGCAAATCTACTGACATGGCTAATGGTAGCAAGTTAAAGTAGATGTAAATTATTCACGTAGTTGATGGCCTCCACTTCCTTCTCTACTATTCTGATCCTACACAATTGCACTATAAGCTATTTAAGATTAAGCATTGTCTGAAAGAAATATAGAAATAAGAAAAATAGATAGATAGATAGATAGATAGATAGATAGATAGGTAGATAAATAGATAAATAGATAGATTTTTTTTTCTTTTTAACACACATTCATTACCATGTAATAAATGTATCAAGTGCTACATAAATAAAACTGAGTATGACTATGCATGATAATTAGAACATATGGAACACAGTTGACAGGCTTGTCATCAGATAAACAAGTTGAATGACAAGCTATGCCTTATTCAGAGATGTTCTGCCGATTTTGAGCTTTTCTGACAATATTTTCTCTATACTGTATATTTAATTTGGTGTGATCTCTGCACAAATGGGCAGTGAATCGAGGAATCCATTCCCTGATCCAAGTATTTACATGTCTGTTATTTTTAGAAGGATGTGAGCAGTAACCGTGGGTAGTGGTGCTTACAGTCCCAATAATTAGGTTTAACTTCAGTTTAATAGCACAGAGACAGACTTCTCATAAATACAAGTATTATTACTCTCTCTACAAAAAAATCTAGTTATTTCATTTATGTAATAATGATATACCATACAGATTGAATCATTCCTATCCTAACACATTATAGTAAACTAAATTAACAACTATTTTTGTTTTGCATATTCTGCAGTTCAAAAAGCTAAACATCTACTGCATCATTCCACAGCTTTGCTATTCTACCAACATATTGCACAGCTCTGAATATAGCACATTTTAAAAGGGGTTTTCCAGGACTATAATATTGGTTGCTATGGCTTTTCACTTCTTACCAAGCACAGTATGGTACATCATATAGTGGCTGTGCTTGGTATCTTGTTTTTATACCTAGACAAAAAACTAAAATTTAAAAAATGCAAAAAATTATTTTAGTCGCCATAGTCTGAAATCTGTAATTTTTTTGTTTTCCTGTATGGAGCTGTGTAAGATGCATTTTTTTGCAGAACAAGATCATACTTATATAATTTTAGGGAATGTCTGACATTTTGATTTTTTTTTTTTTTGCAAAAAACAGCAATTTGGCTATCTTGATTATATTTTTACTACTATGGTGTTCACCATATGAGATAAATAATTTTATATTTTTATACTTCAGCCATTTTTGGGATATCTAATCTGTTTATTTTTGTTGACTGCTATATATTTATATAATATTTTAACTTTTTTACTTGCTTTCTTTGCATCCTGGGGGCAAGAACCTGTGATCATTAGATCACTTGTACCATAGACTATGATACTACTGTATTGCAGTTTATGGTAAAATCCCTGTATAACTATTGAGGTCAACCACAGGCAAGTCTCAATAGTTATATTACTATCACAGGTCTGGGAGCCTCCTGACTATCATAGTAAATGGCCCTAATGACTCTTGGACTCTAATCTCAGGTATTACTGTAAAACAGTGCAGACCCGATGTTTATGCTGCCTGCTCTACTTCTGAGTGGGCATGATATTTAAAGACCCAACATCCACCATACTATTACGGCAGATATCAAAAAGGAGTTAAAATCACCTGCAAATATTGTGTACTCTACCACTAAGCTGCAAGTTGTGATATACTATGTGTTCTAGTACCTTTATATCCAGCAATAACTTTTTCAGAAATGTGTTAATTTGTGCTTCTTCTATGAGATCAGACCAAATAAGCTATGCTAAACTCCCAACATACATCAATGAGCCATGAACCTACTGATGGTTTACTGCTTTTTCTTACTTGGAACACTTTTACTACTCTAGGTACTAAACACTACATGCTGGAACACCCCACAAGACCTGCAGTTTTGGAGATACTCTGAATCAGTCATTTAGCCATCACAATTTGGTCCTTTTCAATGTCGCTAAGATCCTTACGCTTGTATATATTTCCTGCTTACAACACATAAACTTTTAAGAACCAACTGTTCACTTGCTTACTATAATATTCAATGAATATTCAATATTCAACGTTATTTACTTCGCTTGTCAGTGGTTTTAATGTTATAGTTGATCAGTGTATACATATGTAGATTGCAAAGTCCTGAAAGGCTTTTATGCAGTTATGGTCTATGTATCCTCTGCATTTAAATTCTTTCCTGGTCTCATATGACTCATTGTATTCATGTTTGAGTAATTGTATTGCATAGCATAAACAAAAGACAATGGACCCCATGCTAGCCTGTATTTTTAACAGCAGAATTGATAGCTGTAAGTTTGCTGCTGAACTATGTAATGTCCACCTGAGCTACAGCTATTCATTTGGAAAAACGCTCTGTAAGGTATTCATAAGTACAGTAGTGCTCAAAGTAATTAAAAACTAATTAAAATGCACTGCATAAACCATAATCACTTGTGTCACCTGTACAGTTTCAAGTACATGACATAAAATGCATAAAGGTTCACATTCACATCTATTAGCTGTTAATATTAAAATATATTAACTTTACCTTTAATTCATCTTAGCAATGACAAGTTCAGAAATACAATTTTCTCAATAACAAGATATCAGGAACTGGGATTGTACAGTTGTATGAACTATGTTTGCTTACACATTCAGCTCTTCCCATGGACCTGTTGCACAGACTCAATGGGTGGGAATTTACTTAAAAGGCCCATCAGATTTTTGGTGCGAAAGTGGCACATTTTGGATACACGTCCATTTGCAACAAAAATGTGGTACTTTCTCTGTTTTCCGATCTACAACTTTTAGAAAAGTGGGCGGAGCAGGGCAGATATCATCACTGCTTTCCTGGGTGACCAAACAGATTTATTATATCTTGCGCCAGAAAACTGGCATGAGTTATAACTGAAATCTACGCCAGTACCTGAATAGTATAGATTTTAATTCTGGCACATCGGACCTCACAAGATGCCCCAGAATTATTAACAGGTCAGAGCCTCTTAGTCAAATAGGACCATCTAACACTCGTGGGGGAATACATTAAGACTGAGGGAGGAAATACTATTCTTACTAACTCCCCCCACCATCCCATTAGCACAAGCCGTCCTCTAAAGACCTACCACTCTCAAAAACTATTGTACTGAGGGCGCAAAATGGCTGCCTGAATACTGAGCACCAGCACCACTCAGCGACTATAGCCCTATTACATTTTGACTTATAGGTCTAAACTCAGAGTTATAACTATATTACGGCATGGTTAGGAAAGAGACAGCTGAAGAGGTCTGAAAACAACTTCATCAACTATTTTGAATGGGATTGCAGTAGAGATGGAGGAGACTCTTACTAGGACTCCCACCATAACTCACAACTGCCTAATTCTCCGACTTTCCACGCTTCTAAAGCAGATTTTCTGGATGGCTCAAAGGTTAATGAAGATCCCAGCTCTTTACTTACCTCCAACTCCAGAGGACATCCAAGCAATGGTTTGACCGAGACCAACATGGTACCACTCCATCCCACTCTCCTGATCAACATCAACAACAGGACCCTGACACTCCTCTGCAGAGTCCTGAAAAACAACGGCTGAGATTGGATTCATCTCGGAGGAATCAACTACAACCAGGAGACACTCATATATTTGACCAGTTTCCAGTATCTAATAACCCTGTGTCTGAACACACACTTAAAGATATGCTGGTTGGTTTGAGAAATTAAATGTGGAATGGCTTTTTGCAGCTTATTATACCCCTACAAACTTAGATGTCACATCTTGAAATGAGAACACAACATATTGAAAGCAAAATGAGGGACTTTTGCATCTTTATATAATAAAGTCATAAAAGCAAATAATGTCCTGGCTGAGGAAAAAGTGACAGATATTGAAGATCATTCCCGAAGGAAAAACCTAATGCTTAGAGGCATCCCAGAGAGTGTCTCTCCACCTGACTTGAGAGAATATCTTCAAAAGATCATTAAATAGCTTTTTTCTGAGTGTTCCCCACAAGATCTTTTCATTGATAGTATAGAGTCCCTCATCCAAAACATTTACCTGATGATGTTCCGAGTTATGCGCTGGCAAGAATTAATTTTCTCCATATTAAAGATCACTTTATGAACATATCTTGCAAACAAAAAGCAATGCCAGACCCATTCAGCTATGTGAAACTATATGCTGACCTGTCGGTTATAGCTTTGTGTCATCTATTGGGGCTTTCTAGCTAAGCTTATTATACTTAAAGGGGTTTTCCGGACAAAAAATGTTTTTTTTAAAAAATGCCTGTTAGTGCTATTAATGGGTTAATAAATGCACCCATATACCTTTAGCCGTGTTTTGAGTGATTTCTGGGTGTGTCTGGGAGCTCCTGGTATATTCTGCATTTGTTTACATGGTTCAGCTTCTGCTATTTAACTTCCACACTAACCCCTCTCACCTCACTCCCCCCTCCTACTTTACTCCCCCTCCTTCCTCTCTCTCCCTCCTCTCTCTCTCCTTCCCTCCCATACACCCTCTCCGTATCTCTCTAGATTTCCCGCCCACTACTAGCCCTTCCCTACCTACTCAGCCCAACCCCAATGGCATTATATAGTTACCTCTCTTCCTTCCATGGCTTCTTCTTGCGGGTCGGCCCCTCCTTGTTTACTGATACTGCAGGCACGCGCTCTTCTCCCAGCGCTGCTCTGTAGTGACAATCCACCTCTACTGTGCATGCGTGGGAGCTGCACAGTAGAGGTGGATTATCAGCAGCAGTGTGCAGAGCAGCACTGGGAGAAGCGACAGGAGTCAGGAAAGAAGGAGGAGTCGTCTTGCAGGAAGTAGCCTGGAAAGTAAGTATGATGAAGTGGATGGGGGGGGAGTACTAATGACGATCCGTTTCCGGGAATTGTGGAAACGGATCGTCACTGGATAATCAGAAAATGTCTCTGGGGCGGTCACATGACAATATACAGTACAGACCAAAAGTTTGGACACACCTTCTCATTCCAAGAGTTTTCTGTATTTTCATGACTATAAAAATTGTAGATTCACACTGAAGGCATCAAAACTATGAATTAACACATGTGGAATTATATACTTAACAAAAAAGTGTGAAACAACTGAAAATATGTCTTATATTCTAGGTTCTTCAAAGTAGCCACATTTTGCTTTGATTACTGCTTTGCACACTCTTGGCATTCTCTTGATGAGCTTCAAGAGTTAGTCACCTGAAATGGTCTGCCAACATTCTTGAAGGAGTTCCCAGAGATGCTTAGCACTTGTTGGCCCTTTTGCCTTCACTCTGCGGTCCAGCTTACCCCAAACCATCTCGATTGGGTTCAGGCCTGGTGACTCTCCTTCTTGGTCAAATAGCCCTTACACAGTCTGGAGGTGTGTTTGGGGTCATTGTCCTGTTGAAAAATAAATGATGGTCCAACTAAATGCAAACCGGATGGAATAGCATGCCGCTGCAAGATGCTGTGGTAACCATGCTGGTTCAGTGTTCCTTCAATTTTGACTAAATCCCCAACAGTGTCACCAGCAAAGCACCCCCACACCATCACACCTCCTCCTCCATGCTTCACGGTGGGAACCAGGCATGTAGAGTCCATTCGTTCACCTTTTCTGCGTCGCACAAAGACACGGTGGTTGGAACCAAAGATCTCAAATTTGGACTCATCAGAGCAAAGCACAGATTTCCACAGGTCTAATGTCCATTCCTTGTGTTCTTTAGCCCAAACAAGTCTCTTCTGCTTGTTGCCTGTCCTTAGCAGTGGTTTCCTAGCAGCTATTTTACCATGAAGGCCTGCTGCACACAGTCTCCTCTTAACAGTTGTTGTAGAGATGTCTGCTGCTAGAACTCTGTGTGGCATTGACCTGGTCTCTAATCTGAGCTGCTGTTAACCTGCGATTTCTGAGGCTGGTGACTCGGATGAACTTATCCTCCGCAGCAGAGGTGACTCTTGGTCTTCCTTTCCTGGGGCGGTCCTCATGTGAGCCAGTTTCTTTGTAGCGCTTGATGGTTTTGGCCACTGCTCTTGGGGACACTTTCAAAGTTTTCCCAATTTTTCGGACTGACTGACCTTCATTTCTTAAAGTAATGATGGCCACTCGTTTTTCTTTACTTAGCTGCTTTTTTCTTGCCATAATACAAATTCTAACACTCCATTCAGTAGGACTATCAGCTGTGTATCCACCTGACTTCTGAACAACACAACTGATGGTCCCAACCCCATTTATAAGGCAAGAAATCCCACTTATTAAACCTGACAGGGCACAGTGAAGTGAAAACCATTTCAGTTGACTATCTCTTGAAGCTCATCAAGAGAATGCCAAGAGTATGCAAAGCAGTAATCAAAGCAAAAGGTGGCTACTTTGAAGAACCTAGAATATAAGACATATTTTCAGTTGTTTCACACTTTTTTGTTAAGTATATAATTCCACATGTGTTAATTCATAGTTTTGATGCCTTCAGTGTGAATCTACAATTTTTATAGTCAGGAAAATACAGAAAACTCTTGGAATGAGAAGGTGTGTCCAAACTTTTGGTCTGTACTGTACATTTTTGATTAATTATGTTATTTAGAAAGTAGGATGGGGAAGGGTGTTTAGATTAGTGTAGGGATTTTAATTTATCCTGGAAACCCCTTTAAGAACAGCAAAACCTACATAGTCAAATCTTTAGTAGATGGCAAAGATGTTTTAAAAACTTGGAATATATTTCTGGAGGATCCTACCGAATAGCAAAGCTGCCATATAACCTCTTCAAACTACAATAAGCAGGATTCTTCGACCCCATCTGGAAGCAAAACATAAGGCTCGTTGTGACTTCTGGTGCTAGACAACAGTTTTAGTCATCGTCATCATTCTGGACATATTCCTTCAGGTTTAGGGTTCAGCCTTTGTTCTAAATCCACATTGTGCGTGCAGAGCTACTGTCTTTCTAACTTGTTTTGAAATTGATTTGATAGTTATTTCTACTGTTGTTTACATTTTTATCTTTGTTATTTCTGTCCATTCTGAGAAAGCTACATTTAAAGTAATTATATACTACTCAGAGACGCTAGCACACCTTGAGTAAACCAACAATACAGCTTCCCATGCTCATAATTAACATATCTTTGCAACACATTTCTTATTTGACCATTTTTCTAAGATGGTAATTAAATTTACATATATTAATATAAAAGGACTAAACTGTCCTCAAATGAGATTATTCTTATGGAAGGAGGTGATGTCCCTACATACAGATGTTTATTGTGTTCAAGAGACACATCTCATTTAGAGAGACAAAAGTAGAATAAAACATCTATAGTCTTCTAACTCAAAAAAGGGCCGAGAAGGTACTGTATTTTGTAGCATTCCTTGAACAGCTCACTTTATACTGTATCAAATAATTACAGAACTAATTAGAAATCAATATCATTTTTGAATAACGTGATGAGGGAGTTTAACAAGATTAAACAGGGAAATGTTATAGTGTGTGGTGACTTTAACAATGTAGTAGATCTTGACTCAAACACCACTAACCCACAGAGAAAATCTTCTCCTACTACTTCATGCCTAATTTATAATGAAGGTCTATATGATGTGTGGTGGACTGAAAAACATTTTACCCTTTTTTTCACCGTTTACTCCCATATTGATATGTTCCTAATAGACAAACAACCACTATTCCAAACAAAGAATGCCTCCATTGGATTTATAAAATGGTCCAGTCATGCCCCCATTACCCTTGTTCTAGAAGAAAAATTTAACCCACAGACCACACATACCTGGAGAAATAATAGATACAACATGCGACACTCAAAACTTAAACAAGAAATTGAGCGAGAACTAATAGAATTTTTTCAATGAAACACAGGCTCATTCTCTGATTTATTTATTCTATGACAAGCATGTGAGGTATCCTTATTCATCTAGCCCACAGGGAAAAATTGAAAAGGGAAAAAGAAATTACTGACACAACTGAAAGCCTAAAAAAGATAGAAGTAGCAAAAACGATCCCTCTCTAGATAGATCCCAAATTATTTTCTCCCACAGAATTAAATTGAGGGCTCTTCTACTATTTACCTATAGAAAGGCTTTGAAATTATCATGTGCCAAATATTACTCATAGAGTAACAAAGCAAGAAAACTCTTAGCTCAATGTCTAAAAACCTAACAGGCAAAATGTAGAATTCTTTACTTGATACATAATCTCAATAAATCAAAACTACTGGACCCCAGAGATATAGCCAAACAATTCAGGGATTACTATGCAAATTTTTATAATCTTTCTGACCAAGTTCCTTCCCCCTTGAATCTTCAGGAGTTAATACAAAACTTCATAAGCAAGACAGATCCCCCATTACTGAAAGAGCAGCAGTTAACAACACCCAACAAACTGATTATACCTAATGTTCTTAGGTCTCTCCCCAAGGTCTTTCTAACTATTATTATATCCAATTTAGCAACATCTTTACTCCCCAACTGTCAGATATCTTCCAGCAAGCACTAGAGGGTTGCCCATTTCCAGATCGTATTCACTGGTCCTTCACCTTCTTGGTGGTATTATAAATAAAAGTAATAGATTTTTTAAAAAACAGAAACAAAAATATACAGTTAGAAGGGATTTTAAATTTTTTTGAAGATTTTCAATTTCATCATTACTCCTTTATTACTTTTTAGTATTTAATGGTTTTGTATATTATTAAGACAGTCTCTCATACATAAAAGCTAAATCTGATTGCTGTGCTATAGGCAATGTTTAGGACCAACACAGTATATCCAAACAATCATGGTTTTTGAGGGGATCTCAGAGTGGAATCTAAATTTTAAAGAAAATCTAAACTTTTACATTAGATTCTATTCTTCTTGAATTTAGTAACCATTTTATAATAAAACAGGTTTAGATCTGCAAGACTTTGATGAGATTTTGCACAATATATAGACAAATAAATAGAATAGGATTAGAGATACGTTATGTAACCATATATTTGGTTCAGATTATAATGCTACTGCTTAAAGATCTTTCCATCATCTTAACTAGTAGTAACAAATGACAAATAAGACCATGTATTGGCAGTTACTATCAAGCAAAATGATGTGCCTTGTTACACTTTCACTGCACATATCACCAACTGTGTCTGTTTACTTACAAGATCAGCTATCAATTCCTTCATCTAATTAACTCCATGACTTCTAGGAGTCTTGCTGTTGATTGAGTATATATTCAGGAATCACTCTTGGAAAACCATATTACCAGCATTATAAAAAAAACTTAAATGATGTTGGAAGTGAAGAGTGCTCAAGTCTTTAAGGCCTAGAGACTTCTGACCTACAGTTTACACAGTTATCTGCAGGCAGTCTGTCAATTTTCTTGATGGATGAGGACTAGGTCATCCTCAGTGGGTGGTTTATTTGACCTTTGGATGTCATCAATTTTTTATTATATGGTGATAGTAAACGTTTAGGGATTTTTTAACTGTCTTAGTAAAGTAATAGAACATTGAAACTTTTTTATCTTGTAAAATATTAATATACCCCAAAATTTAGAAAATAGCTCATTATACAATGATGTAGCTAATTTCTGCAGATAATATAATATCTTACAGTTGTAGGATATGTAGTTTATCTAGTTGATAATTCCAATGTTAGTATTTCTACTGTTGTATTCTTGTAACACTTTTGTATTGTAAACTGAAAAGAAAGAAGGAATCTTTTGAATAGGTTAAAAGTGAAGGCTGAAATCATTGCTTTTCAATGTACTTTTTTAAATCAAGTGCTTTTGTAATTGGTTGTGTAGCAAAGTTTATTTTCAAGTATATTTTATTATAATAGTAATTTTAAGTTTGCTGCTCAAAATGCCTCACCCAAGGGTTTCGCATCTGTTTGTATAGATGGCCTTTATTTTTGTTTTGAAACATTATTTTATCTAATTTTTTATTATTCACCATTGGTCCTTGAAACTGTACCCTTTCCCCTGAGCAGCATCTAAAGCATCTTATCTAGCCATCCAGAAAACCTGACTTTGTAATGATGAGGAACAAGAACCCTGAAACAGTTCTGTTTGCAGATGGTTGTTCCTGGCTTGGCTGACATGATTTAATGTGACTTTCTGCCCCTATTATACCTATATGGAAAATACCAGTGTTTCCGCAAATATAATTGACATGCTGCGATTTTCAATAATGTGGGCGTTTCTGAAAATGCAGCTTTTCCACTGCAGATTTTTTTTTCTGCAATGCATGGATGTGATTAGCCAGAATCCCGTTCACTTTGCAGGTACTGTATAATGCAGCGTTTTTGTAATGTGGGGCTTCAGCCTTAAAGGGAATGTGTCTGGTTATTTATTTGTTAATTTTCATTATATTTACATTTACATTTTTTAATCCTAAACTCCTGCAGTATTCATATTGAGCACTTAGCCCAGGGGTCTCAAACTCGCGGCCCGCGGGCCAACTGCGGCCCTCGGGACAATAATTTGCGGCCCCCACCTCAATATCAAAGTTTAATGTTAGTGCGGCCCGAGTTTGATACGAATGGCACCAGGGGCGCACTGTCTGGGGGTGGCATTTTTTACTATCTAATGTAAACCAGCCCAGGACAGGCCGCTTTAAAAAAAAACAACGCTGAGCGGGGCCTGTCCTGGGCTGGCTTACGAGACGTCCACATCACAGCGCAGGCAGCGATATAATGACGTCATCGCGCCTCCTACACTGAGACACAGACGTCTCTGACAAGAGGAGGAGGCGGCGGCTGCATGAAGGCATCACAGGTAGGTGAGGATAAGTTTTTTTTATTTATATAAATAGGCCGTGACCTGCTGGAGTATCCCCGGCAGGTCACGGCCTATTTATTTCCCAACCCCGCGTCTGTTCGTGGCCGCCCCCGCTTCTCCTTCTGCTATGGGACGCAGAAAGGGAAGTGGATGCCGCTGTGAGCAGCCGCGGGCATCGGTAAGTGAGGCCGCGGGCCTCAAATACTACTATTATTATACTCCGGGGTCTTTTTAGACCCCGGAGTATAATAATTGGAGACCCAGGGGAGGTGAAGGAACATAAAAACCAATGCTATTCACCTCTCCTGTGATCCGCTGTCACTCCGAGCAGGCTTGGGCGCTCTGGTGACGTCATCAGGTCGCGTAGCCGGTCTCATCACGTGACTTAATTAGACAGGGCCGAAAGCTGCTGGGAGTGCTCCGGTTTCCAGTATAGGTAAGTAACACTGGTTTTTATGTTTGTCACCTCCCCTGGGTCTCCGATCATTATACTCTGGGGGTCTGAAAAGAACCCAGAGTATAATAATAGTTCTTGGGTGGGCAACTATGGGGCACAATACCGTGTGCAGGGGCCACTATGGAGCCTAATACCAGTGTAGGGGCCATTATGGAGCATAATACCGTGTGCAGGGGCCACAATAAAGCATAATACAAGTGCAGGGGCCACTAGGGAGCATAATACAAGTGCAGGGGCCACTAGGGAGCATAATACAAGTGCAGGGGCCACTATGGAGCATAATACCGTGTGCAGGGACCAATATGGAGCATATTACCGGTGTGGAAAACCTGATGTGCCCCAGCCTCACCCAGACTCTACCTCCAGCGGCCCCCGGGTAAATTGAGTTTGAGACCCCTGACTTAGCCTATTAATAGTCTGGAACATTCTGTTTTTTGCATAGAAAACCTCTTATAGAGCATCTTTAGAGTATTGTGTCTGTAGTCAATGTAGGACTGATTAATCATGAGATTTTTTTTGTGGGCAGCACGGTGACCTTACACTTCTGGAATCCTAGGTTTGAACCTAATCAATGTCAGGTTCAAACCTCCAGTTTCCCCCCCAAAACTTCAGTTTCCTCCCACACTCCAAAGACACAGATAGGGAATTTAGATGTGAGTCCTATATAGGACAATGTCTGTAACGTGCTGCAGTATATGATGGTAGTGTACAAGTAAAAGAAATAAATAATGCATCTTTTGTGACTTGCTTATTTTTGGCAATGGTGTGGTTTTTCATTACATATTTATCCAAATGTCTTGTGCTGGTTCATATATTTGTTACAATTCTCTAGGGGGAAAGGGTTGCTAAGGACTATTGGTGATTTTTTTTTAGAAGTGGAGTGTTCATTAGGCACATAGCATAAAAAACGGTACACAGCTATAAAAAATTTGATGTGATTTAGAAAAAAAAAGTTGCAAAAACATAAATTGAATATTAAATTGGTCCCTTTGAGTTCTTTCTGTTCTTTGTGGTGCAGATTTAGCTGTGTTTTTTAAGGCAAAGCCAGGAGTGGATTTAGAAGGAATAGAAAATGTAAAGGATTTAGATTTCTCCTCCTTGCTGAAAGTACTCCTAGCTTACGCTCAAATAAATTCAGTAAAATCTACACCAAGAAAAATAGCAAAAATTTGATGTGTTTCCATAAAAGATGGTTGCTCCCATAAACAGGTATATATGTATGGTATATGTATGGTTTAAAGTGGTATAAAACAACATATGTGATGCATAAGAATACTTTAACATCTGTGCAATACCTGAATCATTTAGGGCAATGCTAGAATGTGAAATTAGCCTTTTCCCATTTTCAGTAGGAACATGCATGCTGAAGATTTTATTAAACCCATCTGCATCATTAGGAAAACCTTCCACCTGTGCTTAAAACAAAGTAAGGTTTTAGGCTAAGGCCTCACTTAGTGACCCGCAGCGAAAAAGCACTGCGTGAAAAACCATGGCGGAAACACATCATGTTTTTTCCTGCAGCGGTTTTCACAGAACATCCGCAGAATTTTCTTCTGCAGACTTTCTGCTTCAATTATACCTATATAGAAACCACCAGCATTTCCGTAGGTATAATTGACATGCTGCGCTTTCCAAAAAGCGTTGGTTTTGGAAATCTCAGCATTTCCGCTGCGAGTATTTTTCTGCAATATGAGGATGGGGGTGCGCCACGTGGGGCCCTGGCCTTTAAAAAAAAAAAAAAAAAAAAAAAGTTTTCTATGCTACTGCTTTCTTTATAGTACCTATCATACAATCTCCCCCGATGTGCATTGACTTTAACAGGCAAACTTATCATATATTTGATGAATATCATTTTCTGATATTATATAAAGCATTACTATGGATTAAATGTTTTTTTCCCTAGTATTAACATGTTTCCTTTGTACATATTCACTTCTGTGGGTCTGATGGAGAGCGCCACTAGAAGTGAATGAAGCAGTGGCTGAGTATGAGCACTACCAGTCCATTCATATAGGGACCAGGGAGGACCCCAGCAGTCAGTGTGTCTGAAACACTATTACCACTAAAATATTTTAAGAGGGTTTGCCAATATATAGATATTGAAGAATTATCTTAGGATAGGTCACTCATATCAGATCAGGGGGAATCTGACAAAAGCAGCTCCTCAATATGCTGACAGCAAGAGCTGTGGTGCTGGGAGTAGCATGGTGTATGGAGCTGAAAGTACACACCTCCATATATCTTTTATTGGCTAGGTTATAGCTGATTGGTGGGGGTGCCTGGTGTTAGACTCCCATCAATCTGAAAATAATGACCTAAGTAACCTAAAGATAGGTGTTTAATATCAAATCCTGGACAAACTCTTTAAAGAAACTTCTAAATAAATGAAATAAATACTAAATAATCTATCAACTGTGGACTTTTTAATAAATCCCATTTAAGTTAACTTTGTTCTTTCTACAAACTATAACATATCTGATTTTATCCAAGAATTACTGAAATTATATTTTTTATATGCAGGATATGTTTCTTATCCTCTGTACTTTCTTGCAGCTTTTCATCCATAAGAAACCTTTTTGAACATTTAATCAAATATTTTATTGCGCTGTAATGTGAAATAAGGTCATACTTTACCTTTTCCAAACTTTAACAAATTAGAACAATCATTTTAAAAGTGTATTGGCTTAACAAACACATTTTCTGTAGTGCTCCCATTAGTGAGCTTTACTATTATGCCCTTTCACTGCTTAAAAGTATGTGTTATGTTCCCAGCAGTGCCAGTATCTTCTCTTAAATTATTAATAAGGTGATAATCAGAATGTTAATGAAGCCGGTTATATTTTGATGAATTACATTAATGTACTCGGGTACTAACGTGAACAAAAATAATTTTCTACTGTTTAAAACTTGCATGTCTAATGAAGTTTTCCATTCTTACCATTTATGACCATGCTTTTAATAACATTTTTGATAAGACAATTTAGAAATGCTGGTATACCTGCTGATTTTTACATTGTGCTTGATAAAGAATTTTTCAGCTCAATACAGCTATTTATTGTGTTTAATAAGATCTATATATTTTAAGTATGAAAAAATATCATAAACTAAGCTAAAGGTTCACAATATAGACAAAATATGGATGTAAATATAGAAAAACATATCCATATTCACCATGCAATCTCTTCATTAAAGCTGTATAGTAAAACCTCAAAAGAGTCTTGAATGATGTAATATAAATTTTTACAGACTATTCTATAGCATGCATAAGTTAAGTTTTATTGAAATTTACAATTCACTTTGTTACTTGTAGTACCAGCTTTGATCACAGATGTTGCTTTTAATGAACCAACTCTAATTTATCTTAGATGGATTGATGGAATTAAACGTACTGCAGAAATGTCAGAACACCTTTTAAAAAGTGGGAGGCGTAAACTACATACAACCTTTTTATCCTCATTGATAACCAGAATTAGACTTTTTTTGTAAATAAATACTGTAGTTAAATGACATAACTTGTTTGGGCATCAACATACACTCTTTATTGGATAATCCAAAATATCTACTAGTTCAATTACATTGGATTGAAAAGGGTATGCTCATGTAATAACCTGGAATATTTGTGCAATTTGCTTCAAATTACTTAAAAGGTACACATTTTTAAGTTAAAATTTCAGTCACTCTTTTAATGACTGCAAAATTACTAAATTTTATGACAATATAATTGAATTTAATGGAAATTGATTTTTAAAGAAAGACATTTTGGTAAGATATAAGTGTTATCCGATCTTACATAGGTATAAAATCTAAAATGCTTGTTCAGGCATTACTCAACAAAGCTCTAACCATTTGGTTCATCCATGCAAGTTTGATACTTATGTTTAGGTAGCACTGAACACTGAGGCTTGCATTCACTGTAACATCCTAATCACCTGTTCACCAGCACTCACATTCAGTACTTTAGTATCCCATGTTTGTGAGAATTCCATTTCTCCAACATATGTACAGTCATGGCCAAAAGTTTTGAGAATGACACAAATATTATATTTTCACATGATCTGCTGCCCTCTGGTTTTTATGTGTGTTTGTCAGATGTTTTTATCACATACAGAAATATAATTGCATTCATATTATGAGTAACAGAAGCTTATATTGACAGTTAGAATGAGTTAATGCAGCAAGTCAATATTTGCAGTGTTGACCCTTCTTCTTCAGGACCTCTGCAATTCTCCCTGGCATGCTCTCAATCAACTTCTGGACCAAATCCTGACTGATAGCAGTCCATTCTTGCAGAATCAATGCTTTAATTTTGTCTGAATTTGTTGGTTTTTGTTTGTCCACCCGTCTCTTGATGATTGACCACAAGTTCTCAATGGGATTAAGATCTGGGGAGTTTCCAGGCCATGGACCCAAAATCTCTATGTTTTGTTCCCTGAGCCATTTAGTTATCACCTTTGCTTTATGGTAAGGTGCTCCATCATGCTGGAAAAGGCATTGTTGAGCGCCAAACTGCTCTTGGACGGTTGGGAGAAGTTGCTCTTGGAGGACATTCTGGTACCATTCTTTATTCATGGCTGTGTTTTTAGGCAAGACTGTGAGAGAGCCGATTCCCTTGGCTGAGAAGCAACCCCACACATGAATGGTTTCAGGATGCTTTACAGTTGGCATGAGACAAGACTGGTGGTAGCGCTCACCTCTTCTTCTCCGAATAAGCTGTTTTCCAGATGTTCCAAACAATCGAAAAGGGGATTCATCAGAGAAAATGACTTTACCCCAGTCCTCAGCAGTCCACTCCCTGTACCTTTTGCAGAATATCAGTCTGTCCCTGATGTTTTTTCTGGAGAGAAGTGGCTTCTTTGCTGCCCTCCTTGAGACCAGGCCTTGCTCCAAGAGTCTCCGCCTCACAGTGCGTGCAGATGCACTCACACCTGCCTGCTGCCATTCCTCAGCAAGCTCTGCACTGCTGGTAGCCCGATCCCACAGCTGAAACACTTTTAAGAGACGATCCTGCCGCTTGCTGGTCTTTCTTGGGCGCCCTGGAGCCTTTTTGGAACCAATGGAACCTCTCTCCTTGAAGTTCTTGATGATGCAATAGATTGTTGACTGAGGTACAATCTTTCTAGCTGCAATACTCTTCCCAGTTAGGCCATTTTTGTGCAGTGCAATGATGACTGCACGTGTTTCTTTAGAGATAACCATGGTTGACAGAAGAGAAACAATGATGGCAAGCACCAGCCTCCTTTTAAAGTGTCCAGTGGTGTCATTCTTACTTAATCGTGACAGATTGATCTCCAGCCCTGTCCTCATCAACACCCACACCTGTGTTAATAGAGCAATCACTGAAATGATGTTAGGTGGTCCTTTTAAGGCAGGGCTGCAATGATGTTGAAATGTGTTTTGGGGGATAAAGTTCATTTTCTAGGCAAATATTGACTTTGCAAGTAATTGCTGTTAAGCTGATCACTCTTTATAACATTCTGGAGTATATGCAAATTGCCATTAGAAAAACTGAAGCAGTAGACTTTGTAAAAATTAATATTTGTATCATTCTCAAAACTTTTGGCCATGACTGTATATACCACTCTTCAGCTATTTAGATGTGGTGATTTAACAACTGTAATTTTTCATTTGTCACTCTTTCAAATGTATGTTTAAATATTTCTACAAGGCAGCTTTCTTTGTGTAACACTTTTGTATAAACATTCTTGGTTTTTAGTATTATTGGCTTTCACCATTTATTTTATAAATAAGTGGTGTTGGTGTAAATTATTTGTATTATTTTATGGGGCTACCAGGTCACCAAGGTGTAGAGAGAAACAAATGCTGGATATGTTTATATAATAATTTTAATTTAATGCTACAGTAACATCCCTTGTTAAATCTGACTAGTCACCTCTTTTGACATGTCTGTTTTACTAAGTACTTATCTATACACAGTAGACATTTATTGGGCACCATTACTCCTTATTGGTAACATCTAGTTGTTAATGTATTCATATATTTCAGGGACGAATAATAAAGGAAATTTGAGATGCTCCAGAATTATGTTGTGGCTAATACTGTTATTTGGTAAAACAAACATGTCCGGAGAACTAACAGGTTCTTTGAACCCAGCAGCTTTGACTCTAGACTGGCATAAGATCAATCTCCTGATCAGTCATTTGATCAGATTTCAGTAACAGATGTATATTTATGCCCAACACTTGAATAGTATGCAGACATGAGAGGGTTAATATGTCATAATATGCAGCTTAGAGATCTGAATGAAGCACTGGGCACAGTATGGATCAAAGTTCTGTGTGCAAACCAAAACAGCGCATGGTAATTGAAGGGTTAAAAAGTTCATACTATATGTGCCCTGATAAATGGTGCTGTACAAGCTATAGAAATAGTAATACTATAGTAATGCTGATATCATCTTTGCTTGATGCTGGTCGTACCTCTGTGGATTTAAATATATTGTAATTGCTAATAGTTTCTATAGAATTATTATTTTGTAAAATAAACTTTTCAATATCTGTTTACATAGTATTTATGAAAATTAGCTTCTTATGTTTGAGTTGTTAGGTGTTAGGATTAAGATGTATAATCCATATGGTTAAGCTTCTGATTTCTGATCAAAACACTTTTCTTTCTCATCTTACTGCTTTTGAAATATCATAGATTTACATTTATACATTGGGCAATAAAGAAAAACTGTTTCACATTTTCCTTTGAAATCAAAAGTACAAAAGGCTCTGTAAACTCTTTCTGCGCCTGGCATAATATTTTTGATGTGTAGGCAACAGATGAACATTGGTTTCTTGTTGTTGTGATGATGACAAACAAGAATGTTTTTATCACAAAGACCAAATCGATTTAAATATATTTATCTGTAGGAAGACTCCACATTTATCTCTGTTGATATTATTTCAGTTTAGGACCTGTTAGATAGATGTAATAAACGTGTTAATTAATCCTAGTAATATGCACAAACGAACATGATTACACTAATTAGAGAGTGTGGGGGTTATCATTAGATAGATAGGATTTGCATATAGTAAAAGACAGGACAAACTGACTCTTAGATACCACATGCATGGCCATATTATAACTCCATGCATACACCATATATTTAGAGCCAAAGGCAGGATTAGATATAGTCCAGTGAGCTCAGAAAAGCTTTTCCAAAGGGAAGAAAGGATTCCAACATCTCATAAGATGGGATCTGAGTCTGTCCTTGGATTTAAATATAAATCTCATATGTGGAGTCCTTATATACTTTTAATTTTAACCCATTTCACTGCAAAATTTAGATTTTTCAATTTCATTTTTTCATCCAACTCTCCAAAAGCCAAAGGTTTGTTTTTAGCTTCTTATTGGCACCATTTAATATTTCACACATTGTACTAGGAAGCCAGAAAAAAATTCTAAAGGGGGTGGAATTGGAAAAAACCTCAGGCATCAATGGAGCAGAGAGGAGGTCAGTGCTTGGCAAGAGAGCATATAACTTTACAATAAAGCTGTCGGTAAGTTATACAATAACTTTAAACTACACACACAAGTTCATTCTAAAACAGAGAAGACAAAATGATTTTTACTGGAGTGCTTCCTTCTACAAGGAAAAGGACCCTAAGGTGCCTTGCAGACAACCATGGACGAGATCTGTGTACTATCCATGTTTTTCGCAGATAGCACACTGACCCATTCATTTGTATGGGCACATGCACATGGCCATGTTTTTCACTGATCAGTGTGCGAGTCATAATTCCACACTGCGTCAGATAGAACAGGTTCAATTCTGTTCAGTTTTTGCAGAACAGACTCGCTCATAGAAGCCTATGGGACACTAAAAACCTAGGACGGCACACTGATATCATCAGTGTGCCGTCCATTTTCGCAGACAAGCTAGGGATATAATTAGATGTCTCCTGTGTTTTTTATGGTTTATCCACAAACTAGGATCACACACTGATAACACACTGAAGACACTGTGTCCATTTTTGCGGACATACTTCACTGACGCTGAAGACACGCTGAAGACACTCTGTCCTCAAAAACTGAAAACTAATTACTAGTTTACTAACCGCAAAATACACATGGTCATCTGCAACTATCCTTAGTCCTCTTTGATACTAGTGTTAATTCATCCTTATCCCATCCTTCCTAAAACACATAATGAGAGGAAGTATTTAGAAGAGTAACTCCAATGGACAATAGTGTAGTGTTTATTTTGGAAACTTTTGCACAATGGTCAAATAAAAAGTTAACAATCAAGCACTGATACATTCACTTTGTTCTGGAGACAGTTTTAAAACATTAAAACATTTACAAATTTTGTGCAAATGGTGGCTGAGGAACATGCAGAGGAAAACCCATTTCTCTCTCTAACCTCTTAGGTGCTGTGGTTGCTACTGACTGTGGAATCTCAGGGGTTAAACTACCTGGAATTGGAGTTACCAATCCATGGCAGTTGTATCAGGGACCTAACTATGTGTGTCAGTCCTGACACTGATTGTGCAGGTAGGGTGCAAGTGCTGCATGAATTCTGTGACAAATGTATCTATTATAACGTATTAACTGACCCTTGCTCATAGCGCATATATATACAGAATGATGAATATATGTGTCATGGAGTACCAAACAATAAAAGGAAATATAGTAATATTCTGTGATCATTAATATTTAGGGTAATGTGTGTACATTTCTGTATTTTCAGTCATTATTAATGCATTTTATTAATATTTGTGCAGAAAATATTACTTGATCACTGGTGTCAAAAACATTTGGAAAAAAATGTATTTTCAAGGGCCAAAATATATCTAGTCTGTCTTTGTTTATCCCCCAAAGGCAACATCATGGTATCACACACAGTATCTGTCAGTTCTTTTTTTTCAAGCTCAAACTCAGTGATTTTTATTGGAAGGAAAAGAATCCTAGAAATCAAAGGTCTTGTCAACAAAACACTTTATTTATATATTTTTATATTTTTTTTTTTTACATTTTTCTCTGTTCTGCTCAAGCAAAGGAATACTTTGTCAATCTGAATGGCTGGATAGATTAGAAAGCAACAGCTGGCATGTTTGTGTATAACTGTCTATATGTCTTCTGTGTTTCTTGTTTCTTAGTTTAAATGTTAATGCGACTCAAACTCTATCTCTGTTACAAAGTGAAACATTTCCACACTATGGAAATAAATGAAAAGAGAACATATAATATACAGTATATGTAAATGACAGATAGCAGCACTTGTTTATTCACTGTTCATTAGATGTTTTCCCTCCGGCTTCACCCTGCTGTATTTGGTTTGATTGACAGGTATGTCCATCCAGTTTCTGCATTTAGAGGACTGTACAATACATGTCCCAGGTTTGATAGACTTTAATTTTATATTTTTATTAGTCTTAAAAGTTCTAGTGTAGATTATTGAATGAAATTAAAAGGTTTTTTTGAGAGTGATGTTGTTGAACTATTTTTATGGTTTACCTTTAATTTACCATTTCTTTTACGAGGGCTACAATGATATTGGTTAACTTTTATCAACAACTTTTCAACAATTTCTCTTAGAATTCCATGCCGAATACTTATTTTTCAGTGCTGACACAAACAACATATACTTCTTGACATTATACACACATTCACAAGAGGTATTGGTCAGTAATTACAAGCTTTACATTCCAGACTTTGATGAATCACTTTAGTAGCACATCAACTGTTACCTTGTATCCGCTCAATGCTTGCATCTGTTTTCTAATTCTCATCCTTTCCCTCCTGCTTTGTGTTAATGTCACAACATCCATTATTGACATATTTAGTGGCTACAATATTAAAGTCAGGTTCAATTTTTATTTTCCATTGGACTTGATACAAAGCATAAGTTCAGAACATACAGTACTATTCCCGTTTTAAAGTAGTAGAAAGATTGACTAAAGACAAATTCCACTAGTGCTATAGTTCATCCTGCATATGGAGTTAATTAAGTTTTAGAGAAATTAAAAAATCCACTAATTTCCTAACTAATTGCATTACTTAATTATTTACCAGAAATCTGTTGTTCTTTTTAACAGCACTTCTCAAGCTCAAGTCCCTATCAATAAAACTGAATTCTTTGGGTATGTTCACACGATGGATACTGCCTCAAAATCAAAACCAAATTCCACCCTGCTTCTGCCTCCTGTTTTCAATGGGAGGCAGAGATTGAAGCAGGATGCTAAAAGAACAAAAGCATCCTCCTTGATCTATCCACAGATTCCATATCTGATTCAGCTGCAGAACCCATGGCATGAGAGACTCCTCTGATTGGGCTTATTCATCTGAGCATAACCAGTGGAGGCAAGCCAATGTGGAAAGCCAAAGCTCTGCTTCAGCTTTCTGCCACAACAGGCTGGAGGGGCAGACATGGAAGAGGAATCTGATGGGGAAGTCCAGGATCTGCTCTTGGGTGTAGTTCAGCTACACTACAGCTACTTTTGAAGAGAGGAGCCTACAGAGCTCTTCTAATACTCTCACTCAAGCTTTCAACATCACCTGGGCTCCTGCCAGTTTGAGAGGCGGGGAGAATGGGGAAAATGCCACTGTCGGTGAGGTAGGGATAGGAAGAGACTGAAGGGACTGAATTCTGTTGTCAGTTGGAGAGGGGTTGGTTGAATAGTGATGCTGATAATGGAGAGAGAAGCAGTAAAATGTAACTAGGAGAACTGACAGTTAGGGGGACAATGCTGTTTGGGAATGAGGACACTGGTACTGCCAGTGGTGCCGCCCATTGCACTATTTACTTGCTTCTTTTGGGGAACTATTTTTATTTTTGTCTGAATCATGTCAGCCATGCATCCTGGTCCTCTGTTTTGCCTACTTTTAAAGTTTGGAAAAAAAATCGGGGGCTCAAATAAAATTGAATGTTTTTGCTAGACATTCTACTCTTGTGCTTGACCTTTTTTTTTTTTCGATCTAACTGTCTAGACTAGTCATTGCACATGGCGTTGAAACAGTCAGCACAGAGAGACAGTGAGTCAACAATACAGTTTATAGAATTTACAATAGTATTTGACACAATATAAAACAAGCACATTTATTGCAGAGTAAAAAGAGCTTTATTTACAGTACATGAACTGTAAAATGTGGGTAACAATGCCTTATTGAAGACATGGAGATGTTGGTTTACACTAAACTTTAGCAGTCAGTGTCAGGAAGTTGCTGCCAATAACTGAACTAGAGAAGAATGTTTACAGTAATTAACACAATAACGGGAATTTACTAACCCATCTACACCAGTTTTATGGCATAGATAGGTATAAATGTAACTCATCCTTGATGTACAGCCCTTTTTCAAGCCAAAGATGCACCACATTTTTGGTTCTCCAGCCTGTTCGCTGCTTTTTATGAAAGTGAGTGCAATGGATGGAAACATGGCGGGTTGAGGTGGGGAGGCCTTGACCTGACAACTCTGCTTTAGTATGCTATGAGAGCTGTCCCACCTGTTTGGCACCATTGTATGAGGCATATGCTTCCAATATAGCTAAAGTTAAAAATATAATCATATAGCTGAAATGGTTATGATAAGCTCCAATTTCTGTCTTTCTACTGAGTCTCTTCCACTGACCAGAATGATAATGGTTGCTGGAAATACAGATGTGTCCTTCTTTACTCTTCCACTTCACTATTCTTTGTGATATTATGTCAAAAGATGTCCCTCATATAGTTCTGTGTTGCCACCCAATGGTTGTGTTGAAAATGATGTCCTAAGGGTTTTGAAAGCATGTTGCAATATTGTGTTGAATTTTTTATGATACTTTAGAGTCCTTAACCAAATTAAATTTAAGGTAAGGGCGAATCCATCTATATTAGTTAATATTATTTAGTGTGATTTACTTGAAGCAGTTATTAAGTGTTGTGCATTGTGATTGCCCCTCCAGCTAGGGCTGTACAGGAAGTCATTGCAGGTTGTATATTTGTACTCTAAGTGTGTGCTCTAAACGATAAAAGAAAGTTAACTTGGTGCAGTAAATGACAATGAGTCCATAACCTCATGTACCCTTTGGCAATATTTGAATACATTGTATACTCTACATTTTAGAGATTTTTATACATTGCTCTATTCTGTTGGAAAAAGAAAAAGTTATGGAGATGACATTTCTTGCAGGATCAATCATAGAACATTCAAAAGAATTTTCAAATAATAAATTATTTACTATGCAATACTGTCAGACTATATTTTTTAGATAGAGTATATTTCAGCCTGTACCCTGATGAAGAATTGAATCCAAGAAAGGTATGCGTGTCCCTAATGCAAAACAATATCTGGCTTTAGTTACAGCAGATTATGTACAGATTTATTGTACATATTGTTAAGCATTTGGTTAAATCTACTGTAGGGCTCTTTAGCTCATACGTCTGTTCAATCACATGGCAACAAGTAATTATTAGGACCATTTGGAACAACCATGCAGGATAGAACTTTGAATGTGGTGCTCCGATGGAGAATATCATGGTCATTTGGAGGATTATTTCATTTAAAGTGAATCCAGGCAGGACATGGTATGTAAGTTAGTTCTCTTAGAGAAAAATGTATCCAATACTAACTTGTATTTTCATCCTTTCTGGATACTTTACATCTTAGTTACAGTGGGAGAAGTTTATCAAGCACAATGCGCCATAATCCTGTTGTATTTTACACCAAAAAACTGTCTAACACGTTGTGCAGGTGTCAACTGTTTTAGATACTTTTCTAGGTGTGACGTATCAGAAAATGGGAATGACCTAAGACTAATGACTGCTGTTAACAAAGACGTCTGTTAAAGGCTCATCAATTGCATGCAAAAAAGATTTCCAATAAAGCTAAAGAAGAATGATTAAAATTTACAGACTATTAAAGCACTTGTGAGAACAGAAATAAATATCAAGGATTTCTGGGGGCTTTAATGTAAATGAAGAAGGCTCTACAAATAAACTACTGTAAAAATAATATAACAATTTATAAATGTAAAATGACATATAATGACAACTTATGTATGAATCCTGAAGTAATGTGTAAGTGGATACAGTAGAGAGTAGAGATCTCTTCCGTTTTGTATCATGTAAGCCATATTTAACTTTGAGTGGTGGCAAGATCCTCAATAAATTACAAAAAAAAAAAAAAGAGAATCATATGAAACAAGGAATCGGTTGGGTATTTTAAGGTGACATTTGGCACACTGATAATATATTATCTAGACAACATACAACAACAAATATATATACTGTATGTATATATATATATATGTATGAAAATTATACATATATGCATAATGCGCCTTTGGATGGACTCAACTGGGGTAGGGAGTAAGAAAGGGTTAAGATAAAATGGCCATTAAGGTTGTACATAAAAAGCCATATTAGAGGAAAACAAACTTATGCAAGTTTATATCTAAATAAATAAATTCAGTACTATACAATGTTGCTCTATTAGTGTCCCCAGCACATCAAGGCCCATGTACCATGCTAAAGCATTAAGCGGTTTGGTATGGTGAGGGTTTCTTTATTCATTTGCCTTTGGAATAGTAGCTTTGAAGCCCATGCGTCAGTCATGACTAGCTATCAGTAAAACCCTGCTATTAAAATGTGTAGCATTGTTAGTACCAGGCAGGAAAATTAGCAAATGTAGCTATTAATCTTTGCCGATGGTGGTCCCTGATTGAGAGACATTGCTAAAATGAAGAAACTATATTGCAATAAAGAAAGTGTAAATGTTGAGAACATATGCACATTACTGTTTTATTTTGGTTTTCCTGGAGTATCCCTTTAATGGTCATATGGTATGTGGCAAGAACTGACACCAAAATCTTGCTTAACTCCATCTATAAAGTTTATGTCTGTGTATGGTTGATAAAGTCAAACTGCATATACTTTATTAATATATTAACCCAAAAAAGGTATAACTTAAGATAGCATGGAATTACTTTGGTCTGACTTCCAACTATAGACAGTAGTTCGGGTGGAAAACATATTTATATATCTGAATTTATGTAACCTCTTTGAAAGCATGTGATAAGCATTGTAAGACTATGAATGCAATCTCACTGGAGCATATTTCTTGTTTATTTGAAGGCATTCACAAGATGTTTTATAGAGACAACACATCCCTTTTATTCCCTCTTGATTCAGTCAGGGGAGGATTTAAGTGGCTTTGCAGCAGAGAGCAATTTTCCCATAGAGTTTTCTCATTACTAAAACAAGAAAAAGTCTTTTGTAGTCATCTCCTGGGAGCTGGAATTATCAGTTATTTTGAAGTTATAACATAATATTTAGTTATATAAACAAAATTACATTATATTTCCAGTTTCCATCCAGCCAAACTCCTCCGCTCTCCCACAGAGACCCCAGAAGTAAACTCTAGTCTTTAGCATTATACTTTCTCCCTTATTGAAACTGCTCCAATATAATGAAAATATAATTTTAGAAGACTTTTTACCACTTCAGACAGTGGGAGATTTTAGACGGTAAATTGCCTATAAGAGTACTCTTACTTCTAAGTTAAGGGGGAATTGTTTTCAAGTCACTCGCTCAAGTATACTCATAGGTATAAATAGAAATAGTTTTAATAACACCACGTACTGTATAATCTAAAAACAGAACTAACAAGATTGACAGTAGGTATTTATTTGTTTGCAACACTATTAGCAGTACCTGGATTTGTGGGATAGAGGCACGAAATTGTAGATTTACAAATCACCATTTTTTCTATATAAAAAAGTAAAAAATACCTTAACTGGATTAGAAATGTAAAATCAACTAAATATAAGACCTAAAAAAACTACTAAATGCAACAAACAGGATTACAACGTTACACTTATATACTGTATGTCACAAAACAAGAACCATTGTAACACATTCCTAAAAATCCTACTTCCCTTATTCCAGGAACCTTTCTTGACAAATTTTTTTAAAGTCAGACCTGTTAGCACAGTCAGGGTCTGCAACGTCAGCTTTACCTTGTTTTTTGATGGCCACATTCTGATATGCTGCACAATTCTTGACAAATATATTGGACACTAATGCAGTAACTCATAACCATAGCTATGTAAGAGATGGCGAGTGAGCACTGCAGATCTCACAATATAAACAATGCGGGAACTACGCTTACATAAAAACAGCTGATCTTCAGGTGTCCGGACAGTCTGACACCAACTGATCTAAAATCAGCGGTCTATGTTAAGAACAGGCCATTCATTTTATGAAAGCATTTAATGTAAATCTAATGTACGTGTTTTCTTTTTTTTTTCTTTTCTTGTAAACTTCTATGTATATTTTTCATCTCCATCTAATTAGGTTTGACATGATTCTGTCATAAAAGAAATGCACAGAAACAACCTAAAGACTGACACAATACATGTCTCAAGAAGTGATAATAGAAGGAATATTCATTGTCGTTTCAAATATGTCTAATAGGATTACTTGCTATAACATCTAATTTTATTATTATAATAATAACAATCTTCCTATTAGAATTTATATAATCTGTGTATGGTATTAGATAACTAATCTAGGATGGAAGTTATACAATTATTGACTTTTTATAGGAAGTCTTAAAATGGGCAATTTCATCTCTATTTTTTATTAGCAAAGTCGTGCAGAGAATAAGGTATAAAGGTTTATAATACAATTAATTATGATGTTAAATATTAAGACAATTGATATAATCAAAAATTTCCATATGCTTCCCCTAGCAAAGCATTAGTTTAGACAAAATATGAGCTGTCTGATTTTTTTGGCAAGGTATGCTAATTGACTATATATTCTATGTCTACCTTTTCAGCACTTCTTTCAGACCTCCATTTGTAAATAGGATATCTATAATTGATAAGGTTCTCTTGAGAAGTACTTTCCAGTAAGGCCTTTATTTAAATCTCTTATGACTTTGCTGAAGCACAAAACATATATTAACCAGTTAATGTCTTACTTTTTAGAAAATGTGAAAATGTTATTTTTTTTAACATTATGTTTAGAGATGAGCGAATTTTTAAAAAATTAATTTGCGGCGAATCGTGTTAACCCCTTCCCGACATCCGCCCTAATAGTACTGTTCTTTAACACCCCCGGTCGGAGCTGAGCTCCGATCGTGAGCGTAAAACCATGAGATGCCACGGTCAAACATGACCACGGCATCTCAGGGGTTTTACTACATATTGGGGTCCCAATCAGCCACCCTGTGATGTTTTCTGGGGGTGCCGCTGCTCCTATTCAGCAGCCCGGGGTCTGTCCAGTGACCCCAGGTCTGCCCCATCACTGTCCCTCCACAAACCTGGCTGATCCTGCCTTTAATGGAGATTGTCAGACTGTCTGCATGGGATAACAGCCATCTATTCACTGCAATACATGTGTATTGCAGCATATACCAATTGAAGCAGTGATCAGAATATTATACTCTGGGGTCACGCGATATCGTAGGGCGTGATGACGTAATTATGCTGGCGCGCTCCACGTGACTGCTGGGGCCCAATCACAGGCCCCAGCAGTGAGGCCTGGACAGCAGGACCTCAGTCACTGGCCGGAAGAGCTGGATGCTGAGCCCAGGACAGATGAGTATCAGTATTTTTTTTATTTTTAATCACCTCCCCTGGCCTGGCATCTAATGAAAAGGGGCCCAGGCTCCTCTTCATTAGCAGTAATTATAGTGGTTTGGGAATCAAGCTTTCCCTGACCGCTATCATGGGACCCTGGCACTTGGCCGTGTACATCGGGTGCTGATGCTTGCCCTGTCGGCACCCCCTAATCTCGCCGCGGGAGGAGCTGAGGGGGACATGTAGCATGGCACCCCCCGCGGGTGTGTGATTCGTTACCACAACGTGTGAGGAAATCCGGATTCGATGCGAATTGAATATTTCCTGAAATTCTGATCGAATTCCACTTCGTCAGCTTCGATTCAATCATGTCTAATTATGTTTGTAGTCAAAGTATTGCAAACCAATCCATATTACTACCTGGTAAGCAAACAGGCCCGCAACAAAACAGACATAAGGGGTTGTTAATAAACTGAACTGCTAAAGGTGGTAATTGTAAAGTTGATCCAAATTTCAAGTCTTGCAGGAAGGACCTATTTTACTTGTTATTACCCTGCTAACTACACTCACTGCCAAAAAAAACTAAGGCAGTCCAACAGAAGTGTCAAATTACTGCAAAACTAGGCTTGCAGTTTTGTCTCAGGCAGAAATGTAACTGATTACAGGTGTGGTTTGAGTAAACACTGGGTCTTTCCCCAAGAGGGCATAAAATTGCTTCTCCTACTGCACTATACACTTTTGGGAAGTGTACCTCTCAATGAGAGATCATTGACTTTGACATACCTCCAAGACACACTTAAAGATGTTCATCAATGGACTGAGAACAGCAGGATGGTAATTTTGATAAATTGCCTTTCATCTAGGCCATCCTAACCTATCTGTTAGAAGGTGTTGGGAGCAATGGTTATATGAGAACATGCACACATGGTGAATTGACTTTGGATGTCCCAGACAAGCCAGGAGTAGAGATGATCATTTGATCCACTCACAAGCACGAGTAGCTCCCACAGTTTTCTAATCCACCATCCAGATGCAGGTCATACCTTCATTAAAAACCCCAAACCATTTCCAGGCACTTAGCAAAAGGAAGTTTGGTGTCACAGCACCTATTACAAATCCTACCTTTGGCAGCCATCCATTGTCGCCTTTGTCTGCAGTGGTGTTAAGAATGAGAAATCTGGACTGGTATGGGCTGGAATGATATTGTCTTTAGCAACAAATCCAGGTTCTGCTTGAAATCCAGTGATGTTCAGATTTAAGTATGGGGGCATTGTAATGAGGGCTTCATTCCTGCTTTTGCTTTTGAGCAACACACTGCCCTATTTGCTGGTGTGATAATCTGGGCAGCCATTGCATACCCCTAGAGGCGATATGAGAAACATTAATAGCGGTATTTGCAGGACATTCTGCAGACACATGTTTTGGTAGGACTTCCAACTGGCAACAATTTTTAGCAGGATAATACCCACAAACAGTAAAGGTTTCCCAGAAATGTCTCTGCTACATTGCAATACTTCCTTGGCCTGCCTGGTCACCAATTTTATCGCCAATCAGGCTTTTATGGGTTATGGAACCAGCCAGGACACCATCTTTAGCAAACCATAAGTGTGCAGGTTCTACAGGCCCTGCTGCAATATCTGGCAAATGTGCCACAGGATACTATATTGTACCTGTATGCCTCCATGCTCATCTTGTATTCAGGTGGCCCAATAGGGTACTAGAGCTCATCTGAGCTTGCTGAAAGTTCCAGCTGTGTTTTCAGCCCACATGAGGGATAACTTGTCTGCATGTTTCTAGCCCTAAACATACTATAGTCTAAAGCTTACATAAGTTATTTTCACTCAAAGGCTGTCACTTTACTCTCTTATATACAATAAAGTTAAAAAGCAAGCAATATATATTATCTTGCCAAAGAGTGAAATAAAAACAGTGCCTGGGGAAAGCAGGATGTCTGACTTGCATGTTCTGTAACTGACACTTCTCATGCTGTATTATAATTGACTAAGTAATATAAGTAACAAGGAATCATGAATGAGGTTGCATGGTGAAGCTAGTGAGGAGCAGCTGAAGACCATGTAATGGCTGGTAGTTGTTTAGTAAACCACTCAACAATAGTTTTTGCAGAATAAATATGACATCAAGAGAGTAACTAGACAAATGTTTAGGCATTACAATGGATAGCCAGAACAGTATGTGATTAGCCAGTAGCTCTAAAATAGGTTGATGGAGATAGGCAAAAAATAGTTTTCCACCTTAGCTTAAGCATAGCGTCCTATATTTTAAAACAGAAATCTTCATGTTACTGAGGAGTGTAGACAGTATAGACAGTAGGAATCGGAACAATGCACTGTTGACACGATTTGGATGAATTTGGATTTATGGAAGGTTGAAGTCATTAACTCTGCAGAGAAACTTGAAACAATGCCATTATCAAATAGGTTAATACACAATGGTCCTGGTTCACTTAAGGTTTAAGTCCCTGTAAAGTATCCAATATTGTGTTTTTAATAGCTTAATAGAAGACGGATGTTAGTCCGGTGATAAAACTTACAGACATAAATATTGCAGTAACAATAATTAGCTGTTTTATGAAAAAATGGTTACATAAGACAATAAACTGTAACTTTATAATTGAGTTTTTAAGTAAAATAAACTGTCAACTGTTCATGGTTCACACTAGGGGTATTTTCAACTTTTCAAATATCTATTAATGTAAAAATGTACTCCAGTAGTGGAAAATATGTGAGCTAGGACCAATACCAATGATCCGAATGATGTGAAAATAGACGTTGATAAGTGGTTGATTCTGCTGCCAAGGATCTATTATTTAGAAAACTGAGAAACTCCACTTCCCCAAAAAAATGCATACCAATGGGTATCTGAGAACCAATTGAAAATAGATTTTTATACTTCACACCATTGTAGTTTGAGTGTAAATCATTGATTGGAGCAAAAGGTGACTGACTATTTACAAAGGGCCAAGTTTCTGTCATTTTAAACATGAGTCTGTCTCATTTATTTCAACAATAGTCAACAATAATCTGCATGCAACATATGTCCTAGCAGGAATAAAGCTGGGGGAGTCCTGGGAGGCCAGCAGGATATTCTCATGTTTTAAAAGGGGTATGGACTCACGGGACAGGGATGTAATATTAGCAGTCATTGACACAGCCACATCTGGAATATGCAGTTCAGTTCTGGGCACCAGTTCATAGAAAGGATGTTCTAGAGTTGTAAAAGTTTCAACCAAGGGCTACAAAACTGATAGGGGACATGAAGGACCTCAGTTAAAAGGAAGGTTTAAAGAGATAAAGAGATCAAATTTGTTTATTCTTAAGAAGAGGCATTTAATACGATAAACCTGTGTTGGGTATTATAACACTTTGGACGGTAGGCAGAGCTTTTTTAAGCTGAGAGTACCTACCTTAGCAGTCCAATTGTCGCCCCTGTTAATATTTGGGATGGAAAGGGTTATCTAGATAGGTGTATATTGTATCTATTTATACCTATCAGTATTGAGATATTATGAAGCTTTAATATGGTCCCCTAATATTAGGATTGGCCTTATAGTGGATTCTTTTCCCTTTCATCCAAGTCCTTCTAATATTTATGTTATAGTTATTCCTAGTTTTGTATTTTAACTAATATTTAATAAAGTTAATATTTTAATGCGTCCAGATATTAGTGGGTGACTCTCCTAGTCTTAAAATAAGTTTTTGGATTGGTACGCAATACCTTGTTGTAACTTTCTAGTCTGAAATACGATAAACCTACATAAATAAACTGATGAGCAAAAGGGTTTGAAATGTTTTGAACTTTTGACTTTCAGGCTCCATATCTCACCACCCACTACAGCTTTGTATGTGAGACTACCATCATTTTACAGACAATTTAGCATATGATTAGTTATGCAGATTCTTGTCATGTAACTGTATTGTTACTGTTTAGCTCCTGGTGGTGTTAACATCAGAGAATTCTAAAAAGAGAAATATATTAGTTAAATATTGTAAGTGTTGAGGTAAAGAGTGGTCTATACATATGACTTAAAAAGCAGCTTTGAATAATCTAAAATAATAATAGAAAAAAGCACTCCTTACTGATCTGCCACCAAAAAAGGTTTATTTTCTGGTTCTGTGTGCCTGTACGGGATTGTTGGCAGGAGAAGTGGAAGCTGCAAATGAAATGAAGAAGCTCACTCACTATTACTGTCACCTCTGCCCTTGTATAGCCTCCAGTGACTCAAGGGGATAACACTTCTTGTTCTAGTTATCAAACAATTTATTAATCAGGTATAATATATGCACATCTATAGTATATAGATGTGTCCTTCCTCTTCGTGGTCAGCTATCTGTGTCACAAGTTAAGTACATAGCTTTAATAAATATAACATGGTTATCACAGTGATTTGCTGTTTTATCTGTGTCCATGTGTGACCATCCTTTGGCCAGTGAACTGCAGGCTTTTGTTAGTATGTTGTGATATTGTGTTGAATTGGTTTCAAGACAAATTTTGTATCCTTAACCAAACTGTAGAGCAGTTAAATGTTGATACATCCATTAATATCCAGTCACTCCCTGACCCAAACTAAAACCTTTTCTCAACTGTAGTAGAATCTAGATTGCAGAGATTTTTTGCATATTTTGTTCTGGTGAGTATGTGATGATATGTACATTTGACTTTACTATAAACATGTATAAACTTTAAACATCTTAAACTTTATTTTATTTTTGTGTTTCTACGGATTCTACTTATATCAGACTTACAGACACAAACATGATTTTTATGCAATTGTTACTTTGTGTTGTCAAACCATGAAAGGATTTTTGATTTTGTTAAAATGAAAATCAACCTTGTGCATATGTCCACATTATGGTTCTTTACTATCTGCAGTTTCTACTGAGAGGTAATTAGGCATCTCTATACTTCTGGGGGTGCCTTACCATATATTCTTTATGGATGAGGAAATTTTCAACATATGTTGCTACATGGAGCCCCATACATTGGTACACAGGTCCCTGCAGCTACATAGTAGGATTAGTGATTACACTAAACAGTTGGTTAAACATTTAGTAATGGAAAGCATTAGTCAAGATTACTTATATAAAAGATATATAAGTTTTCTGTTTAACATGTAGAATAATAAACATATTGGGTAATTTATCAAGAACGCAATAATGATATAGTACTGTTGTACTGGAATATCTACTGAATATACAGTTATAGAACACTTAAAAGCACCTCTGGAGGTTATTATTTATTTAGTAAAATACTCTGTTTCCAGATGCCAAGATCTTCTCATCTGCTACTATTATGCAACATTATAATGTTTGCTTTAGTCATCAATATAGTTCTGTAGGGATACGTGGAAACTGCATACTTGAATGACCAAAAAGTGCAGCTTTTGAAAAAAATCATTAAAGTTGTTGTACTATAGTACTTGTACTTGTACTATAGTACAACTTTAATGATTTTTTTCAAAAGCTGCACTTTTTGGTCATTCAAGTATGCAGTTTCCACGTATCCCTACAGAACTATATTGATGACTAAAGCAAACATTGTAATGTTGCATAATAGTAGCAGATGAGAAGATCTTGGCATCTGGAAACACAGAGTATTTTACTAAATAAATAATAACCTCCAGAGGTGCTTTTAAGTGTTCCATAACTGTATATTCAGTGGATATTCCAGTAGTTTAGTTGTTAATGTACATTTCCCAGACAGCCATAAAGTCTTAAAAATTATATCTCCTTATATCTTCCCAGCTGTGACTATAAGTGGTAATTGTTGCTGGGAAAAATTTCACTACTGTCAAGAAAACATAAAACATTTTTTTGCTATATTTTAGCAATTATATGATAATTTAATGTTCAGGATGACTTTTACAGTACATTATGTAAAAACTACTATATAATCCATTTTACTATACTACCAGTGCTGTACAGTGAGTAATCTAAACTTTCAACTCCGAGTCCTTATTTTTCTATGATTCGACTGTAGCTCCAGTTCTTTAAAAGTGGTTCATATATAAGAAAGAATTAGACATCACAGTCACATGCATTAGATTGATGACATAACATATACATAACAATATACTTCTTTGATTAAAATGTCAAAACTTTCCCAAATTCCCACAAAAGTAAATATGCAACAAACTATGGCATCCTTTGTAATTTTCAGTATTTGTTGATACAAATGACCTGAAGGTTCATGATGACACCCTGGGATAGTGTCATAAAGGGTCTGGGACAGGAAGAGAATAGTCAGGATGTCTCAGCATCAGTAGATGGCAGTAGACTTGGTAGCATTTTTGAGCTAGAAAATTTTCATGAAATGAGATTATCATTCTTATTTATTGACTAATTCTGAGTAAAGACAATATTAAAGGGTAATGCTGACCAGTATTATGATGTCCTATGTTACATATTGTCCCAAATCATAATGTCTCAAAACCAGCACCATTTCTTATGACTTGTAATACAACATCAACAAAACAACAGTTGCAGAGTTGTAGTTGTCACCAAGAAAACCTTTAGGGTGTTCCTTCTCTCTTGGAGATGGTCTGAGAATGTTGCAACTTATTTGGGTGCCAAGAAATGACATGTACTGTATCTGTAGCTTACTGTATGTAGAAAGATGGTGCTGAGAGCAAATGGCAACAAACTAACATTTGGTTGTCAGTTGCCAAGGAGATAACGTAAACTAATGCTATATGAAAAAATACTAACATTGATTATCTAGTCATGATCTGTCCTGGAAACTGGCAGAGGACAGTCGGTTATTATAATATTGTTGAAGGTGAATTTCCATGAATCATAGGGACATCAGGCAATGCAGCTGGAATGCATGTTTCTGCAACGTATTTCCTGCCAGCACCAACTATTTTACCCTGATAAAAACTTAATTGTTTTGGTAAGAATCCTCTATATTATTACTATGTATTCCTTTTATTGCCTTCAGCTGCCACACAAGTCTAAAGCATAATTATTTATTAAAGCAATGTAATATAATGTACCCCACAAAGCATTTCTTCTCTACTGAGACAATATTCCCAGCTGTATAGTTAAGAAAGAGAAATGTGTATAGTGTTACAGTGTTTTCTTGCCTACAGTTTATTTTGTATCTACCGAGCAACTAGTAAAACAGGAGGAATAATTTAAGATTGAGCCCTACTAGAAAAACTTCCAAGCTCCTTGGCATCAGTCCAAATTGTAGTCTTTAATTGTTTTCAGTGAATCAAGATAGAGAAGAGCATTAGCTTAGATACTTTATCAGACACCACTAGCTATAAATAGCTGGGAAAAATAGCTATGAAAATATGAAAAAACTGTGAATCATCAAACAAACTGATCACATACAGTCATTAAAGAGTAAGTACAATAAGTAATATTTTATAAACAAAATACTAAAGTATATAATGAGATGAATCAGAGGTCTCAGCAGCTGCTGGGAAGGAGCTGGTAACATATGTTACAGCAACGCTGCCCGGGCACAAGACACAAAGGGCACCTCTCTCGGCTGCCCACGGGTTGCTCCAATTCCTGGACATCCCCTTTAAGTATAGCAAATAAAACACTGACCTTAATAAATGTCCTCTGATATTTATCTGTAAAACACATAATATTGATGATATTGTATCTGATCAACTACTAGATATGAACTATAGATATTTTTAAGTAATATTATCTATCTGAGAGGGTGTCTTGCTCATGAACCTCATCTATAAGTCATAACAAAAAACAGCCTCAAAGAGCATTTCTCATCATAGAGGATACCTGTATTACTCAGCGAGACCATTCATTTTATTAGAAACTGTGCAATGCTTTTTTTGCCTGTAGAGATTCTGTAGAAGAATTGCAGCCAAGTTCTTCCACAGTTGACATTTGTATGCTGATAGTATAAGTAGTAGTTCACACATATGACACCAATATAATCAATATATAGTTAGGGAAGCATCTTAAAAAATGAAATGTCCAAGGCAGACAATCCCTTTAAAAATATTGCTATATTAACTGTAAGATTTCAGTGTGTACTGTACAATAACTGGCGTGCCTCTTTCTAGCTTAGCCTCACATTTGTTTTCATATCCAAGCATTTCATGTTCCAGCTGCCAATCAAAAGATGTGGCTTTTTGTTATTGCAGTGCCAGTTTTTAGGTCAATTTATTTAATAATGTATCTTCATACAAAAATAAGATATAAACCACCATGGCACATACTATTTCTCAGATGCGAGAAAATATCCAGTGTTTATTCAAATTGCAAAGTGCAGAACATTGCATATATTATCTCAAATGCACAAACATCCATTTCTTGCTCCATCCAACCATATAAAAAAGTAAGGAAGTTGTGTTCAAATCCTATATAACTGACAATGTTTTGGTCATAGTGGACATTTCTCAAGCCAGATATAATATGGACAGAGAGTCATGAAGTTGGGAATGGGTGGATGGAACCTTTCTTGCGCCAAACCTGCGCCACCACTGTTCCACGCCATGCTTACCACATTGTGTCATGAATTATAATGAGAATCCATACCAGTTACTTCCATTCTGGTGTTGAGACTTGCAAGTGATTGATGAAGCAGCTCGAACCTTTTCATAAATCACTAGTTCTCTGCAACAGTCGATATACTAGTCTTAATAAATCCGGGCCCTTTGCGTCTTGATTAAACAATGGATTTTCTGAACTTAGGGTTGAAGAACCCTGCCACGTAGCACCACAAAATTTATGTCAGTGCGGCACCTTTGATACTTTTCTCTTCATACAAATATATACGTGTAAGTATATGTCTGCTGTGTGTATTCTACATGAATTCTGTAAATGGAGAGAAGGGACTTTTTTGATGATGATAACCTTTAACACGCTGCACAAAAGATGCTCTTAATCTTCTGACCATACATTGACAGTAACTGTAATGAATTTTATTTTCCAAAACTGATTTTCTCTATTATTTGAATTGCTCCAGAATATGAAATGAGCAGATGAATACTTTTTGTCATGAAATTATATTAGGAAATTCCTCAGAATTGGCCATCTATTAATGTCTCTGTAAATAGATATTGAGATAGAAAGATGGAAAGGTCACTTAAGCAAACTCATTCCTATTTAAGCGTATCTGGAGATGGGATTGGATGTACAGTTGGGTTTATTTAATTTGCAGACTTAATATTTATTTTAATACTTTGTTATTTTTTATATCAAGCAATGTATTTGTGTGTATATATACAGTACAGACCAAAAGTTTGGA
This sequence comes from Leptodactylus fallax, assembly GCA_947044405.1. NCBI lineage: Eukaryota > Metazoa > Chordata > Amphibia > Anura > Leptodactylidae > Leptodactylus > Leptodactylus fallax. The sequence continues at coordinate 7,256,587 of CAMRHE010000051.1, read as the reverse complement.
CACACCTTCTCATTCCAAGAGTTTTCTGTATTTTCATGACTATAAAAATTGTAGATTCACACTGAAGGCATCAAAACTATGAATTAACACATGTGGAATTATATACTTAACAAAAAAGTGTGAAACAACTGAAAATATGTCTTATATTCTAGGTTCTTCAAAGTAGCCACCTTTTGCTTTGAATACTGCTTTGCACGCTCTAGGCATTCTCTTGATGAGCTTCAAGAGGTAGTCTTTTGGTCTGTATTGTATATATATATATATATATACAGTCATATGAAAAAGTTTGGGCACCCCTATTAATCTTAATCATTTTTAGTTCTAAATATTTGGGTGTTTGCAACAGCCATTTCAATTTGATATATCTAATAACTGATGGACACAGTAATATTTCAGGATTGAAATGAGGTTTATTGTACTAACAGAAAATGTGCAATATGCATTAAACCAAAATTTGACCGGTGCAAAAATTTGGGTACCCTTATCATTGTATTGATTTGAATACTCCTAACTACTTTTTACTGACTTACTGAAGCACAAAATTGGTTTTGTAACCTCACTGAGCTTTGAACTTCATAGCCAGGTGTATCCAATCATGAGAAAAGGTATTTAAGGTGGCCAATTGCAAGTTGTTCTCCTATTTGAATCTCCTCTGAAGAGTGGCATCATGGGCTCCTCAAAACAACTCTCAAATGATCTGAAAACAAAGATTGTTCAACATAGTTGTTCAGGGGAAGGATACAAAAAGTTGTCTCAGAGATTTAACCTGTCAGTTTCCACTGTGAGGAACATAGTAAGGAAATGGAAGACCACAGGGACAGTTCTTGTTAAGCCCAGAAGTGGCAGGCCAAGAAAAATATCAGAAAGGCAGAGAAGAAGAATGGTGAGAACAGTCAAGGACAATCCACAGACCACCTCCAAAGAGCTGCAGCATCATCTTGCTGCAGATGGTGTCACTATGCATCGGTCAACAATACAGCACACTTTGCACAAGGAGAAGCTGTATGGGAGAGTGATGCGAAAGAAGCCGTTTCTGAAAGCACGCCGCAAACAGAGTCGTCTGAGGTATGCAAAAGCACATTTGGACAAGCCAGCTTCATTTTGGAAGAAGGTCCTGTGGACTGATGAAACAAAGATTGAGTTGTTTGGTCATACAAAAAGGCGTTACGCATGGCGTCAAAAAAACACAGCATTCCAAGAAAAACACTTGCTACCCACTGTAAAATTTGGTAGCGGTTCCATCATGCTTTGGGGCTGTGTGGCCAATGCCGGCACCGGGAATCTTGTTAAAGTTGAGGGTCGCATGGATTCAACTCAGTATCAGCAGATTCTTGAGAATAATGTACAAGAATCAGTGACGAATTTGAAGTTACGCCGGGGATGGATATTTCAGCAAGACAATGATCCAAAACACAGCTCCAAATCTACTCAGGCATTCATGCAGAGGAACAATTACAATGTTCTGGAATGGCCATCCCAGTCCCCAGACCTGAATATCATTGAACATCTGTGGGATAATTTGAAGCGGGCTGTCCATGCTCGGCGACCATCAAACTTAACTGAACTAGAATTGTTTTGTAAAGAGGAATGGTCAAAAATACCTTCATCCAGGATCCAGGAACTGATTAAAAGCTACAGGAAGCGACTAGAGGCTGTTATTTTTGCAAAAGGAGGATCTACTAAATATTAATGTCACTTTTCTGTTGAGGTGCCCATACTTTTGCACCGGTCATTTTGGTTTAATGCATATTGCACATTTTCTGTTAGTACAATAAACCTCATTTCAATCCTGAAATATTACTGTGTCCATCAGTTATTAGATATATCAAATTGAAATGGCTGTTGCAAACACCCAAATATTTAGAACTAAAAATGATTAAGATTAATAGGGGTGCCCAAACTTTTTCATATGACTGTATATATATATATGTATAATCATTGATGGTAGTACAGTAACTTTTAAAAACAAATGTATGAAGAGACATTTGCAATGCAAATGAGTAAGATAATAAATACTGATGCTCATCTGAGATAAAACGCTTCATTCATAAATATAAATGGGACTCATTAGCATATATATTTTTAGTCTAGAAACAGCAAGGCTTAACACAGGCTAACAATGATATTGCATCTATTATTTGCATAAGGCATTAGTGATCTTACTGTCAGTCTTTAACCTTCATGTTGTGTATTGGGAATTGTGTATGTGAGCTTACCTCAGTACAACACAATTAGGACAGAGAATTCATCCCTTAACATGGCCATTACAGGTCAATAAGGAATGGAAGAATGCACCGCTCTGAAAAAAATGAATGCACTTCACTCAAGACATTTTTTATGTACAAAATGTCAATACCATTTATTCCTAAGCTGTTGTAAAAATGTACATTCTTCAATTAACCTAATTGAATCCAGGTATAGTCATGTAGTGCTAAATTGTAAATCACTCCTGTGGGATGCTGGATAGACAATATTGAGCGTCATCTCTATTGCCTGTTATCCCTTGCCTTGTTCCTTCAAGTCAATTGTCAAATTATTTGGTCAGCTAGGAAACTCACATTATATAGTATGTGATGATCAATGATAAGCACATTACAGATATTATATAAGCTATTATGAAACATTAAAGGATTTCAATATGTTACTGGATATAAATAAAGATGGGTGATCCTCTGAAGTTTTGTTTCGTCCCGCGTTCAGACAAAGCGATACTCCGGTTTGTTTCCAAACTTGATCAGATAGAACCAGCAGTGAATATAAGAGGATAATAATTTACCGCAATGCATGTTGGGGCAGCCATTTTATTTCGTCCGAGACAAATCCCATATTGTTCAGTTTCATTAAAATTTTAATAATTTGGAATATTCAGGTTGAATCCAGTTCATTACATACTAATTCACCCATCTCTAGCTATAAGCACACAGAATACACATAGCCCACGTAAGGCTGAGGCTCCACATTGCCAAAAAGCTGTTTTTTTATGCAGATTTTGTTGTGTTTTTTTTTTAGTCAAAGTCAGGAACGAATTGAGCAGAATGGAAAAGTATAAATGCTTCCTTTTTAAGTCATTCCTGACTTTGGATCAGAAAACCACAGCAAAATCTGCAACAAAAGAGTAGCTTTTCCACAAAATGGGGCCACAGCCTAATAGATTTTTCTCTAAACCTATGGCAATACATGTATGAACAAAGTTTTGTCTAGCCAAAATAGCCAGTTTAAAGATCTAGCAAACTTTAACTTGACACCGATGACTTGCTGCAGCATAATACTGTATCTTATCAGAAAAGACAACAAAAGCCATTGAAAAGGTCTTAAGTTATGTGCCATTATGTAATTAATGTGTTAAGTGTCTAGATACCTTTTGCTATGCCTGTGATTCATAGACTATGATTCTAGTTTTCAAACTATGCCTAGTAGTAGTGTTTCCCCCAGAGAAAGAAGAGAATGTACAGCAGATGAATGCTTTCCTAACAGAAATCTGCCCATCTGGCCTAGTCATATATTACATAGAGGTCTGTTGGTTGCAAATTACCTTCAAAGTTAAAGACGGGATGCCTCTATAAGTGACATCTTAGTGTTGCCATTCACTGGTCTAAAAGATATGTTGAAAATAATTCCCAATGGAAGTGAAGAAAATATGAGAAGTTGGCAAGCAATGAAGCCATACCTAACATATAAATTGATGAGTTTTTATAGTATTGTAAGTAGCCAGATTTGGATAGTATCACTAGTGACCAAAATAAATTATATACAATTTTGTATTTTCTTACATATAGTTTAAGCTAATTGGGATATAATCATATCAAAGTATGCAAAATGTGACTGTTAAAACTGATTATTAATAATTTATTGGAGAGGTTAATTAGACAATGAGACTTTCTATGTAAATTTGACTCAAGAAATATCTTAATAAGGAAATAAATGCTGAGGAAAATAATTGCTACGTGAGAAATTGGTCTAAGGGAGATAAAATAATGCTAAAAAAACAAGTGTTAAAAGTTGTTACCATTGGGAATGTAAACTGTAGCAATAATGAATATTATTAATTAGCTCCTTTTACAATTGAAGTCAGCCCAGCGATCAGTCATTAAAAAGTCTTAACAATTACCTTTTAAAAAGGAGCTATCATAGGGAGGGCAGTGTATTGTATTTATGTTAAAAAAAATGTCTGTTCTAAATATAATGAAATAAATATAACTAAATGTAAAAAAGCGTAAAAAAGCTTAAGAAAATTTAAAGCAGGCATGCTAAATGTTAATGACCCTCATTGCAGGAGTTGGCTCCAAACTTCCTGGTAACAGCACCCCCAATTTACAGCACAGCTTCCTATAAATACTGCTCTCTGATTGCTAATGCAGAAAGAGCGGTGGAGCACCATGGTGAAGGAGAGTGAGGAGAGGAATGGTGTGATGGCATGATAATTAAGCCTGAAAAACCCCTTGGTTGGGTCATGTACATACAATGTGGACAATCAGCATGGTGGCACAGTGGTTAACACTCTCACCATTCAGCACTGGGGTCCAGAATTTAAATCTGCATTTGCATGGGTTTCCTCTGTTTTGTTCCCACACTCCAAGACATATTCCACTGATAAGGAAATATTTATAAGGATACATTTATTTTGTAAGCTTACATGATGACAACATCTGTAAAGCTGTGTTGAATATGTCAGTATTGTATAAACAAGAAAAATAGATTTAAATAGATGTTCAAATTTAGCATATCATCAGGAGACTAGGGTGCTCAGTAATGTACCAAAAACTTTTGGACTCTGATTTACATTTTTTTTTTTTTTTATTAGCTTGAATTTTCTGGTTGTACATTTATTTTTAACATCATTATCATAGCAATGTTGATCACTACACCTTTTGGAGCTTGAGGATATTGAATCATCATTCACTGGCTAGAGAATGGGATTCAACCTCAATTTTGGGTCATAATTTTGCAGTCTCTTTTACACAAGCATCATGATGTCATGTGCTCCATGTAACCACCCAATCACAGGCCTCGGCGGTCTCCTGGGACCGTGACTCACCTAGGAGGGAGAAAGAAAACCCCAAGGGAGTCCCGGATGCCACGTGGATGCCTGGGAGAGGTGAGGGAAGGTGAGTATAACTATTTATGTTTTGCACCTCCACTTATCATACTCTGGGGCCTGAAAAGAACCCAGAGTATCATAAAAGCATTTCTGTTTCATGACGAACAAGTCCGGCCCAAAATGAATCTTTGGACTGAACAACCCGACACAAAGCAAATCTTCAGACTTTCACACATCTCTATTATTAACATAATAAACTTTTAAAATATATGTACTTTATAATTCATGATGACAGATCTTTCTATTATTTTGCTCATGGAGGGCCTACATGGCCACTGTTGATCTCCAAACAATACATATCAAGAGATGTTTATGTTGCAGACAGATAATACAATACTTGATAGTTAAATATAAAGTAACAAGAAAATGCACAATAAATCAAAGTATTGTCAAAATCCTGATTGTCGGGCTTTTTAAATAAAACATTCGAAAAATTCTGAGATGCAGAAGCTGAATCACCAATACAAATTACTCTTCATTCTCCATCACATTCTTGTTGTTGCAGACAAATACATTAGCTAAATCTCCAAACTGCTGATTGTAAAGGTCTGTCAGAATTTATGTGAGCTACTTGGTAGAAATTTCCACAAAGAGCTGATGCTGCCTTCGAGAATCACCTTGGCGTCACTTGTTTCAATCTTGTACTGTTTATTTGCCTTTGTTTTTCCATTACACCTCTGTAAAAGCAAAAAAAAATATTTGACCAACCCTGCAGAGTGAGGTCATTCCACATTTACAGCTAATTAATGTGTCTGAGATTAGTCATCAAGATAAGGTTACAAGAATTATTCTTCTTCTGAGGATTGTATTACTTACCATGATATTGTCCAACTGGCTAAGAGATCAACTGCTAAAAAATATCAATTTATAGTGTTCTTATTATAAGGAATGTGAGATCTGGGACTAAGTAATATTGAATAAACTGAATTTTGCTATCATTTTACATACCACTGCACAATACTGAAATAAATTCCATTTGCAATGTAATGTCTTACTCTTCTCTAGCCAATAACCCAAACGTTTACAGACAAAAAGCACTAAATGTAAAATCTTTTCCTCTCTGTTAGATAATGGATGGAATATAATTTCATTAGCACTGAAGCAAAACTGCAAAAAAAATGTTGCGAGCCATACAGATTTGTACGTTTTACTTTATCATTAGTCAAACTGCAAATCAGTTGTCAGGCCACATATGGAATATTATATGCAGTTTTAGGTACCTTCATACAGGAATGACATACTGTATATATATATATATATATATATATATATATATATATATATATATAAAGCCTACTCTTAAAGTAGAGTCCCACAAAAAATGTATTCTCTGGTCTGTGAGGAAGGCACATAACGTAAATTGTAATGCATGTACTCTCCTTATGGTGGCTGTATTTGTGAGTTATGTACTCTTTTCTGGGCCACAGCTTTGCCATGTGATCAGCAATGAGACTCTCTCGCTGACACAGCTTCTTATGTGTGGACAGGAAGTCAGCTTCTCCATTCATTTCTTTGAGAGCCTCAATGTGATTTTCATAGGAATAAATAGAGAAACTGATTTCCTATCCACACATGAGAAGCTGTATCATTTAGAGAGTCTCATTGCTGGTCACATAGCAAATCTGTGGCCCAGAAAAGAGTAGATAGCTCACAAATACAGCCTTCATAAAGAAGATTACCCGCACTACAATTTACATCATAAACTTTTCTCACAGGCCAGAGAATCAAAAAAGTTTTGTGGGAATTCTACTTTAAATTATTTCCAGTTTGGTTAAACACTTCAATTTATCATTAAACCAATTCCACACAATATTCTGATGCAAAAGCCTTGAAAGTCTGGTATTTACCTCTTTGGTGCCCACATATGGACACAAATAGGATAATTAGTATATCACTTTGTGATAGCTTATCATAAAACCATGTTGTTTTTTATAAAAGCAGCTTAACTTGTGGTATACATATCAGGACATGTACAGCCAAAGAGACAAGTAAGGAAGGACACACCTGTAGCTGAAGCAAAGCTGGAAAAGTAACTATGTGAATAGTTGGAATAAGGCCCAGTTCACATCTGCGTTCGGGTTTCCGTTTGGGAAGTCCGCTGGTGGACCCCCCGAATGGAAACCCATATGCATAAAAAAGCGGTTTACCCGAGAAACCCGTGGACCCCATAGACTATAATGGGATCCATGTGGTTTCCGCACGAAACATGCAGAAACATGCGGAAAGTAAAGTGCTGCTTTCAGCACTTTCCTCTCCGCTTGCTTCGTGCGGAAACTAAGCGGAGACCACACGGACCCCATTATAGTCTATGGGGTCCGCGGGTTTCCCAGGTAAACCACTTTGTATGCGTATAGGTTTCCATTTGGGGGGTCCCCAAGTGGACTCCCTGAACGGAAACCCGAATGCAGATGTGAACTGGGCCTAAAGTACAAAGATTGGTTATCAAACTTGGGGTTATTCAGTTTGGAAAAAAATGACTTAATTACAATTTACAAATACTGTATATGGTTGGACAGTACAGAAATCTTTCCAATGTTCTCTTTACACTGAAGCATGCAACAATGACAAGGGGGCATCCTCTCTATCTAGAGAAAAAAAAAAAGGTTTCATCATCGTCATAGAGAAGATGAGACTTCTTTACAGTAAGAGTAGTAAGACTATGACTGCCACAGGATGTGGATGTGTTTATTGAAAACAAAGTTATGGGAATGAAATTTTTGGAATGGGACATTGACCAAGGTACTTATTCTAATTCTCATCTTTGGAGTCGGGAAGGAATTCTTTTTCCCTAATATAGGGCAATTGGCACCCACCTCATGGGTGTTTTTTAGCCTTTCTATTGATCAATGTGGTTGGATTTTGTCAACTATGTTACCATGGTACATTTCCGTTAACATTTGCCAATTGCTAATACTATATAATATATCTAAATCCGTTCCTATGATATATATATATATATATATATATATATATATATATAAATATATATATATATGATATATATAAGATTTAAGTTAAAGTCTAATAGCACTATAATAACGCCCTAGGCAGCTACCTACCTTAATTCCAGCCCTACTATACTGACCACTTCTTTAGCCAGGAACACAATAGCATACAGTATTATTAGACAGTAATAAAGAAGGTAGAATCAAATTATCAGGTATAAAATTAACAGTGAAGGAGAGAGATCTGCATGTGTGAAATAACTGGGTAGGAGAATTTTCGATTTTATAATTTGGCTAACTTATAGGAGTTTTCCTAGAAATGACAGATATCATATATCGACAGAATAGGTGATACATGTGTGATTCGTTGAGTCAAAATTGCTGGGATCAACATTGATCACTAGAGCAAAGGTTTCAGTAGGCCTCATAGACATTGAAGGGAATGATGGAGCACTTGCTTGATCCCCCATTGCATTCACACTCCTCTCTACTGTATTGCAGTGACTTAACTCATGTTCCAATGATCATGGGGGTACTAGAGATGAGGCCCAAAGCAATCACACATTTAAGATCTATTTTGGGAAAAGGTAATAAATGTTTTTACATTCATTAGGTTCAAGGTTCCCTATAATTCTGAGTAATTTGTACTGGCATGGGGGAAATACAGATATACCAAAGTGTAACTTGACACTGGTAATGTGACTGTTGTTATATCTTTGCATACAAAAAACAATTAAAAAGCTATTGAAAGGGTCAAGTTTAAGTTTTATGCCACAGAGTATTTAAGCTCTACATGTCACCAATATGTCTATTTCTGTCACATAGACATGATGCTGCAGCAATCTAAATTTAAGCAATCATGTTTAATGGCACATCATGCTGCACAGAGCTCTGGCATTAATGTGATCTGGCTGACACTGTGTCAGCCCGATCCCTTGAAGTAAAAGCAAACTGAAATGATCAGCTCCCTGTCACAAGAACAGACTGAAAACAGTGTTCAAAATGCGCTTTCTGTTCAGCAATAGGACCCAAATACAGGAAACCTATTTCCAGCAGTTGAGCTGTTGCCATGGAAACCTGTAATGACTTGCTGACTTTTGTGGGTTTCCAGTAGTCTGATTGGGAAAAGGAGTATTGGGGTGGGTGTCATAATTAACCTGTCCAGTGACCCCCTGCAAGTGGTGATATAATGGCCAGGAGGCATTATCTCATTATTATCTGTAATTTGCATACAGAGGAATGCTGGGAGAACATAAATCATGTTATCTCCTATCATGGACTGGGAGGGAAAGAAGTGTAAAAAAAAAAAAAAAAGAAGAAAAAAGTAAAAAAATGTAATATATTTAAAAAGCCTTTGAAAAAAAACAAGACTCCAATTTCTATAAATACAAACATTTTTCATTATTTAAATATACAGTATATGTACTAGCAAAGTCCCTCACAGGCTTTCATTGATATCACAACTAGTAGGAGGTTGCATATGGACACAAATAGCATAGACAACTTCTGACTTCTTGAGTAAAAAGAAATCATGTTTTTTTCAAAGCTGAGCAACTGACCGTCTTGCACAACTAGTCTCAGGATAGGATGAGACCTGAGGACTGGACTAGTTTGTTTGTTCACCTAATGTCCATAATGAACTTTTATGATAAAAAAAAGACATATCCCAGGGAAAGAATTTCACTGTGTCAAATTATCTTACCATTTTTCTTGCATATATCTTGTGTGATAGTTTTAAGCAAATCTTGAACTTGTTACAATTACACTTTAGTCATTTTCCATATGTGAATTCATTTATACAAAACACATTATTTTAGATGCTTAATGAACCAGCATGATCCATAAGATTGTTTAATGAATCCAGAGTTGCTCAGAATTATAAGTGACATTATATGTGGTGCTGGCAATGTTTCACATTATTAAAATAAATTGAAGCAGTCAGCCAACTGAAAGAATTAAACTGGGTTCACAGAAGCATAATTTTTGGCAAGTATTTTGTAAAAAAAAAAAAATTATGAAAGAATGGATCCCATAAAGGAACTATTTAATTTCTATTTTTATTTTCACAGGATCAAAAATGATTGAAAAGCTAATGTATTACATGTTTAAAGATAATAGAATAACACAATTTGTAAATTTATACAGTTGTGCTAAAAAGTTTACATATTCCAGCAGATTTTTTATTTTTTTGGCCTTTTTTTCAGAGAATATGAATGATAACACAAACACTTTTTCTCCACTCATGGTTAGTGGTTGGTTGAAGCCATTTATTGTCAAAAATCTGTGTTTTCTCTTTTTAATCATAATGACAACCAAAAACATCAAAATGACCCTGTTCAAATTAAAACATCATACTCACTGTCCCCGGTGCTCCAGTGTCCTCCCAATATGGTCCAGTCCTGCTGCTCAGCTGTCTTCTTGCAGTTTAATTCTTCCCCCGCTGTGATGTCCTGTGTTACTTCCGCTGAAGCCGCTGATCGGGCTCAGCGGTCACATGCGGCGGGGACTTCTGCCAGAAGACAACATTGGACTGGCAGAACCGGACCCAGCTGAGAGGCACTGGGGCACCCGTGACAAGTGAGTATAATTTTTTTTTTTAATCCCCTTCGGCCTAATTAAAAAAATAAAATTTTATCCCAGACAATCTCTAACTAGTCACAGATGGCACGCAGCAGCTTTATCTAGTCATGCAGTAATTGTGCTAAATCACATTGTGTGTAACGTGACTGCCATGTCTCTCACTGTCTCATGTCAGCCTGATACACTAAATGCTGATCTCACAGTGTGTGATTTAACAGGTTAACTTAACAGTTGCTCACTGTCCTCAGTGACTGGTTAAGCTAAATTTGCAAATGACAATCATAAAGTGTTAAAAGCTTATAACTTGACTTTTCAGCAACAGAAATCTTAGTGAGGGAAAGGTCCATAGGAACGGTCATTACAAGATCACACACTAGATCCAGTTTAGGGTGAAAATCCACCTGACAGGTTCCCTTTAAAAGGAGCAAAAATATGATGTGAAAAGATTGTGTACAAACCAGATATTACGTCATACATTGTTACTTAAGTTACAGATGTGTGTCCCCTTACTTGTCCTCTTGGACAGATATGTGTGTATGTGTGTAGAGATATGCTATTCTATTTGTGTGTATGGGAGACGACCCAGTGAGAGAGGGTGAATTGTAGCTTTTAAAGCCTTTTTTTTCTATCATAATCCTGTGTTGAATTGGTTTCAAGATAAATTAGAATATTTATCCAAATTGGAGATCATTTTAGTATGGATACATCTGATACAATGCATAGAAATCTATGAAGCTGCTTGTTTGGGTGACCCTTTTACCCAAAGTAGGGTGGGATTTACAGTTTATTGTTAACAATATGAATGCTATATGTATTCTCAAAATGTATGCTTGAAACCAGAATGCAAGCCACCCATCTAACATGCCAGTCATAGTAACTTATTATCTTCTATACAAGCCACACTGTTCTCAACAGAGAAGCAAGAGAAAGATATATAAAAATATCAGATATATTACAAAATGTATTAATAACACAAATGCTGCCAGAAAATCAAAGGTTGTTAGAAAGATTAGTTATGCTTTAAATATATATATTTGCTGATTTACGTGTACAGGTACTATATGAATGGACTTCTGGACACAATGATCATTTACTTGGTGTTTCTGAACATTTACTTGTTATACTATGAATGATCAACTCTGTTATGTATTTTATATGCCATCATTAACACTATGAAACAAATAGTGAGACATTCAAGTGTGAAACAATAGAGAACGACAAGTAAAAAAAGTCATATTGTCCTTAATTATACACCATTATAATTTGATGCCCTGCCTTATCCATTAGCTGTACAATTCATCCTCCCACAGTTTTCTGTTCTCTAAAGGAATTTTACCAATTCATCCTAAAAAGAGTGATATAAATGTAACTGATTACTGACAATGCATTGTCATAACAAATCATTCTGCAGTACATATAAGGCTGGATCCATGCTATTACCTCATTTAAAGACACACTACGCTGCACTTTTGGGTCCTGCAAGATAAGGATTCTGTCAGATTTAATGGAAATTGATGTAATCTAATATATGGGTAAAATGAATGGAATGTGTTAAATGATCTTTCTTCAAAACAAATTCTAGAATTTTTCAACATACAGTGGTGTCTCACTGACTCATCTCTCTCAATGACCTCAGGATACAATATTTACAACATACAATAGTCTTTTCTGGACCATTGTCATTTGAAAACAGATTAAACATAGAATGCTTGACTCGAGGTTCCAACAAGTCATCATTGTCATGTCACTGGTAAAGTCCCAGTATTAGTGCATGCACTGATTGGCTGACTAGTGGCGCCTCTCTACAGTATAGTCCAGTTCTACATGTTCTGTGTTAGGATAAGCTGCTCCCTTGCAGTCCAGGTGAGAGCAGCTCCATCTTATTTTGTTCATTGTGCATACCTTTTAGGACTGTGAAAGAGAGTCTATCACTATCTTAGAAGTGATTTACAGCTTCTAGCAGCTTTCTGACTTTTATGTGTAAGGATTTGCTATACCTATGTTAGTTAATGAATTTCAATAAGAAATGTATACTGTGCAGTAAAACAGATACTCATAGTGATGGGTGAACCTCTGAAGAATCATTTTGTTTTGAGTTTGTTTTTCTGTCCAAAGATTTGTTTTGGGCCAAATACTGTAAGTTTGTCACAAACCAGAGCTTAAATTGGCATAAAACATAGTGTATGACACTGTCAGGGCTCCTAGGGCTCTATCTAGCCCATTTCTAGCGCTATAAGTCAAACATAGCCAAAGTTCTATCAAGGTGACAGTGACATGTATGTCTATGGAAAAATGGATGGTAGGCAAAATGCTAGTTTAATCATAACCTGTGCTGCTACTTTCTATTTTAACATTTAAAACACTCCAAAAAATGTTGGGGGAAGGTGCTTGCCTGTATTTTACATGGTAGTTATATGGGAAAAAACAATGTTTTTATATAAAAATTAGACTATTTTGGGGTGTTGTAAGTGCAACAGGTTTGCTATTTTGTAGAAATATTTGTGGCAGTATAGCTGATTGAAAGTGATAAAAAAGATAAATTATCCCTTTATGGAAGCAGAAAGCTGCACCAATATGGCATTGGAAGAAGCTAAGTTTATTGAATTTTTTTCACATTGGCTTATTTATTTACTTATGTAGCTCCATCACATTCAGCAGCACTTTTACAGAGATATACAGTACAGACCAAAAGTTTGGACACACCTTCTCATTCCAAGAGTTTTCTGTATTTCCATGACTATAAAAATTATAGATTCACACTGAAGGCATCAAAACTATGAATTAACACATGTGGAATTATATACTTAACAAAAAAGTGTGAAACAACTGAAAATATGTCTTATATTCTAGGTTCTTCAAAGTAGCCACCTTTTGCTTTGATTACTGCTTTGCACACTCTTGGCATTCTCTTGATGAGCTTCAAGAGGTAGTCACCTGAAATGGTCTTCCAACAGTCTTGAAGGAGTTCCCAGAGATGTTTAGCACTTGTTGGCCCTTTTGCCTTCACTCTGCGGTCCAGCTCACCCCAAACCATCTCGAATGGGTTCAGGTCTGGTGACTGTGGAGGCCATGTCATCTGGCGTAGCACCCCATCACTCTCCTTCTTGGTCAAATAGCCCTTAGACAGTCTGGAGGTGTGTTTGGGGTCATTGTCCTGTTGAAAAATAAATGATGGTCCAACTAAACGCAAACCGGATGGAATAGCATGCTGCTGCAAGATGCTGTGGTAACCATGCTGGTTTAGTATTCCTTCAATTTTGAATAAATCCCCAACAGTGTCACCAGCAAAGCACCCCCACACCATCACACCTCCTCCTCCATGCTTCACGGTGGGAACCAGGCATGTAGAATCCATTTGTTCACCTTTTCTGCGTCGCACAAAGACACGGTGGTTGGAATCAAAGATCTCAAATTTGGACTCATCAGACCAAAGCACAGATTTCCACAGGTCTAATGTCCATTCCTTGTGTTCTTTAGCCCAAACAAGTCTCTTCTGCTTGTTGCCTGTCATTAGCAGTGGTTTCCTAGCAGCTATTTTACCATGAAGGCCTGCTGCACACAGTCTCCTCTTAACAGTTGTTGTAGAGATGTGTCTGCTGCTAGAACTCTGTGTGGCATTGACCTGGTCTCTAATCTGAGCTGCTGTTAACCTGCGATTTCTGAGGCTGGCGACTCAAATGAACTTATCCTCCGCAGCAGAGGTGACTCTTGGTCTTCCTTTCCTGGGATGGTCCTCATGTGAGCCAGTTTCTTTGTAGCGCTTGATGGTTTTGGCCAGTGCACTTGGGGACACTTTCAAAGTTTTCCCAATTTTTCAGAATATAAGACATATTTTCAGTTGTTTCACACTTTTTTGTCAAGTATATAATTCCACTTGTGTTAATTCATAGTTTTGATGCCTTCAGTGTGAATCTACAATTTTTATAGTCATGAAAATACAGAAAACTCTTGGAATGAGAAGGTGTGTCCAAACTTTTGGTCTGTACTGTATGTCAACACTGTTCCAAGTAGGCACACAATCTAAATTTCCTATCAGTATGTGTGGGAGGAAACCAGAGTACACAGAAGAAACACACAAACATGAGGGGAACATACAAACTCCTTGCAGATGTTGTCCTTGGCTCAAGCCTAGGACTCCAGCACTGCAAGGAATCAGTGCTAACCACTGAGCCACCATTGGCTTGTTATTCAGGGCTGTTGGGCCTTATTTATACAGATTATTTATTAAAAGGTAAGTTTTGTTCAGTATTATTATCTGTTTCTCACAGTTTTTTCCTCAGTGAATGGTAAAGGATTCAGGTTAACTTGTCATTTATCTATCGAAATTTCTGCTCTTTGTATGCTGAGAAGTCAAGGAGGAAGTCCTATCACTGATTGACAACTATCTCTGTATGCACAGTCATAGAGAGGAGGCTGTTATTCACTGATAGGATCAACTCCTTAACTCTTGGACAGCATTTATCTTGTTACAGGTTCCCTTTAAGAGCTTCAATTACTCACAATACAAATTCAATTCATTCTTGTGACATGCTAGCAAAACCCTCAGTTCACTGTAATTCACATCACAACCATTAACAAATATGACTTTAACAATTACTGAGAGATTAGCAAGAAATCAGGGGTTTATTTTGTCATCTGGCACCACTCATATCAGGATATGTCACACCCGGAAGAAAAGTTCATAAGGGCAAGTCTTTTATTTTTTATGTGGCTTTAATAAAGTTTTAATTTTCTTTTACTACTGTACCATGATTAATTTTAGATAGGCAAGCTATATTGTCTTCTTAGAAAATTGACACTAGTGACTGTTGGGGGATGAACACCATGACAGTCTTTGACTTCTTCATGTGCTTAAATTGAGACCCATGTGTTAGAGACGTGCTTTACAAATATTTCATCATCATTTTTATTTAGTCTTATTTTCTGCACTGCTTTGAAAAGTTTCACGAGACTTAAGACAAAGTTCGCAGTCTGCTAGAGATGCCAGTGATATATTGAGATTCTTCAGAAACCATATACAATGTTTATCACTCCTATTTCTTTCTGTAATGGCATGTAAATAAAATTAAACTTTCATGGGTTCATGGTTTGATATATGAATAGATGATTTAAGGCTACCATTAAAATGAATTGTTACTATATTCTTCTTGATTACTTTAAATCAAGTAACTGCAGAGAAAGAAAATATAAAAACAGCACTCCTGTTATTAAATTTCTTCTCTCACATGTTTATTGCACATGCTGGATAATTTATCACCGCTGATCTCTAAGGTGATTCTTTACTGATATGAAAGCCACAGTTCCACTACATTATAAGAGCACAAGGCTTTTCTTTGTAACTCTTAATTGGCTTTCCACATAAAAAAAATCTATCATTTATCTGTCGACTGCCCATACACTGTTTCCTAGCAGTGAAATTGCATGGCTGGTGGGTCATACAGGAAGTGCAGATGTACTGTAGCAATCACACACCGGCATTGGTGCCTGAGGGAGCCTTAAGATCCCTTTGCAACATAAGAAGACATTACTCCTCCAGTTCTATGTCAAAGGCCATGTCAGGGGCAAAAAAAAAAAAACTAAAACAGATGTGTGGATATGGGTCACTTTTCTTCACAGAAAAATTTTCTGGTTTAGTTTATATCCTAGATTAAGTCATGTTGTAAGGCCTGTTAAAAGGTTGGACATTGACTTATAGGGTAACTATTCCCAGTTGGTGGCACTTAGGAGACATTTTTAATTTGTCTCAGGGAGAGCTTCTTTGTAGGGGTGTAAATACCGGAGTGGCAGCGGTAGCGGCTGCCACAGGGACCGTAACGATCGCGGTCGCAGGGGGTGCAGCGTATGGGGCCCATGGCCAGCTGGAGATGGCTGGGGCCCTGGACCACTATGATAGCGGTCGGGGAAAGCCTGGTTCCCCAACCGCTATACATGCTGTTATTGGAAAGGGGTCCTGGCATATTGTCAAGCTCCTTTCCAATAGATGGCAGCCCAGGGGAGGTGACTGAAAATAATAAATACATATGCTCACCTCTCCTGGGCGCAGCGTTCTCGCCGGCGCTCTTCCGTCATGTGACTGAGGCCTGTGATTAGACCCCAGCGGTCACATGGGGCGCAGCCACATAATGACTTCAGTGCACCCCCGACTTCGCTGCTGAGGCCTGTGATAGGGCCTGTCGGAAGAGGGCCTGAAAATGCTGAAGACGACAGGATGGAGCGAGGATGCCAAGGAAAGGTGAGGCAAGGTGAGTATGAGAGTTTGCTATTTTTAATCACCTTCCCTGGGCCTCCGGGTATTATACTCTGGGGTCTGAGGAGACCCCAAAGTATAATCATAGCACCAAAGCGGAGGGGGCTGTTGGAAGCTTATAATACTGCGTGAGGGCCACTGTGGGGAGCATATACTACTGAGTGGGGGCCACTGTAGAACATATAATACTGAGTAGGGGCCACTGTAGAGCATATAATACTGGGTGGGGGCCACTGTGGAGCGTATACTACTGGGTGGGGCCCACTGTGGAGCATATACTACTGGGTGGGGGCCACTGTGGAGCATATAATACTGGGTGGGGCCCACTGTGGAGCATATAATACTGGGTGGGGCCCACTGTGGGGGGCATATAATACTGGGTGGGGTCGACTGTGGGGAGCATATAATAGAGGGTGGGGGCCATTGTGTGGAGCATATTATACTATGTGGGGCCACTGTGGGGAGCTTATTATACTGTGTGTGGGGGAGCAATGTAGAGCATATAATGCTGTATGAGGGCCACTGTGGAGCATATAATGCTGTGTAGGGGCCACTGTAAAGCATATTTTACTGTTTGGGGACCCGTAACTGGTTGGGGGGGCCATGTCAAATGTTCGCCTTGGGGCCCAGCCATTCCTAGTTACGCCACTACTTCTTTGCATTGGCAAACATTAGAATACATGGTGGATAGTAAGTGGCAGGTGCTGTTAGAGATTTTGCATTGAGGTCTATTTATACCTCTGCAACTTAAGGATGTGTTCTCGATAAATGTGTACTGTATATTTTTCCTTTATCGAAAACATCATAAATTTGGAGGTATTCTTCATGTAAAATCTGCTAACCTTATTTTTTACTATAACTACCCTTAGGTTTTCTGCTCATAGCTGATGTAGATTTCCTGCATCATTTATGCCAGATTTCTGGTGTGGCCATTGGCCCCTACCCTGAATGCCTTCTTCATGTCTTCATTATGAGGGTAATGCAGAAAACAAAAAGTTAAAATTTTTTTTTTTTTTTTTTGTGCAAAACCCCGATTTGCACAAAAAAATGAGTGACTTTCTATGCCTTGTATGCCAGAAAACTAACATATAAAGCATTATTAAATCTGCCACAATATCTTGTGTAGACATAAAGTTGCATGCATTTGGGTTCTAAATTCCTTTATTCTTTGATGTATCTGCTGTACACAGTTTAGTTAGTGATGAGGTTGTCAGTTGCGATCTGCAGATAGGAGTAGAATGCAGCTTATTCTCCCCATTTCTGCCAATTCAGTTGCTAAAAATGCAGCTGGAGGAGAAGAGGAATCCCAACCTGATTCTGAAACCTAGGCTAACTGCTTCGAAGGCACGTGACGTATGTGCCCGGAGCAGAGTAGGAGCGTGTCCAGGGAGCAGTAAAGGCAGTGTTGGAGGTCTGGCTACTATATGGGTTACACTGAGTAGTGGATAACTGGTGGGGATTATTTTATGTATGGAGCCACTGATTCAGCCCATTTTACTGTATGGGACCATTGGTGGGAGCCATTTTACTGTATTTACTTCAAATACACACACAGAGTGACCACACATACACATAAATTGGATAGTTTGGAGCAGGAGATCATGTTGTTTTGAGAACACACATACATATAAACGCCTACTATATATTTCAACTTATACACAATAAGGAACATTTGGGGTTAAGATGGAGAGGTAACATTATTAAGATACGTCTTTTCTTCCATGTACAGTATAGCGGAACACAGATTTTGTAATCAGTTTGCCCCCCTGATTAAGGTAGGAATAATATGACCATAATATAACTTATCAGTATAACTAACTAATAAATAAATATCATTTACAGATGTGTCCACTTGACATGCTGCAATCTGCAACAAAACCACTGGGTGGCCACACATACTACAAGATCTTTTTGTTTTGTAACTTTTTTTTGTTTGTTTTTTTTCAAATTGGTCATCTTGTTGGACAAATCTTGGCATATGTTGAGTCAAGAGAAAATGTAAGGAAGGATATATCTGATGTAAGTACAACTGTAACTGTATGGACAAGTGACTGATAGAAGTTAATGGGGTTTTCCCATCTCCCTCTCTCAGCAGCTTTGCATGCTGTCTCTTCTTCTCACTCCCTGTATTATTCAGAAAGCTGGGGGGTGGCTTTGACTGTTTGATGAACAGGATACTATGAAGTATCACAATATAGACTTTGCCCTTGCCATAAGAGATTATTTATTATGATTACTAGAGATCTAATATAAATGCAAATTGCAATTAGCTGAACTGATTGTCCTACAGGCAGAGCTGTAGATAAAAGTGAAAGCTGCTTACCACATAGGCCGTGCTTCAAGGAAATGATCTGCAAACACTGGGAGAAATAATTTCACAAAGCAGGCAAACAAAACAGCAATGTATTTAGGAAACCTCTTGAATTTACATAAGCTAGCAGTATAGATAGGATCATTGAGATGTGAATACCCCTTTAATTGACAGCTGGCAGCAGATTGCAATTCCTTTTTTATGGACTCCTTAAAGAGGTTGTCCAAGCTAAACAATATTTTCTAATTAGGCTGGGGAAGGTGAAAAAAACAAAAACAAAAACAAAAAAAACCATACTCACCTGTCCCTGATGCTGCGGTGTCCTCCCAGGGCGGTCCGATCAAGTTGGCTGCCTTCTTGCTGTTAAATTTCTCATCAGCTGTGACATCCCAGCACCCTTCAGCTGAGGTCACTGATTGGCCTCTGTGTTCACGTGACTTCTGAGGCCAATCAGCAGCCTCAGGAAGGGAGCCAGGGATATCAAAGCTAATGACGTCCCTGGTTCCCTTCTTAAGGTCACTCTGATTGGCCTCAGCTGTCACATGCGGGGGGTACTTTCACAGGAAGACAACAGAGCTGCAGGACCGGACCACGCGGGGAGACACTGAAGCATCGGGGACAGGTGAGTATGGATTCTTTTATTTTTTTCACCTCCCCCAGCCTAATTAATAAATAAAATTTTAGTCTCGAAAACTACTTTAAAACAGTACCATCTGTATTTTTCTAATGGAGTCCTAGTTCATGGCTCTATCTAAAATTATAGGGCCATATTGAGGTTGATGGAGAATACGGGCAAAACTGGATCCTACATGACTAAATATTTTAGCCATATGTAAGAGAATTCTATAGGAGTTATGAAGTCAGTCAAACTAGTGGCTTCCTTAGATTTCAAAAGCGTATAACATGCTTGTGGTGTCACCTCTCTACCTCCATTAGCAAATGTTGGTGGTGGAGACCCCCTAGAACCTAGCAATGTATGACTGCATGGTGGGAACACTGATTTTTTTTTTTTTTACAGAGAAATCATTTGTGTTCAATGAAAAGCCTACAAAGACCGATGACTACTATAAGAGGAGAATGGTTGAAAAAATATCTCAGTCATAGCTGTTTTATTGGAAAGTAAGAACATTGATGAAATGAACATTTTACACAATGTAATATGTCCCCTAGAGACTGTAAAATAGGCAATGAAAATCATGAGATACTAATGTATGTTTAAAAAAGCCACTTGCATATCATTATCGCTACATTTTCAGACATTACTGGTGTTTTATTCAACTTAATATTAAATTATCATACATTTAGTAAGCTATGTGACCCACATTAACAATTATATGAGAAAACGATCTTTAATTACAGCAAAATCGGGAATGGAGCTAGAACAAGGGCTATTTACTATGAAAATGTAATAATAAGTCTCATAAAATACTACACACTAAATAATTTAGACATATATAGCAGGGTTAATTCATCATTAACGCATTTGTCCTGCATTTCTGACTATTGTGATAATTCAATATGTTAGGCATATTTTCAGTTTTACATACATGCACAGCTGAGCTCTGCTTTTCATTTAATCTTTGTTTTCCTGTTATAGTGCTGCTGCCATTATAATATCTTTTATTAGCAGAAAGTGACTTTTCTCTTTACCTTCCAACAGGCTGTAATTCCTCTTTTTGCAGGCTCCTTGTAAATGATAGGGAACTTCCTCAGTCAGCTAAACACCTGTCTAAAACATAATACAAGGGTAAATAGAAGACTGGGAGCCAGTGGTGTGTTGTGTACATAGATAACAGGGACCCCATGGCAAAGAGTCCTTATTATAGTGCCAGATTGAACTACCCAGGATAAAAGGATATGGCGTTTGTTTTCCCCAACAAACTCTTTCAATGACCCTTAGGACCATTCCAGGTTCTAATTAAAGATGAATCAACAGATTTGTGACAAACCGAGTTCATAACAAATTTTACAAAAATTGGAGGTTCAGCTGAATGTAAAAATTGTCGGGGTCCACAACCCACAGATCATTATAATATTCATGTAAGGTGCAGAAAAAATTAAAATACAATGATATTCCCCTTTCCTCATCTTTCCTGGGTTCCACTGCTGCATCCAATCTTTTTTCCCAGGTGTTCCCAGAGTCTTCTGGCTGTCAAAGCGTTTTGACACTTCCCACGTGACTGTTGAGGTCCAATCACAGGTATCAGCCATGAGCCAGGGCTGTTGACGTCATAGAAGAGGCCAGAAGAGACGTAATCTGTCAGTTTAACAAATATTGTATAATTTTTCTCCAGATCTCACCGAGACATTAATGCCACTAGTACTAGCTGCAGCTAGGGTTTTTAAAAGGCCATGACTTTTTCATTTTTCAATTCACAAAGGATAAATTGCACTGCAATGGTACCATTTAATATTCCATACAATGCACTGGAAATCTGAAAAAAAAAAATCTGAATTTGATAGACTTAAAAAAAAATTGTATTTGTGACATTTTCCTATGAGTTTTATTTTAAAACATTTACATATATGTGTACAATGGTACAATCATGGTGCAATCATTGTAATACCAACGTTATATAGTTTTTATTATGTTTTAATACATTTACAAAAATCCAAAACTTTGAAACAAAGATTCCTTTAAGTTGCCATAATTTTTTTTTTATATTTTTGTGTATAGAGAAGTGCAAGGCATCTGCTTTTGAGGCAAGTTGTTCTGAACGTTTTGACTGAATGTAAATTTTTTGGAGGTGAAAGCGAAATGGTGAAAAATCAGTGCGATGTTCGCCATATGGAACTAAGATTTTTATTTTTGGGTATTTTCATATGCAGGAACATGTAATGTGTTATCTTTGTTTTTGTGTATTTATTTTTATATGTGATCTAGCTAAAAGGGGGTAATTTGACATTTTTATAAAAAAAAAAAAAAAAAAAGGCACTTGATCACCCATACAATGTACTGCCTCTTGTAACCTGTAATAGAAGCACAGTAATGACAGGTCTGGGAGTCTTCAGTGGGCTTTCGACTATCCAGGTAGTGGATTGCTGCTGCAGCTCTAGAGAATAGCGATGCTCTTCAATATGGTGGTATGCAGGTATGGTGGTATGGTAGGCATTTGAAGAATTAATGTTTGTAGTCTCTGATTGCAGGCCTAGCCTCCGGGTCTCTGCGTCATGTTTAAAGTGCTGATATGCCATACATGTACAGTGGATGTTGGTAAAGGGTTAAAATAAGACCAGAAAGGAGCCAGTTACAGTATCTGGTCAAGCAAGTGGAACAGTCAGAAAATATGAACACCTCTGTCTCCTCAGCTGCTCCTTACCAGCACTTAGGGGACACCTCACCTTTTGAGGCCCACTGACACTTTGAGAAGCACTGTTATGTTAGCTATTATGTCAGTTTTTCTATGTAAGTAAATTTATATCTTTTTACGTAATAATAATTTGGGATTGATCCATTAGAAATATTCACTAAATTAAGGCTATTAAAACACCATGCTACTTCCTATGGTTAGTTGTACATATGTTAATGGTGCAGTAAATGTTTATGAATGTACACTGATATTGAAGGCTAACAATAATGAATAATTTCAGACTCACGAAATTCCATTGTCAGTCCACAGAGATTTTTATTGGAGGTGGCCATGAGGTTTATGGTGCATAGAGTAGCTGATATTGACTATTAAATTCCTCACCTGAGCTAAATAAATACCATTGTCAGTTTTATACTTAGCATTGCTCCTTTACTTTATTGCCACTTTTCTTTAGAACTCTGATGCTAGGAACATTTTACAACAATTATTTAAGTTCATTCCCCTGTGCAGGCAGCAAAGTTCTATTAGTGTTTTTTTGTGAAATTTTATTTGTTGAAGGAACATTTTATCTAAAAAAATGTTGCTCAATTTATTTTTAGCATAATTATGTAACGTATTTATTTATTTTCTTTCTTTGTTTTCCTAATGCTCTGGTTTTTAATGTGGTAATAGTCTTAAAGGGAGTCTTTCTGCAATTTTGATCATACAACATCCCTGACAGCATTGTGTACAAGCCAGCAAAAGGTGGTTTTACACACTTTTTGTATTTCTTTTATTATGAGCAGCACTTGGAAAAAGACCTTTTAATCCTGAAGTGCATTGAGCTCTCTGCTGGTTTACAGCTCCTACACACTGCTATGAGTGACAGCTGTGGAGTCCAACCAGTAGACTGCTACACAGACTGTAGAGCAGGTCATTGCAGAGAATGTAGTCCACTTGAGGATGAGGGACCATCTTTGGTGCACTTACAGGGTCATTTTGCAAGTGCGGCTAATAAAAAAAAAATGCAGCGCTTGCATGGTCAAAATTGCAGAAAGACTCCCTTTAAGGTGTCCATATACAGACTGAACATAACATAACCAAGAAGTTTATTGGCACTGTGACTCAGATGTTTACCATCGTCCAGGTCACAGGGCCAAAAGAGTTGCCCCAAAAACCTACACAACACATACACAAAGTCATCAATAAAGTTTACATTTTTTTCACTGTCCCTGTCCTCTCCATACCTGATCTTTATAGAGTAAAACCGCCTCTCTAGTGATATCTGTTACACGCTAAAATAATAGCAATAACAATTATTACTAGAGAAAAATTCTATCAGTCAGATAACACATTTTCACCCATTGAATGTCAACATATAAAATCCCAGTTTTTGGCAGCTTTCAGATGGGTATAATAGCAGGTGGTGATGGGGGGGGCACTTATGAAACCTTTGCACTGGGCCCACCAATGTGTTAAAACAGCGCTGTATACAGTAAATGAATATCAGTCAAACCCACTAATTTTGACAGGACCAACTCCCTATCTAATGTGCATGGTTTTACAACAGATGTCAGGAGAAAGAATAGAATGTGCGTGTTACATTATTATTAGTAGTATAATGTTGTACCGTGTTAGCCATAGAAAGTAGTGGAAGAGTGAAGAAATCAGGCGATACCTTTTAGAGGCTGAGTATATTTGATAGTAAGCTTTCGAGAGTGCTAGCTCTCTTCTTCAGACATGGTGTAATACTAGAAACTGAAAAGTCACACTATACACACACAAGACATGGATCTTCAAAAGGATCTTGAAATAACAAAATGCAATATACGTGGAGAAGTTATTTGCAATGGGTCAGGAAATAGACAGTCTGGTAAATTTTGTGGGGCGTGACGGAGGGATCTGTTATCTGTTTGTAATCAGGTTGTGATTTGAGACCCTCACAGTTCATACATAGTGTGACATGAAACTGGCATGAATATTGAGTCCAAGTTGCAGAGTATGAAATTTTTGCATTAACTTGTATTCCCATTCCTTTCTCTCTCTCTGTCCCATTAAAACCACATCCCACAAATCTTCAATAGAGTGGTCTTCTCCGGACAAATGTGCGGCCACTGGGAGATCTGTTCTGCTGTTATTAATGGTGAATCTGTGTGAGTTCATGCGCTGACTAAGTCTCTGGCCTGTTTCCCCCACATAGAGGCCTGTGGTGGGACATTGCACACACATTATGAGATACACCACATTGGAAGACCTGCAGAAAAATGTCCCCCTAATTCTAAGCACCTGTTGTGAATGTGGGAAAGGTACACTGTCAGAGGTGTGGATGTGCCTGCAGGTCTTGCACCAGTTTTGCAGGCAAGGTGAAGTGCTATTTTCAGTTGGGGCCTTCAGGGCACTCCAGACAATAATAAGCCTCAGATTTGGTGGTTGTTTAAAGGAAAGGAGAGGGGGGACTGGAAATATGTCTTTGAGTCTGTTGTCCCTATGTAGCACAGGTTGGATCTCCTTGGCAATCCTTTGTAGGATCTCCAGCTGTGGGTTGTAGGTGACAACTAGGGGCACTCGGGCTTCTTTCTGGGTCTCTTTATATGTGAGCAGACTGTCTCTGTTAATGGCTGCTGCTTTGTTTAATTGGTTGTCCGTCACTTTTGGTTTGTATCCCAATCGCAGAAATTTCATCCTCAGATCCAGGAGGTGCTTGTCCAGGTCTGTTTTGTTAGAGCAAATACAATTGTATCGTATAGCCTGGCTGTAAATAATAGATTGTCTTGTGTGCTTGGGGTGGAAGCTGTCGTTTCTCAGGTAGGCTGTTCTGTCTGTGGGTTTGTGGTATATTGATGTGAGTAGCCGGTGGTCTTTAATGTATATTGTGGTGTCCAGAAAGTGGATTTCACTCTCTGAATAGCTAAGTTTAAGGTTGATGGTAGGGTGAAAGTCATTGAAGTCATTATGGAATTGAAGTAGGGCCTCCTCACCTGCAGTCCAGATGACAAGGATATCATCGATATAACAAAGGTAAATCATAGCTTTGGTGGTGCATGTTGATAAATATGCTCCTTCCAGTTTTGCCATAAAAAGATTTGCATACTGGGGTGCACATCTGGCCCCCATTGAAGTTCCCATTCGCTGTAGATATAGATCCTCTCCAAAAGTAAAATAGTTGTGGCTAAGGATGAATTGTATGAGCTGCGTTACTGGTTCTGTTGGGAGGTTTTGTTTTTCCAGGTGTACCCGACATGCTGCAAGTCCATCCTTGTGGGGAATGTTGGTATACATGGATTCCACATCCATGGTGGCTAAAATGGTACCCTCAGGTAGTGGGCCCAGGGCATTCAGTTTGTTAAGGTCAGTGGTGTCCTGGATGTAGCTTGGAGTATCCCTGACAAGGGGTTTCAGGAGATTTTCCACCCAACCCGAGATGTTTTCCATCAGTGTCCCAATGCCAGAAATGATAGGCCTCCCAGGGTTGCCATCTTTGTGTATCTTTGGGAGCATATAAAAGCAGCCTGGACTGGGATCCTCTGGGATAAGCTCTTTTACCTGCTTCTGGACCTGGATTGGAAACTTCTTGATCATATCCTTTAGTTGTTTCATATAGGCCTCTGTGGGATCACTTCCAAGTTTGGAGTAATGGATGTGATTTGACAACTGCTTGTTTGCCTCCTGGATATAGTCTGAGGTGTTAATTATGACTATTGTGCTCTCTTTGTCTGCTGGTTTTATTATTATATCCTGATTTTCTTTCATTGAAGTAATAGCCTTCTGTTCCTGCTGGGTTAGGTTATGCACCTGTTTCTTTTGTTTCTCCAGGATTTCTGATTTTACTTTGCTTCTGAAACAGTCAATATATTTATCCAGTGCTGCGTTAGTTCCAAGGCATGGGGTCTAGGTAGATTTTTTGGTGGGATTCCTTATATACTCAGCCTCTAAAAGGTATTGCCTAATTTCTTCACTCTTCCATTACATTATTATTGACACTGTGCTATGCTAAAGCACCATAGTACACTATATTAATAGAACAGAGGTTGCTTTAAAGCTTGCTACTTCTGCAAACATGATGTCAGATATATGCATTGATATTTATGGCATTTTGCATTGCCAAACACTTTAATTAAGGGCTTAACACATAGAAAATGAAAATTTGCAAGAATTTATGGATTAACTGGACCCATAAATTCACTGCTGCATCTGTTTAAAGTCCTCTATTTCTATGAACAGTTCATACAGTTACAGGCAGTCTCCAACTATGGTCCAGCATTTAGACAGCTGCTTTAATAACATGCTGCCAGCAAATCAAGCTGAAAAATATTCTTGGAATATACTGCAAGAGAGACCTTTAGGCTCTCACTGAATCATAGCTGATTTGTTGGTGTATTGAATGTCACAGAACAGCAAACTCTGCATTGTTTTAATAGCATTAGAAACATACAATGTTGCCTCAAAGGTGGGTGATTTAATTGTATATGATACCATGGGGCATTAGAGCCAAGCTTTAGAAACCCATTGTGTTGCTTTGAAAAATCAAAAACATTATGCTGAAGGGAAGTCATCTGTGTACTTCAATGCTAAAATTAGATTTGTGACTTCTCCTTCCTGAAGCAGACAATATTCTTATGGTAGGTCGGGTAGCACAATCTTCATAGGAGACGGGTGCACAATTCCAAGGGGACTGACCAGTCTCCCCACGTAACTCAGTGTTGATATTATTGGATATTGGTGTGTGATGTATTACAGTAAAAGCAAGCTCTAAAATCAAGAATCGGGAGTGCTGTCCAATCTTCTTTCTTCTCATTCCTGAAGCATGACACATTCTTAAAAATATTCACTATACTGAAACCAAAGTATTTTTTTCCCTGTAATCATATTTTTAACTAGAGTTGGGCGAACCTCTAAACAAGTTTCATTTCAAATTTCAGCATAAACCAGACGTTCTGTTATTATACTCTGGGGTCCCTTCAGATCCCAGAGTATAAAAAGTGGAAGTGTGGAAACATAATAAACAGTTATACACACTTTCCGTCATCTCTCCTGGGCATTTTTGAGGCATCCAGTGCCCCTTTGGTCTTCTTCCAGCCTCCTGGGAGATGTCACGTTCCCTAGGGGAGTGCTGAGGCTTGCGTTAAAGCATCAAGATATCGGCATGCCTCAATACAGGCTTCAGCACAAGGTTTTTCTGAGGGAGTGCCAAACACCACAAGGATGCCCAGGAGAGTTGAGGGAGTTGAGGGAATTCTGTTTATTATGTTCCTGCTCCTCCCTTGGGCCTCCACTTATTATACTCTGGAGTCTGAAGTATTATAAGCGTTTAGGCTTTAATAAGTATCTATAGTGGTTGTGATATGAATTACATATTTTTGAGGATTTTGCTAGCATGTCAAGACCACATCTATTAGTGTGGTCCGATGAATTTTACACCATGAAATGTGTCATCATGGCCTGAATAATCAATAACTTTATTGAAAGTACTTCAAGCTGATACCACCTGAGGAGCAGAGGATCCTTGATACAATTTGCCAAACACAAAGTAGTCAGTACAGTGGTCTGCCAAGGCCTACGGTTTCCTTAACAAACAATGGAGTAGATACAAAATAGATTAGCAGTATAAGTCCATTATGTTTTTATTCCATATAGATTTTCTCGATACAAAAAATAACACACAAAGTT
Source organism: Leptodactylus fallax (assembly GCA_947044405.1). Taxonomy (NCBI): domain Eukaryota; kingdom Metazoa; phylum Chordata; class Amphibia; order Anura; family Leptodactylidae; genus Leptodactylus; species Leptodactylus fallax. Next base: position 7,228,449 of record CAMRHE010000051.1, on the reverse strand, counting down.
GCATCAAAATTGCATATGAATTGAGTCTTAAACTGGAATATGAAATGAAAGATTGTTCAATAAATTTTATTCATTTCTATGGGTCAAACTACCAAAGTGAATTAATATTTAGACATATTGTACAGTAATGGGAAAAAACTGGGTTGACATGCCCCACTATTTATATGTGGAGCTGATGCTGCATTTGATAAGGATCTGTAATATGAAGAATTCAGCAATTGTAAGCTGATCTTTGATTTCTGTAATTCAGGTAAGACTAGAAAACAATTTACAGTCAGCGTGTCTGCATTAATGTGATAAAGAGGAGCTACTGACAGTAAGAGATGGATTATGTAGTGAAAATAAATACTTTATGACACTCTTTATTAATCAAAAATATGGAACTCTCACATACAGAATGAAATCCTTACTTTGTGGTTATTTTTATTTTAACATTGTCACTAAAGTGTGTTGATTCTTTTATTTGTTGTGTGACATAATGGACAGAAATTATTAACACTGTCACTTCATACTGTCACTGTTAGTATATATTGTCACTGTTAGTGTTATATTTGTTTTGTATATCTTGTGTAACGTATGTAAACCCTCAAATGTAAAGCACCATGGAATTAATGGTTCTATATAAATAAACAATAATAATAATAATAATAATAAAAAAAATACGCCAGTCTTAATCAGTTCTTCTGATGGCATGAGATGCACTTGACTTATCAAGAGGCTTAAACCTAATAATTCAGGTGCACTATCATCCAGGCCAATCAGAGACTGGCATCTTCTAGTATAACACACACCAGTTTTCTAGTATGAGTTGTACTGGAGCGTCCTGCCTTGACTTGCCTTGGTCTCTGTCCGAATTCGCTCACTTTCGTAAAATGTGGTGAGCAAGGCACAAAACCAACAATGTGGCACATCTTTGACGCAAAAAGGGACAAGTGCCAAGGATGTGCCACATTTACTACGATCTATGCCAGGAAGCATAGATGGGTTACCATATTCCTTCTAATAAATTATTTTATTCATTTTTACCCTATTTTAATTGTATTAATTTTTACTATATTTCTACCCTCAGCATTTGATTATTTTACACATTGGAACAGATATACTAATTCTGTCTAAGATTTAGACAGTGCAAACCTATACTAGACATTGAAGAATGGGCCATTTATCACAGTGCCTAGTATGTTGGATGAAAAATCCGGTGCACCTTTAGACTCTCTGTTCTGTTTATACCGGCTATAAGTTGGTTTACGTTGTGGCAGAAGTATGGCACAATTTTGGCACATTCTAGCAAAATCATTTATAATTTGAAAACACTGAAATGTTCTCCTGAAAATCAGGGATCATATGGATCAGATAGACCTGTTGGGTATAAAATACAAAACTTTGTACTACAAATGTGGAGTATGTCTATGACAGATCAAACCTTTCATAGAGCTTTGTATGTTTTATATCACACTGTAGTAGTTAAAAGATTTCTCATAAACTGTACATCATTTTGATAAATGCACTATATATAATATACATTAATTAATTAGTGTTTTAACACTTTTTTTTGACAGAAGTAAAAATGCCAAATTAACTTAATTATACAAATTGGGGAAAAGTAATCTTTCTCTTACACCACATTTTTGTGGCATAAAAAAGTCATAAACTGCCACCCTTGCCTCTTTCCATAAAAGCTTCATTGCAAGGGTTATGCTGTGGGCAGGGCCAGCAACTCCACCAGGTTTATCATCCTTTTTCGGGTGTAAATGACTGAAACCTATGGCAGCTAAAAGATGGTACATAGTTTTCATTCTGGAAACATTGATAGCTGGAGAATGCGCTTAATTTGTGATGAGGCATCCACCTCATAATTAATTAAGTCCATCCTTTGCTGGCATAGGGGTTATTAAAAATAAAATATAAAACTCTGGTCTTGATAAATATGCCCATTATTTACATATATGCATACTGTTCAATTTATATGTAAATTCTACCTTTTAACAGGTGCACTTTCCCAAGAGTCAAAAATAAGCCCTACCCTGAAAATAAGCCCTAGCTAGATTTTGCAGGTTTTTTTTGGAGTAGGCTTGAAATATAAACCCTACTCCAAAAAGTAGCCCTAGTTACAGTTGCGTTTAACCCTTTCCCAACATCTGCCGCACGATTACGGCAGATGCTGGGTCCATAAAGATTGCAGCTGCTTTGCTGTAGAGCAACCACCATAGTTACCGTACTATACAGCAGAGACCCAGAGCTGATGCCCGCAATTAGGGTTTACTCTGATTGCGGGCATTGCTGAGTGTGACCACCCCCAAATTACTACAACTTCCTCTGGGGCTGATCCCCACCACCATATCTACCGTACCGGGTCTCTGCTGTAATGTACAGCAGAGACCCAGAGCTGATGCTCGCAATCAGAGTTCACTCTGATAGTGGACATTGCTGAGTGTGAAACCCCCTAAAATTTATTGCAACTGCACCCGGGGCCGGTCCCGACCACCTTAGCTACTGTAGCGGGTCTCTACTGTAATGTACAGTGGAGACCTGGAGCTAATGCCCACTATCAGAGTTCGGTGAATGCCATAGCAGAAAAAAAAAAAATCAAAATTGCTGAACTGCCGTTTTTCCGCTGTTTCGCCTCTGATAAAAATTTGAATAAAAAGTGATCAAGTGTATGATTGTTGTTTATGGAAAAAATTAAGACCTACCCAGAAAATAAACCCTAGCACTTTTTCAGAGAAAAAATAATATAAGACCTTGTCTTATGTTCAGAGAAACACGGTAGTATGTAATAGTAGCCCTAGGCCTTGTGAAAGTACTAATAAATCAGCCCACTGTTGCTCCCATTTCTAGAGTATAACTTGATTCCAAATTCCAGAATTATTGTGTATAAACATGGGGTCAGCAGTCTTCAGTGGCTACCAGAATGTTTGTATTTGTCAAAAGTGAATTTCAGACATAAACCATCACTATTCTTATCAGTTTTTTCTAGTAAATTTGCAATACTAAGCTAATTGATTTTAATGAGATAATTAAGATATTCTTTAATAGGGAAAACAATTGATCTCTTTTTTTTTTCTTGAAATGAAAACATGAACACAAACTCATTACAAATGTATGGTATAACAGTAACTTTCTTCTCATACGGTGATCTTAAGACTTAATTACGATATGCCATTTCAGTCTTTATAATTAGTTAAAAACCTTTCATGAGACAATGGGAAAGATTGTAAAATATCACATTAGCATCTTAAAGCTTGATGAATCTCCTAAAATAATGTTTATGTTTACAAAAACAAGAGAAAGGGTGGGAGGGATAAATTAAAAGAACAAAAGCCATAAGACTCAGGCATGGATCTGTAATAACATATAATATTACTCATTGTTCTTTGATCTTACACTAAGAAAAAAATGTGAAGTTAATGTCTTCAGTAATAATCAATTAATGATTAAAATGTTAATTAAAATAACTAAAACCTAACTTACCATTTACAGATTTGTCCTCCCTTAGGTGTCCTCTTGGTTGGACATTCCCAGATATATGTGTCATAACTTAAACATCTTTTCTAAACAAGACATGTTTTTTGTGACAAGTTACTGAAGTGATATGCTAACTATCCTTTTTTGTCTATGTGTGACCATTCAGTGGGGGAGGGTTCTTGCAGAATTCAAGCCTTTTGTTAGCATGTTGTTATTTTGTATCGAATTGGTTTCAAGATAAATTGCTAACCAAATTTGAGATCAGTTGACCTTGGACGCAGCTGTACATGTCCTATGTACCATTGGCTGCAGCCCGATCAGCCATGTTGCCGAACCTTTGTGATATCTTCTGATGTTTTGTTTCTGTACAGGTCAGTCCTGCAGCCAATCATAAATGGTACAGGTCACTGTCGAGGCCAGTGATTGGCTGTTGTGGTGATCTGAACAGTAACAGAATATCATTAAAGATCGGAAACAGCAGTGATTGAGCTGTCAGCACTGGATTGCAGGACCTGGAAATGGTAAATTAGAAAATTAGATTTTTTTTTTATTTACATGTTTTATAGCCTAGATGAAAATTTATATTTGAGTTAGACAACCCCTTTAATTGGGTCTGCAGTGTCCAAATAATGGCACTACAATAACCAAATAACAAAGCTACAGAGCACTGTTTTAAAGGGAGTTTGTCAGCAGGAAAATAAGTATTAAACTAATGACAATACCTGTAGGATGGCTTCTACATGTTTCAAAGATACCTTTCTTGTACTGCAGCTTCATTTTCATGAAAATATGCATGTTATTCTTATATAAATTAGTTGACAAGAGCTTTAAGTGCGTTTCTTCACCTGCTGGGGCTTGTGGAGTTGCCCAGCTCCTCGCCCCTTTGCTTGAGTGACATCTCCCACTTTGTCACAGTTTGTCTGCAGTTAGGGGTGGAAAGTGAAGCCCCAGCAGGATAATAAATGCCTTGATGCCCTTTTCAACAAATTTCTAAAAAATTAAAATGCTTATGTTCATGAAAATGGATTTGCAATAAAGAATAAGAAAGGTATCTTTGGGAAGTGCAGAAGCCCTCCTACAAGGTATTGACATTAGTTTGATATTGATGTTCCTGCTGACAGACTCTATTTAATAATAATGCCATATTGTGTACTATGTCTGTGTGCCTTAGCACTGTATTTTAATGAAAAATCACAAGTTGTAGTACTTACAATAAGCTTTAGCATTTCAATTTAATTCAGTAGCAAAGGCCTCCTCCTCTGAGCTCTAGCAGCTCAGATAGTCCTTCTACACACTCCTGTAACTCATTCTGAAGCAGAAACAGCCCTGTACTTTGTCTTCTAGGCATCTGTATCCAGCCGAAAGCTTCACTTTTAGGACTTATTCACACAGCCAAAAATCAAAGCTCGGACGTCCACATATATGTATGTGTAATAAATACAGATATCTATTCAGAATATCTGTTTATTATGGTTCTCTATCCTAAATGAAATATCAGAGAGTTCTGTGTGATCATATTTGTAAGGGAACATTATTCCCAAGTGTTATCCCTTATTGGCAGGCACAATATACTATACACCATACATAGACTTTATATATAGTGCTGTGAGGTGGATATCCTGAATAGATGCCTGTATTTATTACACATACATATATGTGGACATCCGTGCTTTTAGAGTGAATTCACTGAACTTCAGCTCAGGTTTTAATGGAATTACCTATTGTAAGTTAAGTTTTATCTTTTTGTTTTTAGCTATTTTTGTTTTAGGACCTATTTGTTCTGTCATGTTTTCATATTATTTCAGGTCCTGATCACCCCCTCTGACTTATTCACACAATTGTGTTCTGTCCACAAATCATGGTCTGTGTGCAGATTGTATTTCCTGGTTTGACCACGATCGTGTATATGGAACGATCCTGAACAGCCGGATCTCTACTGTACTGGACTGATATCTGGATCAGAACCAGTTAGTTGCAGTAATTTGTTAGATTTTCCATTGCTGCAGGAACATAGTGCTCGCCATGTCCTCACAGCACATGAGTGCTCAGCTGTGACTGCAGCTAATATTTGACCTGAAACAATCTAGTCCTGATGGCAGCAAACAGACAGAGACTTCCTGTGAGTTCTATAATACCTTTCCCCCCTCTCACCTGAAGCAGGAAAGCATAGTCTCCTGGTGGAGATGGCTCCCTAACTCCATGGTAGCCAATGTCCACTGTGAATAATTTCATTGGCTCCTATGGATAGGTCATCAATATTTTAAGTTCCGGAAATCCCCTTTAGTAAGTGGTGACCTAAGACTTTTGAAAAGCTGACTAATTCTTCAAGTAAAACACAAAATCCTGTTTTGAGAATATGAATATATAAATTCTGATGTACCATTTTATGATTCTCTTTGCACTAAGAAGTTTATAATGTAGTATTATTGTTACTATTATGATGTGTATTATTAATATTTCATAGCTGTTGATGTCCATACACTTATAAAATTCATCAGATTCACTTTCCTTCTAACAAGTAACAATGAACTTACCCATGTGCCAAGCACTACATTGTAATATATGAATTCTGTATTGACACCCATGCAGTTACTTGAATATTCTTTCTACCACAGATGGGAAAAGAAAAACAGTGGACACAAGCGACTTGTTAATTTTTCAATTTCCACACACTCTTCTAAACAATGTGCAATAAAGAGATGACTATTTTTCTGCATATTTAAATAAAATAGCTTATCTTCTTAAAACATGCAATGCCCATTATTTGTGTATGTCCTAGGGTACAATGGAATTGTGCACACATTATGATCTGATAGCGACAAGAATATAAGTAAATATAGTTTAATTTTTAGAATATGTTATATATGTAAATGAGGAAAAATTTATTTTCCATTGCTTTTTAAGGAAATTGAATCCTAATGTAATATTAGTGGGTCACGGCAATGAAGCAGAATACAGTATAATAAGATTTGTGCCTAATATTTACAAAGTATTAAAGAAGCTGCCCGTATAGATAAATTTCAGAAGTAATACGAGGCACAATATAATGTGGCTGAATATTTAGAGTAATTGAACTCCAATAATGTGATTGTTTAATGATGTAAGATGATGAACCAATTTTGAATATAGTTGGAAATACATTTTTTTTTCAATTTAACTTCATGTAATAATGCAGGGTGAATGATATTTAAAGGACTAAAAGAAAACTACAATGTAGCATTGCCTTGCCTAAATATACTGTAAACAATACCATGAGTGCAATGGTCAGTAATACAACTACTCATACTAATATTGCACTATTACTACTGCAATCTCTGGAGCACATTAAAACTTTTAAGGAACTTTGAAGCTGATTATTTTTCTTCACAGTTTTTCTCTGTAATTTGAGCTCACCCTGTTTTTCCAGAGACATTTTGGGAATTCTGCTAGGATGTGCTTTCAAGATTTTAAAGTGAATGTCTATTATCCAACAAATCATAAATTCAATTAAGCAGATTTACCAAGATCAACATTTTATAAGTCAGTCTTAGTCAAAAGTCTATTGGAGTGAAGTGGACCAGATTTAATAAGAGATACACCCATCCTCAGTCAGTCCATGCTACAGAAAATCAAAACTTTGCCAGCTTTGCCAGCCGGCATCCCCTGTGCTCTCCTCAGACGCATTTTTGAACTTAATGCGCAGCCTCTCTTCTTCTTTAGCAGACGCCTCTTCTTAACGTCATCCTTATATGAGTCTTCGTTCGAGAGACATGCGCCGACTGCGCATGTCCATTCGCCATTTTCCTGTGGTCTTTTACACGAGCGTACTGCATGCTCTGTATGTAATAGGCCACAGTAAAATATCCGAATGAACATGAACATGTCTCTCGAACGAAGACTTGTACAAGGATGACGTCAAGAAGAGGCATCTGCTAAAGAAGAAGAGAGGCGGCGTGGTAAGCTCAAAAATGTGTCTGAGGAGAGCACAGGGGACGCCCCCTGTGCAGTTTCAGCACTGGGGGAACGCCCTCTGTGCATTCTGAAGATGCATTAGCATAAAGATAAAAAGCAACATTTCTTCTAAATGGCAGCGAGGAGCGAAACAACAAAGGTAGGAGAAGAATAGCCTTTATAAAGGCTATTACGACGTGGTCTTACTAAAATAGGCCTTTCTGAATGATAGGATCCCTTTAAATTTTGAATTATGCCATGTTTTGTCATAAATTATAGCAAATCTGTTGTGCCGCTCCTGGTCGTGCCTTTTTGCTGTGTGCCCCACACACATGGGGAAAAGTGGCTTGAGCAACAAAGATACCAAAACGTTAATCATTCTGGCTCAAAATATGACTTATGTAAAAATTTGTGGCTTTTTGATTCTACCAAACTACTGCAGAATGACAATGACAAACATTTGTAATGAGCTTTTCTCACCAAGGGACTCAAAGAACAGGGAACTTTATGGAGTAGGGGAGTTAGTGGCTGCTGCACAGGTACTCATCAGCAACACCCACAAGGGTCAATTTACCTATCAGTATATTTTTGGTATGCATGAGGAAACCCATACAAACACAGGAAGAACATGCAAACTTTATACAGATGTTGTCTTTAGTCAGATTCAAATCCAGGACCCCAGTGATGCAAGGCAACACTGCTAACCACTGCAGTGGACTTGAGAATTTCTCCTTCATGTACACAATGTCTTTACACTGTTTGAAGCAATTTAGGTCACAAGACCACCATGAGGCTAAGGTCCCATGTTGCTGAAATGTGGCGTCTTTGGTTGCCACGGAAATGCATCGGAAAAATGCTGCATTTTACGGTACAAACAAGGTTAATGAAATTCGGGTTAACGCCATCCACTTATTGCGGAAAAAAAAGAGGTGCAGAAAAGCTGCTTTTTCAAAAACACATGGACATGTTAAGTTTAGCTGCATAATCGCAAATGTTTTCCCTATAGATTTAATAGGGGAAGGAAAAAAAAAGCTGAGGAAAAAGCATCAAAACTCGATGAAAACCCTGCACAAAAAATGCAATGCACTGCATTTTTTTTTTTTTTGCAGCATTTTTTAGCAATGTGGGGCCTTAAGACTGTTTTAGTTAAGTAGCTATTGCTTTACTGTATGTACAGACCTTTTATGATTTAACTGGCCCAGGTGCTATATTCACTAATAAAATGTCCCATGGTACAATACATTGGTGCATTACACAGGAAAACTCCTGACTGGCATATACTCTTTTTATGTAAAGCGTATGGACATCTTAAGTGCACCACTTCTTTCTCACTACTTCTCATCCTGTATGTTATGTATATATGAATAAATCCTAACATCCACTCCAGTATTTCTGCAGTGCAGTCCTCTAGATCAGCCATAGATAGATTTTATTTTTGTACCAGCATTTGACAGACTAACTCTGTGAAATATAGATCCCATTGAAAACTCGGAGCAGCTAAGACCGGAAAAGAGATTTAGGTTGGACACCAAAGAATCTGTATTGATCCAGGCAGCCCTGCATATTTGGCCTACAATTCTGTAAGATTTATATCAAAGCAAACATGGACACAAGAGCTAAAGGGTAAATCATATATTCTCATAAATCAATTTGATGCCAGTAAAGTATCGAAACTAGATATACATTACATTTTATAGAAGCCAAGCCTTAAAACATATGAAGTAAAATGGCATAATAAGTAAAATGCCCTTGAGGTCCTGAGTTCATTTTCAGAAACTCATTCATATGTTAGGCATAAAATACAAGTAAATCCCTGGAAACCTGAATAGTACACCTTGATCCTTCTCTATTTATTGCTGTATGATTGCATACATTTTTGCCAGTGTTAGAAGGTTTTGGGCTGCTAATAAAAAGCCCAATAAATCTATTTCATAATTTAGATAAAGTGAAGCAAGAAATCTGATAACTCGGTTGTTATTTATGCCTGATGATCCAATAGCATCTAATAGCATAAACATTTATTTTCTTTTTAGCAAATAAACAATGTACTAACCACTTATTTAAAGGGTTGTGAGGACTTGTCTAGAGAACACACAAAAAAAATAAAAGAAGGGATGATAGTCAAATAAAAAAATATGTTTTTACCCACTTATTAAATCCCCTGCCCCCTCTCTATTGGCCTGGTGTTTGTTTACTTGTTCTGAAGTGATGATGTGCTGTACATACGCGTGACCACTGCCGCCAAACACTGACCTTAATGATCTTGTGCCATACATGCAGGCATCACCACTGATATCAGTGGTTGTCTACAGTCATGGCCAAAAGTTTTGAGAATGACACAAATATTATATTTTCACATGATCTGCTGCCCTCTGGTTTTTATGTGTGTTTGTCAGATGTTTTTATCACATACAGAAATATAATTGCATTCATATTATGAGTAACAGAAGCTTATATTGACAGTTAGAATGAGTTAATGCAGCAAGTCAATATTTGCAGTGTTGACCCTTCTTCTTCAGGACCTCTGCAATTCTCCCTGGCATGCTCTCAATCAACTTCTGGACCAAATCCTGACTGATAGCAGTCCATTCTTGCAGAATCAATGCTTTAATTTTGTCTGAATTTGTTGGTTTTTGTTTGTCCACCCGTCTCTTGATGATTGACCACAAGTTCTCAATGGGATTAAGATCTGGGGAGTTTCCAGGCCATGGACCCAAAATCTCTATGTTTTGTTCCCTGAGCCATTTAGTTATCACCTTTGCTTTATGGCAAGGTGCTCCATCATGCTGGAAAAGGCATTGTTGAGCGCCAAACTGCTCTTCGACGGTTGGGAGAAGTTGCTCTTGGAGGACATTCTGGTACCATTCTTTATTCATGGCTGTGTTTTTAGGCAAGACTGTGAGAGAGCCGATTCCCTTGGCTGAGAAGCAACCCCACACATGAATGGTTTCAGGATGCTTTACAGTTGGCATGAGACAAGACTGGTGGTAGCGCTCACATCTTCTTCTCCGAATAAGCTGTTTTCCAGATGTTCCAAACAATCGAAAAGGGGGTTCATCAGAGAAAATGACTTTACCCCAGTCCTCAGCAGTCCACTCCCTGTACCTTTTGCAGAATATCAGTCTGTCCCTGATGTTTTTTATGGAGAGAAGTGGCTTCTTTGCTGCCCTCCTTGAGACCAGGCCTTGCTCCAAGAGTCTCCGCCTCACAGTGCGTGCAGATGCACTCACACCTGCCTGCTGCCATTCCTCAGCAAGCTCTGCACTGCTGGTAGCCCGATACCACAGCTGAAACACTTTTAAGAGACGGTCCTGCCGCTTGCTGGTCTTTCTTGGGCGCCCTGGAGCCTTTTTGGCACCAATGGAACCTCTCTCCTTGAAGTTCTTGATGATGCAATAGATTGTTGACTGAGGTGCAATCTTTCTAGCTGCAATACTCTTCCCAGTTAGGCCATTTTTGTGCAGTGCAATGATGACTGCACGTGTTTCTTTAGAGATAACCATGGTTAACAGAAGAGAAACAATGATGGCAAGAACCAGCCTCCTTTTAAAGTGTCCAGTGGTGTCATTCTTACTTAATCATGACAGATTGATCTCCAGCCCTGTCCTCATCAACACCCACACCTGTGTTAATGGAGCAATCACTGAAATGATGTTAGGTGGTCCTTTTAAGGCAGGGCTGCAATGATGTTGAAATGTGTTTTGGGGGATAAAGTTCATTTTCTAGGCAAATATTGACTTTGCAAGTAATTGCTGTTAAGCTGATCACTCTTTATAACATTCTGGAGTATATGCAAATTGCCATTAGAAAAACTGAAGCAGTAGACTTTGTAAAAATTAATATTTGTATCATTCTCAAAACTTTTGGCCATGACTGTACAGTGGTCACATAGGCATGTACTGTACATACAGCACATCATTCCTGCAGAGAAGTAAACATGGGTCGACCATGGGAACAGTAAGAGATTCAACATGTAAATGTATTTTTTTTTTATTTTACCATCTTTTCAGCTTTTAGCATCTTAAAAAAAAAATCCTGAATAACCCCTTTAAGGCTAAGGTGGCGTTCACACTACTGTTAGTAGTACCTCTTGCATTCTCTACAAAATGCCCGGTCTACAAACTTTTAGAAATACTTTTCCTGTACAGTAAGCGCCGTAGCGGGAAAAAAATCTAAAGTGCAAAACTGCTGTTTTTTTCACTGTTTCGCGTCTGATAAAAATTTGATTAGAAAGTGATCAAAGCAATAGACATTCCCCAAGATGGTATAACTAAAAAGTACACTTAGACCCACAAAATAGATGCCCTATGCATCTCCGCACATGGAAATATAAAAAAGATATGGGTTTCAGAATATGGTGACTTTAAGAAAAACCTTTTTTTTTGCAAAGTTTTGGATTTTTGTTAAGGGGTTAAAATGTAAATAAAACTATATAAATTTGGTATCCATGGAATCATACCGAAACATAGAATATAGATGACATGTCGTTTTGGCTAAACAGTGAAAGCTGTAAAATTTAAGCTCGCAAGAAAGTCTCACAAATGCACTTTTTCTCCAATTCCACCCCATTCTGAATTTTTTTTTCCAGCTTCACTTTACATTGTATAGAATAATAAATGCTACCATTATGAAGAACAATTTGTTCCGCAAACATTAAGCCCTCATATGGCTCTGTGAACATAAAAATAAAAAATCTGTTGGGTTTGGAAGGCGGGAGTCAAAAATTAAAATTGAAAATGCCTCTGGTAGGAAGGGGTTAAAGAAACCATCTACACAAGAAAAGTAGAGGCAACGGTTTATAATGTTTTTTTTTTAAATGCTGTGGCAGGTGAAGGCATTAAAAAAAAATTGGAGGAGTCTGCATTCTGAGGAATAAAGTCTCTCATTTTCAGTGCATTCAGGATTCAGGACAGCACATTTGAATTTCCTTAAAAACAAAAAAGTCCCCAAAAAAAATTAAACCATGCCATCCTGCCAATCCATCCAACCCGCGTTTGAAAGAAAATATGCTGCAAAATTCTCCCTCATGCGGCTGACAGCAATTATGGATCTTGGGCCAGATGAGTCCAGACCATGAAAATCAGATTCCAGTTCCTGTGTGTCAACCAGCAAAGGATCTCTTGTGAGAAGAAAATTATGTAAGACCATGCAGGCTTTAACCACATCATCAACAGCTTCTGGGTTTAACTGGATTGCAGTCTGTAATTGAAAATATGTTTCTGGTAGTTGATCCCATGACTGGAGTGTGGTTTGAGAAGGATTTCACACATCTGGAACACCTCATCGCCAACAACTACAAATGGCATAGGAGGTCCATCTGTTTCAGGAAATGGCTTTGGTGTTGACAAACCAAAATTCCCAGAGTAGAGACCTTGAAAATTTTGGTGTTATTGGTGTGGCCATATGCCCCAATGTCCACAGCCACAAATCGATATTGGGCATCAGCAATTGCCATCAGCACAATAGAAAAATAACTTTTTGTACTTGTAGAACAGGGAGTCACTCCTTGTAGGCTTCTGGATATTGATGTGCTTTCTATCAACTGCTCCTACATAATTTGGAAACTGCATCTCATCCCAGAACTTGTCTGCAATGTCCTTCCACTGGTCTATTGTTGGGTGTGGGATAAATTCATCATCAAGCAAATCCCACAGGGCCTAGCTAGTATCCCAGATGATGTAGGAGACTGCTGACTTGCCAAGACAGAACTTGGAAGTGCATCGAGAAGAAGCTTTCACCCGTTGGCAGATACCTTTGAATTACAACAAAATTAACATAAATGTAAAATTCGGAATACATAAAAAAATGTAATTATACAATAATTTAGAAAATAAAATTGTTTAATAAAAAAATAACTATTTAACCCCTTCCCAACATGCACTGTAATAGTACGGCGGATGTCGGGTTTTAAAATATGGCGGCGCCCCTCTGGCGCCTCTGTCAAAGCTGACCGAAGCGCCATTTTACCGGCTGTGTGCGGGCGCCGGCATTTTGCTGGGGATCGCCGATACCCGGAACAAGCTCCAGACCCGGCATCCCGTTGGCATGACAGCTGGGAGCCTTGTGAAGTTAGTTACTATCTGTTGCAGGCTACTCTATGGAGCTTGCAATAGAAGTGCCGTCTTATTGTAGTACACTGCATTAGCGATCAGACCCCCTGGGGTTCAAGACCCCTAGGGGGTCTAATAAATGCAAAAAAAAAAACTTAAAAAAAAAAAAAAAAAATATTAAAAGTTCAAATCAACCCCCTTTCCCTAGAACACATATAAACATACTCAAATACTGTGAAGCACATATACATTAGGTATCCCTGTGTCCGAAAATGCTTGGTCTACAAATCTATAAAAATGTTTTTCCCATACAGTAAACACTGTAGCGGGGGAAAAAAAAATCAAAAGTGTCAAACCGCTGTTTTTTCACTGTTTTACCTCTGATAAAAATTTGAATAAAAAGTGATCAAAGCAATAGCAATTCCCCAAAATGGTATAACTAAAAAGTACACCTGGCCCCGCAAAAAAAGATGCCTTATGCATAAGTATAAAAAAGTTACAGGTGTCAGAATATGGCAACTTTTAGAAAAAAAAATTTTTTTTTGCACAGTTTTGGATTTAAGGGGTTAAAATGTAAATAAAACCATTAAAATTTGGTATCTCCGGAATCGTACCGAAACATAGAATACAGGTGACATGTCATTTTGGCCGCACAGTGAACACCAAAAAAACTAAGTCCGTAAGAAAGTCGCACAAATGCACTTTTTCTTAAAATCCACCCCATTCTTTTTGGGGTGGATTTGAATCCACCCGATTTTTTTCCAGCTTCCCAGTACATTGTACAGAATAATAAATGGTAGCATCATGAAGAAAAATTTGTCCCGCAAACATTAAGACCTCATATGGCTCAGAGAATGGAAAAATAAAGATGTTATGGGGTTTGGAAGGGGGGAGTCAAAAATGAAAAACAAAAATCGAAAAATTCCTTTTGTGGGAAGGGGTTAAAATAAAGAATACATATTTCAAGATTAATATAAAAACAATATATATATATATATATATATATATATATATATATATATATATAATTATATAATATAGGTTAGGAGCATAGGGTAGTATAGCAGTAGTAGATCCAAATGCTGAAATCAGGTTACCCAGACCAGACAATTCTGAGTAATTTCAAGGAACTACTGGATAATTCTGATCTCTGCACAAATCATGGTAGCATGATAAAGCACTTACAGAAATAAACAAGACCACCAAATATATATGTAATTTTCATCTAACTATATTATTTTAACTTCAACATGGCTACATTTTTCACCTATTACTGCCTTACACTCCTGTATCATACTACCATATATGTGAGGCAAGGCAACCAATAGTCTAGTATCTTTCTGTAGGTACCATGCTTGCCAAGCATTGCTTAGACATTTAATATTAGATTTACTGTTTATTGTGCTCTGTTGTAATTATGCACTTACAATTATTGATTTATAGACTAAATATAAAAAATCTTAATCTTCTTTCTTTGATAGATGTCTTCTTGACATACAGTAAAAGTGGGCACAATTCAAAACTAGCTGGACAGAGAAATAAAGCATAGCTCGTAGCAAGGGGAAGGTGCCAGGAGATTTTCAGCTGTGAGAGTGTTGCTACAGATTTAAGCTTTTTTTAAATAAGAAAATTGCATCAGTGTGTTGAAAGAAGTTTTGGCTACATGAATTATGAACAGATCACTAGGGATGTGCAGTGTGAATGTATGTTGGAAAGCGATGTGGAGACATACACTGAAATGCTATCTCCTAGCCTGAGCAGATCTCCACGGGGATTTCTGCAGCAATTGACTTAAGTGCTTATAAAACTTGGCAGAAATCCACCAGCCTGCAGTAAAGTCCTCATTGAAATGTTCCTAAAAAGTGTTAGATATTGGTTTCCAACTCATTAAGAAATAAGTTATTATAGTGGGATGCTAGAATTTGTCAATTCTGCTCTTTGTCTTGCCCTCTCATACACAAAATGACAAAGATATAAAATAAAACATCCTTTGCTGTGGATTTAGTGAACCTTTTCTGTTTTTTTTTTGCCTAAAACACTAGGTGCCGTGAGCAAAGATTTGAGCTCTCCATAGATAAATAAATCCTTCATTATAGAAAAAAACACTTCCATAACTCTTGGAAGAAAAACATTCTGGAGATAGAGGGCCATAGCTATAGGGGGTGCAGAGGTAGCAGTTGCTACTGGGCCCTAGAGCCTGAGGGCAGCCAAAGGCCTCTCTACAACATAAAAAGACAAAGGTATTACATACAGTGCTGGCCAAAAGTATTGGCACCCCTGCAATTCTGTCAGATAATACTCAATTTCTTCCAGAAAATGATTGCAATCACAAATGCTTTGGTAATAATATCTTCATTTATTTTGCTTGCAATGAAAAAACACAAAAGAGAATGAAAAAAAAAGTCAAATCATTGATCATTTTACACAAAACTCCAAAAATGGGCCGGACAAAAGTATTGGCACCCTCAGCCTAATACTTGGTAGCACAACCTTTAGACAAAATAACTGCGAACAACCGCTTCCGGTAACCATCAATGAGTTTCTTACAATGCTCTGCTGGAATTTTAGACCATTCTTCTTTGGCAAATTTCTCCAGGTCCCTGAGATTTGAAGGGTGCCTTCTCCAAACTGCCATTTTGAGATCTCTCCACAGGTGTTCTATGGGATTCAGGTCTGGACTCATTGCTGGCCACTTTAGAAGTCTCCAGTGTTTTCTCTCAAACCATTTTCTAGTGCTTTTTGAAGTGTGTTTTGGGTCATTGTCCTGCTGGAAGACCCATGACCTCTTAGGGAGACCCAGCTTTCTCACACTGGGCTCTACATTATGCTGCAAAATTTGTTGGTAGTCTTCAGACTTTATAATGCCATGCACACGGTCAAGCAGTCCAGTGCCAGAGGCAGCAAAGCAACCCCAAAACATCAGGGAACCTCCGCCATGTTTGACTATAGGGACCGTGTTCTTTTCTTTGAAGGCCTCTTTTTTTTTTCCTGTAAACTCTATGTTGATGCCTTTTCCCAAAAAGCTCTACTTTTGTCTCATCTGACCAGAGAACATTCTTCCAAAAAGTTTTTGGCTTTCTCAGGTAAGTTTTGGCAAACTCTAGTCTGGCTTTTTTATGTCTCTGGGTCAGAAGTGGGGTCTTCCTGGGTATCCTACCATAGAGTCCCTTTTCATTCAGACGCCGACGGATAGTACGGGTTGACACTGTTGTACCCTCGGACTGCAGGGCAGCTAGAACTTGTTTGGATGTTAGTCGAGGTACTTTAGCCACCATTCGCACAATCTTTCGTTGAAATCTCTCGTCAATTTTTCTTTTCCGTCCACATCTAGGGAGGTTAGCCACAGTGCCATGCACGGTAGACACAGGAACATTCAGGTCTTTGGAGATGGACTTGTAGCCTTGAGATTGCTCATGCTTCCTCACAATTTTGCTTCTCAAGTCCTCAGACAGTTCTTTGGTCTTCTTTCTTTTCTCTATGCTCAATGTGGTACACACAAGGACACAGGACAGAGGTTGAGTCAACTTTAATCCATTTCAACTGGCTGCAAGTGTGATTTAGTTATTGCCACCAACTGTTATGTGCCACAGGTAATTAACAGGTGCTGTTAATTACACAAATTAGAGAAGCATCACATGATTTTTCAAAGGGTGCCAATACGTTTGTCCACCCCCTTTTTTATGTTTGGTGTGGAATTATATCCAATTTGGCTTTTTGACAATTCTTTTGTGGTTTTCCATTGACGACAAATTAAATGAAGATATTATTACCAAAGCATTTGTGATTGCAATCATTTTCTGGAAGAAATTGAGTATTATCTGACAGAATTGCAGGGGTACCAATACTTTTGGCCAGCACTGTATAACCCATGGTAAGAGGAGTCCCTGGTACAGATTTTGCACTGGAGCCCATGAACCTTCAGTTACACCTCTGTGGGTATAAAATGTAAGGTCTAAACTTTAAATCCATTGTCATACTTGTTTCTCGTGTTTTCTCAAATTACACTACAAATATACTTGTTTATGGTCACTTTATTCTCAAAGGTGACAAGGTATATTGCTATCCCAAACCTCCAGACACAGACTTTTTCAGCCATTCCATTATATAGACAGAAGGAAGGAATTTATGGATATGCCATAAATTTCTGAAGTGGGAATAACCCTAGTCAGCTATGTAGAGTTAACACTTCTGGATGCAATTATCCATGGTGGGATTGTTTTTTGGTTAGATTTTGCATTTTATACTCAAAAATTATTTACAGGACAATGATATTCAGCTCCACTTCCTCTTGACAGGTAATATAACGCCTATTGCTCACATGACCATGCTGCAGCTTGGCACCATTCAATTGAGTGGGGCTGAACTTCAGTACTAAGCACAGCCTTTATACACTGTACAGCACAATGCTTTCTAAGTAGTCAAGAGGCCACAGCAATCGATATCATAGTCCCAGACAACCCCTTTAATGCATTTGTAGATACCCAAACCAAAGAATTTTCTGTTTTATTGATCTTGCATAAAATATGCTATACACAATTGACTGCTGATATAATTTGGTTGTTTTGTACATAACAGGATATAACTATCTTAAAAGAATCTGATCTTTAATGATATTTACATAGGCTTAGGACTGTAGATAAGTCAACTCCCTGGACTTCCTGGGAGTCACACAGCTTTAGGCCCCCTTACTCAATGAATAGTCTCTTTACCTGGCTGCTGGCTCATTAGTATTCACTGTACTGTGACGTCACCTCCAGCAATTAAAAGTTAAATTTTTTTTTCCTTAGGTATCTGCAGGGATTTGATCCCAAGAAATATGCAGTGCATCTATAGCTTTAATAGAGGTTTTCTTGTGTCCCTACATTGGTATACAGAGAGATTGCTATATGCCAGTACATTGTATGCTTAAAAATATATTTGCTAAGCAAACAATGTACTACCAGAAAGAGAGATGTCTCTATATGTCATACATATGCAGGGAAAGAAAAACAGCTTGCTATGAGAAAAAAAACATACCAAATGAAAAAAAAAATATTAAAAAAAGCATTTAGCAATTTTTATTATTAAATTATATATATATATATATATATATATATACAGTATTGCCAAAAAATATTTAACATGATCAAGTGATCACTAAATGGCGCAGATATAAATGTTGCAATTGTTGATTTTAATTAACCACTAACAATCTGGGGTCTAATATTATTATATGAGGTTTGGATATATGTATCTGTGCCCTTTTATAAAGGCCACGCCCCTTAAACGGCTACTCGCACATTTGCCGTGACTTTCCATTCGCAAATCACCCTATGAAGGGCTCTATCCGATTTACGTCTCTGGGACTGCAGACTGTAGATTTACATTAACCTGTGAAGTTTTTGACTTCCACTTGATGTTCAAAATCAGAAAGCAATTGTCAAAGGCGGAAACCGGTTCAACTATCTTTAACAATGGTTACTTTATGAAGTCCAATAGCAAATATCAACACTTTGCTAGTTCACGGCTAGCTTTTCACACAGTTATATATATATTGTCACAGATACAGTGGTATCATAACTTCTGCATGGTAGTGTCACTATTTCTCACCCACCTACAGTAT
This sequence comes from Leptodactylus fallax, assembly GCA_947044405.1. Classification (NCBI taxonomy): domain Eukaryota; kingdom Metazoa; phylum Chordata; class Amphibia; order Anura; family Leptodactylidae; genus Leptodactylus; species Leptodactylus fallax. The sequence continues at coordinate 7,209,402 of CAMRHE010000051.1, read as the reverse complement.
ATTTAGAATCTGATGAATCAGAGCTTATACAGGCACACATATTTAGTCAGTTTTTTGGCTACATTGAGTTAGTGCTAGTCAAAGCATTATAAAACTTATGTACCTTAGATACAGTATGTGTGAACAGGTACTTTTTGTGAGTGCGGCAATTCTTTGGCTTAACCTGGATAGCAGATGTGATTGTTGTGTCTTTTGTTGTTAAACTACAACATGCTTGAAATTGGAGCAACAGAAGCAATGCAAAGTAGTTGAAACGGTAGATAAACAATAGATCAGCAGAGTATTTCTGGATATGTGAGACTAGACATATGGATTATAATAAGAGCTCTGATAACAAAGGAAATGTGCATATATTATCATCTGTTTAACTAGACCACTGTCAGAAGTATGTGATAAGCATTTTCCCTGTTAGTTGAAATGCTGACTCTGGTGTAAGGACAAAGTGATTTTACTAATTGATAGCTATTTCACAGGATTGCTTTTCTTACATAACTGTTTCATGCGAAATAGCCACAAGCTTAGAATGCAATGACATTAATCACTACAAATTGTCACACATCTCAAAAAGAATTGAAAACGGCATTTTATCTAAAATTGTCTTCACTAGTTCATTTCCACTCAGAGCAATAAAAAAAATGACCCTTTGTAGTCAGTCGCTTGCATGTGGAAATATTTAAGTGGCAAAGTTTCATTACACAGTTGTCATATTCATTTGTGTTATCATTAAAGTAACTACATCAAATCTGCATAAGGCCCTTTTAAATGGTCTCGGTCAAGGCAAGACTTTGATCACTGCAGCTCTTAGTACTTCAAAATCATAGAATATTCTGAAATACAAATTCAGATCAATAGAAAGCAAATCTAAATATTTTTATTTGCTTTCCTCTTGGTTGTTATGGCATTACATTTACATTCATATTTGTAATATTTTTATATAGGCTGTGCTTAAAAACAGCTATTCAGCAAGCTTTTGGAGGGGACAGAGGGAAATTAATATTTTCTGGTTAAAGTTTTTGGGAAAAGTATAAATAATTATAACTTTAAAATAGTTTTTATTAATGTAATAGAATTTGATGGTATCCCTAATTTTCAATAATGCTGGATAAGCTATTTTAACAAGGGAAGCCATGTATGTCCATACTGTAGTGTATTATATTAGTAGGTTGGGCCACTACAGTGAGAGCTGCTCTAATAATAATATTCCTGATGGTTTGTCTACTAGGGGCTGTATAGTCTGAGAATAGAAGGGGACTTAGGACAGAAACTTGGGGAACCCCAACTGCAAGGGGAAGAGGGGAAGTGAGAGAGCCGCAAATGATTCACTGAAAGTGCAGTTTGAGAGATAGGAGGAGAACCAAAATAGAGCAGTGTCCTTGAGGCCTACAAAGATAAGTTGGTGGTCTATGGTGTCAAATGCTGCTGAAAGATCCAGAAGAATGAGAAGAGAATGGTTGCTTTTAGATTTATCTAATTAGCTGTCAGGAGATCATTGGAGACTTTTGTAAGGGCTGTTTCAGTAGAGTGCAGAGTGCAGAAGCCAGATTGTAAGGGGTCAAGAAGAGAGTTAGCGGAAAGAATCGACCAAGCATTCCAAGATTTTGGAGATTAAGCGGAGATTGGAGATGGGTCAGTAGTCGGCAGCACAGGATGGGTCAAGGGAGGGTTTCTTCAGTATTGGCCTTAAAACAGCATGTTTCAAATTGAAGGGAAAGATTCCAGAAGAAATAGAGAGGTAAAATGTTTTAATAAGGTAAGTAGTGACAGTGTGGGACAGAGAATGGAGAAGGTGTGAGGGGAAAGGTTCACTAATGCAAGTAGTAGGGTGAGAAGAAGAGAGGAGACAAGAGACTTCTTCTGTAACTGGATCAAAAGATGGGATAAAGTGTGGTAGGTGAGGGGATCAATGCTGCTGGGATTAGGGAATTATTTCTTGGCAGATCAATTTTATCATGGAAATAAGTGGCCAGGTTTTCAGCACAGAGGTCTGTAATAGGCACCTGCACCTTGGGAGTGAGTAAGGAGAAAAATGTTTCAAAAGAGTCATTTAGGGTTATTAGAAAGAGAGGATATTGGAATGGTGAAATAGGCTTGTTTGGTAAGGTGAAGGGCAGATGTATAGGTTTTGAATATAAAAGTTGAAGTGGAGGAAATCTGTGGGTGTACATAATTTTCTCCACAGACGATCGTGTACTTAGAGCACCGCTGAAGAAAAGGCATATTTGGAGTGTGAGAGGCTTGCCACCGTCTGTGTTTAAAGAGTTTGGGTGGAACTGCTTCATCCAGTGCACATTTAAGAGTTTCATTGTAGTGACTAGTGGTCAGGTTGGGAAAGGAGAGTAAAGAGATGGGGGACAGTGATAAATGTAGAGTGTCTGAGAGGTGCTGGGTGTTAATAGTATGTAGATTCCCTTATGTTTGATGGGTTGGTGTGTTCTGTGAAGTAAAGAAGGTACTGAGTGTAAGAGACAAAAGGTTCTGGTCAGAAATTGTGAGACTAGAGTTAGTCAATTTTGAAACTGAAAGGAATGGAAGGAAGACCAGATCAAGGATATTGCCATCTTTGTGTGTGTGGGAGAAGAGGAAAGTTGTGAAAGGCCAAAAGAAGTAGTTAGGGGTTTTAATGGTGATGTTAAAGTCACCCATGAGGCTGGTAGAAATTTCACAGGCAAGAAAGAGGGAAAGCCAAGAAGCAAAGTGGCCCAGGAATTGGTAGGGTGAGCCAGGCGGATGGAATATCACAGAGATAGATCACAGGGAGATTGGAAAAAAGTTTGATGGTGGGGACCTCAAATGAGGGGAAAGTGAGTGAGGGTACTTTGGTATTCTTACATAGCTTACCTGTCTAAATACCATGTTTAAGTGCAGTTGTGAAGATGAGGCACTTGATGATAAATGCTTCTACATTAAAAATGTCCTCCTGCATTGAAAATACTTCCCCCACAAGCTGTGTCTACATTTATAAGGAAGCTGGGCTTCATAACTAGGCTTATTTTAGGTTGTTAAACAATGAAACTGCAAACTTTGACATATGAGGAGACAGAGCTATGTAGAAAATAATAAACAAGCACAACGGATCGAACCATAAAGTTCCATAAAATTACTGAAATAAAACAAGAAGTAATGGTAGGTCTTAATAAGGTAGGACTCTCACCTTGGGGAGTTGTGCGCTAGGCCACAACTACCATATCGTGCATTGGAACCGTTTCACAGAGGGTTCCTCTCTGGGTGTACAGAAGCAGCAAGAACCAGCAGGCACCCAAGGGTGTCAGGAGTGTAGGCAGGAGGACCAAATTAATTGAATCCAAACACGTAGTGTAAAGAGTTTTTGGATACTATTTACCTGACCTGGGTGAAGCGCGGTTCCTTCTTACTTGTCCTAGCCCTCCGGCTTGGAACTTGGTCCTCCTGCCTATAAAATTACTGAGGATCAAAAGACTGACACTACAACATATAAGAACACATGAAATTGGGAAAACTATAAACTGGCATGAGAAATGATTTCAAAATAAGGCTTGATAGAACATTAAAATAGGGTTCAATAAACTAAGTGCACAAGCTGAGTTTGGTGAAATACAGTCATATGAAAAAGTTTGGGCACCTCTATTAATCTTAATAATTTTTAGTTCTAAATATTTGGGTGTTTGCAACAGCCATTTTATTTTGATATATCTAATAACTGATGGACACAGTAATATTTCAGGATTGAAATGAGGTTTATTGTACTAACAGAAAATGTGCAATATGCATTAAACCAAAATTTGACCGGTGCAAAAGTATGGGCACCTCAACAGAAAAGTGACATTAATATTTAGTAGATCCTCCTTTTGCAAAAATAACAGCCTCTAGTCGCTTCCTGTAGCTTTTAATCAGTTCCTGGATCCTGGATGAATGTATTTTTGACCATTCCTCTTTACAAAACAATTCCAGTTCAGTTAAGTTTGATGGTCGCCGAGCATGGACAGCCCGCTTCAAATTATCCCACAGATGTTCAATGATATTCAGGTCTGGGGACTGGGATGGCCATTCCAGAACATTGTAATTGTTCCTCATGAATGCCTGAGTAGATTTGGAGCTGTGTTTTGGATCATTGTCTTGCTGAAATATCCATCCCCGGCGTAACTTCAAATTCGTCACTGATTCTTGTACATTATTCTCAAGAATCTGCTGATACTGAGTTGAATCAATGCGACCCTCAACTTTAACAAGATTCCCGGTGCTGGCATTGGCCACACAGCTCCAAAGCATGATGGAACCTCCATCAAATTTTACAGTGGGTAGCAAGTGTTTTTCTTGGAATGCTGTGTTTTTTTGACGCCATGCATAACGCCTTTTTGTATGACCAAACAACTCAATCTTTGTTTCATCAGTCCACAGGACCTTCTTCCAAAATGAAGCTGGCTTGTCCAAATGTGCTTTTGCATACCTCAGGCGACTCTGTTTGTGGCGTGCTTTCAGAAACGGCTTCTTTCGCATCACTCTCCCATACAGCTTCTCCTTGTGCAAAGTGTGCTGTATTGTTGACCGATGCACAGTGACACCATCTGCAGCAAGATGATGCTGCAGCTCTTTGGAGGTGGTCTGTGGATTGTCCTTGACTGTTCTCACCATTCTTCTTCTCTGCCTTTCTGATATTTTTCTTGGCCTGCCACTTCTGGGCTTAACAAGAACTGTCCCTGTGGTCTTCCATTTCCTTACTATGTTCCTCACAATGGAAACTGACAGGTTAAATCTCTGAGACAACTTTTTGTATCCTTCCCCTGAACAACTATGTTGAACAATCTTTGTTTTCAGATCATTTGAGAGTTGTTTTGAGGAGCCCATGATGCCACTCTTCAGAGGAGATTCAAATAGGAGAACAACTTGCAATTGGCCACCTTAAATACCTTTTCTCATGATTGGATACACCTGGCTATGAAGTTCAAAGCTCATTGAGGTTACAAAACCAATTTTGTGCTTCAGTAAGTCAGTAAAAAGTACTTAGGAGTATTCAAATCAATAAAATGATAAGGGAACCCAAATTTTTGCACCGGTCAAATTTTGGTTTAATGCATATTGCACATCTTCTGTTAGTACAATAAACCTCATTTCAATCCTGAAATATTACTGTGTCCATCAGTTATTAGATATATAAAATTGAAATGGCTGTTGCAAACACCCAAATATTTAGAACTAATAATGATTAAGATTAATAGGGGTGCCCAAACTTTTTCATATGACTGTATATACCTTTATGAAGAGGAGAAAAGTGGAGGTTAGAGTCATACCATGTTTAACTTGTGATATTGATGCACTTAGGGTGATGAATTCTCCTGCATTAAAATATGTCCCCCTGTATTGAAAAAAAATTACACTGCCCTTACACTCATCTCCAGCATCTATGGCATTCATATGCACCAATAGTGCATGAAAAGTATTTTTATCATGAGACAACCCCTGTAAGAGAAATATAAAAAGTGGGAAAAAGCTTTGCCTTTAATATATAGGAAACATAACATAAATATAATTACAAAGAGTATTTTGCATCTTTATTTTCTTCCAAATCCCCAACCATTTCCATTTGATAATCTGTCCTTTCAAAAATTCCAACTACCTACATTTGTTCACTAAGGATCAATAAATGTGGGGTTCACTGATAATGTACTACATATAGAGGGCATCCCGACTATCCTGCCTCTGCAAAAAAAACAGTCATAATGGTATGTTGTATTACATTGAAATCATCATGCACTGATGAGCAAAAGGGTAACAATGTTCACTTGTGCACTAGGGATCAATAAATGTGGGGTTCACTGACAATGTACTACATGTAGATGGCATCCCGACTATCCTGCCTCTGCAGAAAAAGTCATAAAGGTATGCTGTATTACATTGAAATCATCATGCACTGATGAGCAAAAGGGTAAATGTTTTGAATTTCTTGCTCCATATCTCACCATCCGCTACAGCTTTGATTGTGAGACTACGATAATTTTATAGACAATCATCTTGACTATCTCATACATAAATTTGACTTGCAACTATTTAACATATGATTAGTTATTCAGATTATTGTCATGTAACTGCAAACTACTGTTTTGCTCCTAAAAATCTAAATTTTTATTTTTATTATTTTGTTAGTATTTTGTAAATCCAACTTTGGACTTCAACACTGCCCAAATCCTTCTGGGCTTGCTTTCGATCAGATTCAAGCATGTCTCAACCAAAATCTGATCCCAGGTCTCTTCTACACTGTTATGGTTTTGATGCAAGGCTTCACAAAAGCAATAGCAGGAGTTGGCTGAACAGCAGAGAGTTACTTAAATCCAGCATAGTTCTGCAAGCCAAGACAGATCCCCAGACGCCTTCATCAGAGCCTGCCACGAGGCTGGATGGACTTTCGCTGTATCTTGGAGTCTGAATTGTCACCAAACAGAAGTATGTACCAATAATAAATGCACTGCTGGATGGAACCAAAACAAAACCCTTTATAACTTACAAAGCAGAGTGGAGGCAGGAGACAAGTTGTACAGGCATGGATCAAAATCAGTCGAGGAAGTCAGAGACCAAATCAGGAGACAAACAAAAAGACCGGAAACAAGCCAAGGGTCAAAAATACAAATGGGCACATCACAAGCTGAATCAGTAGACAAAAGAGAATCTGAAAACAAGCCAAGCGGTCAGTATGAAGCAAAAGAACACAACAGGAAATGGAGCCAAACCAGGAGTAGTACAACAATTAGTCAGCAACCTGAGTCAAGAAGGAGGGTTCTTACTGTATATGGAGCTCCTCGGCCACTAATTGGCCAAGCCAGCAACCTCTGAGCTACAGAAGCTTCCCCAGGTTGACACTGCAGCCTTAAAGATGTAGCCGCATAACTGACACTCCTGACATACATGTTCCCAATGTTGGTGCATACTGGTTGACTCACTTGGGTACAAATACAGATTTATCTTCAACTCTATCCACAAGTGTTCAATTGGGTTGAGGTCTGGGGACTGTGGGGGCAATCCAGCACCTCTACTTCATTGTCATTTAACCATTTCTTTGATAATGTCGACGTATGTTTTGGATTGTTGCCCTGCTAGAACATTATGTCGCCCTTTTCATACCCATAGTACTCGTGTGTATAAAGTAACTTGTTTTCTAGTAATCACATATAGCTCATCATTGAGATCACCATTGATCCTGGCCAAGTATCCAATGCTTTTGGATGTGAAACAACCCCATATCATCAGGCTTCTTCCACCAAACTTGACAGTTCCTACAGTTTCTCGATTTCTTGATTTCTAGCCCCCTTTTCCATTGTTTCTTCCAGACCCATTTGTACCTATCAGAGCCCAGTCTATTGACTTTTGTCTCATCGTTCCAAATCACCCGTTTCCAATCTTCCACTGTCCACTTTTCGTACTTTTTTGCAAAGTGGAGCTGACGATTCTCATAACAATATCGAAGTTGAGGCTTCTTCACCTTTTATCAGGCAACTATTCTAGACTTTTGTAATGTGCATCACATGATGTTTGCCTGTGATCTCTCTATTATGAAGCATATGAGCCACCTCCACTGCCGTTTTTGTTACACCAGAACTGATAGACCTGTGATGAGCCGACTCACTGAGTCCAATATTTTGCCTGGATGTTCACCTCTTGGCTTTTGAATGGATGGACGGACTTCACTTAGTATTCTTTCAACTGCCATAGCATTCACATGATGCAGTTTGGCAATTTTCTTGGTTGAGAGACCACTATCAACTAGATGATGCTGTTTCTCTTTTCTTGGAAAATCTTCTTCATGGATGATCCTCAATTTGAACCAGTGACCTTTCGCTTGGGAATCAACCTAATGGCACACTGAGCTATTAGGGAATGTGAAAACAGGTTGCAATTTGTAGTATAGAAGAAAAAGATTTTTCCACCACCAGGAGCAAAACAGTAACAATGCACTTACATGACAAGAATCTGCATAACTAATCATATGCTAAATAGTTTAAAGTCAAATCTGTGTATGATATGGCTCAAATGATTGTCTATCAAATGAATATAGTCTCATGTTTGAAGCTGTAGTGGATGGTGAGACATGGAGCCTGAAAATCAAAAGTTCAAAACATTGCTAACCTTTTGCTCATCAGTGTATATGGTGACCTCAGACCTTCATAATTGAAAATGGTGCTCTGAGCATCAAGGAATAACTCTGGATGGTAATAAGTAAATACAAATATGATAGCATATCACTTTGTGATACCTTGTCTTGAAACCATATTATGTTTAGAAAAGCTCCTGAACTTATAATACCTATATATCTGGAGATGTCCAGCTAAGATGACAGATAAGGAAGATTACATCTTTATGTTGGGCCAAGAGTAAAGATAAGGAAGGACACATCTGTAAAGTAACAATTGAATATATAAATAGTACCAATAGTCTGCTAAAGGGATTGCTTGTTGAGATGTGCAGAGTCCGATGTATTTCTCGGTAATAATATATTTATTTGTTATTTTACTTTCTTCACTATTATACAGTTCAAATGTACAAAAGTTATTATCCTCATTTATTTCCCTTTTTCTATGATCCACTACTATAGTACTCTAGTACAAAATTAAGTTTCAGATTGTTGATTCATTTGCAATGAAGTCTTATAAAATGTAAGCCTGAAAATACAGAGAACTGCTACTAAAATGAAAATGATATTTTAGCATTGTCATAAACATCAGTATACAACATCTATAAGTTTGAGACTGAGTGAAGAAGTAAAATTAGAAGACAGAAATTTCTAAGAACTTACTGCATGTTTTGAAGATATATGTGACTTTATGACCACAAAGGGATTTTATTGTGAAAAAGGCCGATAGAGCTTTTGGATAATAACATTTTAGATAATATAATATTTACAATATATCGCCCACACATTCTCTATAGCTAAAGTGGAAACATTTCAAATAAGTTAATAGTTCCGTCAAATGAATACTCCTTGTACAAAGTTTAATGGTTTACATTTTTCATTTATTTCTTTTAGAGCAAAAGCAATCCTTGTCATTTTTATTAGTTTTTCCTTTCCCTTTCCCAAATTTCAATTTTCTGTAGTAGTATGGTATGTGGTAGGCTTTCCTTTTTATGAGTGTCATTTATTCATCTCAGGGTGATAAATGATTCTTTTCTTTTTTGCAATTTGCCACATTTCATGTAAGTTGGATAGTTCAATAAAATGTTCACATTTGGCATCACCATGCACTTAATTGCGTTTTGTATATAACGTCCTTCACCCTCACAAAATATAACACGACCTTCATCATCCTATTTGAATGGACATGTAAAATTATAAAAAAATGGTTTCTCTACATTACACTAGATACTGGACAACTTTAAGGAAACCCATCTAATTGTAATTGCTTTGCAATATTGCAATATATAAGTAGTATGCAATAGAGCACAAAAAGATGAATAGATTGATATGTAGGTTTGTAGGAAAAGTTTTAATGTTACTTTGAAATCCCTATAGTGTATAAGTATGCATAAAGATAGCTGACAGTCACTGAGTGGGACTGCCCACTGGACTCCTAAGCACAGAATAAGGAGAGATTTATATAAATAAAAAACAGGTTATAAGGTTTTACCCCAGAAATATATTGTACAGCTCATCCTGCTTTACAATATGCTCCTGTCATATCCAACTGCATGTTTTATGTGACAGGTTCCCTAGCAATATATCTTCTTGTTGAAACAGCCCCTTCACTTTGCCCTAAGGCCTTCTGATTTGAAAGTTGCAAAGGGTCAGCAAAAGGTGGAACTTTGCCATGAAGGACTGTTCCATTTCACTGAAATCAATAAATAACTACAGATATAAATTAGTCTTTCATTTTCCTTGCAGTTCTACAGTATATCTAGAAAAATAAACATGAAGGCTTACATGATAGCTGCATTATGTGCATGTTGCTCATAAAACTACAGTAAATGCTTAACACTATGGGGGAACTTAATCATCCTCTTATGTCAGAAAATAGTGTAAAAAAGTACAAACCTCAGTGTGACAGTTTATATGCCATTTGTGTGCAAATGGAGTTTGTAGACCGTCTTCACCACTTTATCATTTACTCCTGTTTTCTGGCATAAATGATGACTGAAATATATGCCAGCTATGAGATGCCATAGATTTTATTCTAGATGAATGAACTGCTGGGGAATGTCCTTAAAGGGGTTATCCAGATTTTAAAAATTATCTGCAAATACATTCACAGCAGTGCTAAATACTCACTGTTCAATTGTGCACCCTCTACCCTGCAATGAAATCCCAGGTAATAAATCACTCCCATGTGCTGCTGTGATGTTTCTTTTGCAAGCTCACTGCCCCCCATGAGCAGCAAACACAGAAAGTGAGAGAAAGCAGATGAATCATGGCAAATGTAGTTTGTCCACCTATTTACTGCATGTAAATAACAGTGATACAAGGAGCAGCAAGTAAAATAAAGCCAAGCAAATTATGCACAAGAGAACAGCGAGTATCTAGCACTGCTGTGGATATATTTGCAGATAAGTTTTAGAATCTGGATAACCCCGATAATTTATGACATCCCAGAAGTACAGTCGATATCACTACCACCATATAAAATTCTGTTATTGACAAATCTACCACTATATTAGACTATACTATACTGGTTTAGTTAAGTACAGTGGGGAAAAAGTATTCAGTCAGCCACCAATTGTGCAAGTTGTCCCACTTAAAAAGATGAGAGAGGCCTGTAATTGTCATTATAGGTAGACCTCAACTATGAGAGACAAAATGAGAAAACAAATCCAGAAAATCACATTGTCTGATTTTTAAAGAATTTATTTGCAAATTATGGTGGAAAATAAGTATTTGCTCAATAACAAAAGTTCATCTCAATACTTTGTTATATATTCTTTGTTGGCAATGACAGAGATCAAACATTTTCTGTAAGTCTTCACAAGGTTGGCACACACTGTTGCTGGTAGGTTGGCCTTTTCCTCCATGCAGATCTCCTCTACAGCAGTGATGTTTCGGGGCTGTTGCTGGGCAACACAGGCTTTCAACTCCCTCCAAAAGTTTTCTATTGGGTTGAGATCTGGAGACTGGCTAGGCCACTCCAGGACCTTGAAATGCTTCTTACAAAGCCGCTCCTTCGTTGCCCTGGCAGTGTGCTTGGGATCATTGTCATGCTGAAAGACCCAGCCACATTTCATCTTCAATGCCCTTGCCGATGGAAGGAGGTTTGCACTCAAAATCTCACGATACATGGCCCCATTCATTCTTTCATGTACACAGATCAGTCGTCCTGGTCCCTTTGCAGAGAAACAGCCCCAAAGCATGATGTTGCCACCCCCATGCTTCACAGTAGGTATGGTGTTCTTTGGATGCAACTCAGCATTCACTCTCCTCCAAACACGACGAGTTGTGTTTCTACCAAACAGTTCTACTTTGGTTTCATCTGACCATATGACATTCTCCCAATACTCCTCTGGAACATCCAAATGCTCTCTAGCAAACTTCAGATGGGCCCGGATATTTACTGGCTTAAGCAGGGGGACACATCTGGCAATGCAGGATCTGAGTCCCTGGCGGCGTAGTGTGTTACTGAAGGTAGCCTTTGTTACGTTAGTCCCAGCTTTCTGCAGGTCATTCACTAGATCCCCCTGTGTGGTTCTGGGATTTTTGCTCACTGTTCTTGTGATCATTTTGACCCCACGGGGTGAGATCTTGCGTGGAGCTCCTGATGGAGGGAGATTATCAGTGGTCTTGTATGTCTTCCATTTTCTAATTATTGCTCCCACAGTTGATTTCTTCACACCAAGCTGCTTGCCTATTGCAGATTCAGTCTTCCCAGCCTGGTGCAGGTCTACAATTTTGTTTCTGGTGTCCTTCCACAGCTCTTTGGTCTTCACCATAGTGGAGTTTGGAGTGTGACTGTTTGAGGTTGTGGACAGGTGTCTTTTATACTGATAACAATTTCAAACAGGTGCCATTACTACATGTAATGAGTGGAGGACAGAGGAGCCTCTTAAAGAAGAAGATACAGGTCTGTGAGAGCCAGAAATCTTGCTTGTTTGTAGGTGACCAAATACTTATTTTCCACCATAATTTACAAATAAATTCTTAAAAAATCAGACAATGTGATTTTCTGGATATGTTTTCTCATTTTGTCTCTCATAGTTGAGGTCTACCTATGATGTCAATTACAGGTCTCTCTCATCTTTTTAAATGGGAGAACTTGCACAATTGGTGGCTGACTAAATACTTTTTTTTCCCCACTGTACCTTAGCAAGAAAAAAAGATTAGATGAGTTAATTGAGGTGGAGAAGAGGGAGTCAGAGTTCAGAGTTTTATATAGCAGGGAACAGTTACAAAGAGTATTTTTCTCAATGGAGGACCCTGGATATTTATGCATTATAGTTAGAGATGAGCGAAGTATTAAAAAATTTTATTCGGCAACTTCGACGAATTTTGCGAATCGTTTAACAAAAACAACTATTTATTGGCAGCAGAAAGCCGGGCTAGGCGGAACCCCTTGGATGCCACAGTCATGTTTGACCGTGGCATCCATGGTGTTAAAACCCCTGATCGGTTATGGAGCAGGGTGTTAGCTGACAGCGGTCAAACATGCCATGTGCGCTCGCGAAGGTGTTAAAGGGATGTGACATCACAGGGCTGGCTACTGATTGACTGCACGCATGGCATTGTGGGTGATCCTGCGTTCCCACAGTTCCTTACCCCATGTCCTAATATGTACAGCAGCCATTTTGAACTAAATGCGAATCGTTACCATGAAGCGTGAGGAAATTCGGATTCCATGCAAATCGAATATTTCCTGAAATTAGGATCGAATTCCACTTCTGCAACTTCGATTCGCTCATCTCTAATTATAGTGCATACATACAGAGCTCATTGTTTTATAGAGATACTGTGTGATACAGAAATATTCTCTAACCTTTCAGCAAACTTAAACATAAACTCAATACTACAGATGATTGCTGTATAAGAAACATTGCAATAAGCTCCCACTTTTAGGGATATCATTGCAAACAAATTTTTACCTTTACTAGGAGAACAAACGCTGTTACCGCATTATCCACTACATAGGAGGCCCATAAAACCAAGCAGGCATACTATGAGAAAAGGCAATAAAGCCCACACACTACTTCCCTAATTCCTTTATTTATTCTCCCTAGGCAATTAAAGACAGGATGGGTTGCCTTTAGTATTATCCTAAGAACATAGCAGATCTCTCAGGAGTATTACTCAAACTCTACAATCTCCCTGGTTCATTCCCAGTGGAACAGGACAGGTGGAAATCCTTCTTCCAGGACAATTTTTCTTTTATAATCTGACCTTCATCTCTAGTAGTGCTCTCTTAGTTCTCCAGTTCCCAATTAGGTGTTCGTCGGTACATAAAAAATCTGCCCATGGACAAGTCTTGTCCAGACAGATTCACTCACTTGGACTACAAAACCAATAGCGCTGAATTTGTTCCCCACTTCCTTCATCTATTTAACTACTTTCTAGCTGGTTTATCCCTTTAACTATGATTCACTCTAAAATCACAGTTATTCCAAAACTAGGCAAGAACCTCCAGGACTACATGCAGTATAGACGTATTGCCCTCCTAAACTCCAATCTGAAACTGTTCACTGATATGTTGGCAGGCAGCCTGAATGCTTGGCTACCCTTCCTCATCCCTAAGAATTAGGCTGGATTTTTCCTGTCAATGCAGAAGGACAATTGACTTGGTTGAACTGGCAAATAAATAACAGACGCCAATACTATTATGCTTAGATGGAGAAAAAAGTCCTTGACTGTTTGGATTGGTTCTATATGTTTGTTGTTTCTGGTCCTTTCTTGGCCAGAAATAGTGTTACTAGACAACTTGTACACACAAATGCCAATTTATCCTAAAAAGTTATTCCAAAGTTTGGGTACTATTTAATTTATCCTGAGGTGTCACTGGAGCAACATAAAGTTTTCTTCTATTTTTCACTTGGTTTCTTTATACATAGTACAACATTAAAGACCAATGGACAGACAGATAAACAGAAAACCAAGAGGAAAAATGAAACATTTGTATAATATTATTACTCCATAATAGATATTACATTGTATTGGTCCATAGATATGTCCCAGAGATATTTCTTTTATCTCTAGCTCTTCTCACAAGTCTCAAATCACTCATACCTTGTTGTAAAATTAACCTAATCCCATTACCAGCCCCACCTTAAATAAGCCCCCTTTATCAATCTCCAGCTAAAGCATGTATTTCAATTCAACCGCAAATTATAAGAGATTGTAAATTATTGGGAACAGGGTCTGCTTTTGTTCCAGAAGGGACTGTGTATGGAATTGCAGCTTAATTCCTTTCAAGTGAATATGAGCACAGACCATGGACAAGAGTGGAGATCAACGCAAAAAAAATCACTCCTTTTCAGAACATAAATTCACATATAGTAAATATCGTATAACATTGTACATACATTAAATGGACTATAATATGCTATTATTCTCGAAAGTTCTACTACAGTAGTTAAATTCTCAAGATAATTATCTAGAATAAAGTTAGAATAAAATGTTATATGCAAATAAAAATATTTGAAGACATTTCCAATTAAATGTACTATATTTCAGAATGTTGCTTTGGTCAATACATTTTTTAGTGTCTAGAAATAATCATTCCTGCTGAGTTTACTTCATAGGACTTTCTAATCTTCAGACTCTGAAGCTTTCACTGCTGTTTGTAAGTGGTAAGTCTTTCTTGACTTAGTATAAGAAGATTAATATTTAATCACAATGATCCTGTTCTCAGTGATTCCTAAAAATGACTTGATTTATAGTGCAGGAAAGCAATATCAACAGTTGCCAGCATTATTTTGCATTACCCTGTTGATTCAATTGAATTGGTAGCAAAAAAAGTTAGCCCATACCAGTATATCAGTCTACATAAAATGGAAAAGCTTTCTCAGTTTCACTTATTCCATATCACTTGAAGGTACAGCCTACCACAATAATTTCCTAATGATATAATTATAGTATTAGTCATCATATCAAACAAGACAGAGCTATACGTATTTTATATAACATAAATACAGATGCATTTTTCCTTATCTATCCTGTTGGCTTAACAAATCTCATGATGTGTGAACATATTTGAAAAACATGATTGGAATACGTACTGTATATGCAATTTTTGTCTATGTGTGGCTACCCAGTGGTTTTAATGTAATGTGAAGCCTGACAAGGATTATCGTAGAATGTTCTCACATTATATTGATATAACAGCTTTGAGAAATTGTACTCCTTAAAGAGAACCTTCCACCACCTCCACTAGTGACAGTTCTGTGCATTCTTTACTAGGTACCACTCTACTGGTTCTAGCGAAATTGGAATTTTTTTATCTAGCTTCCACCAAGCAATCAGTTATTTTGGTGCCTGATATGTAATTAGACTCTCTACAGCCAAGTGAATTGTCACAGGCAGAAGCAGACAAGGAGGCGTGATTCTAAGCTTTCTGACACTGTCCAATCAGAGGTAAACTGTGTCAGCTCAGAATGTTACCCCTTGTCTGCTCTGGCTCAAGACTACCCACTTGACAATCTATAGATTTCATAGAAAAGGAAATGTGAAGTTGGGATATGGGCCAATTGACAATGGTTGCAACATAAATTACAAGTTATGGCTCACTAATGAGTCAGAAAACAGGAGCCAGTTGAAGAAATAAGTTCACCAATAAATTACTAAGAAGCAAAAAATCTAAATCATCAAATGTGGTTGACAATTACCTTATGTCTATGGTCAGCTTTAGGCTCTAGTCAGATCTCTTCCTTTATGTATTAGTAGAGGCTGTGTTAGAGATGAATATTAATAATTAATATTCATCACTCCTGACTTGCTTCACCATTATGTTAGAGATCTGGGTATTACTAATAATTACTATTCTTCCCTGATCCCTCCTTTCTCCTTAGGTATATCTACTTATCTGTTTCCTTGACTGGTTTGCATGTACGATAATTTACCCCACAATATTAATCATAAAATACGTTTATTATTAATGCACTTGTAATATGATGGAACTAGGTTATAGAATAATACAAAACAGTATTAACACAGTGCAATACAATAAGTACAGAACCCAATTACCCAGGTGAATATAAAACCTACAGATATCGCTACATACACACACACATACACACACACACAACCCCTGACAAGTTACTAACTGACCCTTTCTGTAAGGAACACAGCAGTAGTAATACAGATTAATAGAGGGTGACTGATAGATAAATGGATAGATAGATAGATAGATAGATAGATAGATAGATAGATAGATAGATAGATAATAGATGGATGATGGGTGGATAGATGGATAGAGAGAGAAAATTATACTTAAGCCTTATTATGCTCTGGTAGTATATGGAGCTTGTCTAGGTGAAGCTGGTCAATTCATCTCCCAAGGGCTGGTGGTGAAGAGAGAGAGAGAGGGCTTTTGGCCCATCATATTTATAGCCCACAACTCCGCCCACCTAGATGTTGTCACTCCAATCAGGCTCTTGATATTGTAATATAAGTTTAGATGCAATACCTCTTATGAGTCTTGGGATGACGCTCTAACACTTAAAATCGATCCTTGGCCCAGGGGTAATGACCTACCTCCCCCCATCTGACTTCTAATGTCTCTTGCTCAGTGGAACTCTCTGGGTAACTCTCTTTGAACAAAGGAAGCTGATTACCATCACCATGAAGGTCTCATTAGCACATTCCATCTCATTATGTTAAACAAAAGCCTTCCTGGCCCATGCTTGATGTCTGTTAGAAAACAGGTTTTGTAGCCTGCAGACATTTATGAGATATCTGAAGTATATAGCTCTCTTAGAAGTTCTGAATGGAATGATTGAGATAATAGATAAATATATATATATATATATATTAATGTTTGTGGTAAGCACTTCCCTTTACAGGCTGTAAAACATTCTTATGTGACTTGTGACTTATGTGTGGAAAAATAATAATATGCATAGTTTTCACAGGCTTTTTAAAGTCTATTTTTGACATACATTATATGTGACCTTTTTAAGGGACATTAATATAAAGGTTATTATGTAGGATCTGTAGAGTTTTTTTTTGTTCTGCACTTTGATATTATAGAATTTCTTTTTTTCAAAGTTTGTAGTGTCACAGACGTCAGATGAATATTTTCTATATTTTCAGGTTGCATCAATATACTACAGGCATGAACACTTATGCTCAAATGTGTCATCAATTACAAGAATTTTCTCAGAATTTTGAGCAATTATCCTTTATCTAGCAGCAGTAGCTAAATGCTACAATTTGTATACTTTTTCACATTGTGATTCCTGCAATAATGTGCTGGAATATAAAAGCTTAAGTATAAACAGCTTGCATTGCCCAGCAGTGGTTAGCAGTGAAAAATGTACATACAAAGTTAGTCTTTGACAAATGCCTAAAACAAACATTAATGTGAACTGAACAACCATCTTCAATTCTTCATAGAGCCAACAATGTGTCAAGTAACTCTGAATGAGGGTAAAGCTTATGTAGGCGAGTGAACTAAATGAGAAAAATGATGGATAATTTGATACAAGCCTTCCAAACGACAACCAATTCCCAGCCCATAAAGGCTTGGAGTTTGTAAGCGTGCAATTGATATGATGAATGTTTTGGGTCGCTGTTTGAACACGCTCATTTTATTTCTTATGCATGAACTTCATTGTCCTAGCCATATTTTAAAAGCATTGCCATTGTGAAAAGCTTGATAATGTTTGATTTATTTTACATTCCCCACTTGCTCAAAAATGAATTCTGACTTCCATATTTATACTACTGGTTATCGGTAATGAAGTCAATTTGACTCCTGTAGAATGTAAATCCAATAAATCCAAATGGCATATCAAAAATTGGATTACAACAATTTGAATGAATTAATCACGCTTCTGCTTATCCTATAATGCAATAAATACATCAAAGTAAATGTGTGTTATTATGATAGTAGTCTCATATGCAAGGGAGTATGTATATATGGATAGTTGGAACTGTTTAGTAAAGCATTGCTTATATCAAAACTGTAATAAAAATGGCAATGCTGCTCAGTAGCAGAGACGAGCAAATCTGCCTGTAAGCAAATATACTACAGAGCTGTATGTCTTGCTTTTAAGACTATGGAGGCTGAAGAGTGGATTGATATTTCAGCATTTCACCTCTCAAGTTATTAAAGTTTTCCTCATTGTGACACAGTAGGTTTATTCATAACCCTACAAAAAAATCACAAAGAAGACATAGTTACAGCCAGTGGCAGAACTACTGCCACCTGCTCCTTTGTTTTTTTGTATAGGCCAGGGGTAGGCAACCTTTATTGTTCGGCGTGCCGATTTCGATTAAAAAAAATCAAAGTTGAGGTACTCGGAGTGACGGTCAATAATTGTAAGTCTGACGACCCCTGCACACGGTATTATGTCACATAGCGGCCCCTGCACACGGTATTATGTCACATAGCGGCCCCTGCACACGGTATTATGGTGATAATAATAGTGATAATTGCTATTACTATTATTTTAGCGTGTAACAGATATCACTAGAGAGGCGGGTGGCGTATTTTACTCTATAAAGATCAGGTATGGACAGGACAGGGACAGTGAAAAAATGTAAACTTTATTGGTGACTTTGTGCATGTGTTGTGTAAGTGTTTGGTGCGACACTTCTGGCGCTGCGACCTGGACGATGGTTAATGTCTGGGTCACAGCGCCAATAAACTTCCTGGTTATGTGATTAGGCTCAGAGGGGTATTACACTATCCCTCTATGTGACTATCAGAGAACAAAAGTACAGTATTCTCTCTGATTGGTAGGAGAGGGGATAACATGGATGGAAGTCTCTGCTACCCCCCCCCCCACTGGGGTCATCTGCAGCTTATGCACAGACAATGATGAGTTAACATTGTCTCTGCAGCTCCTCCTCCCCCTCCTTCCTTAGCTCTAAGATGCTGCCTGAGGCAGGAGGGGGTGACACTTTTAGAGCCCCATTTCTAAGGATCTGTTAGGGCCACAAAGATGCAACTGGATTCATTTTAAAGATGGGAATCTCATCTTTAAAACGATACCAAGACCGCCATGATAGACCTTACACATTCAGAGCGATTCACTGTTAAAACGATGTCGGGAATTGAGATCTGCATTGGGATTTCAATGCCGAACATCGTTTTCACCAGCTAATCGCTCAGGATGTTTAAGGACGATCACGGTGATCTTGGTATCATTTTAAAGAGGAGATTCTCATCTTTAAAATGAATCCAAGTGTTTCTTTATAGCTTTAACCAATCCTGAGCAATTCACTCAGGTACAGTAGTGAAGCCGGCAATTACCGGCTACACTACTGTACATAGACTGTGCAGACCCCGGGTGATGCCACATCCATCTTCAGGCAGCACCGGCGCTAATGAAATTTTAAGGAAGCCGGATGGAAAAAGGCTGCAGGTAACGTTTTTCCATCCGGCTGAGGCACCAATACCGCGCCAGAACTGATGCCTCTTGTGCCAGAACCGATCCCATAGAAAACTATGTGATCCGTCCTGGCATTAGTTTCCCTCCAGCTTGTGTGCACCACACTGGAGGGAAACAGATAGCTGCGCCGGACATATGTGAACGCACCCTTACTCACTTTTTCCACGCTCCGCAGCCTCTGTGTGGGCGCTTCTCCCTGAAGTCAGCGACCGCTGATCGGGTCTCATGGGTCACGTCGCATCATTATGCGTAATGACGTCAGACGTGACCCCTGAGGCCCTGTCAGCTGTCTCTTACGTCAGGCAGAAGCGCCCTAAGAGCGCAGAGCCGCTGCGGATCCAGGGAAGGTGAGTTAACATTGTTTTTTTATGTTTGATCACCTCCCCTGGGGCTCCGCTTATTATACTCGGGGTCTGAAGAGACCCCACAGTATAATAATAGCAGCTTCATTTCGGCCGTGTTTGGTCCGATCGAAGCTGCTGGGTGAGGACTCGGGCTGCTGTTCCAGGGGAATAAGCCTCGCGTGCCACTCTTGGCACGCGTGCCGGGGTTGCCGACCCCTGGTATAGGTCTTTACCTGCTGGATTACTATAGTTGGTAATGATTGCTGTTTACTTACTGATCCCTATCTATTATATTGTGTGAAGGGGCCACTGTGAGACATTATACTGTAGGGAGGCCACTTTGGGACATTATACTGTTCAGAGGGGCTATTGTGGGAAATTACACTGTATGGAGGAGACTATGAGATTCTATACTGTGTGAAGGGGCTACTGTGGGACACTATACTGTATGGAGGACAATGTGGGATACTATACTGTGTGAAGGGGCTACTGTGGGACACTATACTGTATGGAGGACAATGTGGGATACTATACTGTGTGAAGGGGCTACTGTGGGACACTATATTGTATGGAGGACAATGTGGGATACTATACTGTGTGAAGGGGCTACTGTGGGACACTATACTGTATGGAGGACAATGTGGGATTCTATACTGTGTGAAGAGGTAACTGTAAGACATTATATTGTATTGGCCACTAAAGGACATTATATTGTGTGCACTATGGGTTATTATTCTTAAAGGGGTTGTCCAGTAAAACGTTACTAGCACTTACTATATGGGGACCTGTAAAGGGGGCACTTACTGCATAGGGACAATAAATGGGCAGTATACTGTGTGGGGGCCAGTAATTGAGGCAACAGACTGTATGGGGGCCGATAAGGAGGCAATATACAATGTGGGGGAATTTATACAATGTAAATTGTTTTTTTTAACATGTGAGGGACAGGAGAGGGAGTATTTTACCATGTGGGAGCCAGTAAAGAGAGCATATTAGCATGTGCGGGCTAGTAAAGAAAGCGTTATACATTGTTGGCACAAGAAAAGGGGGTGCTATGCTGTGTTGGGGAGGCCAAGTCAAAAGTTTGCTATGGGGCCCAGTCTTTGCTCTATTACTCTAGATTCAGCATATTGAGTGAGGTTGGTCATACAATTTAGATTGCTGTCAGCTAAAAGCTTGTTGAATTGACAGTTATGTTTTGACTGGACAATAGATGTTTCCCCAGGAGCGCCCCTGAGACAGGGTGAGGCTTCACCACTCCCTGCATATACGGTGCATGGCACAGTATACACGCTGTACTACATATAAATGGGCAGTGTACAGCATTTCAAACAGCCTATATGTCCTTATAAAAAACTGGGTAGATTATTTAACAAACTATTTAGTGTCCTTTATATAGGGTAGGTAAGATAACATCTAGTCCAGGGGTAGGCAACCTTTTTTGTTTGGCGTGCCGATTTTAATTAAAAAATCAAAGATGAGGTATTCGGAGTGCCGGTCAATAATTGTAAGTCTGACGACCCCTAAACTAAAGTCATATACCACAAACCATAACACAGAAGTGCTGCCACAAGATGCTTTAGGACACATGCGTTTGCTGCTATTTCCTGGGACGCTCCTGTACTTTCTGATTAGAAGCAATGAAAGTACATGTGCAGCCCCCAATTAGTGGTAAATGTACAGTATGTATCCAGGAGCACCGTATGGCAGCAGTCTTATGGTGAAAACACACTATGTATCTGGATGCAGCTATATTCTTAGGCCAAGAGAGGTGACAAACATAAAAAAACAACGTACTTACCTTTTCCTGCGCTCCGCAGCCGCTCTGTTCTCTTTGGGTGCTTTTGCCTGTAGTCAGCAACCCCTGATTGGTTCTCAGAGGTCACGTCACGTCATTATGCGTAATGACATCGGACGTGACCCCAGAGGTCCTGTCAGCTGTCTCTTACATCAGACAGAAGCGCCCGAAATGCAGACAGTGGCTGTGGAGTGCAGGAAAAGGTAAGTACGTTGTTTTTTTTTATGTTTCATCACTTCTCCTGAGCCTCCGCTTATTATACTCGGAGGTCTGAAGAGACCCCCGAGTATAATAACCACAGTTTCGTTTCAGCCATGTTTGGTCTGATCGAAACTGCTGGGTGAGGATTCAGGTCGCTGTGCCAGGGAAATAAGCCTCGCATGCCACTCTTGGCATGCGTACCGGGGGTTGCTGATCCCTGATCTAGTCACTGCCTTCTCAACCTAATTATCGTGCCCCCAATATTGCAGTAGTGCCGCCTAAGACCTGCCAGTCTGTGAGCATGTATTCCCAACTTACAGAACTAGGAAGGTATTTGTTCAAGGCAAGAAGCAGTCAGCAGGTTACAGCAGGGGTGTGGGTCTCCAGGCCAGAAACAATCAAATACAAGAGTTAGCCAGAAAGTTACCACTGAAGGAGATCGGTGTTGGTGTAGTTTTAGGAATTTGTGAATGAGAGTCAAACAATATTTGCAAGTAGTTGGACAGTGTACCCATAGAATGAATTTTACTGGTGTCTAATGTCTATGGCCACCTAAACAATATACAAAATGAAACTTATCTCTGCTGCATAGGCTAGTAAACAGGATTTTTTTTAATTTTTTCAGTAAAAGCATGAAAAGGTGAAACATGGGGTTTCCGTGGTGTCACTAACATATCAATTGCTCTGTTTAATTTGGGAAATCTATGTCTACATGTGAAGTAAATAATTACTCTAGCGAGTGCTGTTGCCCCCTTTTCCTGCTGATTACTGGGGGTCTGAGGATCCGGATCCCCACCAATGACATATAGAATAGGTCAGGACCAACAGCTGATTGAAGAGTTCAATAACAGACAAGAACAAAAAAAGCCTTAGAGTTGAGCATGTGAAAATTCATTTAGCTTTTGGTCTTATTCTCAATGTGCCAATCTGCCATTGTATTTGCAAGTTCAACTCATCAGAGAAAAGCTGTCAGCCTCACTTATTTGAGAATATCTGCTATTGTTTTTTTTTAAGAAAGGAGAGAAATCACCTTTTCATGTCAATGTATTTCAAACAGATTTCATCCACATGTGAGTTCTCCTTGGACAGATAAGTTCACAGTATTTTATGCATTTTATAGAACCATAGCATTAAATTGTCACAGAATATGATATGAGTCAAAGAGAGAAGCCCCCAGTTCATATTTAATTAAAGGATACTGAGCTCTTTTTGAGGTTTCAGCTTTTGAACATTGAATATATGAGACAAGCTACTTCTTTGTTTCAACCGTATGGCAGAAAGAATAAAATTCATTGCACTCTGTACTCACTACTAAAGATATAACTTCAAGGAATCCCACCAGTGAAACATCTTTTAAATTCCCTTGCTACAAAAGAAATCTGTCTTATGTATTTAACCTCAAGTATGAGAGCAGATGATATCTGTTTGATGTCCATGTGATATAAATCCTGTCACTTTAGGCATCACTAATTGTGAATGTAGGCTCCATGCTCGGATATTTATTGCAGTAAAGGAATACTTCATCCTATTGTGATTGGGACTACAGTACATAAATACAACTTTATTCCACATTTTAAGACTTTTTTGCAATTGCTGACTTCATACCATCCAGAGTGGTAGCCATTAGGATATCTTTTAAATATTAAAATATAATATCTTACAGAACGTTAGCACAAGCAATATAAAAAATGGCAATGTATAAGTAAAAGACAAGAACAAGACTAAGGATCCCTAATGTATGAATGTGTAATAAGGAAAACATAGAACTCTATGGGACATACTCTAACCGAATGCTGTATGTCCGATGTGATAATTTCATTCAGGGACCTATACTGTAGGGACTGTGTGATTCTTATAGGCAGGACTTCTTGCTAGAACTTTTCAGTCATGTACAGGAGCGTGCAGTGTCTGTGCTGCTGCAGTTCAGTGAGGAGGAAGATTTTGTTGATGGACTAAATCACTAAAGCTTATAAATATTGGAGCATTTTTATTGATAACTATGTGTACACTTTAAATGATCACTGTCATTTCATCCAACTTTACATAAATCAATAGTACAAGCACATATAATAAACTTTGTAAAATATGGTATCAGAGAAAAATGCCTCTTTCACCTCTTACTATGCTCTTTACCTCCTCACCCAGTCCCTTATTGTTTCTATAACAGTCATTACTTTATTCACTTCTTTACAGGTCAGGATTGTCTTTCATATATTTATATATGTTCTGCATGGTCCTGGGGTTATTTATGAGTTACAGAGAGAAAGTTGTGGAGATTCTTTAATACTTACCATGAGCAATGTATGGAAGCTAATCTGGACCCACCAGTTTCAGGCGAAACTAGAGATAGATCCTACAGAGGGGAATACCTCTAAAAATGTGGAAAGAGTCATACAATAGCCACAAACAATATGATGCCTTATGTACTCACATGGCAGCTTATTCTGAAATGTCACTGGAAACTGTAGGTATACTTTATATTACTGATGCAAGGAATCAATGGAAAAATAATTGTGCAGGCTGCCCTCCTGCTTGCAGGAACTACAGTGTAACTCATATAGGCAGATGGTTCCCTATTATTTGCCTAGTTTTCTGTGATATAAATATATTTAATTATTATGGACTTTGCCTTGATTTCTGTTCTAGTTTATTATTTTTATAATTAGAGAAATCTTTCAGGAATGAAATAAGAAAGTGCAGTCCACAACACAAAATCCCATTACCGCAAAAAAATAAATTTCTCATTTTCCATCAGAAAATTTGACACATGCAATTACAAATGGAAAATCAGCTCAATGGAAGAGAAGTTTTACAAAATGTATATAGTAAAATAACAGGCAAAAAGAAAGACCAAGTAGAAAAGTGTCATTTTTACAATTTCCCATGATCCTGTGTCCATCAAATTTTAATCTTAGAGTCCAAAATTATGTGATAATTTAAGTGGTTTTCTAGCCATGTAATAATCATAATAATTAAAAAAAGAAAACTATTAGAATGTTATTAAAAAATATATTAAAATATTTAATACCTTACCAATTCATGTCACTACTGTTCCAGTGCCTCTGAAGTCCCCTGCCAGTCTCTGTGTTCTGGCCTCCAGCATTGTTATCCTGACATGCAATGACCTCTCAACATTACTAAGGTTACTAGGTTCAGCTAGTAATTGGCTGCAGTAGTAACCTCAGTAGTGTTGACAGGTCATCACTACATACAGTAACTGGATGTTAATGTCAGGATAAAATCTCTGAAGGCCTGGATACAAAGACCTGCAGGAGACCTAGAAAATATTAGTGGGCGTTTAAGGTGAGTATGTTTTAGTACTTTTTTCACTAGCCTGGAAAACTCCTTTTATTTCATAATATAACTTTATAATAGCTACATTTTTCATAATAAAGATTTGCAAGTCCCTTATACAGACATAGATAAAATTCTGGCTACCTGCAGCAGTCACTTAGGGGAACTCACCACATACAATCTATGAACTGAAGTCAATAGGAAAACAGTGTGTAGTTAGTTCCTCCTAATAATGGCTGCAAGGGTCTATTATTCTGTCATAAAGATAAGTATATTTCAGAGATTTTTGCCATCTGATGTCAATGGAACGTCATGTCCTTTTGGGAAATCCTTTAATGCTTGAACTTTTTAGTTGTAATGAAATAGTTTAATGGTTTGCACTCTTAGTATTGAACATCAAAATAAAACATATTGACCCATTCTTACTTTCCATGTTCATAAACTAATTTTACTTCTTCACAATTTTGTGATTAACTTTACTCTAATATTATGGCATTATGACTGTTAAACATTTGAGGAAATGAGTGAATATTTCTGAAGTGGAAAACTTGCTTTTGGTATTGACTAAAAAGATTAGAAAGTCTTGTCATATTACATAGATACATAGTTACATAGTAGATGAGGTTGGATGAAGACATCAGTCCATCAAGTCCAACCTATAACCCTACAGTCCCCTACAGTGTTGATGCAGAGGAAGGCAAAAAAAACCACGAGGCTTATGCCAATTGCCCCATTTCATGGGAAAAAAATTCCTTCCCGACGCCAATCTGGCAATCAGTATAAAACCCTGGATCAACGTGCCCTTAAAATCTAAAACCCATAACCCATAATGTTGTTCTGTTTGAGAAAGGCATCCAGGCCCTCTTTGAACTTGTTCAATGAATCCACCATCACCACTTCCTGGGGCAGAGAGTTCCATAGCCTTGCTGTTCTTCCTGTAAAGAATCTTCTTCTATGTTGCTGGTGAAACATTCTCTCCTACAGTTGTAGAGGATGTCCCCTTGTCGCTGTCACTGGCCTAGGAGTAAAAAGATCATTAGAAAGTGCTTTGTGCTGTCCCTTCATGTATTTGTACATTGTTATTCGATCTCCCCATAGATGTCTTTTCGCTAAACTGAATAACCCCAAGTTTGTTAATCTATCGTACTCCAATCCACCCATTCCTCTAATAATTTTGGTTACCCTTCTTTGCACTCTTTCTAGTTCGATTATGTCTTTCTTGTATACTGGGGCCCAGAATTGTGCACAATAGTCTAAGTGTGGCCGTACCAGTGATTTGTATAGAGGCATAACTATGTTCTTGTCATGAGATTATATACCTCTTTTGATGCATCCCATAATTTTACTTGCCTTGGCAGTAGCTGCCTGGCACTGGCCACTAAAGGTAAGCTTACTGTCCATCAAAATCCCCAAGTCTTTTTCATTGGCAATCTTACCCAGTAATTTACTATTAAGTACATAATCATACATTTTATTTCGTCGACCAAAATGCATAACCTTACATTTGTCAACATTAAACTTCATTTGCCAAGTCTCCGCCCATGCTTCCAGCTTCCTTAGATCCCCTTGTAATATTACACTATCCTCCTCATTTTTGATTACCTTACAAAGTTTAGTATCATCTGCAAATATGGACACCCTGCTTTGCAAACCGTCTACCAGGTCATTAATAAAGATATTAAACAGGAGAGGACCCAATACTGACCCCTGTGGCACCCCACTGGTGACTGTGACCCAGTCTGAATATTTACCATTAATAAGCACCCTCTGTTTCCTATCAGTGAGCCAGTTACGAATCCAAATGCATATGTTTTCCCCCAGTCCCAATATTCTCATTTTGCATACCAACCTTTTATGTGGTACAGTATCAAAAGCCTTTGAAAAGTCCAGATATACCATGTCCACTGCATTACCCATGTCTAGTCTTGAACTGACCTCTTCATAGAAGCTGATCAGATTAGTCTGACAGGATCGATTCCTCATAAACCCATGCTGATTGGGTGTTATAAGATTATTTATATTGAGGTACTCCAGGATAGCATGTCTTAGAAAGCTCTCAAATATCTTACCCACCACAGAAGTCAAACTTACTGGCCTATAGTTTCCAGACTCCCTTTTAGACCCCTTTTTGAAAATTGGCACCACATTTGCTATGTGCCAATCAAGTAGAACAGACCCAGTCATTACTGAATCCTTAAATATTAGATATAAGGGTCTGTCTATCACTGTGCATAATTCCCTCAGAACTCGGGGGTGTATGCCATCTGGACCTGGCGATTTATCTATTTTAGTGTTTTGTTATATTCCTATAACAAAATGGGTATGTCTCTGGGTGTCATTTTATGCACATACAATATATAATATCTGCACTCCAGAAACACCGATGACAGTTCTCTTTAAGTTTTATTTAAGTCATATACTTCTTCACACCACCACTCAAGACCCTATACTAAGTATAACACAGTAGGGCAGATTTATCAATGTATTTATACTACTTTTCTCATGTAACTACATTGTAAAAATAAGTCAAAATTGAATGTCATATATAAGCATCCTGTGTACCACAGTGTTCTTAAAATATGTGTAGTTTGGGCTAATACAATAACATACATTTTCTTCTGGTTAAAAAAATTATTTAATTGACAATAGGAAAATAGACAGAATTATAACACTATTCTAGAGCCTGACTTTGTATTGCCTTAGAGTGTCAATTTAGTTTCTTAGCCTTTATGGTAACAGCATGTACCGGTTATTTGTGCAAATTGTCTATAATGTTGTACAGATGTGTGCAACTTGAAAAGGGCTTCTTCCTATAAAGAATTATTCTCTATTTTTTTCTTACCGAAACCTTAGATACAAAGCTCGATATAAGCATTATGTCAAACTAGCACAATGAACTTTTATTATAGCTCACAATTATTAAACTTTAATATTTAAGGAATTTTGAACTTTAAATTTTATCATGATATGACTTCTTTTATCTTACAATATAAGATTCCCCGTTACAGCACAGAACACAAGATGCAGTGACTCTGTAAGGATTGATAAATTATTTCTGTGGCAAATTAATAAAACAGAATGGATGTGATTTTAGATAATGCCTTCTTACACATGTATTAATCAACTCCTTTCTAATAATTTAAAGCAATAATAAATCAGAATATATCTACTATATATATATATATATATATATATATATATATATAACTATATATGCTATTATCACGTTTAAGCTATGCACCACCAAAAACCTAAAATTCCAGGGTACTGCAACATTCTTCTCCAAGCCATTCGTGTGCACTTATCTATAACTGCTTGGGATTTGGGATTGTCTTTCCACAATAAAGCTGACGGTCCCTGTTGGTCACCAGTGTTTCTTTTGCCCTTAATGCTGTAAAAAGATGTGACACTTCGTGGTTGGATTAATGCTTACATCCAGCACCTAGAGCAAATTAACGGCCAGCGTTAAAACCCAGTTAGACTCCTATCCTAGAGACATTCTTCTACTCTGTATGAGTTTAGTTATGCATTTAATCTACGTTTTTAAGATTTGATGTGGATACACTTATGACACATAATAGATGCCATCATGTTCAATGTACCTAAAAAGAGTTTTTCTATCGGTGGGGTAAACATATTTTTATACCTTTATCATCATATGTTTATGGTTGAAAAGATCTTTGAACTTGAATATATATGAAGGAATGAATTAAAGTAAGAACAAACAAATAAAAAAGCTAACAAACCAATCAAATAATATTCATTGTAATAAAGCAATTTTGAGATGTTAAGATTCTTACCAGTTTTCATCTGATTGCTCCTCATGTCTATAAGCATTGTATCATTGCAATACTTGCATTTATCTCATTAATGTTTCATCACTCCTCTTTGAAAGACACCATCAACCTTAGTTAGTTAAGATCAATTCACAATCCATCACTAAACTATAGATCTTGTGCCCCTATTGTAACATAGCTCCACTTAACAATGATCAATGCCTATATAAGCCACCACTTACATTCTCAATGGAGTTCAATTCAAATTAAATTCAAATTGCAAACTTTTGATATTGAATTCATAAGAGAGTACAAAATTGATAAATTAAGTAATGGTATGCACTAATGATAATAATAATAATAATAATAATAATAATAATAATAATAATAATAATAATAATAATAATAATAATAATAATAATATAAAACATTGTCAATTTACCTAATATATAGAATGCATATAAAAAATAATTCATGAAATAAATGGTAGACTGGTTTAAAGCATAACAAAATTTTCGGATAACTTTTGATTTCTTTTGGCAATATTTGTGACATGAATACATTTTGTAATATACGTTATGAACAAATGTTGTCTCCTATCTTTGAAATCATGGATTTTTCACTCTTTCCCTTGTTTATGTATTGAGAGCTGTTTCTGCCTCTCGCTGAATGTTACTGTGTATGGAATATGGGTTTGGACTACGAATCTGTGTAATATGTAGAGAAAATGAGGGTAATGGAGAGTCACTTCAACTCACACTTTTCGTGTCATATGAAAGAGGAGATTCTCTTTTTTCATATGACACTAATGCTACAGTGCTAAAATTATTTCCAGAGATATCACTAGTTAAAAACATAGTCGGGATTAGGATATGTATATGCAGCTGCATAATATATATGATATAAAAATCCCAATCCCAACTGTGTTTTCAACCAGTGATATATCAGTATATATAACCATATCAGTGTTTTCATATCACCAAAGGAAGGTTTGTAAGTTTTACAATGCCTGGGATATAACTGTTTGAAGTGACCCTCCCCTACCCTCATTTTCTCTACATGTTACACAGCCCTGTACTCCCATACACAGTAACATTCAGTGAGAGGCAGGAATAGCCCTCAATACAGAAACAAGGGAAAGAGTGAAAAAATGCAGGATTTCACAGAAAGGAGCCACAATTTGTTAATAAATTATATTACAAAATTTATTAATGACATAAATACTGCCAGAAAATCAAAAGTTGTCATAAAGTTTAGTTACACTTGAATACCCTACCTAGTTTAGTAATGGAACATACACTATGTTATTTTACTGAAAGAAAGAAAAAGATACACAAGAGTGAAAGACACACTGCCTCTTGATCTTTTAAATAGGAGAGTTCCATATATATGTGTTGAAGGAACTATCATTGACAATATTTTTTGTACTGTACCTAGTTAAACCAAAAAACTACTACAGACTAAAGCCATATGAGATGAAGCATCAGTGTGGCCTAATTTACACGAGCTAAAAAGGGCATATACTGTTATACTACGGTTAGGAATTAAATGGATTGAAGTAATTTTAAATGTATTAAACATTTTCCATATTACATGATGAGAACACAAGAATGAAATTATATTTACAGTTTACAGCAATATAGTATTTATCAATGAGTGTTGTACAGTGTATAATAATGTGAAAAGGGTTAACCAGACTATACTTTTTGTATTAAGCAGGCTTACAATGCTGTAAAGGATAAAAGAAGTGATACTTACCTTGACCAATTCCCCACAGTTACCATTGTGTTGCTTCCAGGGTCCTCCAACAGTATTTACCTCCTGGCCCCACTCAACCCACGGAAAATAACACTTGACAATGACACAAAGTGCTTCATCAGTGGGAAGTAGTACATGCAAAATTTGGTACTTTACAGATGCATTGTGGACTACAGCTTGGTCCAGGAAAATTATTGTGACTGAGTTATTCCAGTTATGGTCATTTAACCCCACAATCAATATTTACTGCAATGTTGGAAGGGATAGGGATACCATTTGTTAGGTCCACACCAGCTTCAACTTCCCAATAGCTGATTTTATTATGACAACACAGGGTTAAAAAGACCAAAAGGGCTATCCGGTAATAATGTATTTTAGGACATGCATAAAAAATTAAAGCAGCAATTCTCATAGATGCCTTAAAATATATACAACTGAACCTGTAAAACGTTTTAAATAGCTATAAAGCATATTAGCAACTTTTGGTCTGATGTGGTTCATTGCCTTTCGCAAGTAATTGAACTACTTATCCTTTTCACCCCCCCCCCGACATGTTTGTTCGGAGTGTTATTCTAGGACTTTTGGACCCACCATCAAAGATTTTTCTTGTGGGAATCCCTATTTATGGCTGGGAAGGCCATAGCTCTCTGCTGCTTGGCTCCGGGGTCTCTAACCCTGGCCTTCTGGTGGTCATTTATCAATGATATGCTACCTTATGTAAAGGTCCTATGTTGTAACACTATCAGTCCCCAAAAATTCAACTCATGTTGTTCATCTTCTGACACAATTAACTATGATGCACTACTTCTATAACCACTGCCTGATGGTGGCCAGCGATACATGATCCTCACCCCATTAAATCTTCACCTGCTCATGTCTTTTGTATTTGATAAATCTGATGATCATTCCCCTATGTGTATTACTCTTAGTTATACATTGTTTGGTGTATTACTATTATTCTGTCTGGATCACTCCACCTGGGGAATTCTTCCAACATTGGTATTGCTCTCTTGGAAGCTATGCACTGATGCCTTTGTTTTCTTTTCATTTTGTTCACTCTTCTTTGTTGTACATTATGTAGTATGCACGGTTACATTTACATATTCTGCTAAATTGTAATAAAAAGACAAATTTAAAAAAAAAAAGCCCAAAACTGGCTTTGTCTTTGAGGCAGATTTGTCAGCTTATTATACTTTCCTATATTAAGGCAACTACTACAGGACCATCCTCCTATTTGCCAAAATAGTCCCAAAAAAGGTTGTGTTTTGTTACTATAAACATTAAAAACATCCACTAGACACTTATCTATTAACACTTAAAGCTTATCTGTCAATTTAATATGTTTCTCTATGGAGCACCAGCATATTATGAGTCTGGCATATTCATGAGGTGGACACCTCTCTGACCTTTCCAGACTCCTCTCAGGGTGGCAATTGACAAACTGCAGGTATACACAGCAGCTTGTCAGTCACTTTTGAGATAGGTGGGGAGAGGCAAGGAGAGTGCTCTCCTCATGAATACCACAGACTCATAAAGTGTGTGTTCAGTACTCCTACTAGCCAAGAAAACACACAGAAAATGTATAGTTGCCATTATATGATGCCTTTACTAAGGTCAACATATTAAGTTGATCACCGATAGTCTCAGATAGTAGCCAGGTTTTTAGCATATTTGTGGCTGCTTTGTTATATTGCGAATCTTATTTATATTCCTGTAAAACATGATTATACAGTATTACTGTAAATCTTATCCTTTGGAGTTTTTTTTTCTTCAGTAAATTAATGTTCATTTATGATGTTCTCTATTATTGTAATTGTGTTCTACGACAACATCCTACATAATCGTGTAATGCATTTATGTCCTCTTCAGCAGTTCTTATACAGCTTATACAAGACTGTGCAATTTGTTTAAAGCTATAATGATGGGGCTTAAAATAGTAATAATGCAGTATGTTTATAAGAGTGTCTAGCCAATTATATATCAAAGGAAATGTTTTCTTATATTAGTTAATAAAAGTCAGAACTTGTTTCACTAATTGGGTGATTTTTATTTCTAAAAATGTGTTTTATTTCTTTTTAACTAAGGCTGTGTTCACATCTGTGATTTTAGTTCTCATTGTTCAACTCTGTCATAATAGTAAAAGTAATAGCACTTCTGGATCTGTCACATGATGACATATCAACATACACCCACGATTTCTGAGGGACTTATGCACTGTGCTAGAGAGAGACTTATTTCTAATATTTAAGGATCCAGTAATGACTGGGACTGTTTTACAGGATTGGTGCATAACAAATAGGGTGCTAATATTCAAAAAGGGGTCTAAAAGTGAGCCTGGAAACTATAGGCCGGTTATAGGTTCCTTTGTGGGAAAATTATTTGAAGGTTTTCTAAGAAATGTTATCTTGGAGTTTCTCGTTGATACACAGTACCTACATCTCATAAACTTTTAAAATCTAGGTTGGTCATAGGGGAAGTTGTAGATTTAGTATATCTGGACTTTCAAAGGCACTTCATACTGTACCACATAAAAGGTTGGTGCATAAAATGAGAATACTGGGACTAGGGGGAAATATTTAGAACTAGGTTAATAACTGGCATACAGATAGGAAGCAGAGTGTGGTTATGAGTAGTACATACGCAGATTGGGTCTCGGTCACAAATGGGGTGCAACAGGGGTTAGTACTGGGTCCTCTTTTTAATATATTTAATAATGACCTGGAAGAGGGTTTACAAAAATCTCAATATTTGCAGATGTTATTAAACTCTGTAAAATAGTCAACAAAGAGGAGGATAGTGTAATATTGCAAAGGAATTTAGGGAACCTGGAAGCCTGAGCATGGAAAAGACAGTTGAGTTTTAATGTGGATAAAATCAAAGTTAAGCACCTGGGCCATGGACCAAGTGTTACAATTATGTATTTAATAATAAAGCACTGAGTAAGACTACTGCTGAAAAAGACTTGGGGATATTGGTGGACAGTAAACTTAATTTCTGCAACCAGTGCAAGGCAGCTGCTGCCAAAGCAAGTAATATTATGGCCTGCATCAAGAGAAGAATAGATGAAAAGAAAATGTTATTATTTTGCCTCTATACAAATCACTGGTCAGGCCACATGTAGGAAGAATATACAGTGGGGAAAAAAAAGTATTTAGTCAGCCACCAATTGTGCAAGTTCTCCCACTTAAAAAGATGAGGCCGGCCTGTAATTGTCATCATAGGTAGACCTCAACTATGAGAGACAAAATGAGAAAACATATCCAGAAAATTACATTGTCTGATTTTTAAAGAATTTATTTGCAAATTATGGTGGAAAATAAGTATTTGGTCAATAACAAAAGTTCATCTCATTACTTTGTTATATATCCTTTGTTGGCAATGAAAGAGGTCAAACGTTTTCTGTAAATCTTCACAAGGTTGGCACACATTGTTGCTGGTATGTTGGCCCATTCCTCCATGCAGATCTCCTCTAGAGCAATGATGTTTTGGGGCTGTCGCTGGGCAACACGGACTTTCAACTCCCTCCAAAGGTTTTCTATGGGGTTGTGATCTGGAGACTGGCTAGGTCACTCTAGGACCTTGAAATGCTTCATACGAAGCCACTCCTTCGTTGCCCTGGCAGTGTGCTTGGGATCATTGTCATGCTGAAAGACCCAGCCACGTTTCATCTTCAATGCCCTTGCTGATGGAAGGAGGTTTGCACTCAAAATCTCACGATACATGGCCCCATTCATTCTTTCATGTACAAGGATCAGTCGTCCTGGTCCCTTTGCAGGGAAACAGCCCCAAAGCATGATGTTGCCACCCCCATGCTTCACAGTAGTTATGGTGTTCTTTGGATGCAACTCAGCATTCACTCTCCTCCAAACACGACGAGTTGTGTTTCTACCAAACAGTTCTACTTTGGTTTCATCTGACCATATGACATTCTCCCAATACTCTTCTGGAACATCCAAATGCTCTCTAGAAAACTTCAGATGGGCCCGGATATGTACTGGCTTAAGCAGGGGGACACGTCTGGCAATGCAGGATCTGAGTCCCTGGCAGCGTAGTGTGTTACTGATGGTAGCCTTTGTTACGTTAGTCCCAGCTTTCTGCAGGTCATTCACTAGGTCCTCCCGTGTGGTTCTGGGATTTTTGCTCACCGTTTTTGTGATCATTTTGACCCCACAGGGTGAGATCTTGTGTGGAGCCCCTGATCGAGGTAGATTATCAGTGGTCTTGTATGTCTTCCATTTTCTAATTATTGCTCCCACAGTTGATTTCTTCACACCAAGCTGCTTGCCTGTTACAGATTCAGTCTTCCCAGCCTGGTGCAGGTCTACCATTTTGTTTCTGGTGTCCTTCCACAGCTCTTTGGTCTTCACCATAGTGGAGTTTGGAGTGTGACTGCTTGAGGTTGTGGACAGGTGTCTTTTATACTGATAACAATGTCAAACAGGAGCCATTACTACAGGTAATGAGTGGAGGACAGAGGAGCCTCTTAAAGAAGAAGTTACAGGTCTGTGAGAGCCAGAAATCTTGCTTGTTTGTAGGTGACCAAATACTTATTTTCCACCATAATTTGAAATAAATTCTTTAAAAAATCAAACAATGTGATTTTCTGGATTTGTTTTCTCATTTTGTCTCTCATAGTTGAGGTCTACTTATGATGTCAATTACAGGCCTCTCTCATCTTTTCAAGTGGGAGAACTTGCACAATTGGTGGCTGACTAAATACTTTTTTTCCCCACTGTAGCTGAACTGGAGCGGGTGCAGAGGAGGGAGACCAAGGTAATTAATGGGGTGACTGGATTAGAGTATAAAGACAGAATATCAAACTTGGGGTTGTTAAAATAGGAAAAGAGAAGGGCAACTCTATTATGATGTACTATGATTCTAATGATCTTTTTAAACCAGGCACTGTAACTGTGACAAGCAGGCATCCTCTACATGTAGAGGAAAAAAGGTTTTACAACCATCAAAGGTGGGGCTTCTTCATAGTGGTGAGAATATGGAACTTACTGTCACATGATGTGGTGATGTCTGATAAATTATACACATTCAAGAGCAGTCTGGATGTCTTTCTTGAAAGTAAGAATAATAATAACAGGTTACGGGTGCTATTCATTTTTTGGACAGGATTTTGATCCAGGGATTTAGTCCAACTGCCATATTTGGAGTTGAGAAGGAATTTTCATCTTCTGATGAGGCAATTGGCATCCACCTCACGAGATGGTTTTGTCTTCCCCTGGATCAACTGGCAAGTCTATAAGTTGGACTTGAATGACTTGTGTCTTTATCCAACTTTACATTATCTACTATGTAACATCAACAGCACCTGACAAACCCCTTCTGTCTATTGGGTTGTGTCAGATTTTCATCTTGGTTTTCATAATTTTACTGGGCAAAATATTGTGGCATGCTGTGAAACCTTTTGTTTGACATTTTAAACATAACCTGGAATGGAGGCAGAGTTGGCAGAGGTGTAACTGCAGTCTAATGAAACTAATATTTTAGTAGAATTAACACTTCAATGTCCAATACTATAAGTTTTGTCTTTGTTTTCATCCATCAGTTGGACATAATAATATACTTTATTAGAGCCTATATGCAATCTGTTCCTGAGATGTTTATCTAAACTAGTTTAGATCAATGTGTGTTCAGATATAGCAGAGCTGAGTTTATCAAAGTTGTACAGCCATTGTGTTATCTGTAGTCTTCCTTAAAACAGTATATAAACAAACACATTGGGGCACATTCAACATGCTTTGTACACTAGTTTTATAGTTTGTGCACAAGTGGGATTTTTGCACAAAAAATGGTGGATCTTTTCTCTTTTATGCCAACCTTGCCACTTTCTTGAAAAGGGGCATGGAGAGGGATGGGCATGGGCATGGATGATTTATTATCACTTATGCCAAAAAACAGGAGTAAATGATGCTTGAATTCTATTCCAGCTATAGTGTAGTGATATATGTGAAACAGCACTCCTGGTAGCAGAGTCTAAGGCAACCCCTAGGCATGCTTCAGAGCCCGACGGAAGGCAGTATGAACTTAACTGGTAGGGACCCAGATTGCATCTACAGCGTCAGGTAGTAGAATACAGATACAAAAGTAGGAAGGTGCAGATAGCCTTTGCTGGATTGAAAATGTCTCAGCTAGGAGTCCTGTCAGGATTTGCTTTTTACTTACAAATCCTGCAAATCATTATTGCAAAGCATATGCAATTATATAACAGAGCCCATTTATTACTGTATCATATTCTGTTCTTAGATAGGGCATCAACAATCACCAGCTAGGTTTTCTAAATTGGAAAAATTTAATAGTGATCTGAACATGGTGTTTATATTCTATTTATTAAAATAAACCCTCAGGTGAAGTGGTACAAGAGTTCAAAATAAAACATAGCAAACAACCATGCAATATATATTACAAGGTACAGCCAGAATGTAACAGATATGGCAATGTTAATAGGAATGGGTATGTCAAGCTTATTTCAAGTACTTAAGAGGTCAGTCAGCCAAAACTAACACAATAATCCCAAGATAATGTGAGAGATAGTGGTAATTATATGAATATGATATCTGAGTGAGCAGCGCATTCCATCAATGAAGACCAGGAATTATAAATGTGATACCTTGGTGTGTATAGACAGTAAGGGGAAACTGGCACCAATGGTTCCACACTTTGTCAAACCTTTTATGGCAGTTTCTATGTTGAAACTTCTATGTCGAAAATGGCAGAGATGAGGCCTCCCGGATCCTGTGATCTAATGATGTCAATAAGTGGGTAGGTGAAAATAAAGCAGAAGGTCTCTGGAAACAGGGTGTTGAGAGTGTGCCATAGCTTTAAATATTTAAAAAAGTTGGTTCTAGGAATCTGATAGATCTGCTGCATATGTTATAAGATGTAGAAGATGTTGTCATTGTAAGTGTCTTGAAGGGTAAATAACCACTTGGCTGTCAAAAATTCCGCATCTGGGTGATGTAAAAGATGGTTGAGGTAAAAGTTGCTTCACAATGGTGTCTCAGTAGGCGTGTCTGTATAAATGATAGAGAATACCATATGCCACACTCTTCTGGCCATTCTATTCATAGGGAGCAGAGGCAATCTTGGAGAAGGGGTCGGATGAAGTTCCAGCCATAGATGGAGAAAGTTGTAGTAAGTAGCCAGATGGATTTCAGATGCAGGAGCAAGAGGAGGAGAAGGTTCCAGCCAGCAGACCAGATATTTGAGTTGGGAAGAAATGAGCAAATCTGGGAGAGCGATGTCCGCCAGATCTCTGGGTCTCTGTAGCCTTACGAGCTATAATTTAGATCCCGAGGAACCCCAGACAAACTCAATGGGTGTCTATGGATTGCTAAAAGGTTCTTTGGATAGGGACAAAAAGATGTTGCATTATGTGTAGGCACTTTGGCAGCACAACCATCTTTATGACATTAATTCAGCCTGCTATTATCCCCACAACTTGACCTTTTCTCCGAAGAGTGTGGTAAAGGGTGCAGGTTAAGACACAAAGACTCTGTTGCCTGTCTATGGATGAGTATGCCAAGATTTTTAAATTGATGTATGACTGCCAAGTCTTCCATCTCAGTGGCCATTTGGAGCTGAGGATGCACTTGGAGATACATAAGGACTGACTTGATCCAACTGATATGGAGACCAGGCTAATTTCCAAAAGTATTAATCAGTTGCATGGCACTAGGAAGGGTAGATGAGGCTTCTGTCATAAAAAGCATCGGATCACCTGCACATTATGCCACTCTAATAATGCCTATCTTCTCCTGTAGGATGTACAATACCCTTATAGTTCATGTCAGATCTCAGTTTGGCAGCTAGTTGCTCTGTAGCTAGAGCAAAGAGAAGCAGCCACATGGGGTAGCCCTGTTGCATGCCTTTTATCTGTGGGAAGAGGGGGGAAACCAATCCATTGGTGCTTGTATAGAATTTGCATCCATTTGGTACCAAAATTGAATTTCTTCAGGTCTTTCATCAAAAATGTCTATTCGATTGAATCAAAGGCCTTGGCTGCAACCAGGGAGGCCAATGCCCAATCTCCTCCAGTGTTCCCCAAGCAGGGTGATCATTTGTACACATTGGATGGAACAAACTGCTCTAGGAACAGCTGTACAAGAGCCGGAATGACAGAAATCAGATGGTTAGCCAAGACTTTAGTGAGCAATTTATAGTTTGTGTCTAGTACAGTTATAAGATGGTATAAGCCACATTCAAGTGGGTCTTTGTTAGGCTTCAAAATGACTATGATCATAACTTCATAAAAGGAATGTGGAAGAATCCTGTGGGTGATGGATAGCTGAAGTGTTTCCAGCAGAGGAGGCAACAGAAGTTCATGGTATTTAAGATTGACTTAAAGCATAACTAAACTTTTGGACAACTTTTCATTTTCTGGCAGTATTTGTGTCATTAATAAATTTTATAACATACTTTATTAACAAATTTTGGATCATTTCTTTAAAATCCTGCATTTTTTCACTCTTCCCCTTGTTTCTGCATTGAGAGCTTTTCCTGCCTCTAACTGAATGTTACTGTGTATGGTGTATGGAGCTGTGTAGTAGAGAAAATAAGGGTAGGGGAAGGTCACTTCAAACCGTTATATCTCGGACATTATAAAATGCACAAACTTGCTTTTTGTGCCATATGAAAGAAGAGATTCTATTTCCAGAGATATCACTGGTTGAATACACAGTCAGGATTGGGATTTATATATCATATATATATTATATAGCTGCATATAAAGACCCTAATCCCGACTGTGTTTTCAACCAGTGATATCTCTGGAAGTAATTTAGATAGCACTGCAATGTCACATGAAAGAAGAGAATCTCCTCTTTCATATGAAGCAAAAAGCAAGTTGTA
Source organism: Leptodactylus fallax (assembly GCA_947044405.1). Classification (NCBI taxonomy): domain Eukaryota; kingdom Metazoa; phylum Chordata; class Amphibia; order Anura; family Leptodactylidae; genus Leptodactylus; species Leptodactylus fallax. The sequence goes on along the minus strand of CAMRHE010000051.1, from coordinate 7,169,887 downwards.
CGTGTTATAATGTCTGAGGTATAACTGTTTGAAGTGACCCCCCATTTTCTCTACTACACAGCTCCGTACTCCATACACAGTAACATTCAGTGAGAGGCAGGAAAAGCTCTCAATACAGAAGCAAGGGGAAGAGTGAAAAAATGCAGGATTTCACAGAAATGATCCAAAATTTGTTAACAAAGTATATTACAAAATTTATTAATGACACAATTACTGCCAAAAATCAAAAGTTGTCTGAAAGTTTAGCTACACTTTAAATGGGGAAGCCATCTGGCCCAGGAGATCTACTTTTGGACAGCTGGGATAGCGCATCTATAAGTTCATCCATGGTGATCGGTGCATCCATAGCCCCACCTTATGGTCTGTGCAAGGTAATGATCAATTTGCTCATCAGTATCTTGCAATCTAGAGGTATAGAGAAGCTGATAGAATCGAGAAAACCTGTCCAGGATATAAGAATTGGTATGTAGGAGGTCACAATGTTCTAAAGCCACCCGCAGTATCGCAGGAGAGGAGTTGTTTTGATGGATCAGTTGAGTCAACAAGTAACTAGATTGATTACCCTGCTCAAAGTATTGGTAGTTTTCAAAGAAGGTGCATTTCTTGTGCTTCGCTTGAAGACACTGGAGATATTTATGGCCAATCTGTAGCCACCTATTCTTATTTTCTTTTAGGGGGTTAGCGATAATAGCAAGCTTGCAGGGATTTACAGGAGTCTGCAGGTGTTTATATTCTTATCTCTGTTGTAAAGCTTGTGTAAGTTCAGCTCACTGACTATGGCCAATTCACATCTTCTAATGCCTTACAGAAGCATCATGAGATGCAAAATAAACATCATCAATGATTTGTTATCTACTTCCTTATTGCGCAATATTGAGGTTGCCACCTGTGGTTAATTTACTGCCAATATTACTCTTAGTCTTAAATTTTTCCATTCATAGCCTCATTATCATTATAAGGAACTTAATATACAAACATATGAAATACAGTAAAGCAATATTCAATGGACTACATCTGTGCTGTGTAAGCTCAACCTATTTGAATGAATAGAAAAATGCACAGTCTTTTCCACAAGTCTTAAAATTACTTTGAACCTAACCCCTTAAAAAAAAATCATAAATTCCTAAAAGCCTTCAATTATAGAGTATGAGGAAATTGGCATAAAAATGAACACAGGTGCATATATTGCTTGTTTCTGTAGCTTCAAAATTAGACAGGTTTCTATGAGTCAAGAAGTGTCATTTATCTCTTTTTAAATCATCGGCCCCATAATTACATAAAGACAAGTCTAAAAAGCAGCCAAAAACCTTTAACTCTTTCTTCGACAGGTCTGTGCCTTATTGAATAGCACAATACATGCGTATGACAAATGTAACTCTGTATAAAAGTAGCTGATTGTTGTTTTATTGTCCTCAAATACCATTTTATATAGCCTTGGCAGCATGCCTGCTTACTTTCTACTCCAAATTATCTCCCTATTCCATCATCAACCAAGTCAGGTTTATGATGAATCTCCTGCTCAGTGGTGGGTGACGTTTGGTGATAGGAAATTAATTCTGCCGTGCTCAATCTATGTTGGAATTGCCACGCAGAACAGAGCTGCCATGTGTCTCCCTCAGTTCTTTGGTTTCATTATTAATGGATGAGATCCAACATTTATTATACCTGTTACAATATTTTTTAGATCTCCCAGACACATAGTTGAAAGAGATTTTTACAGTTCAAAACATCATGTACACATGCAAATCAAGTTTTGGCCACCATAGACCGATGCTGAGATTAGACAAATGCTAAACACTGGCATCTAATTGATGACAGCGCCAACTAGCTCTGTTGGCAGCTGTGCCTCACATTATTTAGTTGACCTCTTGTGAATAAAAAACACCTTGCCTCTTATGAAGTCGAAATTGATGTTTTCTGAAATATTTTGATGGCAAGCACAGATGGCAAACATAAAAAAGTAGCAGGTCTCTGCATCATTCTCCCTCTAATTGAAGTGCCATGATACTGAGTTTAAGAGTTTCCACAGGAATCTAGAGGACAAACATTTATTAAATAGGTGGTAATGTAAGACATGTTTAGTTAAAGGAGAATAGATAAAGAATGTACTGCAATTCTGAGGAGATAAAGCCAGTGCATTTACCAAGTCAATGCATTTACAATCTGTTCTTTATCTACAGACTTTAAACAAACACTCCAGAAAAGAGTTATACTGCATTCTATGTTTTGCCCAAGGGGGCAGTGCATGATACATAATTTGCAAAACTTTGATATGTTTGTAAGCACCATAGCAAAAGCCACAACAAAGCTGAAAAGTTGCAAACAAAGCTTATTAAATCTCAGTGTCATACATTGCTCCATCAGGCTTAAAGGGGTTTCACCAATACACTTCTCCTCTGATCACAGGATCAAGCAATGCTCCTTGTGAATGGAATGCATATGTGTCCACCGTTCCATTTACATCTAAGGCATGCATATAGGGAATTAGGAAGGAATAGCTGTTGGCTAAACAAGTGTCTAGTCAACGACTATTGAAAGTTAATGCCCAACTTTAAACTCTGCACTAAGAATGGCAGTGTTAATATTTTTTCCCAGGGAGCTCCTGTAAATATGATAAATTGCAAGCACTCGCTGTCTTTTGACAGTGTTACATATAGGTGTGACAGTAACTGTCCTGCTCCTGCAGAAGCAGGAAGGTCAAAAGTTGGAGACCGTGAGGAAAAGAAGTAGTTTCTTCCTGCTTATGTCTTCTCCTTTTCACACTATATAGTGCTGAGTGAGCCCTATCCAGTAAATAGAGGAAGTGGCAATGCTACTGCTGCTATTGGACCTAGCTGCTTTTACTGAACCCAGCAATCACGCTATCACTATAGAGGGGTGTGTTTACTTTAATAGACGCATCCTATGGATGTCCCAATTACAGAAGAAAATTGCAAATAAATAGTAAAGTATGAATGTCTATCAGGGGGTCATTAATTCAACAAAAATGCATTCATATACTAGTAAATACACACGTGGACAAAATTGTTGGTACCCCTCGTTTAATGAAAGAAAAACTCGCAATGGTCACAGAAATAACTTGAATCTGGCAAAAATAATAATATATAAAAATTCAATAAAAATGAACAAATGAAAGTCAGACATTGCATTTAACCATGCTTCAACAAAATTTTAAAAAAAAAGAAAACTCATGAAACAGGCCTGAACAGAAATGATGGTTCCCTTAACTTAATATTTTGTTGCACAACCTTTTGAGGCAATCAATGCAATCAAACGATTCCTGTAACTGTCAATGAGACTTCTGCACCTCTCAGCAGGTATTTTGGCCCACTCCTCATGAGAAAACTGCTCCAGTTGTCTCGGGTTTGAAGGCTGCCTTTTCCAGACGGCATGTTTCAGCTACTTCCAAAGATGCTCAATAGGATTTAGGACAGGGCTCTTAGAAGGCCACTTCAGAATAGTCCAATGATTTCCTCTTAGAACTTCTTGGGTGTTTTTAGCTGTGTGTTTTAGGTCATTATCCTGTTGTAAAACCCATGACCTGCGACTGAGACCAAGCTTTCTGACACTGGGCAGCAAATTTCTCTCTAGAATCGCTTGATAGTCTTGAGATTTCATTGTACCCTGCACAGATTCAAGATACCCTGTGCCAGATGCAGCAAAGCAGCCCCAGAACATAACAGAGCCTCCTCCATTTTTCTCAGTAGGGACAGTGTTCTTTTCAAGATATGCTTCATTTTTCCGTCTGTGAACATATAGCTGATCTGCCTTGCCAAAGATTTCAATTTTTGTCTCATCTGTCCATAGGACATTCTCCCAGAAGCTTTGTGGCTTGTCAACATGTAGTTTTTATATATTATTACTTTTGTCAGATTCAAGTTATTTCTGTGACCAATGTGGGTTTTTCTTTCATTAAATGAGGGGTACCAACAATTTTGTCCACGTGTGTATATAAAAAAAACTTTGCTTTTACTTTTTGCACAGTTTACCACAATAAAACAAATAAAAAAGCGCATAGTAAAAAAGAAAGAAAACTCTGAAAGGCAAAAGCCCCAAGTAGAGAAAACTTCCCGATTGAAATCTTCCCAATTGATTGTAGTTTAGCTAATGGCTAAAAAGAGAATATATGCCAGTCTCATGCTGTAGTTAAAGGTCTATTATATTTCTGAGCCCATTGGGACTGATTTATCAGACCTTGTTTACCACTTTTCTGGCCTACAAGACATGAAAAGATCGCAATTTTTATTGCACGTGGTTGTTTTTTTTTGTGAAACAATTGTTTTGTTTTTTTTTCATTTTACACCCTGATTTCCACTTTTAGAAGAATAGTTGTTAGTGAGTCTAAGCAGGCCTTTCAGATTTATACCCCTGAATGGTACAAATTTAATTTCTGGTGCACTCCAGTGATGTGCCCAAATTATTAATCAGCCAAAGTCTCTTAATACTTTTGGTGCATCTCAGAGACAAAGCACCATTCTTTTTTTGTAACTTGAATTTTATTAAAAGTTTTCAAAATACAAAGTATACATAATACAGGCACATATTGATAAGTGATCAAAGGGCAATTGGGATACAAGTACCTAATACATATGCATAATCCAGGCCTTCCATATGAGGTAGATAGAGCTGAAAGAAGGAAGATAAAAGAGATGGGGATTGGGGGTGAGGGGAGGGGAAAGAGGAGGTAAGGAGTAGGAAGGGGAAGGAGTGACTGACAGAAGATGAAGAGGATTAGGGGGTAGGAGGGAGAGGGGAGGAAAGGTATGAGTAAGGACAATAAGGCAAGGTAAGGAAAGTTTACATAATAATATAAGAGTACAGAGAACCAATCCCAATTAAAAAGTCCCATCAATATATGCCAAAAGGTGAAGCCATGCATCATTAATATGAAAGAGGAGGGAAGAGGAAATGGGCAGAAAGGAATAGGGGAAGAAATGGGGAAACATAACATTATAAATAACAACACCTGCCAAAATTATGGAATAAATAAATCATAATGTATGTCATACGCCAGCATGCGAGGAGAATGAGGTGAGATATGCCAAGTGTAAGACAGGAATGTAGAGACAAGGGGGTTAGGAAGCTCAACAGGTATATCCAGATCATTGTAACCACTTCTCCCATCTGGTTCTAAAAGCAGGGGTGGTTCCCAATCCCAATCAATCGTAATCGATGGGGTTCTGTATTGTCACATATACAGTCATGGCCAAAAGTTTTGAGAATGACACAAATATTATATTTTCACATGATCTGCTGCCCTCTGGTTTTTATGTGTGTTTGTCAGATGTTTTTATCACATACAGAAATATAATTGCATTCATATTATGAGTAACAGAAGCTTATATTGACAGAATGAGTTAATGCAGCAAGTCAATATTTGCAGTGTTGACCCTTCTTCTTCAGGACCTCTGCAATTCTCCCTGGCATGCTCTCAATCAACTTCTGGACCAAATCCTGACTGATAGCAGTCCATTCTTGCAGAATCAATGCTTTAATTTTGTCTGAATTTGTTGGTTTTTGTTTGTCCACCCGTCTCTTGATGATTGACCACAAGTTCTCAATGGGATTAAGATCTGGGGAGTTTCCAGGCCATGGACCCAAAATCTCTATGTTTTGTTCCCTGAGCCATTTAGTTATCACCTTTGCTTTATGGCAAGGTGCTCCATCATGCTGGAAAAGGCATTGTTGAGCGCCAAACTGCTCTTGGACGGTTGGGAGAAGTTGCTCTTGGAGGACATTCTGGTACCATTCTTTATTCATGGCTGTGTTTTTAGGCAAGACTGTGAGAGAGCCGATTCCCTTGGCTGAGAAGCAACCCCACACATGAATGGTTTCAGGATGCTTTACAGTTGGCATGAGACAAGACTGGTGGTAGCGCTCACCTCTTCTTCTCCGAATAAGCTGTTTTCCAGATGTTCCAAACAATCGAAAAGGGGATTCATCAGAGAAAATGACTTTACCCCAGTCCTCAGCAGTCCACTCCCTGTACCTTTTGCAGAATATCAGTCTGTCCCTGATGTTTTTTCTGGAGAGAAGTGGCTTCTTTGCTGCCCTCCTTGAGACCAGGCCTTGCTCCAAGAGTCTCCGCCTCACAGTGCGTGCAGATGCACTCACACCTGCCTGCTGCCATTCCTCAGCAAGCTCTGCACTGCTGGTAGCCCGATCCCGCAGCTGAAACACTTTTAAGAGACGGTCCTTCCGCTTGCTGGTCTTTCTTGGGCGCCCTGGAGCCTTTTTGGCACCAATGGAACCTCTCTCCTTGAAGTTCTTGATGATGCAATAGATTGTTGACTGAGGTGCAATCTTTCTAGCTGCAATACTCTTCCCAGTTAGGCCATTTTTGTGCAGTGCAATGATGACTGCACGTGTTTCTTTAGAGATAAGCATGGTTAACAGAAGAGAAAGAATGATGGCAAGAACCAGCCTCCTTTTAAAGTGTCCAGTGGTGTCATTCTTACTTAATCATGACAGATTGATCTCCAGCCCTGTCCTCATCAACACCCACACCTGTGTTAATGGAGCAATCACTGAAATGATGTTAGGTGGTCCTTTTAAGGCAGGGCTGCAATGATGTTGAAATGTGTTTTGGGGGATAAAGTTCATTTTCTAGGCAAATATTGACTTTGCAAGTAATTGCTGTTAAGCTGATCACTCTTTATAACTTTCTGGAGTATATGCAAATTGCCATTAGAAAAACTGAAGCAGTAGACTTTGTAAAAATTAATATTTGTATCATTCTCAAAACTTTTGGCCATGACTGTAGTTGTGTATGCTCGTGAAATACTTTTTGTTATATTTATTGGGTTGTTAAAGTATAGTTCAAAGGGGGTAATGGTAGAAGTTCCCAGTTTTGGGATTCTATGAAGGAAATGTCTAATCTGACAGTCACTAAAGTCATGCTTCGGTTAATTGTATGTCTGACTGGGAGAAAGAGCATAGTTGAAGATTATCTAACAAGTCACCTAAGGTAAGGATACCCTGCAAAACTCAAGTATGAACCTGTAAGGGTGGGTTCACACCTGCGCTTGCTGTCCGTCCGTTGCCAATCCAGTGAAAATCTCGTCGAACTGGATTGGCGTCGGATACAGACCGGTCAGCGGCGCATTGGTTAAAAACCCATTCATTTCAATGGGTTTTTAAAGCAGTGCGCGGGTGTGCGCTTACACCCTCTGCGCTGCGAATCCTTTTTTTTTCGTTGGAAACAAAGTCGGACATGCAGGACTTCGTGTCCGACGAAAAAAAAAGGAGATTCGCAGCGCAGAGGGTGTAAGCGCACACCCACGCACTGCTTTAAAAACCCATTCAAATGAATGGGTTTTTAACCAATGCGCCGCTGACCGGTCTGTATCCGACGCCAATCCAGTTCGCCGAGATTTTCACTGGATTGGCAACGGACGGACAGCAAGCACAGGTGTGAACGAAGCATAAGTTAAGAATGAAGTTAGGTAGGTTTTCTAAAGGAGCAGTCATTAATTGGAATGGTAGGATGTTGAGGGTAGTGTGACTGTTACTCCATACCTCAGTGGTTGCTTGCATCATGGGTAAGTGCATTTTTACTACAGGTTTGGGAAAACAATAATGCAATAGTAAGGAGGTCAGTGAAGACCAGTCAGAAACACATCTCTTTATTTTCACCCAATGTTTATCTCGTCCATGTGCCCCCAGACAAAGTGCCATTCTTAATGAATTGGCTCCAATGTTCCTACACTAGTGATTGATAACTGCTGTGTATACAGGCAGACACACTTGTGGCTTCTAATTATTGGTGAAAGAGGGTTATTGAATACAGTGGAAAACTGAAGTTTTTGTTGGCTACTAATAAAATGGCGCAATATTTTTGCCATACCTTTCATGATAATATTCTCAATTAAATACAACATGTTTTTTAGACAGATTCACTTTAGGCTAAGGCCCCATGTTGCAAAAATGCTGCAGTGTTTTACAGTGCCTGCAAAGTGGATGGGATTCTGGCTAAAGCCATCCACACATTGCTGAAAAAAATCTGCAGCAGAAATGCTGAGATTTAAAAACCATTGCATTTTTGTAAATCGCAGTATGTCAATTATACCTACGGAAATGCTGGCGTTTTCCGTATAGGTATATTAGGGACAGAAAGTCCGCAGAAGAAAATATTTCCACCGCGGTCTTTTTGCAGCACTTTATCACTGTGACTCGCTAGTGGGGCCTTAGCCTTAAAGAGAATCCTAAATAGGGTTTCCATGGACATCTACACTGAAATAAATATTTATTTATGTACAAGAAGGTACTATATACAATATATGATAAAAAAAATATGACTTTATTAGAAATATCCTTGCAATAATACTATAAACACCTGCATTTGTAGTTAAAAGTAGCATAAAAAGATGGAAATTACGAGGCATACTTTTTGCTTTTTTTATCTTTGTCTTCTGAGAGCCATAACTTTTTTATTTTTCCTTTTGCATACCCATAGGACAACTTGAGTCAAGTTGTATTTTTAAATGGAACCATTTTGGAGTACATATAATGTAATGATAAAACAATAGCAATTCTTCAATTTTTTTGTTTTTATGACGCTCACCATACAGTATAAATGACATGCTAACTTTATTTTTTGGGTCAGTATGATTATAGCAATACTCAGTTTATAAAGTGATTACTTACTTTTGCACAATGAAAAAACTTTTATGAAATAAATATTTTGCTTTTGCATCGCCATATTCTATTACACCCAGCCACTGGCATATAGCAACCCCTTGGCAACCCGTGATTGCGCTGCCGGAGGCCTAGGGGATGCAAGAGGGAACATTTACCCTCTGTCTAGCAACTCTACATGCCACAGTCGCTATTGACTGTGGAATATACATCGCTAAACTACTGGGGATTGGAGTTATCTATCTCTGTAAATTGTAACAGGGAACTCGGATATGTGTGTCAGCTGGGCTCCTGCCTGTGATCGCACGGGTACACTAGCAGTGTCTGCATGATCACTATGACGAATATATCTGTCATGAAGCTTTAAGTGCCCCATGCACATGACGAATATATTTGTAATACAGCTTTAAGAAGTAAAAGCAGTTTTCCAGGCTTATAAGATTGCTTTGATCCTTTATCAGTTGATGTTCACCAGGGGTTTGACAACGGGTACTTGTACAGATTAGCTGTTAACCTTAAAACTGAAAACTAAGCACAGTGCCATACATTATACTGTATACTTGAAAGGGACTGAGCTGCAAACAGGTCATGTTACTAATGAATGTGATGTCAAATAGCCAGTGAGCCAGAACCAGCACTTATGGAGCATTGCTATGGGGTTCCAAGATGTTGCCCTCCTGGTGATTTTCAGTTGATGACCTATCCAAATGATAGGCCATAATATTAAAGCCTGGAAAACTACTTTAATGATAGATTAGTTTAATAGTTTATCATTAATAATGGCCTTGGTTTCCAGTTTAAAGAAACCCTCAAATACCAAGAATGTTATACAATTACTGTGTGAATGAACACATTATTTTATTAAACTGATCTCAGTTGCAACTATTTACAGTGGGATAAAAGAACAGTATGCCCAAAGGGAAGGACAGAATAATGTTTTTTAAAAAAAAAAAAAAATATATATATATATATATGTTTAGCTTAAACCATGCATTTAGAAATTTTAGAACCTCCGAGTAGTTTTGCTATTATTACAAATAGAGTCCTTTTTGTATTATTACCATGGCTTTAGACTTGGATAAAAGCCTAAGTAGATGGTATTGTGCCAAGATATTTTTAGCTAGACATGCCTAGTAAACATAATTCACTTTGTGATGTTATGTACAGAAGGTTCTCTGTAGCTTAGCACATGCTTATTTGAATTGGTTTGACACAAGCAATTTCTTAACAAATTCTTATTATACTGTAGGTCTTATCGGTCAGGATAAAATAAAATATGGTGTTGTCTTTAAATAACATCTGAAAAACACAAATCATTTTGGATCATGTTCCAGTAAAATCCTTAATGCCATCTGCAGTAGAACAGTTAATGAAATTCCCCAAAGACAGAGAACATTTGTATTGGAGGCTGTAGATAGTAGAGAATTCTGTATCTAATAGTGTCTGCTGAAAGATTCATTAAAATATCACATGTTAGGCGCTTCATTAAAATGATCACAGTGCACCAGCAACTAAAGTGGAATTTTAACATCTCACCCTAAGTTCAAGTCACCACAGTAGCTGTACGTGAGGATAAGAACTAATGCGAAACTTACTGGAGATAGAACACAGAGACATCAAAGGAAAGTGCCAACTGGTAAAATCTTATTTCCAAATTACATGTCAGCGTAATTAACTGACATCTGTGCAGTGGCCCTTCACAATATCTGCCTTGTATCTTCTGAAAAATGGATTTGTTCTCAACAGGAACACTAAGCTCATATACAGTATATTAGACATCTATGTTTTTGTGCAGTAACCCGTGATATTATCTATTGTTATTAAGACAGTTTATCCACTGCCTCAATTACAAGAGCAGAAACATAGAATAAAAACTTTGATGGCTGTTGAACAGTGGTGAACCCTATACAATATAAAGAAGTCTGAAAAGTAGGAAAGTGGGTGTCACTCCGTGCATCTGTCAGCTATAATTTTCCAACTCCGAAATCATCAAATCTTCAGTTGCCTCTGAGGTGCTGTTTATAGAGAGAAACAAAGTTAGAAACAAACCTGTCAGGTAATTTATTCTGCCCTGTCTGGGAGCAGAGAGAAAAACTGAGCTCTGTCATGTATTGGATTATATGATTTGGAGCAGGATTTCTGAATAACAAGCAGAACAAATCCCGACAGAACTCCTAGGTAAGACAATGAGCTCTACCTACCCTGGTCAGACTGACAGATTGACAGCTATCTATGTACACAAGGGTAGAGGGTAAGCTGTCAATCTGCCTGTGTCTGTAAGGATTAGCAGGACACACTGGAAAATTGACAGTCTTTTCTCTACCACCCTGCTAGAGGTTAAGGTGTCAATCAGAATGTGTGGGTGGGCCAAACAATACCCGACTCCTCTCTTTTTTCACAGACTGACTCCAACTGCTGTGATTCTGACTCCTTCGTAAATGGCTGACAGCCATGATCTTACTGGAAGAGTGAAGAAATCAGGTGATACCTTTTAGAGGCTGAGTATATTTGATAGTAAGCTTTCAAGAGTGCTAGCTCTCTTCTTCAGACATGGTGTAATACTAGAAACTGAAAAGTCACACTATTTATACACACACAAGACATGGATCTTCAAAAGCATCTTGGAATAACAAAATGCAATATATGTAGAGAAGTTATTTACAACAGGTCAGGAAATAGACAGTGTAGCAAATTTTGTGGGGCGTGACAGAGGGATCTCTTATCTGTTTGTAATCAGCTGGTGATTTGTTATCCTCACAGTTCATACATAGTGTGACATGAAACTGGCATGAATATTGAGTCCAAGTTGCAGAGTTTGAAATTTTTGCATTAACTTATATTCCCATTCTTTCCTCTCCCTCTGTGTCTTAAAATGTCCCATTAAAACCACAACCCGCAAATCTTCAATAGAGTGGTCTTCTCCGGAGAAATGTGCGGCCACTGGGAGATCTGTTCTGCTGTTATTAATGGTGGATCTGTGTGAGATCATGTGCTGACTAACTCTCTGGCCTGTTTTCCCCACATAAAGGTCTGTAGTGGGACATACCACACACATTATGAGATACACCACATTGGAAGACCTGCAGGAAATTGTCCCCCTAATTCAGTGCACCTGTTGTGAATGTGGGATAGGTACACTGTCAGCTGTGTGGGTGTACTTGCAGGTCATGTACCTGTTTTGCATGCAAGGTGAAGTGCTATTTTCAGTTGGGGCCTTCAGGGCACTCCGGACAATAATACGCCTCAGGTTTGGTGGTTGTTGAAAGGAAAGGAGAGGGGGGACTAGAAATATGTCCTTGAGTCTGTTGTCCCTATGTAGCACAGGTTGGAGCTCCTTGGCAATCCTTCGTAGGATCTCCAGCTGTGGGTTGTAGGTTACAACTAGTCCGTCACTTTTGGTTTGTATCCCAATCGGAAAAATTGTGTCCTCAGATCCTGGAGGTGCTTGCCCAGGTCTGCTTTGTTGGAGCAAATACAATTGTATAGTTTAGTCTGGCTGTAAATAATAGATCTATAATAATAATCTGTTATTTACAGCCAGGCTATACGATACAATCGTATTTGCTCCGACAAAGCAGATCTGGACAAGCACCTCCAGGATCTGAGGACGAAATTTCTCTGATTGGGATACAAACCAAAAGTGACGGACAACCAATTAAACAAAGCAGCAGCCATTAACAGAGACAGTCTGCTCACATATAAAGAGACCCAGAAAGAAGACTGAGTGCCCCTAGTTGTCACCTACAACCCACAGCTGGAGATCCTACGAAGGATTGCCAAGGAGCTCCATAGGGACAACAGACTCAAGGACATATTTCCAGTCGCCCCTCTCCTTTCCTTTCAACAACCACCAAACCTGAGGCATATTATTGTCCGGAGTGCCCTGAAGGCCCCAACTGAAAATGGCACCTCATCTTGCCTGCAAAACAGGTGCATGACCTGCAAGCACATCCACACCGCTGACAGTGTACCTATCCCACATTCACAACAGTGCACAGAATTAGGGGGACATTTTCCTGCAGGTCTTCCAATGTGTTGTATCTCATAATGTGTGTGGTATGTCCCACCACAGGCCTCTATGTGGGGAAAAAAGGCCAGAGACTTAGTCAACGCATGAACTCACACAGATCCACCATTAATAACAGCAGAACAGATCTCCCAGTGGCCGCACATTTCTCCGGAGAAGACCACTCTATTGAAGATTTGCGGGTTGTGGTTTTAATGGGACATTTTAAGACACAAAGAGAGAGAAAGGAATGTGAATACAAGTTAATGCAAAAATTTCTAACTCTGCAACTTGGACTCAATATACAGGCCATTTCATGTCACACTATGTATGAACTGTGAGGGTCACAAATCACCACCTGATTACAAACAGATAAGAGATCCCTCTGTCATGCCCCACAAAATTTGCTACACTGACCTGTTGTAAATAACTTCTCTACGTATATTGCATTTTGTTATTCCAAGATCCTTTTGAAGGTCCATGTCTTGTGTGTGTATAAATAGTGTGACTTTTCAGTTTCTAGTATTACACCATGTCTGAAGAAGAGAGCTAGCACTCTTGAAAGCATACTATCAAATATACTTAGTTAGCCTCTAAAAGGTATCGCCTGATTTCTTCACTCTTCCACTACTTTCTATGGCTAACACGGTACAACATTATACTACTATGATCTTACTGGAGCAGTAAGGATTCTCTAATTAAGTGAAAAGCTATAAATATACAAACATCTACATGCATCTAATTAATTACACAATTTTAAAAATTGAATAATACAATTAACAATACTTAAGTATTTTAGTGAGAGTTGGTGTCATCAACTTTTTTTTCCAATTTTGACTTCACCCAAAATTGGTCCTAAATCCAACTCCACAGACTTGGTTAGCGAGACTCTAACTGTCTCTACAATGAGTGTTGTCTGGATTTACAGTACATAGTCTTTTTTATTCAGAAATCCTGCTCAAAAACTATAATCCAAATATAACTTGATATATCCTACTGCTCAGCTTCTCTCTTTTATCCAATGCTTTTAGATAGGACAGTGGAAATCACCTGAAATGATTGCATTAAAGAAATTTTGTTCTACTGAAAATTTCTTTTTATTAGATGAGAGGCACGGTGCTGAGTCCCAAAGTCAGCAGTTGTAATTTGAGGAGTAACCTGGCAGCAAATGTTCAGTTTCCCCACAGAGCCATTGTCGAATAGTAAAACATTACACAGCGCCCATTGAAATGATCATTTAGGCCTGAAATGCACAGGCAAGTTGAAGAAGCATGTTGCAAGCTTCTGGTGACTGCCAGAAGTATATGTATACTATGCTTCTGAAATATATTGTAATCTGTCACCTTCAAGAAGAGAGAAATTGATCATGAGTAATTCATACAGCATCTGTCAGTCTGTAACTAGCGTATTTTATTAAGAACTTCTAGTTTCCCTCAAATTTCAAATTTGGATTAGACTTTCTAAGAATTCTGTGTTGTGATATTTCTCTGTTGTCCAGGGGCATAACTAGCAGAGACTGGGCCCCATAGCAAACTTTTGACTTGGGGCCCCACCACGGAATAGCATCCCATTTTCTGGCCCCCACACAGTATAACGCCCCATTTACACATGCTATAATGTTCCAAAGTGGCCTCCACATGGTATTATGTCCCATAGCGCCACTCCTTACATATAATGTCCCATAGGGCCCCTGCACACAGTATTATATCCCATAGTTGCCCCTGCACACATTATAGTCATATAGCAGACCCTCCACACAGTATAATGTTCCATAGTATTGGCTCCACACAGTATTATGTCCCATAGCGGCCCCTGCACACAGTATAATGTCATATAGCAGCCACTGCACACAGTATAATGTCATATAGTGGACCCTCCACACAGTATAATGTTCCATAGCAGCGCCCATACAGTATAATGTCCCACAGTGACCATTCCACACAGTATTATATCCCATAGTGGCCCGTCCAAACAGTATTATCTCCCATCATGGCCCAATCAGTGTTCGTTGCAAATATTGCAAAAATTTTGGGTTCAGCAGAACCCAAAATTTTTGGGTTATACCACCTACGAACTATTATTATGCTTGGAGGCCCAGGGGAGGTGACAAACATAAAAACCAATGTTACTTACCTGTCCTGGGCTTTGCTGTGACTTCCTGCTGTTTTTGTCCCTCTACAATGACATCACAGACATGGGTTATGCCGGCATCATTATGCATCGCAATGCTGGCCTGACCCATGTGACATCTGTGACGTCATTACAAAGGTCAAAGACAGCATGGAGTCGCATCGGTGAGGTGAGTAACACTAGTTTTTATGTCCGCTCACCTCCCCTTGGCCTCCGATCATTATACTCCAGGGTCTAAAGAGACCCCAGAGTATAATAATAGCAGTATTTGTTCTGGTTTTCCCGACAAATACTCTTGCCATGGGTCTACTGTCTTACTTAACGATTCCCACTCTTGTTCACAGCCACCTCCGCTTCCCCATCCTCCCTCCAGGGGGCCCCAGAGATGTATTATTGGATGCACGGGGCCCCCTGGAGGGCAGAAAGGGAAGCCCAGGCGGCCGTGAGCAGGAATGGGGACCGGTAAGTAAATAGGGCCCATTACCTGTTGGGACTACTTCAGCAGGTTACGGCCTATTAAAAAAAAAACAGCAGGGGCCCACTGGACCCCTAAGGTCACGGACCTGTGGGCCGTGGTGCTACAGTGGTACTTACACCATTGCTGTTATCCCTCTTAGAAATGTACAAATAAATTGAAAACTCAGCAAATAAATTGACAACTGGACATTACTATTCCCCCTTGTCAATGGGATGTGTCCTAATATGTTGACAATGATTAGGCAGTGTCAAACTCTGTAGAGGCACACCCCCAACTGTTAACACCCATTTATTAATATTTGTGTGGTTGTAGAAGGAACGACAGAGGAACTGTATCCTTTAAAATTGTTATTTCATGGGGAATGCAATTTTTTTTTTTACCGAGGCAAGTGAAGAGAGGCAATCCTCTACAAAAAAAAAAAAAAATGACATGTCTTTAAAAATCTTTTAAGACATGACCTGTTGGGGTACTTGAAGAATATAGGTATGAGAAACACTGACACTACTTTTCAAGATTTAACTCGTCATGAGTTATTTCTGAGTATAATAAAAAAGATACATTATTTCATAGTTTTGCTATTAGCTTAAGAGTAATAGAAGTGATAATTTTGTACAATTTTAATATAAAATTACTGCATATTTTCATCTTCATATTTTCAGGGGTTTTTAACTGCTTGCATTAGAAAAAAAAAATACAGCTTGAAAAGTTTTACTATAAAGACACCTTTATCACAAAGATGGAATCTATTTTAAGAAGATTAATTCAATGCTT
This sequence comes from Leptodactylus fallax, assembly GCA_947044405.1. Classification (NCBI taxonomy): domain Eukaryota; kingdom Metazoa; phylum Chordata; class Amphibia; order Anura; family Leptodactylidae; genus Leptodactylus; species Leptodactylus fallax. The sequence continues at coordinate 7,153,865 of CAMRHE010000051.1, read as the reverse complement.
CATTCTTTCAAATTGCACTTCACTTTGAAGTACTTGCATCATTTTCCCTGTTGTACGGAGGCAGCATGCCTAATTAGGCAATCATGTCGAGGAGGGGCATTTCGAGCAGTTAATGACTTGTCAGAATACACCACAAATGCAGTTGAATCTTTAAGGAACAAGAATGAGAAAATAGATATATTGTATTTGTTTCACATGGAACCTTTTCAGATATGGCAATATTTGTTTTTCCCAAATGTTCTCATTCAGTACAAATCAGAAATAATATAGGAACCATAAACCAATATTGTTTTTGTGAATAACATCATTTTATCCAAAATGAAGACTCATTTTCTGATATGAATGCATAGCAAAAAAAGTATAATCTGGATAATGTGGGGACATTTATCAGAGTCACTGAAACATTAAATTTTCATGTTTATGACAAAGATGCACACATCAATATGCATGATGCCATGATGTATGATGGCACACAGGGTTTCTATAGCATTATATGATGGATTCATAGGCACTAATTGTACCATTAGATGGAGCACCCATACCTAACGCCATGATAACCTAACCATCTACCGTGCTGTGCAAAAGTACTTGCCCCCTTTCAGATTTCTTTTGTTTTTGCAAATTTTTCACACTTAAATGTTTCACATTATGAAACAAATTTGAAAATCAGACAAATATGACCTAAGTAAATACAAAAAGCAGTTTTTAATTTATTAAGGGAAAAAAGCTATCCCAAACAACCTGGCCCTATGTGAAAAAATAATTTCCCTCTCCACATGAATTTTTGGAAAGTTGAGCTCAATTTCACTAGCCACACCCAGGAATGATTAATGCTAGACCTGTAGAATCAATAGATCACTTAAATAGAACCTGTCTGCCAACTTGAAGGTTAAAAGATCTTAAAAAGCAACACATTATGTCCTGATCTGAAGAAATTCAAGAACAGATGAGAAACAAAGTCTTTGACATCTATCAGTTTGGAAAGGGTTACAAAGCCATTTCTAAATCTTTGGGACTCAAGTGAACCACAGTGAGAGCTATTATCCACATATGGTGAAAATAGGGAAAAGTGGTGGACCTTCTCAGGAGTGGCCAGCCTACCAAAATTATTCCAAAAGAGTGCATCAACAACTCATCTAGGAGATCACAAAAGAACCAAGAACAACATCTAAAGCACTGCAGGTCTCACTTAAGGTCAGTGTTCATGATTCAACAATAAGAAAGAGACTGGGCAAAAATTGGAGAGTTCCTAGGCGCAAAACCACTGCTGGCCAAAAAGAACACAAAGGTCTGTCTTACATTTGTCAAAAAATGTATTGATAATCCCCAAGACTTCTGGGAAAATAATCTGTGGACTGATAAGGCAAAGTGGAACTTTTTGGAAGGTGTGGGTCCTGTTACATCTGGCATAAAGCTAACACAGTAATTCAGAAAAAGATCATACATCACAGTCACTTCTCCACTTCAGGACCTGGATGACTTGCTGTAATTGATGAAACCATGAATTTTGCTCTCTTCAAGGAAATCCTGAAGGAGAATATCCAGCCATCAGTTTGTGACCTTAAGCTCAAACATTTTTGGGTTCCACAGCAGGACAATGATCCAAAGCATACCAGCAAGTCCACCTCTGAATGGCCGATAAAAACAAAAATAAGGTTTTGGAGTATCCAGGTCAAAGTCCGGACCTAAATCTGGTTGAGATGCTATGGCATGACATTCATGCTTGAAAACCTTCCAGTGGGGCTGAATTAAAACAATTCTGCAAAGAAGAGTGGGCTAAAATTGCTCTACAGAGATGTGAAAGACTCATTGCCAGTTCTCACAAATGCTTTATTGCAGATGTTGCCGCCAAGGGAGGCACAACCAGTTATTAGGTTTAGTTGACAATTACTATTTCACGTACGGCTAGGTTGGTTTGGATAGCTTTTTCTCTTAATAAATGAAATCATCCTTGTAAAACTGTAATTTGTATTTACTCAGGTTATTTTTGGCTGAAATTTACTTAGTCTGAAATGTAAGTATGATAAAAACCAAGTACAAATCTGTAAAGGGGCAAATAGTTTTTCACAGCACTGTAGATTTAGAAACACTGAAACTGGCCATTCACTTAAGATAGATGTCAGCAAAATGATTATTCCGCTAAAAAAAATTCTTCCCAACTCTTTCCCCCTTCAATATCCATATATATGCATTATCAATTTTAATGAGCTTGCATGTGTTGTTTTAATGGGAATAAGGGAGTATGTTAGTGCCATAAACCACTGGAGACAGCTTATCTCCTGTGAGAACAAAAGGATATGGAATGTTGAAATTTAACATGACTGACCCTTCTTTAGCCCAATATCTGCTATAGGGTCACTCCCATATATCTAAAATGGTCTATTGATTTTGTCAAAATTGGTAGGTTTGTCTGACATTCATCTAATGTGTGTGGACACATTTAGTGAGTTTTTGGCTTCTGTGGCAAGACTAGTGATATCACCATGACCATGTTGTGATGTGATTTATGATAAGGCAAAGCAAATTGACTATGACCAGCGAAAGTTACCCATACCATTGGAAGGTTCAGGTATATAAATGAAGATAAAACAAAAACAAAACAACAACAAAAAGATTCATGTACTGATAAAAACAAAAATGGTCTGGTCATAACTGGGGAAAATGTCCCAGCCTAGAACTATAAAAATATCACTTAAAAGATACTCCTTTGAATACACCTAGAATGTTAACAGACCTGAAACCGATACCATATAAAGAATAACTCAGCTGACTGAATAAATCACTTTCCCTAATATAGAGGGGTTCACTTTAAACAGTAATATAAACATAGAACACCTCTTTTGGTGTCATGTGAAAGATGAAATTCTTGCTGTTTTATTATATTATGATTTTTTATATTCAGGGATATTATCAGTTAACAACATAGTTGGAACTGGGAGCAGCTGCAGTTGCATATAAATATGCCAACAGCGACTGTATATTTAACTGGTGATGTTTCTGGAAATAATACAGCTAAAATAGCATTTTTGGTGAGAATCTCTTCTTTCACGTGACAGTGAAAGCGCTGTTTTATGTTTATAATGCCAAGATATAACTGTTTGAATGACCTCACCCCCCAGACTTTGACTGAATTATTAGAGTCTGTGCACCCATACTCAAGTGAGAGAATCCTAGTATTTCACAGAAAGGAGCCAAAATGCATTAATAAATTATATTACAATATTACATTAAATATATACAATATTAATTTCATTTCATTATTAATGTCACAAACACTGCCAAAAAGTCAAAAGTTCCAAAGTTTAATTACACTTTAACCCTTAAAGCATAACTAAACTTATGGGCAACTTTTGATTTTCTGCCAGCTTTTGTGTCATTTATGTACTTTATTAATGTATCTAGCTATATACTTTATTAGTGTATCTAAAATGTAAGATCACTTTTACTTTTAACATGAGTGTTTAAAATGAATTACTTGATACCTAAAGTCCCCTGCCTTCGGTCTGCACGACAGTACTTTCTGTTCTGCTCAGGCAGGTTAGCCTTATCATAGGGGCATTAGGGAGATTTACAATACTGTCTAAAAGAAAAACTCTCTTTGTTGCACATAGCAACCAATCACAGTGCAGCTTTATTTCTCGTGCTTTCTACTGCTCCTGTAGAGTGAAAGCTGTGCTGTGATTGGTTGCTATAGGTAGCAAATAATTTTCTTTTAGAATGTTTTTTAAGTCCATCCCCTTTAATGAAACCATGCCATTATCAACATGGATGTATGTATACTAACTGACCACAAAGCTGACATTTATGCATGGTGATTTTGGATCCAAATATTGTCCGGATGGAACTGCTGTCTTGTGGAATATATCCAAATCCATTGTTTACTTTCTCATTTTATCAGTATACATGCAGTAATGTTGTCCATGTGGTATGTGTCAGGTCTGCGTTTTGTCACCCCTAGTCCCTAATGGTAAATAATTTCACATTGTAATGTACATACATTGGGCAGCATAATAATGAGCTGGAGGAACTGAGAATATTGATATGCAGTTTTACAGGAAAAAAAAAAAATCAAAATTACTTATTTAATTAATTTAAAACTCTTATTTTTTAATTCTTAGGCGTCCAGTAGGTGGCCCTACTTACATACAGCCTCTTATGATCAAATAGGAAAGACTGTCAATCACTAATAGGATCACTGGATGCCTAAGAACAGCAAGAACAGGAATTTATGTTAGACCCGGTTCACATCTGCGTTCGGGTTTCGGTTCAGGGAATCCGCATGGGGAGCTCCTGAACAGAAACCTATATGCATAAAAAAGCATATAATGGGGTCTGTGTGGTTTCCGCTCGGTTTCCGCACAAAGCAAGTGGAGAAGAAAGTGCTGAAACCTGAACGCAGATGTGAACCGGGCCTTATATGTACTATACTTTGCATCAATCTGCTCAGCTCCTTCTGCTCTATAACATACTGCTTGTAGACCAGACTATATGTTCACTGTGAGAGGTTCTCTTTAAAAATAATGAACCTTGTAAGGGAGTATGATACAGCATGTGTTGCTACATAGTATATTTTAGCGTCAGGTGCATCACTTGTATCTTCTTTTCCATTTGTGCACTAATGAAAAATGCTGGAAATGATTGTCAATAATGATATCTGTATTTGTTTTAATGCACCACACATATGCTAGTCTCCATGGCTGAACTCGGAATGACATATTCTTGGTTGTTGACATTTGGAGCAACATTTTCATTGAAAAAGTGAAAGATGGTCACACAATTGTACGATTATGTGAATAAGTAAAGTAACATTGACAACATGTGTAGTATCTCTTATAAATACATCATGGCAACAAATGAACAGGACAAATCTCTTTACTGCTGACTTATTGATTGGAGGAGTGAGGTAAAGAAAAGGCATGCTGCTTATGATCAATACCTCTGGATAGCAGTACACACTAGAGATGAATGACTAGGATAGATTATATATAATCCACAGGAACCAGCAAAGGTTCATTCCAAAAGTGACACAAGTCTTTTTACTGTGCTTGCATTTATAAAGGAATGGATATGAAATGTGAAACCTGTTAAAAGTCTGAACTGTCAGAAGTCACTTTTAAGTTTAACTTTATTTATTATATAGCGACAACATATTCCACAGCACTTTAAAAGTCAGATGGTACATGAACAGACAGTATTTGACATTACAATGTGACAAAGAAATGAACATATCAAACAATAGGAGTGAGGGCCCTGCTCGCAAGAGCTTACATTCTATGAAGTTGAACGACTGTATTAATGGAACCAAAAAGAAACAGTGGGTGGATTCATCAAAATCATTAAACTACTTTTGTGTAATAAAATACTCAGGTTATTTAACTTCACTTGCAAGTAAAATAGTCGTAAGTGGCGTTTTTGCACTAACCTCGCCATTTTTCCAAAAGTGGGTAGGGCTGAGGTTGATCATGGATGAGGTCGATCGTGGATGTGTTATATTCTTTATCATTTATGCCAACAGTGTTGTAAATGACAGCAATTGTGTCTAGTCATAAGGGACATCAAGATCAGCATACAATATACCCGTCTTGATAAATACCCCTGAAAGTCTTATTTCATCATATAAGATAGGTATCCCATACAAAAACGTCAGTCTTCACAAATTCTCATGCTACATTTATTTAACACAATGATGAAAATAGTAATATTACCTGAAGAGTCACTTAAACTAACATGATTTCCTTGCAACATATTTACAGGACCCCCCTTGCCATCAACATTGCACCATAATGCTAATGTCTTGTTATGCATAAATGAGGTGTTTTGGCTACTTGAAGCACCAAAGTCCACTTATAGCTGCTATTTCTTCATCCATTTATAGCTAGAATGTGATCCAATTTTACACTTTGCTGGGCTGGGCAGTTTGTGGAGTGATCAGAGAAGGGGGCAAATTGACTCTATTTGTTAAAGGATCTGGGATCCAAGAAATAGCAGCTCATAGCAGCAGTGTTTAGCAGCTAAGTTGCTATAGCATTCTTTAATGTAATTTCCCAAGAGACATCTCTATATTATATAAATTGTTATAGAAATTGCAAGTGAAGTCATCTTCTTTTTCAGTGTATTCCTCTGTGCCTTACTGAATCATACATGAATCACAAACACTCATTATTCAAGTAATAAAAGTTATCATATACCCTGCATGTAAGTACAAGATCATATAATAAGAAAGATGTATAGTATTTCTACTTTTTGATTGACCATATTTACACAATGTCAGTTGCTCTGCAGAAATCACTGTACCGAGCAATCTTCAAAAAGACACAAGAAGCTTACTGTACCATGAATGCCTATATTTTATAATATTATGCTATATCTTTTTAACATAACATTTCATCTGTGACTAGTTTTAACAGTATAAACTGAACATAACATAATCTTTACAGCCTGAGGTTATCTACCACTGTGTGTGTCTATCCATGTATTCTAAAGTATACTTAAAAGGATACGAAACTGAATTCATCTTTCTTCCAATTATGTGAAAAAAATATTTTTATCTCTTATACCCATGTGCATAGCTGACTATTGCTATGAAGAGACAACTAGAATGCTAAGTCATGCATCAGTGTAAAAAAATCTATAGGATAATAAACAACCTAATTTACTGCATGGCATTGGCTAATGCAAAGAAAATAAAGATAAGAAATTCCTTTTCTATACCCTATAAAATCACATATCATGAATATATATTTCTGAAAATTGAATTATAAAGTGATAAGACTTCTGGTCTATGAGGTATAAAATGCCATGACAGTGCCTATCTTGAAGGGGTATAAAAACAAAAGGGTTTCCACTTCAATGAGTATCTTTCAAAGTGTTGAATTTTTATTTTCACATGTAGATAAATTCATGCAAAGTAGTGAATCGTTTTTACACATGTAGCGAAATTCATGTAGAGTGGTGCGTGATGTTTCGGCCTTGTGGCCTTCATCAGACTCAGGTAAGTAGAATAGGTTCACAACAGAGGATATTCTATACAGTAGGAGTGTAGAAAAGTAATGCGCAAGCACTAATATGTGGTTAGTTCAATGAAAATCACTGAGGTAGCTGTAATCCTATCCAAGTGAGCAGCATATAGTGGCTCTATCAAAGGGTTTACTGTGAGTATGAAGGCACCCAATAACCTCGGGTTCACGTTGGTGAAGATTGGCGCTGTATAAATCGTTGTTTGCGTATAGATAGTAGGCACTGGCGCTAGCAGTTCCACTGTAAACTATAGGAGTGTAATCCTCACCTCATTATATTATTTTGAAGGGGTGTTCTCACAAAAGTAAGTTCTTAACTATCTATAGGATAGGGGATAACTTGAAGATCACTGAGGGCCTGACTTTCACTCTATGTTCTGAATGGAACAGTGGTCGGATGACGCAACATTCATCTCAGTGGGAGCACCAGAGATAGCTAAACGCTGTACCTCAGCTGTGAAGATATACAAAGGGGATGGTTAGGCAATAAATTTATTTGAAGTAATACATTTAATTTAATTTGGGTTATACATTAAATAAATCAAATAAAATAAAGGGTGCTTTGGGGTCACATACAGATATGTTCACACTTAACTAGTCTCTAATCTGGTTATGGTTTCCAGTTTCTTTGAAACCAATTCAATACAATATCACAATATACAAAAAAAAGGCCGCAATTCACCCCCACTGGGTGGTCACACATATACATAATTAGAATAGTTAGCATATTAGTTGGTTATAACGTGTCACAAAATCATGTGTGTAGAAAAGCAGCCTAACATGTAAGTGTAACTGGCTGTTGCCAGGGAATAGCCATGCACATTTATATTGCCAATTTGTACAGTTGTAGCAGTTGCCAAAGATGGGGGTTACCTCAAATAGCTGTATCTGCAGTATTATACCACCTAAAACAGTAAAACGGTGATTCTGGCCTTATATGAAAGCTGAGATTCAAGATCTAGCTATAAAAAAGCCAGATATGTCATTAAATAAAAACACAGTTTGGATTCTGAGCTATATTTGCAGCAGTTCATGTTACATATGAAATTCACATTTTGGTAGCATGTGAAAGCTGAAAGTCGAAGCCATTTTCTAGATGATATATAAACAGAGATTCTTCTATTTGAAGTGGCCCCATCTTTGCAACTGTTACCCACCTTTGGCAACTGCTACAACTCCAAATACTGATATTATACTTTATATATGGTTGTATTGGACAGACTCACCTTGCCAAAGCTTAGTTAGAGTATTGCAAGGGACAACTGTAAAGCCTGTTTTCTGCTTAAAAAAAAATAAAATAGATTAAGAAAGTATAGTACAAAAACGTTCCCCAAACACAATACACAATACACAACAGCAACAAATACACAATAGCAACAAAAAACTTAAACTTTAACTTGTGATACACATATCTGAACATGTCCAGCCAATAGGACAGGTACACCAGAGGAGGACACATCTGTAATGGCTAATGCAATATATCTTGAATAGCAATATATTAGAAACAGAGTTAACGGTATCAACCCCAGAGTGAGGCTAGTGAAGGGGATAATCCTTCAGTCTTGTGGATTCATTGGTTAATATTAGCATTTCAGGGGGACTAAGGTATAGATGAGGCTTATTGCAATCTTCTTTCTGCTGCCATATAAATGGAGGTCATATAATATCGGGAATCAGGGTCAGGAATATAGAAGACTATTTTTACTATCAGGTAGAAAGCTCTATGTTCCTGATTTCTAAAGAAACAGTACAGGGATGCCTGCAACCTTCAAGCACCATTGACTGCTCCCCTTTCGTATGCTAGCCTGCTCAGCTTAGTTTGCCAATCTAGCAGAGCTGTATTTGTTATTTGGAGTGATGTATCATGATCTCTCAAAGGTTTCCAGCTTTCCATATGAATGTGTGTAAGCATTTTATCAAAACAAGTAAGAATGCACTGTAGGTAAACATTGTACCAAAACTAGTGCAAAGGAGATGTTGAACCAGCATTTCCTTCCTTACCCACCTCTTGGTTTCTAGAAAATGATAGTTGGAATCCAATTGGTTGTTTTTTGTAGCTTTTTATGCTCCAAGTTATAGTAGCTTAACCTTATGTGGAAAAAGAAACAGTTCAATGACAGATTTAGCTGTGCTACTTACTACGGTATCAGTGGGTGTTCATGGTGATTGTCATGTTTAGGAAATTAATTAACAGGCATCATAATATTTCATTGTTCTAAATGAAAAAATGTTCAGTGTAAATATAGAGCGATTATCCATTTACCAGACAGCTCACCAATATTAAAAAATAAAAATTAACACATGCCTGGATCCCCAATTACAACAGCTCTAGGCTGGAATTACATTGTGCCAGTATATAAATGCCTTCTTTAATAGATTTCTGTTGATTAGCAAGTCAGCATGAGGTGCTGCTAATGTAGCCAGGGAAAATAGTAGCTATTTAGCAGTATGCTGCTTGATTTTGGGCAGTCAACCTTTTAGATGTGAAAGCATCCAAAACCACATCTATATTCAGAGTGCCAGCGCTAATTCAGCTTCAATCTTTTGATCAGTTACCTTGGGGATTGCTGAATCCAGAGCTCATCTGCTATAGTGGACCATGTTTGACAACCACAGTTTAGAAAATCAATGTTCTTTTCTACCACAATTTTTATAATTGGTTTATTTCTACCATCATTACATAAAGGGTATAAAGTAAACTTCATTAATATCTAGTTTTATGCACTAATTGAACCGCTTGTTTCTTTTCTTTTAATTTGTTTATTTTTGTGTTATAGCCGACTTGACAGCTGAAATTGGACATAATACCTAACAGTGGCAACAGCAGGATTGGCTATTATTACTGTGGAGATATTGTATACTGTATGACATTGTGACTATGGCAACCAAATTGAAGCAGTTTTTCTAAAGAAAATTTAGATGAACCTTAATGTGCTCTTGTTAGCTCAATTGTATAGTTTTAATTTTTCTTTGTAAAGAACTAGTCAAAGATGGGTAAAATCATTACATTGACATTCACCAGTATAGCGACCTTTGTTGTGTAATGTACAACCACTTGTCTGTTCATTATAATTGACTGGTGTGCCTGTTGTAAAGAGCCATTATTGCTTCATTTTGAAGCCACTCGTGAGATTGATATATTTGTATGCCAATATTTAAGAAGCCGTGTCACCTGTACTATATATCATTTAGAAATTAATGACCCTTTTCACTTCAGCAAAACTACAGTAAGTACATTCTATAATGTGTAGACTTCCATCTGTCCCTGATCTTCTCCATTGCATACTTCAGTAAAAAGAATATAACACTGCTTAGGGGAATATTATTTATAATATTCTCAGTAAAAAAGAAAATTTAGCTATATGCAAAACAAAAAAAATGTTTTCTTTGTATATGTAGCAGCAGAGCTAAGTTTCTGATTTGGCTGTGAAGATAATAATAGCACAACACGTTACCTATGTTTTTCCTTAGGACTGCAGCTAAACCTACAGAGTTATCTGACTCTACAAAATATGGAAGATAGTTCATTGATAAATCCTATCACATCTGTGTATTCTGTATGTATTATGCAAAATATGAGAAAAACAGCATTGCGGCACCCATCAACTCAAGTAAGATTAGTTCTTTATTCCAACTATTAAAAACTCCAAGGAGAGGGAAAGCAATTGACACACAAAAACTGCATCACATGGCTTTTAGCACAGCAGGATGGTAATGGTAATCCAGTTAGATAGTAATAGTACATAACCTGCATCACCTGGTTTTCAGCAAAACAAAATGATGATACAGCAAGATGGTGATGGTAACGGCTACACAAGCTTCTGCATGACCACAAGCAACATAATAGTTTGCATTGTCCATCCATACTTTTAAACCTTCTTCCTCAATACAACTTCCTGTCACGGCAGGCGGAAGTAGCGTCAAATGACATAAGAGGCACTGTGACATTGCGAACCTTGCACTGTCTCAAGTGCATCGCCTCCTGTGTCTTCCAGGGCTTGCTTTTAACACAGCACATAATTGTCCAAACATAATATGCAACAATTACTACCTAGTAACTATTTAATCATTCCAGGCAGGGATATAATCCTTTATGTTAACACAATACAGTATGTGAGTCATTGAAAGTGCATTATATACGTTGTGTATGTGGATGTCGTGTACAATTTAAAAAAACAAATGTATAAAAATATATCAAAAATATACAAAGAAAGTACATTTTGCACCAAACTATATATAGATATATCTATATATCTATATATCTATATCTATAGATATATAGATATAGATAAATATATATATCTATATATATATATTCAGAGAAAAACTGAAATGTCAATTTTTTTCATTTAAACCCAGGGGTCCAAGGGCATTTGTTAGCAAAATGCATTTTGCCTCTCTTCTTAATAAACCACAAGAAAAGGCTAATAAATTTAACCACAGTGGGATTCGATACAAATATTTACACATACAGTAAAAAATCTTACACATACAGTAAAAAAATCTTACACATACAGTAAAAAAAAAATCATATTAATTAAGCAACAGTTAAAAGACATGCATAGCATCTGAAATAATGTGATGACATATCTACTAGTACACAAAAAAGAGGGGAGACAAAGTCTCTTTAACAGTGGTATGTTGACATGATGTTATTGACACATTTTTACTTGTGTCATGCTTGCGTTGAGCTTTTTATGATCTGGTATTTACCTATTTTGTTTATTAACCCTGTACTACATGAGTATATTCATTACTCCCAGTTACTACCTGTGCATTAATCAGCCTTATTTAGTTCTATACCAGTATTGCTACATGTCCATTAGGAACATTTACTTTATGCTCTAGTAACCCACATTTCCTGTCTTTTTCATGCCATTTTTGAGTGGACATTTCCAGTATTGTGACTATTTAGCTTCCCCCTCTTTTGTGTACTAGTAGTGTACAAACATCTAATTGTTTTACCAATATAGAATCGCTTACACGGACACATAATGATGTAAACCACAAACTCCATCTTGCACAATATAAATTGTCTAATTATATTTGTAATGCCACCAAAAGATACAACTTTTGCTTTGAGATTGACGCTACCGAAGTTACAAACTAGGGTATCTTTCAATGTTGGACGCCTATGAAAAGTAGTCAATGGTTTCTTAACATCTATCTTAAAATTGAGTCTTCTTCTACTATGCACCAATGATTCTTAATAACTCTTTTAATTATTTCTGCTTGTGGGCTAAATGGAAAAGGTACATCACTTTCCCTTTTCTGTTTTCCTCATTTTTCTATGGGCCTGTCTTGTGAAAGGCCTCTTGCCCTCAACCAAGCTTTATCAATCACTTTTTGGGGCGTCTGTTTGGAAAATGCATCACCTGAACAGTGTACACTTTGTAACTGGACAAATTGATCATATGGCATAGCTGTTTTCACATGGCATGGATGAAAACTATCATATCTCATATGAACATTTGTTGCAGTCCGTTTTCTATATCCTGTTGGCTCTAGAACTCCATCTACAGCCCAAAAAAAGCATTTTTTTGGGAGTAAATGAATCTCTCTTCAAAGACAGCACTGAATATGTTGGCAAACGTACATGCTACTGGCATTCCCATCACAGTTCCGTTAATTTGAATATACCATTCGCCAGTAAACAGAAAAACATTATGTGTCAACACAAATTTCAAAACATCACCCACAAAGCCAACACATTCTTCTCTGTTATCGTTTTTTTAAAGGGCCTCTTTCACAGCTTCTATCCCCAGGTCTTGTGGTATACACATATAGAGACTTTCAACATCTACCAATGCCAGGAAAAAAATTGTCTTCCCATTGAACATCTCATAAAGCTCTCAAGAACTCATCTGTATCTTTTAAATATGATGGAATACGCTACAAAATTGGGCAAAGTAATCAATTAATATACTTAGACAAGGGTTAAATTAAAGAGCCTACTCCACTTATAATAGAGCATCCTGGGGGATCTTTTAGTGCCTTGTGCACCTTCTAAGAATAATATTTCTGCCAATTTTTTTTTAGGGAGAACATAGGCACTATATCTGAAAATTGTCTATGGGCTTCTTTCTTGTAAGTCTCTAGTCATCAACACAGTATTTCTGCCCTTATCTGTTTCTTTATAATTAAGTTAGGGACCAACTTTAACCATCTTAATGTCTTTTGTTCTTAGTCTATTAGATTACTCTTCCCTTCCTCATTTAGGAGGGCTTTAACCTTTCTTTTAACTTGCTCTGCAAAAATCTCAATGGTACCTCCAAATGCTTGTGGGGGAACAAAAGCTGATTTCACCCATTACCTTTATGCATTAATTGATCTTCACTTAATTCATCACCCACAAATTCTACCAAGGTGTATAAACATTCCTGCTCAGCCTGGTTAAAATTTGTCTCCACAATACAGTCTTCATCCAGATCCTAGTCTGGTAAATTTATAACATTAATCTCATTAGTTATTTTACTCACAACTACCTTCTCCAAGAGACCTATTTCTTCTTCTGGCCCTGAATTTCCCTTTTCTTCCTCTGCTGTTTTCCTATTCTTGTTGAATGCCTATATGTATATCTGTATGTATTATGTTTTTGTGCTTATTTTTGCATTTGTACATATTCATAATACATATTGTGAGTTGTATAGCATTTTGCAATATAAAGGAGTCCATTTTGTTCAATTATCATTTATTTATTGACTTCCTATAAGATCTTTGTTATGACTCAATCCTAGAGCACTGATATTGGAAATATCAGCTGCAGAGGCTTACCTTTTTCACATGCATTTTGCCCATATCTTTTAAACAGATCACAATATATGCATCACATGTCTTTGAATAAATGCCAGAAACAACCACAGGGATGATAGCAGAACTGTTTTGAGTACTGTTGTTTGCATTCTTCTATAGTGGCTGCTCCACTGATTCTGGTGCAGTTGAAATTTTTTCTTACTCCTATCATTCCTGAGAAATTATGTCCATTAGTTGCAGCATAATTATGCTGTCTACTGTCAGGGACACACCTGACAGTAGAGTATAATTGTGCTGTTGCTGACAGAAACAATTTCTTGTGAATAGTGAGAGCTAGAGAAAAAATCTTATTGCCCCACAACCAGTACAATGGCACATATTGAAGGATGCAATAAGTTGGCAACTTGGCATTGGTGGAGGTGGTTAAAGGTTCTGTCTGTCTTCTTCAATCACATATCACATAATGCTGACAGTCAATATCAATCACAGGAAGCTCATATCATTCATTGGTTTAGCCTATTACAAGACCTACAAGTGATACAGTAGTGCTATTGTCAAGAAATTTCCTCCTTCACAACGTCTACTTTGAGGCTCTTTTTAGAAACCCCATAGTGAATATGTGGGAATTTAGAAGGAATGCCAAGTGCAAAATAGTTCAGTGTAACTGCATTAATAACTTGCTCATTGTTGACCTTTAGTTATTAAGTGTATTGCTTGGAAAAAGTTGAATGAAAGTTCTCTGACACAGTGAAGTTAAAATGTTAAACATTGCTACATATGTAAACGCTTTGCAAGGGGCATGGTTTTGAGGAATGTCTGGTGTGGTATGTTCCCTGGTAAATATGTACTGGAGGGAAGGGGGGAGGGGGCCAGCACACCACTCTACCATAGCCAGTTTGTTCAAATATGGAGTTAGCAAAGGCAAACAGTCTCTTTGCGGTAAAGCAATATGGAGTCATGATTGGTTTTGCTGTGCATTTTTGCATGCCATTATTTATTGAGATGAGGGGATAGTCATCCATTTCTTTGGAGAATAAAATAAATTAAGTAATTAATTAATTTTAGACAATTTGTAATGGAACATAGGAACATATTCTTTCAAGAACTACAGTTGAATAAAACTTGGTATGTGATAATTTTGGTGATATAAAATGTAAATCTCTGATGATGATGAATGTTCATCTTCATACATCTTTAAAAGCATCTTGTCATATTAAACATACAGTCTGATCTGAAGGCAGCATGTTATAAAGAAGGGGGAGCTGAGCAGGTTGATATAAATTTTGTTGAAAAATCTACATTATAAAGTATACCCTATTGATTTAAATCCCTGTTTACTCTAGGCTAAGGCGTCCAGTGTTCAGTGCTACTCATTGACTGACAGCTATCTCTGTATGCATATACTTAATAATGTTAACAAGCAATAATGTCCTTAGGACCACCCACTAGACTCATAAGCTCAGAATGATCAAAAGTTTAAACACATAATGTTTAATTATTTCTTTTTCTAAAGTATGATATATTAGTATACTCAGTTCACCTTGCTCTATTGCATGCTGCCTGCAAATCAGACTGTATTTGTCATGTGACAGGTTTCCTGTAATGGTCTATTATTAACTTGCAGCAAGTTTTTATACTGTATGTTTGTGTAGATACATCTATTTCTTCAGTGATAACCACAAGCAATTTCCTGATCATAAATTGCATATAATCATATTCAACATGCATAATTGCTGAAGCTCTAATGTCCTGTGGCGTTAATGGTTTTGTAAAATAAGCTGTGTCAGGGTATCCTCCTAGATTAACATAGTTAAATATCTAACAAACACCCTCCTTTCACTATTATTTAGAATATTTGCTGTATATCGAATGAGAAATTCTATGTTAAATTCAATGTAAAACTTCTATCTTTTTAGTGTTGAAAGTTTTAACAGAAAGATGTGTCTGTGTGAAAATGTCCTCTTAAGAAACATTCAATTTTCTTTTTACATTGTTATCCAACTACTTCTGTTTCTAGAGCTAAATATTTTATTCCATACATATGAATGAAAATGTTTCTGCAGCATGTGTATGGATCTGCAAGCCCCATTTAGATGTACTGAATTGAACAGAATTTTTTGCACAAGTTTGCAGCTTGTGAATATACCCCTATGTGTCAACCCCAGGGCTAAAAAAGGTGAGTCTGTCTACCAGGGCACTGATAACTAATAAACCTTGCATTTCTTTGTGTCATGGCTGCAACATAATGCGACTTCTTTTCGGACGTGCGATGAGGTTGAGAGCTTTTCCAGTCCAATGTGAAATATGTAGACAGCTATTTTTTTTTCAGCAATAGATTTGTGAGGCAAATAAGTGGCCATACCAATTTTGTATATACCTATAAATTTAATATTATGAGGTTTTTTTTAACGTGAAATAATCAAGAAATTATTTTTAAAGAGGTTGTTCGAAAACCTATTTTTTATTTGTATATATTAATAATGTCTGGCATCTTGATCAAAAATGTGATATCTTGTAATTGCTGAAAATGGGCTGTGAGGTCCATGATGTAGCCTTATGATCCCTGGAACTGATATCACGTACTGAATATCACCCCACTAACTTTTGTGGCTTACTTTCAACCACTTCCCTTATGTGGGTTAGCCTTTGTATGCCTACTCTGCCCCTAACCTCCTAGTGGTGAATCAGATTTATTTGCAGTATACATGGCATTTTAGTATGTTTTTTTTGGATTGTGAATGATTGTGTTGGGACGCACCCCTTTGCAGGGCCGGCATTAGGGAGCGGGGCAAACTGGGCAGCTGTCCAGGGCCCCAAATCCCAGAGGGGCCCCCAGTGGATCCGGGACACCCGACGTTTCACTTGGTGCCTCCGATCCTGAGAGCACCACTTTCAACTGAAGCGGAGTCCTCTCAGGACTCCAATCCAGTTGAAACCTGACACCTATGACAGAGCATGGGGATCTATTCTCCATGCTCTGTCATACTGTAAGCCACAGTATAGTGAGCACCTAACGTCTTGACTCATGCCGCACGATGACGTCACTGCATCGCGCAGCCTGTGCCAGACCTCTTCTGGAGCAGGGAACATTCCATCAGCTTCAGTTGTTACGGGATCAGGTTAGGTGAGTATAAGATTTTTATTATTTTTCTGGAGGACAGAGGGTAATTAAAGCTGAAAAGGGGCTCTGTAACTAATAAGAGGCACTATAATAAGGGAGCATTAGAACTGAAGGGGAAACTATAATAAGGAAAAAAGGGGAGACTAGAATTAATAAGGTGAAACTATAATAAAGGGAATTAATAAGAAGGCACTATAATAAGGGGGAAATAGAAAGGGGATTATAATAAGGGGGAACTAATAAGAAGGCACTATAATAAGGGGAAACTAATAAGTGGCACCATAATAAGGGGGCACTATAGCAAGGGGGAACTAATAAGAAGGTACTATAATATGGGGGAACTAATAAGGAGTTATATAAAAAGGGGAAACTAACAAAGGACACCATAATAAGGGGGAATTAATAAGGGGGCACTATAATAAGGGGGAACTAATAAGAAGGTACTATAATAAGGGGGAACTAATAAGGTGCACCATAATAAGGGGGAACTAATAAGGGGGCACTTATAATAAGGGGGAACTAAAACTAATAAGGGGGCTCTATAACAAAAGGTACTATAGCTAATAAGCTCTACTTTATGAGGAGATACTATTATCTATTAGGTGGCACAAAGTGGATCATTATTATTCTGTGGAGGAACAAAGAGGGTTGTACTGTTTACAAAAAGGAAGAGTTATTATTATTATTATTAATAATAATAATAATAATAATAATAATAATAATTAATAATATCCCCTTTCTGCCCCAAAGCAGTAATAATCCATTTTTGCCCCCACATAATTATAATAATGCCCACCTTTATTATTTTGTAAAGGACACAAAGGTGGACATTGTTACTGTGTAGTGGGCAGAGAGGGACATTATTACTTTGCAGGGGCATGACGGTGGGAATTATTTCTATGGGCATCGTTAGTGTGCGGGGTCACAGAGGGGAGCTTTAATACCATGGGAGACATTACTAAATCATTATTTTAATTATATAATCAAATTTGATCATAATAAAAGTGTGTGGTCACCATTATTCTATTGAGTACAAAAGTTGGCACTATTACTGTGGCATATTGCTACTGTCTACAGCACGACTAATGTTTTGCTCAAAATATGAGGCACTATATGTTATTAGGGGCAACAGAGCATCTGTGTAGAAGAGGTATCTGTCACTGTATTGTGGTAATATTGTTTTTTGTACAGTGGCAGTAACAGTATGGTGGTATTATTAAGGCTATGTCCACACTAGCGTTCATTCTCTGTTCGGTTTTCCGTCCCCGAATCCGCTTAAAAAATGCAAAGAGAAAAGTCCTGCCTTGTATAGAGGTATTATTGGTAACATTAGTGCATAGTGTGTTTTGTTCCATAACAATATGGACATAATATTTACATTTGGTTTTTGTATAGCATTATTATTCAATAAAGATATACATCTTATTAGAGCCTAGCGAATACCCTAGTACTAGAAATGAATTCAGCAGCACTCTGCACAGTGTGTACCAACTGAATGCATTTCTTTTGTTGGATTAATATGTGAGATTTTGGGGCCCCACTTTTAATTTTGCCCAGGGCCACACTTTGTCTAAAACTGGCCCTGCCCCTTTGACAAGAGAAATTGTAACACTGAGTTATCAATTTATTCATATATTTCTAGGAGGAATAACACAGGAGGAATGCCACAACACAAAGTGCTAAAAAAGATGCCTTGAATTTTTTAAAGGGAAATACAGTTATTGAACACAGATATGTTGGAAGTCGTGACGTGCCACTTAAGAAAAGCAAGGAAATACGATTAGGTAGATCAGTAAAACTAAAGAAACACATTTTCATAATCATATGAAACCATACACCTTTCATCCTTATAATATCCATAAAATGGTCAAATGTTGGTCTTGCAGTTTTGTAATATTTGAAATTATTCTTAGAGAAGAAACTTGTCCTTCAGTATGTGTTTATTTATTTTCTTTGGAAAATGAAAACCATAGATGGTAACAGGAAATGTCTAATGGTTACATTAAAGTACTAACAGCAGGACATTTTCTTCTGGATAAAATAAAGTGATGGGAAAACAACCATCCGCACATTAGTGGAATGAATTAACTGATTAGCTGCCACTGTTGCTAATTTATTTTTAATGAAGGTTTCTTTAACTAGTGAATTACTTGTTATAACCTAATTGAAGTGCATTTTCCAATTTTCCGCTACATATAATCTTACTGTCAAGTAAGTGCAACAGATATATTTTCATACTATGAAGAGATTATTTGCTTTTCTGGCCAAAAAGTACATGAAACACACTGAATGAAGGTGCATTACATACTTATTGGGTAAATTAAATATGTAGCTTCCATTAAATTTATACATAAGAAGCTATATATGTATATATATATATGTGTGTGTGTGTGTGTATATATATATATATATATATATATATATGTATATATATACTGTATATATATATGATGAAGATATGAAGATAAGCTACACTACTTTCCCCACTTATTACACGCTCTACCTTAGCCCTTTCAATCCCTTTTTATATGCTCAATTCATTGGTAAGGCTGGATTCACATCTGCGATCGCTGACCGTTCGGGGAGTCTGTTCCCCATTCCGCTTGAAAATGCGGAGAGAAAAGTCCTGCAAGCAGATTGGGTTTTTCTTTTTTGGGTCCCCAAGTGGGCCCGAAGAACGGAAACCCCAACACAGGAGTGAACCTGTGTAAATTCCATCTTGATAGAGGAGATGAGTTGGATTTTCAGCTTCACTGTTGAATCAGGTTACAGCCGCTTCAAATAGAAGTCTATAGAGGGGGAGTCACTGTCTCAATCCAGCACTGTATTCCCAGATGCAGTATTCAGTACTGCTGCACAATATACAACTAGAGATGGAGACTGCAGAATGGAAAAGTGTGATAAATGCAAAATACAAAGCATATACTGGTCAGGAAAAGTGTTTTTCCTCAAATACACCTAAAATGCACCTAAAATAAAAGATACAGTGCAAAATAAAATAAGTGTATACTGCTTTACTTGGCTTTGATGTACAATATGGAGACTAGTTGAATAAGTTAATGCTGGCCATTCACAATAAAGTTAGATGACCCTTCAGAGGGCGCAGACTCGTGAGGAGCTCCGTACTCACCTAAAAACGTTTTTCGAACTTAATCTGGGTTCTGTATCTTCCGTGGCGACGTTGTGGAAGGCCCATAAAGCTGTGATGAGGGGACATTGTATTGCCCTGGGCACCCGGCTAAAACGGGATGCTAATTCTCCGTCTACAAAATGCAGAGACTCGCATGGCGTCTAGCCCGTCGCGGGCCCTCCTTAAAACCTTGATAGATCTTCGGGCCCAGATTAGGGAGACCCTTCTTCAAAAGACCACCAAGTTACTGCTTTACACCAGACAGCGGTACTATGATAGGGCCAACAAACCCCATAAGCTTTTGGCTAGTCAACTACGAGACCGAACGGAAAGGGGGTCGGCTTATGCGCTGCAGCGATCTGACGGGGCCGTTGTGTACGACCCTAGTGGGATTATGCGTCTATTTCATGCCTTTTACTCAGACCTATACTCCCTCCCATCGGACTTACCCCCCTGATCCTGAAGACTTCCTGTCTTCCTGTAATTTGCCTGTCCTTTCCCCGGAAGACCTTGCTCTTCTTAATAAACCTGTTACGACGGACGAGGTCTCCCAAATTCTCCAAGAACTCCCTAATGGGAAATCACCTGGCCCTGACGGCCTCACCTACCTATATTACAAGGTATTTGGGGCGGAACTGATCCCACATCTTGTTTCTCTATTTACGGCCTTTTTGTCGGGCGAACCAATCCCTGATTCTATTTCACACTCTTTTTTAACCCTCATCCTGAAACCTGATAAGGACCACCTTGATTGCAGGAATTACAGGCCCATATCACTTCTGAATACGGATCTCAAGCTGTTTGCCAAGATTCTGGCGTCCAGACTTAACATGTGCCTCCCCTCCCTGATCCATAAAGATTAGGTAGGATTTGTACCTTGCCACCAGGGAGGTGATAATACCAGGAGAACCATCGATCTTATAGACGTGGCATCTCGCTCTGGTTCCGAACTCTTGGTACTCAGCTTGGACGCGGAAAAGGCGTTTGATCATCTGGGATGGCCCTTTTTATTTGAGACCCTGGCCACGTTTGGCTTTGCCGGTCCCTTCTTGACAGCAATCAAGGGTCTTTACTCCTCCCCGTCAGCAACCGTCAAGCTTCCTCACGCCTCCCCCGTTTCGTCTGCACAATGGCACAATGGTTGCCCTCTATCTCCTCTTCTTTTTGTACTCTGTATTGAGCCACTGGCGGCGGCCATCCATCTGAGCCCCGATATAGGGGTTCGTGTACGAAATCGAGAATTCAAGATTTCCCTGTTCGTGGATGATATCCTCCTGACCCTTACTAACCCCCATGTATCCCTTCCCAACCTCCATGGCCTCCTTTCCCGCTTTGGTCGTCTGTCTGGTTATAAGGTCAATACTTCAAAGACAGAGGCCCTACCTATTCGAATTCCCCCATCTAGCTTGGCTGGCCTTCAGGCCGCCTTTCGGTATAGATGGCAGTCCTCATCGCTAAAATACTTGGGCATATATTTAACTGGATCCTTTTCCCAATTATACCAGGCAAATTTCCCCTCCCTTTTTAGACACATTCGGGCCCTCCTTACTAAGTGGTTGGTACTGCCTCTGTCTCTCTTTGGCCGGATCAACGCAGTGAAGATGTCTATCCTGCCTAAGCTGCTTTATTATTTTGAGACCCTCGCAGTCCCGGTGCCCCTTAGGGACCTCTTGGCGCTGCAGGGCTCAATCCTCCGATTTGTTTGGGCTGGAGGGAGACACAGGCTTTCTAGGCAGCTTATGATGACCCCTAGGGAAAGAGGTGGCCTTTCTCTCCCCAATTTAGTTTTATACACTGGGCGGCCCACCTACGCAGGGTCCCGGCTTGGTCCACCCTCCAGGCTTACTCTAAGTGGATGGAGATGGAGAAGCTGTGGCTTGCTCCGCAACATCCTAATTCCCTGCTTTGGACTAGTCCTCATTCCCCCCCCGGGAGTGCCTTGTTAGGCCCTATGGCACTCACGAGAGATATTTGGCGCACATGTGTACCCCGTTTCCCTCTCTCCTCCTCATGTTCCTCCATGACCGCTTTCCTTCTTCACCCTAATTACCCGCCTGGACTCACTGAACCGGTAGCGGGTCCTTGGCTGAGAGCGGGCCTTTTTCGGTACGCTGACATCATTGATTGTAGGACCCGGGCTCTTTTACCATTTGCTGATCTTCAGTCCGGATTTGGCCTGCCCCAGTCCAGTGAGTTCACGTATATCCAGGTCTCCCATCTGGCCTCCTCTATTTTTCAAGGCCCTACAGCACCCATCCCTACGCTTTTTGAGAAACTCTGTAAAACGGGTGTTGGGACAACAGGGCTTATTTCTGATATATACCACCTTCTTTCGAATCCCACCCCAGATGTTTTGCCCCAACATACTTATATGTCACGGTGGGAGGCCTATTTGGGGATACCCATCTCGAGTAACAATTGGTCCCTCATATGGAGTAGAGCACCCAGGACTTCTAGATGTGTTACACAAAAAGAAAATATTTTTAAGATGTTGATGCATTGGTATCATACCCCAGCTGCACTTCACTCTTTTGACAAGAATGTCCCGGACTGCTGCTGGCGGTGTGGCACCCGCCCCGCACATATTTTCCATCTCTTTTGGAACTGCCCCCTGCTCCAGCCTTATTGGCACCAGGTTCGGGGTCTCCTGGAAGGGGTCCTGGGTGTTAGCCTTCCCCTGTCCCCTAGGACTTACCTTCTCAACCTCCCCCCCTGATACTTTGCGCAGGCCCGCTCTCCAGCTCCTGTTACTCCTCCTTACCTCCGCTAGATGTCTGATTGCTAAACACTGGCGGCAACCAGCTCCCCCGGCCCTGGAGGAGTTATACGCTAGGATAAAAGATGCGCACTCCCTGGAGTACCTGACGGCCCTTCTTAATAATGAGGAGGAGAGGTTCTGCCTGATCTGGAAACCGTGGGATGAGTTCTGGGCGGCCCGGCCTCTCTGATCTGGCTGCTGTGTGGCCCCTTACTTCCTGGATGTTCTTCTGTCACCCTTCTGTCCTCCTTTCTTGTCTACCCCTGTTTGTTGTCGGATTCCTTGGCCTTTATGGGGCCATTTCTGGCCAGTTTGTTTAAAGCCTGGTAATTTATTGAGAATGCTGAGTAATCCCCGTCTGTCCTATGTTTGTTACCTTCAGTTATCTTATTTTTCTTGTATATTGTTATTTTCTCTGTATGACAAAAACCTTTTAAAATAAACAGTTGAAAAAAAAAAAAAAAGTTAGATGATCCTGGTGTTTTTTTGAGCACTGGCATGGTTTTGTGTGTATGGGACCTTCCTGACTCTCCCCTTATGCTCTATTCACATGTATGAGCTAAGTCTTGCTCCAGTTTTTCACAGATCTGTGTGTTATCCTTTTCTTTCACAGACCCATTCTCCTCAGACAGCACAGAGCATGTTTTCAGAGTCCATTTGTCCAGATGAGAGGCAGAATACTGTAACCCTTGAAACCACTGTATATTTTCTCAACAGCCTTCCTTACTTGACTACATATTGACTGACCTACAGTTGCTTTTGGCATTGAAAAATTAATGCTCTCCTGTTTCCTAATTTCCTGTTCAGCATGTCTGACAGATCATAAATCTCAATAAATAGAGAAAGGGAGTAGGATTTCTGATAAATAGACCACCAGATATAAAAAAAGATCAAAGTGTTGTCAAAGTGCCAGTGAACCCAGTGGTGTAACTAAAGGATTGTGGGGCCCGGTGCAAACTTTTGTCTGGGGCCCCCTACACCCTTCCTAGAGCAAATTCTTGATAGTGATGGTTACGGGTGCTGCAGCAATATCTCTGATACTTCAAAGGGATACAGCTTTAGTTCTCAAACCTGCAGTTATCAATAATATGGTGAGTGAGCAGTGCAGCGCATGGGATGTAAGCAATACTGGGACAGTATCATATGCTCCACAGTGGGCCCCCATACACAGTATTATATTTTCCACAGTGGCCCTCACACAGTATAATATGCTCCATAGTGGCCCCACACAGTATAATATGCTCCATAGTGGCCCTACACAGTATTATATGCTTCATAGTGGCCTCACATGGTGTTATATGCTCCTTAGTGGCCCCACACAGTATAATATGCTCCATGGTGGCCCTACACAGTATTATATGCTCCACAGTGGGTCCCCACACAGTATATGCACCATCGTGGCCCCACACAGTATTATATGCTCCATAGTGGCCCTACACAGTACTATATGCTCCACACTGCTCCCCCACACAGTATTATATACTCCATAGTGGTCCCCACACAGAATTATATGCTCCACAGTGGCCCCCACACAGTATTATATGCTCCACAATGGCCCCCCATGCAGCATTATATGCTCCATAGTGGCACCCCACACAGTATAATATGCTCCATAGTGGTCCCACACAGTATTATATGCTCCACAGTGGTCCCCACACAGTATTATACGCTCCACAGTGGCCCCACACATAGTCTAATATGCTCCACAGTGGCTCCCACACAGTATTGTATGCTCCACAGTGGTCCCCACATAGTAATATATGATCAACAGCAGTGGCCCCCTACACAGTATTATATTATATACAGTGGCCCCCACACAGTATTATATTATCCACAGTGGCCCCCACACAGTATTATATTATCCACAGTGGCCCCCACACAGTATTATATGCTCCACAGTGCCCTCCCCTAGAGCTGGTGCTATTATTATACTTTGTGGTCTCCTCACACACCAGAGTATACTAAGTAGAAGCCCAGGGAAAGTGATTAAAAATAACAAACACTTATACTCACCTTATCTCACCTCTCCTGGGCATCCTTGCTCCGCCCAGCAGTCTGCAGCATCTTCCTTGGTCCTCTTCTGTCTGGCGACAGAGCTTTTGTGCTCCAGACTTCAATACTGTGGCCTGTAATTGGGCTTCAGCGGTCATGTGGGGGTACAATGACATCATTACGCGTGACCTGAGTCACTGGCAGGAAGAGCCTCGTAGCGGATGCGGAGCCCAGGACAGGTGAGTCTAAGTATTTTTTTTATTTTATTCACCTGGCATCTATTGGACGGGTCCTTTTCCATTAACAATATGTATAGTGGTCAGGGAACCAGGCTTTCCCTGACCACTATCATGGTGGTCTGGGGCCCTGACCTCTCGTTATGCCACTGTGTGAACCCCCTCCCTACACTGGCCCTATAGCTGTTACCTACCCTGCCTCAACTGTAACTGTACCACTGAACCAGAAATGTATATCTATCTTATATCCTGTGCATATGTTGAAAAATCATGCTTGACCATAATTACAGGGTTTCATATTGAAACATCTACCAAACTTTGCACCCATATTTGAAATTATTGGTTTGCTATGAGTGCACAGTAGCAAAATATAACTTGACACATGACATATTCAATTTTATGCTGACACTATTTACCCCAACTTGTAATTGGGTCAGAGCACCTTTTAATAACTCCTAGATCTCATGACCAGGTCAGTCTGGGAAAAAAGCCAGTAGTCTTGAAGCCCTACTCCTTGTAAATCACAATACCCATGATGCTTTACGTCCTACAGATACTTATCTTTCAGATATATAACACGTAATGTGATAAAAGTATTGTTAAATAGCAGTGCTCTGCTTAATGTTTTGCTCTCTTTTTTAATTGTAATGCTCATTTGCCATTTGAGTTTCAACTGTAAATTGCTGAATTATTTTAACACTGAATAGACCAGCCTTGGATTAATAAATGAAGAGAAAATTTTGCATTCAATAGGCTTTTAAGAGTATTTTATTATTTGTCGAAAGGGTTTTCTGGAATGATAAGTGTTGGAAAATGTTTGTGATCGGTGTTCTTCGTAATTGTGCTATCAATTCATCCTAATGTGCTGAACGGGCAACGCTTGGTCCAGTGAAAAGATGGGAAATTGCTTAATGGGGCTGGAACTCTGCAATAATCTAAAAAATGCTGTGTGTATGTATTAGTCCTACTTGAAACGGAACAACTAGGAATGTAAGAAATAAACACCATATAACAAGTTGAAGGTTGCTATCTATTCAGTAATTTGTAAAAATGAAGTGAGAGAGAGAAGATAAACTTTCTCATCATTTAGAGTTTAATTACCCTATTTATTGCACAACATATTCAGCGAAAAATCTACTGCATATTAATATTAAAGGGATATAAAATGAAAACCCTGTAATATAAAATATATCATTTCAGATGATGGTATTATAAATAAGTATTTACCCCTTTTCAAATGTCCCCTGTCATTGCAAATTCCACATTGAATAGATTCTGAATATATTATAAAACAACGGGAACCTGAGTTAAGTCACACCTCAGATTCAGTAAATTATTGCAATTAGTTACAGTATACTTTGCATATTTTTAAAGTAAACTCAAAATCAGACTCCTATAATGTAAAGTCCTAAGAAAAGTAGGCAGTGCAAAGAGGCCATATGGCATATGTGTACCTCTCTATGTACAGAGACATTCTTGGGAAAATAAATCTATAGTATGCAACAGAGCTTGCTAGTTCTTTTTCTACTGAATTCGTTTAGAATAAAACAAAAAATACCTCTGTATGAAATAAAAAGCATACAAAGGCATAGCAGTGGCAGTGGTGTAACAATCACAGTCGCAGGGGGTGTGACTGGGCATGAAGGGGTATGGGGCCCCTGGCCAGCTGAAGATGGCCGGGGCCTCAGACCACCATGATAGCGGTCGGGAAAAGCCTGGTTCCCCGACCGCTATACATATTTTTAATGGAAAGGGGCCTGACAGGTGAATATAAGAGTTTGTTATTTTTAATCAGTTTCCCTGGGACTCTACTGATTACTCAGACCCAAGAGTATAATAATAGCACCGAAGCAGAGGGGGGTTCACCTGAAGCAGCTCTAGGGGACCACTGTGAAGCATATTATATTGTGCGGGGTCACTGTGGAGCATATTATACTGTGTGGGGGCCACTGTGGATCATATTATACTGTGTGGGGGACGATATGTAGCATATAATACTGTGTGGGGCCCCTGTGGAGCATATTATACTGTGTAGGGGCCACTGTGGAGCGTATCCTGTGTTGGGCCACTGTGTAGCATACAATACTTTGTGGGGGCCACTGTGGAGCATATTGTACTGTGTTGGGCCATTGTTGAGCATATTATACTGTGTACGCCACTGAGTAGAGGCCTCAATTATTGTTCCCTCTAAGCTGGGTACTCTGAGAAGGACACAGTTAAAAAAATCTACTAATGATGTTAACAAGCCCAAAAGCAGGTTTAGCTGTTTGCAAGGATTGGGATGTTTAACTCTATTATTCCTAGACCACACAGCTTAAAGGGAACAGTGGTCTCAATTACCTTCTTTGAGCCCTAAAAAGACACAGAAAAGATCTGATACATTGTGTTATGCCTAAGGAAGCATTTACCCTCTCTTTGATTTTTCTTGAGTACTTTGGTTATGCTCTACCCGTTACAATCTGTGCTAGACATAACACAGTGTATTGGTATTACCCAGAGTATTCTTTTAACTCTATCACTGTGTAATGGAAGCAGGAATTAAAGAATTGTAGAGCAAAACAGGAGAACTTGGCCTACACCAAGAGAGTTTCTTGATGGTGACCCCCTTAAATTCTCTTTCCCTCAGGTAATTGTCATTTCCCAGTCAAATTCAGCTATATTGTGGTCATTAATTTGAATCCAATAATCTATATTCTATCATATATACACACTAGTATAGAAAATTAGTATCATGCATACAGGATTTTATGTGTTATGTGCTTCTGAACCTTAAATGCACTAAATCAGTGCTGCACACTTCAGTACTCAGCATGTACAAATTATTGCTAAACCTTTACATGTCGAAATATTACTTTTTTTCTTTAGGTTTAAATATGTGCAAATTGTTAGTTTTTATTTTTCGCTGTTTAGTAGTCATGCTAAGGAAAGCTTTTAACACTCTAGGTACCTAGTGTAATGGGCCCTAGCTGTTATAAATGAACTTATTATTTATACTGTATATGTGTTAGATAAGTCACAACATTAAGGTACCTTTATATCATTGATTACAGTTGTCTATTCTGTTTGTATCCATACAGCTGATGGATTTTATAACTACCAAATTAGTACAAAATACCTCGAAATTAGATATACAAAAAGTTGGCCATTAATTTGCTAAATATCGTACTAATGATTTGTAGTTAACTTGTGTCTCATGTGGATTCAACAATTAACAAAGCAATTAGACTGTACACATCAGCAGGCTAGTCACATCTGTTACGGAAATGTCAACATTTTGGTCTATTTGTGATGTCACTCAAGCATTTAATGTCTGACACGCAAACGGAAAGAATAATGACCTTTTCAAGTTTTCATGAGACCTGATTGTTTAAAGGAATTCTATGTGCTTTAATGTAATAATAATGTTGC
The DNA here is from genome assembly GCA_947044405.1 of Leptodactylus fallax. NCBI lineage: Eukaryota > Metazoa > Chordata > Amphibia > Anura > Leptodactylidae > Leptodactylus > Leptodactylus fallax. The sequence goes on along the minus strand of CAMRHE010000051.1, from coordinate 7,125,451 downwards.
CCTTTGTTACTACCTATCGCTGCAAGTGAATATTGCATAAAACAATCATTTGCTACAGTTTCATTCTGTGTGCTTTATTGAATTGTAACTGAATACTAAAAATGTTTTAAAGGCAAAAACAAGGCTCAAATCTAAACTGCCATTTTAATGCAGGTATCTAGCAGTAGCACTAAGATACTAAATACTATACATGATATGTCTAGATGTTTTAATACAACTACAAAGCATAGACTATAGACCAAAGCATAGATTATAGAGCTATATATTTAGTGCAGGCAAATTGGGGGGGGGGGACAAAAATTAGAAAACATGTCAAACATGATCTCATTTTGCACAAGTTGTTGGTGATTATGTAGTTTTGGCCTCTGCTATGGCTCTCATATGGCAGAAGTCCAGTCTGTAGATGGCAGAAGATGGTGGTGGCAGCAGCAACACTCAGCAATGGCACATACCACATGGTTGATGAATATATATATCTCAACTGGGAAAATCCTTTTTGTACTGCTCAGAATGGTTTTGACTTATACAAATAAGTGAAGAAGTGAAAGGAAATGGATTCTTCTAAGTCCAGATGGAAGTTTGCCAGAATAGGCATGTTAGATTGTAATGATTTACTACAAATCAGAAGAGTCCTGATTTCAAGGACTTCAATCGTATTTTGTGAATTGCCCTTATTGCTCACCTAGACTAGAAAAATTAGATAGTGGTGACTGACTACAAATTATATAGACACATATTTTGAGAAGTTAATTTATATTTTTTGTAAATTGCCCCTTTTGCCCTAATTTGCTCTAAATACAACTTCCGCAAATCTTTGCTGATCAGATTTATTCCAGTTGTGAAATAACTGTTCCTGTGATAAAAAAAAAAAAAATTGGTACGTTTTGTTTCTATTAATATTATGAGAAAAATCAGTATACCTGTACTCATTTAGTCAGAATTCTTGATTGTGTATGTGAAATACTGTGGAAGGCGTATTTGTAGGTGCAAACATGTCCACTTTAGCCATTAGTTATCATTGTATTATGCATTGCGCCTCATGCACCGACATACATTGTGCAATATAATTTGGAGGTCAGGAGAGTTTAAATTTTTAATGAGGACATTTCTAAAGTGTTCTAATTTGGAGCCATACTTTGCATAGTGCATTGATTGAGGTAGTAATTAGAAATAGCCTGGCAAGGAAGCTTAAAACATATTCAATCTTTAAGGGTCATTTGTTTAATACCAAAAATGGTTTTATGTCAAGCAATAGACTACAAAATAATTGGGTATTGTAATTGTCGATAGACATAACAAAAATAGAGGTGAAGCCTTAGACGAGGGTAATTAGGGGTATAATAGAATTATAAAGGTTGTGTCATCAATAAATATGGCAATAATTAAATTAAAAATGTGTTGTAGAGTAACATTGTAAGGTATTATTATTTAAAAAAATGCATAAATATTTCAATTATCTGTTTGTTATAGTACCCCCTGGTGCTCAAAATGGGCACATCTACAGAAATTAGTTCCCCCCTCACTGCTTGAACTCTATATCAGGATTTGTACCTTATAACTACTGCTGCGCATACTGGCTTTTCTCTTCGAGAAGCAAAAGGAAAGCCTATGTCCAGAATAAATAGTATCCTTCTATCTTTCACTGAGAATACAACAGAAGCTGTACTGTATTCTCACTAAAATGACATGCACCGACCAATACATTATGAACACCAGGTAGTGCTATTTCAAGCATAGAATTGTGTTATTTCTGTGAGCAAACATTTTTAATAACAGTACTTTTAAAATTTACTCTAAAATGCATATCCACTTTATTGCTATTTGCACTGATGGCACAACAGGTTGAACATAGTGCAGATGCATCGACAACACTAACTTTGGACTATGCTTATAAAACCAAAAGCTAATCCTACAATCTGAGTCATAAACAGAAAGTCTGTATGTGTTTTGTATGGGGAGAGGGGCATAAGCTGCTGACAGAGCTCTGGCTACATCTTATATTTCATGAGAATAAAGGATCAGGCATGTTGAAATCTAGCATGCCCAATCCTACTGTCTCCTGACATCCCTGTTAGAGATTTGGGACACCTACCCTTGTCAATAAGATAATTCCAACCAGTCCCACCAAAATCAACAGCTTTAGCCAACTTCGATTTCCCTACATCAAGTTGTTGTAGAGTGTCTTGTGTAAGCACTACAACTTTCAGAATGCAAAGCACCACAGAAAGACACTCATTTCTGAATGCTGATAAACTGTGATCCCGGCCCTGTGCAGGCTGTAACCCAGGATCAGTATACAGATTAATAATGCAATGTATTTTTAAAGTTAGCCTACTTTTGTGCAAATAATATTTATACAGTATGTACTGTACAGTAATCTGCAAAATCTGTTTAAAGCAGGGAATAGTGTACACATACACAAATATAACTATTTATCTAGATCTGTAATTGATACAGAAATAATACACACTCCACATAAGTACTGTCTATAAGTACTATATTCTTAAGTACTTGACAAACCTTTAAGCACTTAATAAAAGAACTAAAGAGTGGGCATCTTAAAAGATCAATTGACACTGCAAATATAAAAGGTACAAAAACAGGTTGTGAAAAGATAGGAAACAATAACGTTTTCAGTACTGTAATGTATATGTACTGTAACATATACAGAATCTTATATATCAGTTTTATTCCATTGTAGGCAAGGTCTTTGTTTACTCTACATGGGGACACTATAATTTATGCACATGTACGCAAATGTATAACTTTAGTCTTGGACTTTCTTGCGGTACTGAACAAAACCACAGCATGACCTGCATTACATTTTCTGTCACAGTTATAAATCTTTACAATCCAGACAGGTTTGCTGTTGCGTTGAATCGTTTACGAACAATGTAAATGGATTGCTTTGCATCCAACTGCCCAATTGCTGCATAACGAAGAAGCCAATTACATTTTACAGTATGCAATTAAGCAAATGTGCAGAGCAAAAGTGCACGGAAAAAGAGAATGATATTTGTGCCACCAGAATTCTATTTTTTTTAATCAATACAATTCATAAGTTGCTAGAGTTATAGATGGGCTGGGAAATTAGTGCTGAGATGTGTATAAGGTCAGCTCTTAATAATGAAATCAGGTTCGGTCTGATTAAACCATCATGACCTAGTCAGAAAGATCTATTTTCAACAATAATGAGATCTGTTAAATAGGATCAGAGGTCTAAAGTTATATAAATATTTAACATTACAGTAATGAGATATTTTATTAGAGTAAATCCCCACCTGTACAGTGTGTGATATGCTAGAACAACGCTTAGATTTATTAGTCTTGTCAATGCAGTCTTCATGGACTGCAGAATTAAAATGTCCTTCACATTAGCAAGAAATAAAACAATTAAAATTGTACATTTATAGTTTGGAAGATTATTAAATTATACTCACATTAACTACTGCAGCTATTGAAATGTTTCTGCTATTATCTTATAGCATATGATATACAAGCATATATCCATAAATGGAAAACAGAATAATGGTTGCAATTTCAGGAAAGTCTGCCATAGCAAAAATACCCACATAGCCTTCTACCACAAAAGTGCAGAGGTGCTATTAAAGAGCCTGATACTGTCATTTTACAGTGTTGTGATTTTATCATTTGTGTTATTCATTTCCTCTGGATAGCACCACCATATTCTACAATGCTGTATAGAGATTTTCATAACTCACATTGGTACCTGTCCTTATTGGAACTTACAGTCTAAATTCCAATTGTTACAAAGGAAAAATGCAATTAGACAAATGTCCTCCAGGGGTTTTCTTTGACCTGATGGGGGACCTAGTATGTAACAAAAACATACATATAAATAAAATGATAAAAAATATAAATAAGAAAGCCCTAATTGATGCAAATCATTTCCATAACCACCCTGCTCATCCAAGACTATAATCATAACAAAGTGTCCATAATACAATAGTTCACTCACTTTAATACACTATTTGTCACTTTGAAAATGTAAAGAAATACATATATAAATTTACAAATCAAAAAAAAAAATATAAAAGTATTTAAACAGTTAGGGCCATTAAAGAAACACATTCACAAAAACATGTCTGGTTATTAAACTCACTTTTCATGCCTGGTTATTAGCAGGTTAACCAAACTGAAGGTCAGTTAATTGTTCTTAGCACAGAGCCTCCAAAATCCCTAACTATACAACTTGTCACAAACCATTCACAGACTCTCGAATATACAAACTGTATACTGCATATGTCTGTATAGGGGACTCAATGGCGTAAGTAGGAATGGTTGGGCCCCAAGGTGAATGTTTGACATGGGCCCCCCCGAACTGCTGCCCCCTCCAACCCCCCCGGACCGCCCCCTCCAACCTCCCCCCCGCACACACTATTATGCACCATAGTGGCTCCTACACACACTATTATGACCCATAGTAGCCCCTGCACACAGTATTATGCCCCATTGTGGCCCCTGCACACAGTATTAAACCCCATAGTGGCCCCTGCACAAAGTATTGTGCCCCATAATGGCCCCTGCACACAGTATTATCCCCCATTGTGGACCACTCATGAACAATTATTATACCTGGGGAATTTTCAGACCCCAGAGTATAATGATCGGAGACCCAGGGGAGAATACAAACAAAAAAAACAATGTTACCTACCTCTTCCTGGCTCTGATGCACTCCCCGCTACTTCGGCCATCTTAAATGTTATACAAGATCTCGCGTGAGCTTGGCTATCGTCTCGGCGCATAATGATGCAGGCCCGGCCCACAGTGTTTTTTATGTTCCTTCATCTCCCCTGGCCCTCTGATCATTATACTCAGGGGTCTGAGAAGACCCCAGAGTATAGTGATAGCAGTGTTTGTGGGGTTTGTGGCCCGGGGCCTCACTTACCGATCCCCGCTCCTACTCACAGTCACCTCCGCCTCCACAGAATGGGAAGCGCAGGTGGCCATGGGCAGGAGCGGGGATTGGTAAGTAAATAGGGCCCGTTACCTGCTGGGGTTACTCCAGCAGGTAACGGCCTATTAAAAAAAAAAAAAAAAAGCATCCCTCCGGGCCCTGTGGCAGCTGCTACCATTGCTACCCCAGTAGTTACGCCCCTGTAGGGACTTGCTACTAACAGTGCCCTGTGATTCCAGCAGCCACTGCACTGATTGCAACAATGTGTTATCAATAGCGTATACCCATATTAAGTATCTGTTAAGCACACTTTAAATTACCATTGACATACATATATGTTCTTTCTTACCTTTCCTCATGACAGATATTTCTGTCACAAGATAACTAGCTTTTCAGGACAACATGATTTGTGATAGTGTACCACAAAGTGATATGCTATATGTGTCAATGTGCAAGTTTTCTTTGTAAATTATAGCTTGTTGTATTAATGTTGTATTAAATTGTTTTTAAGAGAAATTGGAGCCCTTAACCAAATTTGAGCTAGGTTAAGGGTGAAAAATCTAAACTGCTAAGCTGTAAAGGTTTAAAGTATATTTGGAAAAACTATAAAGATTACAAACTTTTTCAGACGTAGTAAGAACATTATACATTGATTCAATCTGCAGAAAATATTTTTTCTTGTAAAAGGTTAAGTGCACTCTTAAAAGTGCTTTACTGGACTCAGAGTAAAATTGCAGTTTTCCTCCCTACTCCCTCATGTAATTGAATTCAAGGCGCAAAACATAAATTAATGCTTTAGAAACCTTTCAAAAAATAATCGAGGTATGGGAACAATTTTAAGCATGATGCAATTAAATATTTCACAACGTGTGGCATATTTTTTTTAAGTATATTAAACGACACATGTTAACAGTACAAAAAAGCAATGTCAAAGGAAAAAATGAATGCAATATTTAGAAATACTGTAACTTATTTTGAAAAATGCAGATGCTTAGCTGTTAGTAAAACTAAATAATAATGATTATGATAATAATAATAATAATAATAATAATAATAATAATAATAATAATGGTAATACTGATATTTAGACTCTGTACTCTATTTAAACTCTGTACTCTTTCTGTGTCATGCCAGAGCAGGCAAGTGGTCTTATTTGAGCTCGGACATTGGCTGCCTCTGATTCGAGCTCTGAATCACGCCCCACTGTCTGTCACTGCCTTTCTGATATTACAGAGCTTAAATAGCACATCAGACACCTAAACTAACTGCACTTATTGCTCAGGAATGGTAGAGGCCAGAGAAAAAATTCCAACTTAGCTGGATTCAGTGGAACTGTGCCTATTAACAGATGCTAAAAACTAGAATTGGTAGAGGTGGTGAAATGTCCTCTTTAAGATCTGTGCCTCAATTTATTTAATGCAGTAAACCTCTATACGTGTAGATGCCTGGGACTCACGTCTATCAGATATCCTGTAGATAGAGCATAAATGTGGAATACCCCTATAACGTTCTAAAACTGGAAACATTTCCGACAAGGACTTGTATGTAATTGTTCTAAAGTAAAACAAGTGGTTAAAAGCAAAATACAATACACATAAAATGTTTATCCCTGATTCACATGGGTGCAATTTTTTATCTTTTCGGTGGACTTTTCTTCACAAATCTGTGCTTAATACATTGCTTGGCTAGCTATACTTCACACTTGTTTTATGCAGTGAGCAATTAACTTCCCTTCCCTTAGTTATAATTCATAGCTGGTGTGCCCTTTAGGCCTAAGCAAAAATGTTATACTGTAGCTATTTAACATTTCCTAGAAAACAAACCACATCTTGTAATTATGTGTGACAAAATGCTAGCAGTATTACATGCAGATGGAAAATAATTGTTTTTTTTTTTTAAAGTTTAATGCATTGATCTTAATGATGTTACATAGTCACTGGATGTATAGCACATAAAATGCTAATGGTTTATAAATGAAAAAAAGACTGAAATCGAAAACTATATGTCAGTAATATTTTTATCATTTTTATCCATAATGTATGGAAACCTGGAAGCATCATGGAAGAAAATTAACTACACTTGGTAAAAAAATAAATCCAAACCCCTAATATTTATCTATCTGTGGTGTGGTATACTGTATTGTATTTGGACATGGTTATACTTTACTTTACCTATAGTTTGTGATGTTCTAAGTCTTTAGGGTTGTGTTGTATAGAAGAATAAGGCATTGCTGCTATTAAGATATTTTTTCACCCCTTATAGATAGTTGTAGGCCCTTTCTTTTATATGCACAACAGGTTTGTTTATTTCTCACTCTCCAGGTATGCTATAGAAGCTTATGCATTATTCATGAAGATTATCCTTAGCTTGGATTTTTATCTAATGTAAAAAAATATATATATTAAATGTCATATCATTTTTCTTACTTTTCTGACATGAGGTACTTTGTGGAACATACACCATGTTTACAGAGATAGATAGTGGCATAAAACAGAGTCAGAAGTGGGGGATGTTATTGTAAAAAATGTCCTACGAGTCCTTTATTTTACATAAGATAAAATATATTCAAGCAACCCAACCTTCAAAATGAATCATATTAAAATTATATTTCTACCAAACTGAATGTCATACAATAATAATGATTTAAATTACAATCATTGTCTTGCCCTTTAGAACCTTTTACCGAAGTACAAAAAGAGTAATAACTAGACAAACGGATGAGAACTAAAATATTAATACTGACATGCTGGACCAGTGATAATAAATACATCCCTGGAATTGGAAGGGCATAATCTCACCAGTTTTTCTATTTTTTCACATGTGATAGTATCAGTCATTGTGGCCTTTGGTTTGCTGTTTATTTCTCCTGGCATACTCTTGATTTCTCATTGGAGATGGAAATCTGAGTACATCTTTCTCAATCTCAGCAGCTTTCTCTCTGTCTTGATGGAATAATGAAATTTATTTATTATTCAGCCTTTTCAAAAACTATATATTGACATGTCATTGGCCTGCACAGAGACGCAGAATTTATATCTGAGAGACAAAGGTCACATTGAGCCTCAGTGTTTAACCTTCTTCAAGATAAAAAAGAGACCTTTAACTAAATGTTTCTGTAAAAGCAATTCATTTATCACAGGACAGTTTTACTTTAACTCGCTCACTGCCAAACTGCATTAGAGAATTATATACTGGTGGGAGAACAAAATGAGTCACAGTTAATGTAAAAAGCTCTTTAGAGGCATTTTAATGAAATATAATGGAAAACCGCATGAAGAGCAATTACCAGAAATGCTCCCTTATGCCACAAGGTTGATGTCATAACAATATGCATGGCTTCACAGCCATTTTCTTGCCCTGTAAAACAGAACGGAGCATTTTAGACAACTGTGAAGTAAAAGGACAATACCCAAATACTGGTATTTACAATGCTGAAGCTGGGGAAAACTCTGCGCACCCTAAAGTATTTTCTATGTAATAGACCAAATTGGAAATTTTAGACTAATGAATTCAGTAGCAATGTCTATTCTGGTTCCTAAGATGCAAGCCTAGGACTGTAATTTTTTATTAGGAAAAAGAGTTGGGTGCTGTAACGTCTCTGCCTGTTCAGGTCTCTGCACCACCCTCCGCCCGCACATGGCGGTGCAGGAGGCGTGCTCAGTTTGATTCCCTGTTTAAGATTCTTGTTGCTCAGTCTGAACACTGTCCTAGATTATGTAATTGATTTTCTGCCACACCCGTCTCCTTCACCTTGGTTTTCCTCTGCTCCACTAATACTTAATTTTGGCCTTACCTGTGTGATTGACAGTCTATCGTCCTATCAAGTCTGGGGCGGGTTTTTCCTTCCTATTTATTCTTTGCTCACAGTCACACTAGCGCTTGCTATTGCTTCTGCGTACCTGCCTTTACTCCGTGCTGTTTTGTTACCTGTATTCCTATTTCTGATCTCTGGCTTTGTCTGTGACTATTCTTTTGGATTGTGATTTTGTACTGCATTGTTTGACTGTTACCGATCCCTTGGCTAGCTGACCTCCCTTTTTTGTTTGTCTTTTCTGTGTTCTTTGTTGTCACCTATATTAGGAAGGGACTGATCGACCGATTTCTGGTTGTTGCCTAGGACAGACCGGGCAAGTTAGCAAGGGACAGCGGGGAGGGGGGTCAGCTTTAGGGCTCACTGTCTTGTTGTGCCCCTCCCCCCAGGGTTCTGCAGCAGCACTGGGGAATTGCTCAACTGGCAATTCCCTTACAGGTGCCTAGAGAAAATGCACCTCTTGTTCCCAGTCAGGGCTAAATTGTAAGAAATTACTGTCATTTTTCAACATTTAAAGTAAGTGCCCTATCTGAGAGCAGTATATTGTAAAGGGAGTGATTCTGTGCTTCATATATATATATATATATATATATATATATATATATATATATTGATAAGTGAAAAGCAGAGTAACCCCTCATTCTCCTCATTCACACAACTGAGTTTCACCCGTGGTCCATGTGCGTGCCAGATTTACCAGCCTAAACATCAATAGTTATCTATTATGCTAAGAGTCTGCATCCCAGCAACATAGTATCCTGTACTATAATCACTACGGGATAGTATGTCACTGGGAGACAGGGACTACTTGCAGCATAGATAACTATAACGCTAGGAGTCCCTTTCTTGACGTGATGTTCAGGCCGGTAAATCCGGAACACACAGATCGCACTTCATGGGTGAAACTTGGTCTTGTGAATGCATGGCAGAACTTCAGATAATTGGTTGCTTGCACTTTATTAGTATGTAAAACCAGAAAGCTGTCAATCAACCTGTATGAGCTGGATAATAAGGACTCTCATTGTGTCACTTGGAGTCCTCTCAGAATTAACTCAGCTTTCTACTCACAGAGCTCAGCTTCTCTCTCAGCATAAATCCCATGAAAAGTTCACTTTAAAAACTTGTTATTGTTATTAAAAAAAAACATTATGTAGTTGTATGTGTAGATAGTCACTGTAATGGCAGAATTTCTAATTTGGCAGTATAAAACACAGCCATTATGCACTGATTTAAGTCATAAGTATTAGTATATCAGCAAGCTACAAAGATTTGTCTAATAGTGAAAGAATCAATTAAGTTTAGGCTACTGCTTATTAACAAAATTACCTTATAGTATCAAAATCAGAATCAATCTATCTATCTATCTATCTATCTATCTATCTACAGTATCTATCTACAGTATCTATCTACAGTATCTATCTATCTATCTATCTACTTATCATTTGAATTTATATAAAACACTGAATAACCTACAACTGTGTTTTATTGTAAGCAAAGTGCAAGTGCTGGAGCCCCCTCAGCGGCATGTTCATTTTTCACAGGACTTCCTTATAATTAGTTCTCCTGATTCATCTTGATTGTTTGATTAGCTATGTGAGAGTGAAGTACAAGCCTACCAATTAATCAAGGCGTTCTAGGAGAAGTGAAAAGCATCACTCAATATGGCATTATTAATTCACAGTGGTATGGAAAGACCACCTCAGTAGATAAATACATAGGTCAGGATATTTCCAGAAGGAAGCTTGCGACAAGAAACTGTAATAAAAGAGCAGAACATTGTAGTACCGCTTAAAAAGCCATGCATTTTTTTTTTTATAAAAACTAAAAATATTGTAAATTTACATTGCATCTGTATTAACATTAATTTTATATTATATTATGATAATTTGTTTAATGTAATTTAGGCTGAGGCCCCACATTGCGGAAACGCAGCTTTTTTTTGTTGCAGATTTTGCTGCTTTTTTGAGTCAAAGTCAAGAATGGCTACAAAAGGAATGGGAATTACATAGGAAGAACTTATACTTCTATCTTCTGCTCAGCAAAATCTGCAATAAAAAAAAAGCTACAACATGGGGCGTCAGCTTTAAAGTCAAAATTTATCAAACTCTTTGATTTACTACAGTACATTATTTTAAGGCTGGGTCTGCCTAATACAATGTAATGGAGGCTAAAAGTAAGTGCAACACCACTCTGTATTTTGTACTTTATCATTTCTAATATATCTTTATCCATATCCATATCTATATCCACAGCTTTAGACCAGGGCCCCACGTGGTGTAAACACCGCAGTTTGCCCGCGGTGGAAACGCTGGGAAAAAAATGTGGTGTCTTACAGTCACAGTAAAGTGGATGGGATTCTAGCAAATCCCATCCCCACTTTGTGGGAAAATACATGTAGTGGACTCACTGTGGTTTCCAAAACCGTCACAGTTTTAGAAATCCCAGCATGTCAATTATACCTACGGAAACGCTGGCAGTTTCCTTATAGGTATAATTGAAGCAGAAAGTCCACAGAGGAAACCTCTGCAAACTTTCTGTGAAAGGACTGTGGGAAAAACTGTGATGAATTCCCGCCATGGTTTTTCCCGCAACACTTTTTGGTGCATGAAGCTAAGTGGGGCCTTAGCTTTAAATTTCTTTCACATAGATTTAAATGACTAATTACAATTTTAGCTACATTCAGTTGTCAATAGCAGGAGTTTGAACTCAATAAAAAAAATCTCAGGGGCTACCTTGTTTTGCTTTAGTCAGTCAGGATTGTATTAGTCAGGGTTTACAATTGTTTTTGCCTAAAAAAAGCTCACAATCAAAGTTATGTAGAGAAGGGGTAAGCAGGAGCCCAGTAAGAAAGCAGAGATATAGACGCACCACAAACTACAGGAGGAAACAGTTTTATATATCACTTCAACAGTTTTATGCACATTACTGTATACTGGTCAGTACTTCTCTTTAAATTTCTGTAATCCTTTTGTTGCTTCTGAGCATGAGAGAGTTAAGTGAACAGGTTCCCCTCTACTGTTTGTGTATTGACTTTGGGGGACATCATACTGTAGAAGCTAAGCTTCACCCACCAGTTCTGAGTCAACTAAAAGTGAGAGAAGGCCCACATAGTGCAGAAAAACTCACCCCATTCTGAATTACCAGTATACTGTACAGTATAATAAATGATGCTATTATGAAGCACAGTTTGTTCCGCAAAATACAAGCCCTTATGCAACTCTGTGAAAAATAAAAAAGTATGGCTTTGGGAAGGTCGGGAATTCCAAGTAACTGCACATAAGGTAAGCTAGGAATAATTAAAAGTCAATCTGAAATATTATGTTTATTCCTATTGATATTACCAGTATACATAGAATATATTAAAACTGTCTTGAGAATATTTTATAAAAACACAAGCAAAACATATTGTTTATTAGATCCAGAAAATGCATATTCATAAGCTGGTTAATATATATGCTGTGAAGGTTGTGTACAGATGCCCCTCAGTTGCTATTTCTCTCATTAGTATCCCAATTTCAACAGTTCTCAGTCAGTTGACATTGATAGCATGCAGAAAACTTTGCCATCAGTATCATCAGTCTGAAAGGTAATATATTAATAATACCTTCACAGCTAGGCACAACGCAAGAGAGATGTGTGAACTTTTTTTGACAAAATTAAATTGCATTTCAATGACTTTGCAAATGTATCTAATTAAATGAGATAGGTAAAAATGTGTAAATGTTTCATACCCAGTTTACTTGAAGTATTGATAAAATCTTCACTATTATGGTAATTAACATGCCAGACTACATTAAAACACCTACATTTCAAACCATAAAATAGAATGACATTGCCACTAATGTTCCCAGATGTTATTCAATTTATTTTCAATGATCTCATAAATTAGACACTTTTTGTTGCAAAGGACGTTATCCAAGGTTGTTAAAAGGCATTTTGGGGAAATGAACATGGACAAAAAGTTTTCACTATTTCACTTTTTTCGTTATTTTTAATTTAGATATATTTTTACTGAACTACTTTTTACTGAATAACTTTCTGGAATATTGGAATTTTTTAAGGTGATTCCTCAACAACTCAACTCTTTTCTAAAAGAAAGTATCATGTCACATGTATCGATCAGCATGCAGAAAATGTACATGGCAAGAACCCCACCCATGGTGGTCAGTGGCTCCACAACATTTCTTGTAATACCTTAGAGGAGTGTCCGGGATAAAATGATTTTTCTAATCTAAGCTACCCTCACCTACCTTCTAAATTACTTAGGTGTTACCAAAAATCTATATTTACCTAGATCTTCCGCCCCAGGCACATTTTCCAGCACTCCAGCTCTATTGTGCAGGCGTGGGTTGCTGGCAGACATCAAGGAGAGGTGCTGCCACCCGCCCAGAACAAGTGAAGTCCCATGCCAAGAAGATCCTGCTAGTAAGACAGGTAAGTATGATGGGTTGGGGGGGTTGAGTTAGTTTGGGCTAGTAGTGGCCAGTCTAGCTAGAGAAACAGGGAGGGGGTGTGAGTGAGAGAGGGAGGGGAGGGAGTCAGCTTTGAGTGAAGTGCAAGGCATCATGGTAGTTGTAGGAAAGCTACCCATGTAAACAAATGCAGAAGATACCAAGAGCTCACAGAGAAACCCAGAAATCACTCAAAACACTGGTAAAGGTATTTGGTTACATTTATTAACCTATCAATAGCACTAACAGACCTTTTTGAAAAATTATTTTTTGCCAAGAAAACCCCTTTAACATAATGTGGATATTGGCCACTACAGGAGGGTGCAATTTTCTGTTATGTGTGGCTGTCACACAATGGCCGCTATGTCTGACACCACCTTAAATAGTCTAGCTCATGAAATCTCCAACAGTGGAGGTTGCCACTGGCTCCACGTATAATATATTGACATATGCTATTCTAGTTTTTCAAAATGTAAGGCTTGCCATGTAATACTGTACATGGTTAGACCAAATCTGCCAGAAGAGAATCCATTATTTTAATGGTTTTCTGCTCCAGCTAATAAAGGTGGATTCCAAGTGAGGGCCCTCATCTATGGTATCCATATTACTGTTTATTACCTTCCCTGCCATCCCGATCGCTGTATACAGCGCTATGGGCGCCGCCATCTTGCGGCTCCCCTCTGACCCGGCGGTCACATGATCCGCCGGGATCAGAGTCTGTAAGAGCTGCTACAGGACCCAGATCAGCTCTATAGTAATGTGAAGGTAACGTGCAGGAGGCTGTATTCCTCCTGCAACTGGGGCTAAATGTACCAGCCCCAGTTACAGGGAAAACCAGCCTCCCCAACAAAAAAAAGTGATCAGATGTCTCCAAAGGTCTATTATGTCCTTATGGGGATACAATGTAAAAAAATAAATTAAAAAAAAAAAAAAAATGAAAGGAAAAGTAAAAAAAAGAAGTAAATAAAATAATTTAAAAAATAAATAAAATAATACGCCAATAAAACGCCCTTATTAAAGGTTATAGCCCCACCCCCGATGACACCACACAAAATAAAAATCATCGTAACAGAGAGTAAAAATTATTTTAGGCTAAAGCCCCACGTTGTGGATATGCAGTTTTTTTGTTGCAGATTTTGTTGCTTTTTTTTGAGCCAAAGCCAGGAGTGGATTGAGCAGAAGGTAGAAGTATATGAGCTTCCTATATATTCTCCATTCATTTTGTAGCCATTCTTGGCTTTGGCTCAAAAAACTGCAACAAAATCTGCAATAAAAAAAGCTGCATTTCCGCAACGTGGAACTAAAAGTTTTTTAGTAGCACTTTGTGTTATTAAATAAAAAAAAATGAAAAGTGAAAAACAGACACAATTTCCCTCCTCTTTTGCTTAGATTTTCCCGGATATAAAAAAAATTAAAACACATGCAAAAATAAAAAACAACATAAAAATAAAGCCCTATGTGTCACCAAAAAAAGACGCAGAAATTAGTTGAATAATGCAAAAGAAAAAAATGTTACAGCCCTCAAAACCACACATACAAAAACCCCCTGAAAATGTGTCTGGTCTGGAAGGGGGGTAAAGCATCTAGTATGGAAGTGGTTATAGATAATATAAAGCATGACTCTTTGGGAAACATTTATGAAGATTGGTGTTATTAATGACAGTCTTCATAACCTGGGAGTAGAAGAAGGTTGTGCCTCATTTATCACGAGGCACGCATCCTCATAAATGACATATAACTTCCACTGGGCCGTGCTTATAGCTACACATTTCCCACATTATTTATGCCATATTTCTGATCTCAGATTTATCCCTTGTATGCCCATTGTTTCAAATAAAATATATTTTGTCTTTTGGATGTGCATGCGTTGCTTTTTTCTGTGGTCTTTAAGGCTCAGTGCACATGACATTTTGAGTTTACATTCTGTAAATGCATTAGAAAAATTTGAAAACATATATGCCAAATATAAAAGACAAGATGTGGGTACATATGTATTCTAATTTCACGTATCCAGATACACTTTTATCAATCCAAGTCCAACACTTTTCTGTCTACATTTGCTCCAAAATTCATAGTGCACAGCATTTACGACATATTTATGCACAGTGTGCACCAGATAGAAAATAAAAATACGACAGGCTAGATACTTCTGAAAAATGTGCCCCAGAATTTCACATTTATGAAACAGAAAATAACAAAAATGGTGCAGATTTCCTGTGCAAAATATACCAAGTTTAATATGGTGTAAAGAATTTACAACAATTTACTTTGTGCACCAACAATTCCTGTCATGCACCACATATTTGTTTCAATAAGCAAGAGATGATTTGTGTCTGCTTATGTTATGCCCAGAATTGTAGGGACTTTGATGCGTGCGCCAAATATTTGTTCCTTACAGCCTGCAAGTTAAGATTTTTGTCTACAGATTTTATCTACATGTCTTGCGCCAAATATTTGTCTCCATTTTTGTGCCAAATATTTGTCTACATTTTTGCACCAAATATTTGTCTCATGGTGAGTCAGAATTTTGGAGCTTCTAGAAACACTCCATATTTATGAAGGTCCGTATGACAGATTCATAAATATGTCTAAAACTACGAATGGGATTCATAGTTTAAGACAGTACAAGGATAGACAGTATTAATAAATGTGCCCCTATGTGTGTCACAAAATTATTTTAAAGAAGAGTTTTCACCACCTGCACCAAGCCCAGCACTCTGTATCATTTAATAAGCGCCGCTCAACTTATTTCAGCATAGTTGGATTTTTACTTTAGCTCCCACCGTTCCCAAGCAATAAGTGCTATTAGTTTTGTTGCCTCATATGCTATTTAAGGCTCTTTACTGTCATGGAGAAAAGGCGTTCAGGTGAGTCTGACCTATCTAACTGTATTGCTGGTTTAATATGCTGGAAGCTAAAAGGTGTTTCCAACTTGTTCACTGTAAAGACATATTGTGTAGTATGGTACAGTTCACATTTGTATGCAGTGTTACATTTTCTTATCAATGTTATCTTATGTTTTACAAATCCGTTATATATTATATTACTAAATTACTTGTAATAATAGTAAACTTATTATTTTAATTGTATTATAAATCTTTATGGTAAAAAATGTCTATTTATTCTGTAAACTAATAACTCATTAAAAAAAAAACACATAAATGTCAGAATGCTTTTTGCATGAGATTTCCAAGCATTTATTATTGACTTTGATTCAAAATGTGAATGTTTAATATGGAAAGGATAAAAATATTCACAGATCTGTTTTGGGGAATGTCGCCCTTCCATGTCTTATTTCTCAGAATTATAGTTTCTATGGAGCTATTTATTATCCTATCTTCTAATACCATATTCTGTAATTCATTGCACATTGAAGTCAGCTTTGTAGAGCACAAACTAGTACTGAATGACAAAGCACATAATAACACAGAGGAAGAATTTGATTTATACAATGCTGGAAGGCAAGTCCAAATTTGTGAAACCCAATCCTCACACTGGGACATCAGATAGTCTGAAAAAGCTTGACAGTCTTATGGATTTTATATCCTTTCTACTTCATGCGATCAACTTTTATGCCTATGGCTACCAGCAAGATGAGCTTACAAGAAATAGAAAGCTCATGGTCAGCTATTTATTGGCTTGTACTCCTGGCTTGTTTTACTGACTATGGAGTATTTGCCCTTTACACTCTTTGGCTATGATATCTTTGATGTATCCTGGGAGGAGAACATAACACTTCCAATTCTCTAGCAGTAAAATAGTGGGATGGTTTATGCATTTGCTCTCTAATGTTCTTTAATATCTGAAGCATTAATCAAGCTTTGACATGTCTCTGGTGGTTCTTATATGGTATAATAAAGTATATTACATTTGGATGCAGTCACAACATATTAGACAAGGTCACTGAAAAACTTTACTGCTGAAGAGGAGGTTTTGGTTAAATATTCAGGTTCATTGAGCAAGTTATTTGTTGACCCTACTCAGTTCTATTGTGTCATTACTTTATGGACATTATATTGATATATTTGCTATTGGTTGTCCAGGCTTTTCATGATCTAAAAAGATAATTAGAGGTAGCAATTGAATGTCTAGCACCGTTGTGTGAATTTGTGTGAAATTATATTTCCCCATTAAGTCTTGTACTCCTTTTTTTTCAAATGTTCTCATTTTAAGGCTTAAGTAAGGCTTCTTATGAATGCATACATTTCTGTTTCTAAATTTCATTGTTTTCATTATTTTTTCATAATTGACGGAAAAGAACAAGAGTTCTGTTATAACTCATACAACTTTATGGGCATGCTGAGTTTATAGAGGTGAGTCTAGCATTTAGGACTTCCTTCAATTAGCTGTAGAAAAGAGCTACAAGGAACTCTGGCAGACCTGGCAAATCTGTATATTTCACAGACAGTCCATTGATTTTAATGTACACCAGTGTAACAACTAATGTCCCTTATGGTGGCACTGTAGAGAATAGAATGCTTGATACAATATTACCCTGATTTATACGGTACAATTGATTGATATGGTTTCCAGCATTAGGGTGTCCTTTGCTCATCTTCACTTTAGAGGGACTTTATAACAAAAACAGATTAATCAAAGCAGTCCATCAGTTTTAGTTCTCAATGTAACAATTAGTTTAGTATTTATTAAAATTAGTTTGCATTCTTTACACTAAATAATTACATATGTTACAGCAATGCATCACATGCAATAAGGGCAGGATTACTTTTGTAACATTCAGAAAATGTTCCATTACTAGCATAAACCATAACCTTAGTATCAGTGGGAACTGACCACTGACTAAGTGCAGGTTCAGAACAATCATTAATAAGAGAACTTTAACATAGCCATATACCAGTAAATGAGATTGCGTTTCTGGTCATGAGTGGTCTTGTGCAGTCATTGAATTCAAACTGTTTTCTTGAGACTCATTTATAATAACAATACATGGAGGTCCCAGGAACTTCAGATAATTGGAAGACCTGCTAAAGATTTTGTGATCTACCCAATGTATAATCTTCTGCACCTGAATAAAGTTATGACACCTGTATCTTTGTGTGCGCTTCAGCACCACTATCAACGGAAGACAGTGAATAAGTTATGTGACCCCTGTCGTTGTGAGAGCTATGAACGTAGCATCCACTGCACCCAGTGTTTACACAGGGAGTCCATGCATGCATTTTCGGGAAAGTAGTGTCACCACTTTTATAGTTTAGAAGTACACAGGGTTATGCTATGTCTGAACTTATAAAGTGGCCAACTGCTTCAGGTCATTTTCTTAAAGAATTGCACTAGTAAGTAGACATATCTAAATCTTAAGTATACTGCCCTTACTTGGTCAATTCTATAATAAACCTTTCATTACACGCTAATAAGCATATCGAAATGTCTTGAAAAAAATTCAGACTACCATAAACAGAGCCCTAATTTTAGTACAGGGTTCACAAGGCAAAAAATACCTGACTGGTGCAGGTTATAATATGTATTGTGATTTTACTGGTGTATTACTAGCGCTGTTGATTGATTCCATTGATTATATTGATGAGACTTAGTAAAGAGTCAATTGCACATGTATTATAACTTGGTATAATGAGGTTTTTTTCCTATCTGTAGCATACGCCTACTATCTCCAACTTATCCATGCCATTCACACTTTTCTGCAGTGGATGCATCTATAAGCATAGCCCCAGGTTCTTGAGCCTGTAAATCTCCTGGTCCTCTACTATAATAAATTCTCTTACTCCCTTTTAATTATTTATATATTACTTTAAGCCATTTTACCAATTTAAATAAGGTCAGTTTTATTGACTAAAGTAAGAAAGTATAAATCTGGAAAATCTTGATATTAGTTGCAGAAGTTCTTATTTTGCACCTAACAATCCGTAACAGAAAGAATTATGAACAAGGCTAATTAAAACATGAATTTTTAAAATGTTTTTTTGCACAAAAACTATTGCAGAGAAAGGATAGTACTGGAAGGCTGTAATATTTCTTTGACTGAACCACAAGATGGAAAATAGAAAATGTCCACATTTAACCATTCCCTTCATAGTTCATATTATTAGATTCATCCAAATTATATTCTCATTGCCTTCATCTGTTTCACAGATGTTTAATGTAAAAAAACAAACAAAAAAACAAGAACATTAACATTGTACTACAGATGGATCCCTCTTTACCTGTCTTGGCTGGACATTTGCAGACATACAGTGGGGAAAAAAAAGTATTTAGTCAGCCAACATAATTTGCAAATAAATTCTTAAAAAATCAGACAATGTGATTTTCTGTATTTGTTTTCTCATTTTGTCTCTCATAGTTGAGGTCTACCTATAATGTCAATTACAGGCCTCTCTCATCTTTTTAAGTGGGAGAACTTGCACAATTGGTGGCTGACTAAATACTTTTTTTCCCCACTATATGTAATACAAGTTTAGCAACTTTTTTAAAGACAAAAGTAACTACTATCCTATTTGTGCACATGTGTGACCACTCAGTGCGGGAGGGTGAATTTCAGCCTTTCAAAGCTTTTATTATTATTTGTGATATTGCGTTTAATTAGTTATTAGGACCCTTAACCATATTAGAGATGCTATTTGTGGACACATCCATATGTAAATATCAATGAGGTTAACAGACTCTATGCAGGGGCGTAACTAGCAAAGACTGGGACCCATATCAAACTTTTGACTTGGGCCCACACCCACATGGCATAGTGCCCTCTTTCCTGGCCTAAACATGGTAAAACATCCCTTTTACACACACTATAATGTCCCAAAGAGGCCTCCAGGCAGTATAATGTCACATAGCGGCCCCTCCCCATAGTATAATATCCCATAGAGGCCCACTGAGACAGTATAATGTTGCATAGTGGACCCTATGGTGTTCGTTGCAAATATTGTAAATATTCCAAGTTTGTCAGAACCCGAAATTTTGTGAGTACACCACCCATGAACTATTATTATACTCAGGGGTCTTCTTAGATAATCAGAGGCCCAGATGAGGTTAAAAACATAAAAACCAGTGCTACTCACCTCTCCTGGACTCTGGCGCACCTCCCTATTCTCTTCAGGCCTCTTCATTGACGTTACATAGGTGGGTTACGTCGGCACCATCGTCGCTGTCAGCGTCAGATGTGGTTACTCTAGCAGGTAATGGCCTATAAAAACTTAAAAAAGCAGCCCACAGGGCTCCCTAAAGTTGTGGACCGGTAGTAATTGCGCCACTGACTCTATGCACTAATAATGTCTTATGGTCCTATGTGTTCAAAGTCTGACCATTTAGAATCTTACACATAATAAGATATCTAGACCTCTTTGTTGGTCATCTTTTTTCTTTCCTTGGGTAAGTCTACTGTATGGATAAAGGAAACTTTCTGTTGCATGCTCTATCAGTGCTCAAATCAAACCCCATCGATCAGGGTAGTTGATAAATTTTAATTTTAGGAACAAACAAAAGATAAAGGTGGACCAAAAGAAATGTGTAAACTCTTTATGAATTACAAATTTTCCAAATATTTCCCAGAATCTTTGGGGCTCACCTAGTGTGGATCCACCAAAGTTAATTATTTTACTTTTTTCAGACCCCATAATATAATAGCAAGCCAGGGAAGGTGTTCAAAACTAAAAAAAAGAAAAAAAAAAAAGAAATCATTTACTAACCATTCCTGGGCTCTGAAATAAATTGGGCCACTGGGGGACATTATAAAGTGTGGGACCACTAGGAAGCAATATACTGTGTTGGGCCAGTAGAGAGCATTATACTTTGTGTTGGGACGCTGAGGAGCATTATACTGTATGTAGCTTTGAAGGTGTATTCAGTTGTGCTGCAGTTAAAACTGCACCAAAACTGCACTGGAAAAATAGTGCATTCAGTTTTAGTGCAGTTTTTGGTGAGGTTTTCTAATTTTCTATGTTTTAGCTGTACATTGAAAAACTGCACATCAAAACTGCCGTTTTTTTTTTTTTGTCTTTTGGTAAAAATTATTTGATAGGGGTTCCCTGAGGAAAATTAATTTTATAGGGGTTTCCCGATCAATACCTTCCCCTGGATCATGTGGTAGTACATGCTATTCTTCTGTGTTTTACAAAAAGCTTTTTCCTAATATACAATATGTCGGTTTTCATATTTTACTGAGAAATTGATTTTATCCTACAGCACTGAGTAGCAACTGAGTCAAAAAAGAAACATGTAGGCAGAAGATGTTCTTTTCAAAATGCAATACAAAAGAAACAGCAAGTGCTAAATGTATTAACTAATAAACAGAAGATGTGCAGATTATAATCCACCTACTAGTAAATGTAAATCACTGCTGATCTAAATATAATACACAAAATTCTAAATATCAATAAATGAAACATTATATTTATCCAGTCATTTTGTGTTTATTATATGCACTTTAAAACAAATAACTTTTTTATCCAAATATAAAACATATGTTTTAAATTAATGTATAATGGAACTCATTTTGATCACATTGTTCAGGATCGGGAGCAACATCAAATAATTAAAAAACAGTAGAATTCTGCTATATATATAAATACAAGGATTCCCTTTTGTAGAACATCTAATATATTCCACTGCTAGTTAAGCTCTTTAGCTGTATTGATCATGGCTCCAGTATTAATTTTTAAACATTTTTTAAACATGTCCGAAAATTTGTCAATCTATGTATTGCTCCATTTTTCATAATAAATACAAACAACTAATATTTTTTTTATACTTTCAACAAAAGGGTAACATACAGTATACAGTATATATATTATTCACTGGAGGAGTGATATGTAACATAAAAGTAAAATACTGTGCATTTAGCATGTATCATTCATGCAGCCTCTTCTAATTGGAAAGAAATGTGATATGATTAACAGTGTGCTGATGTCAGTTATAGTTACAGTTATAATTGATGCCAGAGTAGGGATCCATAAGCCTGTCAATGAAAAATGATCACCCTTCAGCTAGGACATCACTAATAAGGTCTACTTACTCTTTTAGGCCATAAAATACACAACAGTGGCAAATAATTGTTTATGAAGTTTGCTCAAAATATGGTGAGCTCGCCTGAACTGATTCTTCATAGAGAGTTTTGGCCAAACACATGTACTTGTCAGGTGCTCACATGACAGACTGGTCATCTATAATTACAGTATATAGAGAAAGCTGCTAAATGATATATTCCGAAAAGGTTGTTAGGAGGCAGAACCACCAATGAATATTCTGCCATTTTCATTAAGATGAAATTGAGACATTTGGGAATAGTGATGGGCGAATGTTACTCTTTCCTCCTGTTTGCCAATTGTGCCATTAGACATTTTACAAATTATTACAAACTATCAATCAGCCCCATAAAACAACTGTAACTAAAATCCAATGATCAGTTTTCATAGTACTAAGTTTGGAAATATGTTTCCTTAATAACGAATTTGCTGGTACACAACTAGGCAAATAAACAAGTGTTACAGTTTGCTTACCTAACCAGTAAGAATACAGTGTAAATAACTCCTATTACTTATATATGGTGACAGGTGCAGTACTCATTAATACATTACATTTTCAGAAAATATGGCTGCAGCAACCAAAAGTTTGCCCTACTTTCATATATGACTCATCAATTTCCACTTGCCGTCTAAAGCATTTTAAGTAAAACTTCTTCTCTTATGAAGATCAAGCATTCAGGATAAAAATATATCTTATACAATTTCAAAGATTTTCACTTCCTATCCCTTTATCTTTTTAATGCAAACCAATGGAGGTGAAAAGTGATAATGTGAACTGTTTTGAAGCTTATTAAGGGTTGTTCCATAATATAATGAGATATCCCTCATCTAATTTATCATCAGCATTGCCAAATCCTTGGAGCATATGACTGGATAATGCAAATTGAATTTCTGTCTCATTGAGCATTACAGAGAGAATCTAACATGTGTCTTCAAGGGCAGCTCTTGTTGTATCTAATGGTTTTACCCCATACAAATTTTTATTGAATATTTGACATTTATTACATATAAAGCCACATTAACCCTAGCTGTAATGAACTTGCAATTTGTTGACCCCATACTGCAAGGTATAATTATATATATAATTAATAAAATTATGTATTTTCCTTTGCGCCATTATGTTCTGCAGAATTGTAATTTTAATATTATTATTAGAAATGAGCATATCTTTAAAAATTCTATTATGTATTCAGACTTCGAGTGAATCAATTTTACTTTCCATGTATCTTAAACCTGTTTAAAATTGATTCTATTTCTAATTTTCATTATTGTGGTACATGAAATCCTTGGGTACACTGTAAAATAAGAAATTTACACTAGCATATACTGTACTGACAAATATAATAGCATACAATGCAAGTAGTAATACACCAATAAATATACAAGCAAACTGAAGAAACATTAATAACAATAATACTATAAATAACACTTTTTAACACTGTCCACTGATATTTTGCTAAACCTAAAAATATTGTACTAAACATAGATAGATATTAATGTTTTATTATAATGAAGTTCTAATCAAAGATCTCTATACCAAGATCTTTAAAGTTTTACTTATATCTTGTTTTCCATAGGACATTTACGCTTCAACAGTTTGATAATCTAATTGAGTTATCACATGACTGTTTCCAGTCAAAATAATAGGATTTACTAAGCAGAACATTACATCATTGTGTCAGAATTAAGTTACATAGTCATTCAAGTACAAAAGTACAGTTATGAAAAAGGTGCAGAGCCAAAGCATCAGGTTTATAA
This sequence comes from Leptodactylus fallax, assembly GCA_947044405.1. NCBI lineage: Eukaryota > Metazoa > Chordata > Amphibia > Anura > Leptodactylidae > Leptodactylus > Leptodactylus fallax. The sequence continues at coordinate 7,101,520 of CAMRHE010000051.1, read as the reverse complement.
AAAAAAAATAACATTTTTATGTAAATTACTGGTGTTACATGAGTAGGCATAAGAGAAAGAAAGGTGTTTAACACTCTTAGAGAGTAGCCCGAACATCATTATATTTTACTTTCCTGCCTCCACTGCATGCTCATCTCATAACATCGTTCAAAAGGGTCCATCAGGTAATAATTTCATATCTTGCTGCAGCATGATATCTGACCACAGAACACTGCAAAAGCCATTGAAAATTCATTGACAGGGTCAAGTTAACACTGTGTTTCACAGTGTTGTTAACTCATTAAATGTTGAATACTTGGGATTGGGATCCCCATAGTATACAACTTGTTGCTGGAGGTCACCAAACTCAACTTATCAGCTTATTAACCCCCCAACAGTCACATTAAAACCCTTCTGATCATATCACTTTTTTAGTGCAGATTCTTAATTTATGTCAAAAGTAAATCTGGTGCACATCGTCATTGCCTTAAAGGAGTGCTCAATAGTGATAATGGAGACTATGTAAGAGTAGACTGGAACGTAAGATAAGGAGACAGGAGTTATCTGTACTGCAGTAGTGTAAGCAATTTAACCCTTACATTCTCTTCTGCACAGGCACCAAGATGGATGCAATAGTGGAGGTAAGGGTTAATCACATACAGACACTCATAATAATAATAATAATAATAATAGTCCTTTAATAGTCCCAAAATGGGGAAATTCAGTGTGTTACAGCAGCAAAGATAAGATAAGATAAGCAGATACAAATACAAATACAACATGTACAGGAATGTTCCAAGGTGAGAGGCATTACATTAATAGCAGACAGACAGATAGGGCGTAGCAGAGGGGGGGGGGGGGGATTTAACAGGCAGAGAGATATTTCAGTTCTCTGTGTGTAATGATCTCCGCTTAGGTCAGTGTTGGTTGTACAGCCTAACCGCAGTGGGGAGGAAAGACTTCCGATAGCGCTCCTTCTCACACCTAGGGTGGAGCAGTCGGTCACTGACAGTACTGCTCAGCGCGATCACAGTCTCATGCATGGGATGGGACTTCTTCTTCTGCATGGAGCTCACCACGGACAGTATCCTTCTGTCACCCACCACCTGCACTGGGTCCAGTGGGCTCCCCAGGACAGAGCTGGCCTTTCTAATCAGCTTGTCAAGTTTATTTCTGTCCCTGGTTGATACACTGCTCCCCCAGCAGGCCACTCCAAAGAAGATGGCTGATGCCACTACCGAGTTGAAGAGAGTTCTAAGAAGTGCCCCCCGGATTCCAAAGGCTCTCAGTTTCCTAAGCAGGTAGAGCCTGCTGTGGCCCTTCCTGTACAGGGCCTCCATATGATCTGCCCAGTCCAGCTTATTATTAAGGAGCAAACCCAGGTACTTATAGGTGTTCACAATCTCGATGCCCGTCCCCAGGATGTCCACTGGTTTAGGAGGGCTTCTGCCTTTGCGGAAGTCCACCACCATCTCCTTGGTCTTCCCCGCGTTAATCTTCAGGTGGTTCCAGTGGCACCAGTCCACAAAATCCTGGTTCAGTTCTCTGTACTCCCTGTCATCATCATCTGTGATGAGACCCACTATTGCAGAGTCGTCAGAATACTTCTGTAGGTAGCAGCTGGATGAGTTGCACCTAAAATCTGCAGTGTACAGTGTGAAGAGGAAAGGAGCGAGAACCGTACCCTGAGGTGCCCCCGTATTACAGATCACAGTACCTGACACACAGTCTTGGGCTCACACGTATTGAGGTCGATTTGTGAGGTAGTCTAGGATCCAGTTGGAGAGGTGATGGTCCACTCCAGCAAGGCCCAGCTTGTCCCTCAATAACCTGGGCTGTATGGTGTTAAAAGCACTGGAGAAGTCAAAGAACATTATTCTCACTGTGTTCCCTGGTTTCTCCAGGTGAGACAGAGCCCTGTGCAGAAGGTGGATGGCATCATCTACCCCAATGCCCGGCCGATAAGCAAACTGGAGGGGGTCCATAGCGGGGCTCACTAGAGGGCGGAGATGTGTGAGAACCAATCTCTCCAAGATCTTCATCAGGTGGGATGTCAGTGCTACAGGTCTGTAGTCGTTGAGGTCCATAGGGTGGGGTTTCTTTGGAACTGGTACCACACAAGAAGATTTCCATAATTCAGGGACTATTTCCTGCCTCAGGCTCATATTAAACATATATTTAATTATACCACACAGCTGGTCCCCGCAAGTCTTAATTAGCCTTGCACTGATGTCATCTGGCCCTGCGGCTTTCCTCACCTTGATCTTTTTCATCTCCTTCCTCACCTGGGCCCGTGTGAAGGTCAGACTGTGGCCAGATAAAGACGGATTTCTGGATTTACTGGTCTGTTGGGAAGTGGCCGCATGGGGAGAAGTCATTGTGGTGGGGGGAGCTGAAGGACATACTGGGGTGGGAGGAGCTGGTGTGTGATCAAATCTGTTGAAGAATAGGTTTAGTTCATTAAGCCAATTAACATCTGCCTCAATCTGGCAGACAGACTTTTTATGACCCGAAATTGACTTAAGCCCCTCCCAGACCCCCCGTTATGTCTTTTCTTTCCATTTGCTTTTCCATTTTTTTCTTTATAACTGGCTTTTCCCTGCCTGATTTGATTCCTCAGCTCCTTTTGTACTTCCCTCAACTCCTCCTTATCTCTTGTCCTGAATGCCATCTTTTTCTCATTAAGTAGTGTTTTTATATCAGAGTTAATCCATGGTTTGTTATTGGAGAAGCACCTCACCACTTTTGTGGGTACTGTGTTGTCCACACAAAAATTAATGTAGTCTGTTATGCAGTGTGTGAGTCCTTCTATATCTTCCCCATAAGAATCCTGCAGAACTTCCCATGCGGTTGTGTCAAAACAATCCCTCAGAGCCTCATCACTCTCCTCGGACCATATCCTCACTGTGCGGGTGACAGCAGGTTCTCTACATACAAGTGGCTTGTACACAGGTCGGAGATGTACTAGGTTGTGATCCGATCTCCCCAGGGGCGGTAGGGCTGATGAGTTATATGCCTCCCTCAAGTTGGCAAAGAACAAGTCCAGTGTTTTGTTGTCTCTTGTGTGGCAGGTTACATACTGTGTGAAACTGGGCAGTGTGGATGATGGAGAGGCATGGTTGAAATCACCCGACAGAAGAAAGAGGGCCTGGGGATGTTTTAACTGTAACTGGCTCAGCGTGGCTTGTAGGACCTCGCAGGCAGTGTCAGCTTTCGCAGAGGGGGGGACATATGCAGCTATCACGATGACATGTGATAGTTCCCTTGGTAGGTAGAAAGGTCTCATGCTCACAGCTAATAGTTCAATGTCCTTACAGCAAGTTTGCTCCTTAATCACAATGTGCCTAGGATTACACCATCTATTATTCACAAACATTGCCAGCCCTCCTCCTTTCCTCTTACCGCTCTCCCTTGTCCTGTCTGCCCGAAGGAGTTTAAAACCATCCAAGGAGACCAGAGGGTCAGGAGTAACTTCAGTGAGCCAAGTCTCTGTAAGTAGCATCATGCTGCACGCCCGAAACTCCTGATGATGCCTGGTGAGCGCTGTTAGTTCATCCATCTTGTTTGCAAGAGATCTCACATTGCCCATGATGATGGAGGGAACAGCTGGTCGGTAACGCCTCTTTTTAATCCTCTGAAGAGTACCAGCTCTGCATCCCCTCACCCGCTTTTTCTTTCTCCAAAGCTCGCGGGGGATGTGTGACCAGATGGTATGCCGCCCTGCTGTGCCTCTGAGCTGCAGAATTTCCTCTCTTGTATAGACAAAGGAATTGTCTGCATACACAAAAGATCCCATTTTCAAGCAGAACAAAAAGACAGATAAAAAACAAAAAAAAGTATCACAAGGGTCCAAGTCTTTGTGTGTGTTTCTTCATAGTGCAAAGTCCTTAAGTAGAGAGGTACAAAACGAGACATAGAAAGAAAAATAAGATAGAGAGTCTCAGAGCTGCTGTAGCTGGCAGCCACTCCAGCGGCGCCATCTTGGAAGAAAAAAAAAAAAAATGTGTGTACATGAGGAGTAACGGTACATTTGGCCATTATATGACTTGTATGCTGCATTTATAGAAGTTTTTCACCTGCAGGTTCGTTTATGATTGTCCCTAGATAGTGGGTGGAGTCTAGCTTCTATGATGTCTCCCATACCCTGCACACAGGAAGTAGAGGAGTGTCTGCACATTTAGCTTTCACTTTCTTCAGAAAATAAAAGAGAAGTACTTAGCAGGATGTGAATAAAGCCCTTGGGATAAAATATAGTATAGACTTACTATTTAGCTGCACTGGCAAGTTTCTCGTGCTGTCTGCATGTGTCTTTTGCTTTTTTCACTCAGCTCACACTCCTCCCTCCCTACTGTATGGACTTCAATGGACATCTGTAATTTGATGCTTCAATGAGCTTTAGTCTGTCTGCCAAGGATGGAATTCAGCTTTCAGATAAATGTCAGTTTATCAGAGAGTAGGGGAAAAGAAGTAGAGCCAACTAAGTAGAGAAAGAAGCATTTTTCTGTGATAAGGTACTTTTTCTTTTTTTTAATAGTCACTTGTATTACTGATTTACGCAAAGTTTATTGAAAGGTCAATGACCATTTAGAAGTCAATTTAAACCTTTTTATATCTGTACATAGAACCAACCTTAAAAAATAGGCTTTTTAGACTGTGTTCATGCCTCAGTATTAGCTCATATTTAAACTACATGATGCATCGTTACTTGGATACATCCGATGGGACTACAGGTTTCTGTTATAAAAATATGTATATGTTTAATGTCTAGTATACAGTACAGCACTGTATACTATGCTCAGCTATCATTTTATCCTGTGGTACAGTAAACAATAAACTTGGGACAAAATCAATCTGTGAATGCAAAATTACAACCGTTGAGTATCTCAGGTTCTCCAAACTTAAAGCAGGTTGGGACTGATAGTTTCACAATAGTTAAAAAAAAAACAATAGAGGGAGATCAGCTTTGTAGGATGTTTTCCCAGCCATTGAGTTATAAATAATTTTTGTAAACTGTACATAACTGTGGTACTTAAATCGGATCAACATTCATATGCATTGGCTGTAAGCTGTAAAATGTAATCAAAGTCATTTTATTAAAAGCTAAAAAGTTATATTTGCTGTATGGCAAAGTGCAACAGACAGAAACTGATACTTATGACATGGAGAAACAGTTCATACAAATTCAATTAATTTTCTTGACAATTGATTCTGTATGTTTCCCATCATAACAACATTTTGTGGTGTTGATTGATATCTTTTGGGCTTCTCAACATAATACAGTTTCATTGCTAGTCTAAACTATCTTCTTGTACGTGCTTAAAATGAAGCTGTAGGAGAAATGTGATATGGCTGAGTCAATGTTAATCTCAAAACAACCAGAGGTGTAAGAAAGGTACAACTGAAATTAACAAACACTGGGCAGCTACAGCCTAAAAATAAAAGTTTATTGCTTTTATAAATACGTAAAGTACGAGTCCGATAATATACTGTACTTTAAAGGGTTATTTTTCAATCGTATAAAGTGATGTCATATCGCTAAGTTATGCCATCAGGTTATGATTGGTTAGGTCCCAACCAATGCTACCCTTACTGATTCTAAGAATGAAAGGGCCTAACCACTGACATATTACTTCATATTATTTTAACCCTTACATGACACAGATATTTTTCATTTTTTTGTTTTCGTTTTCTACTACCTGCATTCCAAAAGCTATAACTTTATAATTTTTCTGTTTACATAGTCATATGAGGGCTTGATTTTTGTGTGACAAGTTGTAATTAAAAATGGTACCATTTATTATTCTGTACAATGTACTGGGAACTAGGAAAAAAATTTAGAATAAGGTGAATTGAAAAAAAAATGCAGTACCGCTATTTTCTTACGAGTTTTGTTTTTACGGCTTGCGTTTTGTAGTAAAAATGCTATGTTAGCTTCATTCTCCAGGTCAGTACAATCACGGTGATACAAAATTTATATAGTTTTCTATGAGTTTTAATAAATTTACAGTGAAGAAATCAGGCAATACCTTTTAGAGGCTAACTGAGTATATTTGATGGTAAGCTTTCGAGAGTACTAGCTCTCTTCTACAGCCCATGTCTGAAGAAGAGAGCTAGTACTCTCAAAAGCTTACCATCAAATATACTCAGTTAGCCTCTAAAAGGTATCGCCTCATTTCTTCACTCTTCCACTACTTTCTATGGCTAACACGGTACATTATACTACTAATAAATTTACAAAAATTCTAAAGTTTGAAGAAAAAAGTAATTTCTTCAAATCACCATATTCTGACACCTGTAACTGTGTAAGGTTTTTTTTTTTTTCTGCTATGGCGTTTACCATATGGGACAATTGTTTTTATATTTTAATAGTTTGCACATTTTTGGACTTAGGGATGCTTAATGTGTTTATGTTTACTTTTATTTTTTTATATTTATATGTGATCTTGGGAAAGTGATTGGTGATTTAGTCTTTTTTAACTAGTTTTATTTTTACTTTTTTAATATTTTTATAAACTTTTTTTTACATTTTTTTATTAGTCCCCCTACTACTGTATTGCAGTCTATGGCAGATTCGCTATGTAACTGCTTCAGGCACGCTTCAGTAGTTACATTACTATGGCAGGGCTGGGAGCCTTCTGAAGGCCATGGCAATGGGACAACTTCCGCGATCGTCATAGGGAAAGCGAAAGTAGCCACTCAGATGCAAATGCGACCATGGCATCTGATTAAATGCCCATGATCAGAGTCATATCTGATCACGGCAATGCTGCTGGGTCCCTGCTGTAGGAGACAGCACAGACTCAGCAGCTAGTGAGGCTGCTCTGCTTCAGGACGGCCTCCATAGTTAGATATGTGCACCAATATGTACATGTATGTCCTGGTGCGCATACGGGTTAAGCTTTCTCTGCACAACAATGCTCTAATTCACTGGGCTCTGCATTACAACCAACCCCTTCACTTTAATGGTGTACCACTGTAATTTCCTGCATATAGGTGAAAAGATGAACAGAGAAGGGGATGCAGCATGACTGCAGTGCTGCAGCCCATTTATTCTCAAAATTGGTAGGGGTGTCAGTGGTCAGAATATGACAGTTTATAACAAAGCAATACACCTTAAATTGAATATAGATACAATATGATATTAATGTTTTTCAAGATGAGGCCTTGTGTAAAGAACTCCATTGATTTCCATAAGATAAAGTGGTGCATTTATATTTTTCCCAGAACAATGACACTCCTAAATTAGTGCTTGTATAACATGGTTACTTAACTAAGGACTGTGGAATAGGAATAGAACTGTGTTATAATTGTCTTTTCCCCCCAGTTACTCTTGCCAATAGCATATACATACATGTTTACTTCTTTTTTTATCTTCAAACATAAAGATGATCGTATTTTATTTCATCTAAATTTAAAGCACCACAATATGGAGAAAACAAGCTTCCAAAGTCTAACTATAATGTGATATTAAAATTTGGACTTACATGTATAGATAGATATTATTATCTAACTTATTTTCATTAATCATTAAACAACAATTACTGGATTTGTCACCATGCAACATGCATTCAGCTACTTAAAGAATTTGCTTTCAAGACTGTAGAGTGGTTTTGTATTTCTTCCAAAAATAAAAAAACACCAAAACTAATAACTCCTGTTGGACATCAGGAAATGTACGAAACACAATATTAATCAATACTACTATGATATAACAACACAGAGAGTATATTTTAGGACTGCAACTTAATCCATCTATTATTGATAGAAAATAAATGTTGTTCATAAAAAACACCTTGAGATACTTTAATGATTTTAATATTTAGAATAAAACTTTTTAGTCATTAAAAAATTCTAAGCTGTCACAATGCGTTCTCACATATTTAAAAATGATTCATACTGAAAGTTAAAATTCTTAAAAGGAGTCTATCAGCCCAGGCAGGTGAAGAAACACCCCTAAAGCCCTTTTTAGCAAATTTGCATAAAATTTAATGCTAATTTTCATGAAAATTTTGCTGCATTGCAGAATAAGAAAAGTTTCTTTGGAAAGTGTAGAAGCCGCCCTATAAGGTACTGTCACTAGTTTGATACCAATTTTCCTGCTGACAGACTCCCTTTAAAATATGTTGGCATGGATAAACTATGTACTACAGTATGCAGTAAAGCAAAGAATATGTTCTTGCACCTACAAAATAATATGTTTTAAATACATGTAGTTGATTATACATTTATTTGTGAGAATTAACACAAAAGCCATGAATAATGAAAGGGTGTAGAATGTTTATCTGTATATGTGTGTATATTCTAAATATATAATCATTGTGAGTTATAATTGTCAGTTAAAAATCTTGCAGAAAATTTTATTTTATTTTACTGGTTTAATGGTTTTTCATGTTATTTTAAGATGCACATCAATCAAATCCAGTAAACCATTCTTATATTATTGTTATCGTGATTTATCTCCAAAAAAAATTAAAAAATCTAGCTAGCTGCTAAAGAAGAGAAGAGCTGCCAAATCTCTTTTGTGCAAAATGTGTCACATGGAGTCTTAATATTATTATTATTATTTCTTTATAGAGCACCATTAATTCCATGGTGCTGTACATTTGAGGATTTACATACAATACACTGAATGGTCAATACAAGTACACTACTAAGAGTGACCAACTGGTACAGTGGGATAGAGGGCCCTGCCCGCAAGTGCTTACAATCTAGTAGTAGCTGTTCAGATGGTGGTGTGGTGGCAGTAGTGCTATTGGAGACTGTAGGCCTTCCTGAAGAGGTGAGTATTTATTTTCTTTTTTAAGCTTGTGGTTGTAGGGGACAGTCTTATGTGTTGTGGTAATAAGTTCCAGAGTATGGGGGATGAAGGGGAGAAGTCTTGGAGACAGTTGTGTGAAGAGCAGAGCAGAGTAGAAGGTAGTAGGAGTAGTAGGATCGGAGGTTACGTGTGGGCAGTTAGCAGGAGATTAGGTCAGAGATGTATGGAGATCACAGGTTGTGGATGGTTTTGTATGTCAGTTTTAACATTTTGAACTATATTCGCTGGGCGATGGGTAATTAGTGAAGGGATTGGCAGAGGGGAGCGGATGGTGAAAAAGTGGTGGGGGGTGGAGTAAGCGAGTGCAGGTTTAAGATGGACTGGAGAGGATTTGCTGGGACGCATGGAGAAGGGTGTTGCAGTAGTCTAAGCGGGTGATTATGAGGGCATGGGTGAAAAAGGAGTGGAATTGATGGATGTTCATGAGTTGGAGGTGGTAGGTGGTGAGGGCTTGGATGTGTGGCTTAAAGGATAGGTTAGAGTCAAAGGACCTGTGGGTCTGGGGTAAGTGTGGTCCCATTAACCTCAGTTTTCTATATGTTAAGTTTGAGAAAGTGGGAGAAGAGGAAGGAGGCTATGGCTGGTAGACATTTTGGGACTCTGGATAACAGAGAAATACATATTTGAGTGTTGTCAATGTAGAAATGCTATTGAAACCCTTGGGATTCTATGAGTTGGCCAAGAGGGTATTGATGGAAAACAGGAGAGGTCCTAGGACAGAGCTTTGGGGGACATCTACAAAAAGAGAGCATGGTGAGAAGCTAGTGGGAGAGGCTGAACTTGCAGTAGGTGAGGTATAAAATGCTACTTATTATGAAATACTGCAGTATCTTGAAATAATAATACCGTAGTATTATGAAATACTGAAATACTGCTTTTCTAATATTTTAAATCTTTAAAATATACAATATACTGTATGTTCTGATAAATCATCATCTTAAAGGCATAGCCTACAGAGAGAGGGCATGGTGAGAAGGTGGTGTTCCATGCCTTTATTATTTTTCAGATCATCCTCATTTACAGCTTCCCCCGCCCACTCCTCCTTTACACTTACACAAAACAAAGAAGTAAAACATTTAATGTTGCCCCATAACTTGAAGAGAGGGCTATATTCTGCATCCAAAATATGAAACTCAGAGTAATAATAATATGGTGTTATAAGGCTAAAGTACTAAGCTTCAGTATATTAACAAGATCAAGCCCTAATATTCTAACATCATATTTAAAGTCAAAACATATTGTTTACATCCTTGGCTATAAAAGGGTTAAAGAGAACCTATTATTATGGCAGAATTTGTTAAATTAAAGTATAAGGCCCAGTTAACACGGCAGAATTTGCTGCTGATTTTGAAGCAGATTCTTGCTTGATCGTGATACAGATTCCGCTGCTGATTCAACTGCAGTGCCTGCAACTTGAGACTCCCAACTGATTAGGCTGATTCATTTGGATGTAATCAGCGGCAGAAAGTCGAAATGGAATGCCAAGGCTCTGAGCCAGGGGGTGGAAAATGAAGTGGAATCCGAGGCAAATTCCTTTTACTTTTCCAACATCTGAACAACAAATCATATGTATCCCAAACTGGTGCCAGCAAAAAGTACATCTCACCCCACAAAAAACAAGCCCTCGAACAACTGTTTTTCTGAAGACAGAAAAATAAAAATGATACACCTCTGTGAATAAGGCAATGGAAAAATAATCGATTTCTTTGAAAAATATAAACCATTCATACTGCCATGAAGTACAATGTGTTAAGAAAAAAATCTTAAAACCACTTGGGCATGTTAAAGCGTTGCAAAGTTATTACCAAGTAAATTGACACCTAAAGGTGTTTTTAGGGGTTAAGCAATTATGAGGAGCTGATTTTGGCTTCTGTTTTATTCTAAGTTTTTTCAATCTATTCTTTTTTGTAAATAAAGAAACAAATTAAGTTAAATTGATTTATCTTGTACGGTATAAAGAAACTTGCTCAGTAATGTTTAGCGCAACTGTAAAGAGCAGTAGAATTGATTGTAGGGCTAAAACTTAGTACAACACTTTTTTTTTTGTTTCTTTGATTTGTTTTCTATTTTGCAACTCCCAAGCTAGATGCCCATCATATTCAGTAGTTACATTCATTGGGACTATTTGCAATGGTCCCAGAAAACATATCTTCAAGATATATCCAGCAATACAACTTCAAAATTTCTTACTGTACATCAGCCATATCAGGGAATAAAATTGACTTCCCATATTACTACAGACACCTATTACTACCTTAGCAGCTTGTGTTTAAGTATATATTGATAGATGTATATACCTGGTTGGGCTGTCTGTGGTATTAAGAGAGACTTATGTACAATTATTATATCATAGTTTTATTACCTGATGAACCCTGGATGGAGCAGGGGGAACGCTTCAGCTGTGATTTTATATATTTATTTGTGTGTTTTTCATTATTTTGGATTTTGCACCTTTATGTTGGAGTTCACCTATATTAATTTTTGTCTTTCTTTAGTTTGTGTCTCAAGAGGTTTTATATGTATTAAATTAAAAATGAAATTTATGAGGTATCTTTTCTTGTTTTCAGTGATTTCTGATTTTTGCTATCTTTTGGCATTATTTTACTTGCTGGCATTATCATACTTGAAATTGGTCAGCACTGTGGTTATGTATTGGGAGGAAGAGTTTGCCACTTGCTCTGTGCAGTGTTAGTTTGATCTTGAAAAATTTAGCAGTGTCTTAAGAGTTTTCTCACAGTGTAGCAAAGCTTAACAACTGCAATTATTCATTTTCCAGCAGACCCGCCATAGATTCCTATTCAAAAAGTAACTCGGTCTAATAAGTGGAGAAGAAAACACATTTTTGCAATAAGATATATTACAGTTTCATATATTTAACCCCTGACCAACAGATAAAGCTGTGTCCTTACTAGAGATGGATGAAATGCTAAAGATTCCACTTGTCTTGGGTTTGGACCAGTCTGTGATAGTGATATTATTATTATTATTATTATTATTATTATTATTATTATTATTAATAATAATAATAATAATAATAATAATAATAATAATAATAATAATAATTTATTATTATTAGCCATAATGTAATGTTTACAGCAACAGATTTTACATCTTTGAAATGCAAGTTGTTGCCAGCTAGGGACAAAAGATAAGAAATGAGTGGACATCCCATTTAAATACTATTTTCAGGTCACGGTGATGTACTTAAAGTTGACTGTCATTTCAAGTGATCATAGTGCTTTGGATTCATGAATATTTATTTATCCCCTGGTGTTTACAAAGCAGGGGAAATCATATAGGAGGTAATTAGAGTGATTTAGAGAATGAAGTAAACCAGCTGAAATATCTGCAAGACAATATTTAAGCTCTTATGAGTGTATAGGGATGTAAGCAAAATCAGAGTAATTACTCTATTCTGAAATGTCTGCAGTTCTCCTAAATGGTCTAAGAGGATAATGCTTTAAGTGATCTAATGCTCATCTGCTCTGGCAGCTCAATACTTACATAAAAATGAACAATTTGTCCTTTTCTTCTAAGCTATGTTACCATGTTTTTTTTAAACTTTTTTTTTAAATTTAGAAGAGAGATACTGACATATTTGGCAATTTATGGTAATAGAATATGAAGTAAATATCAATTCAAGCTTAAAGTAAATATTTGTAAGGGACAGATAATGTGTAAAGGAATTGCCAGTTGAGCAATTCCCCAGTGAGCCCTAAGTTGAACCCCCCCACTGTCCCTGGCTAACTTGCCTATCTGTCCTAGGCGACAGCAGCAACTGGCTGACAGGCCCTATCTAATATAGGTGACAACAGAGAACGCAGACAGGACAAACAACGGACAAAGGGAGGTCAGTTAGCCAAGGGGTCGGTACCAGTCGAGCTATGCAGTACAAAATCACAGTCCAAGAGAATAGTCAATAAACAGAGCCAGAGGTCAGAAATAGGAATACAGGGAATAGCAGAAAAGAAGCTAGTAGGGACAAGTCACAAGACAGAATCAATAGCCAGCAAGCATGTGAGGGCTGACAACCTGTTTATAGAAAGTCAGGACCCGCCCCAGACTGGATTGGTAGACAGGCTGTCAATCACACAGGCAAGGCTGAGATTAACTATTAGTGGAGCAGAGGTAAACCAAGGTGAAATAGATGGGTGTGGTAGAAAATCAATTACATAGTCTAGGACAGTGTTCAGACTGAGCAACAAGAATCTTAAAAAAGGAATCAAACTGAGCACGCCTCCTGCGCCGCCGCGTGCGGGCGGAGGGTGGTGCAGAGACCTGAACAGGCAGAGACGTTACATAATGAATGTGCAACTGCTTTATATATATACAGTACACACACACTTATATGTATATGTACTCTATGGCCACTGTAAAACTATATAAGAAAGCAGAGCAGACTAAACTTCCCTAAAAACTAAACTTTCATATAAAAAGAGCCACACAAAAAATGTATATAGTACTGTACGTTACACATATTTTTACGGTAGGTTCCTATGGTCAACTTACTGTGTGGAGTACATTAGAACCTGTCACAGAGGTTGGGATTGTGAGAATATGCCTGTGACAGTGGTTCAAATACTGTGTAGCAGTAAACTACAGAGATTAAAAATTTTGCATAGAGAGGACCAGAAAATTCTGACATTTCAAGGGTTTCTTGAGCTCTCAGTTACTGTACTATATAGAAGTGTCTATTTTAGATGATGCTACTCAATACTGTAGATGGAAGGCTTAAACCTTATATTTTCCTAAATGAAGAAATTACAGATATACTTAAATATTTACAAATAAAATAAATCAAAATAGAATTCTACATGTACAAAACTTTCTTTCTCCTTTAAAGCAAAGTTTAGATTCCAACAATCCAGCAGTTTACCATAGAGAAATAATTCTGATAAAGTATTACAATATTTATACCCCAAACCAAAGCTGAGTTTTTCTCAGAGAATCACAGGCAATGTAGATTATGGCTAGAGATGAGCGAATTTTTCAAAAATTCGATAACGATTCGATCCGAATTAATTCGCAGTGAATTGCATTAACCCCTTCCCAACATACTGCTGCTCTTATTCGATAGACTGGGGTCTGACCAGTGACCCCGGGTCTGCCCCATCGCTCTACCTCCGCATACCTGGTTGATCCTGCCTTGAATGGAGACTGTCAGCCTATGCATCTGCACGGGCTGACAGCCTCCTATACACTGCAATACAATTGCAGCGTATACCTATTGAAGCAGCAATCAGAATATCGTTGCTTAAACGGGGGGGGGTTGAAGCAGCAATATTCTGATATCAGATATCACTGCTTCAGTCCACTATGTGCCCAATCACATGCCCCAGCAGTGAGGCCTGGGGAGCTGGACCTTAGTCACCGGCCGGAAGAGCCCAGGACAGGTGAGTATCAGTATTTTTTTTTATTTTTAATCACCTCCCATGGTCTGGCATCTAATGAAAAAGGGCCCGGCGATCACCAGGCCCCTCTCCAATAGCAATATGTATAGCAGTCGGGGAAAGCCTGGTTCCCCGACAGCTATCATGGGGCCCCAGCATTTGCCCGAGTACTCCGGGTGCTGACGCCGGCCCTGTCGGCACCCCCCCCCATCTCACCACGAGGGGTTCCGAGGGGGACATGTAGCATGGCGGAACCCCTTGGATGCCGTGGTCATGTTTGACCACGACATCCAAGGGGTTAAAACCCCCGATCGGAGCTGTGCAAATCAAGTGTGAGGAAATCTGGATTCAATGTGAATCGAATATTTCCTGAAGTTCTGATCGAATTCCACTTCGTCAGCTTCGATTCGCTCTAATTATGGCACATTTATTTATTACTGTCTTTGTTTTCTTTTCATGCCGACAAACCTTGTCTTTCTTCCGTACCTATTCCAAGTTACCTCTAGCCTCTATTAAAGTATCAGAAAGTTTTTAAACATCTAGCTATTTGTATGATGTTGGAGTCACAGAGAGGCAGGCTTCATCATGTTCGGTGCGCTTTGTCACAATGATTCTTTTCTTCAGACGCATTTATCTTTGTTTTATCTCAACAAAATCAATTGAATAACACTCACACAGAATTCTGCTTATTGTCTAAATGTGTCTTCAGCTACAATAGGCTTTTGCATTCCATCCATAATATTGGCAGGTTGCTTTCCATTTACAGCACAGAGCTGTGATTTTTGTTGTAGTAGTAATTGTGTGTTATGTGATTTGTACCTATATAATAGCTGTAATCAATGTTCTGTTTATTACTCTAATACTATATGAGAATGGGAATTAAGTTGTGTAACTCATTTATTTTTACTTTGTACTGCATTAAAACTAAAACAATGTACTTACTAATAATGACGTTTACTACGCTAGCAACAGAAGAGAACTGACAGTTCACCATGACAGATAAAATGAACAGACCTGCAAACAGTGTACATTTCTCTACAGCATCACGTTGAAGGGAATACTTTTTTTGCACCAATTTTTGCATTATTTCAGCAAGAAATAAAATTGACCTCTAATGGTGTCAGTTGGGTCCTGCCAAGGTGTCGTTTTGCCAGAAAAATAGCAGTGCATGCTGTTCTTTTGTTTTTTTCCTGCAAATGTTATAAAATCTGCAAAATAAACTTCTAACTGAGCCTGACACAGATGTGAGCTCATCTTAATTTATTACAATACCAGCTTTAGCTTGTTCATTAAAGTGCACTAACACTATGATCCCCTGGTAGCTAACACATGACATACAGAACAAAGGTGTTAAGGTATTCACTGAAAATTTATATTATCAAATCTATTTTTATTTTGGAAAGAAAAGATGACAAAAAAGTTTGAACAACTCAAATATTTCTCATAGACTGCTTAAATTTCTGTTCACACAGAAAAGGATTTTTTATGAATTACAGTATGCACCTTTTCATGAAAAAATATTATTTTTTCTACCTGGAAATGTTCAATGTAGTTCAGCTACTGAATTTCTGTATTGTCATTTTTATTTTAAATACCTTTCATGTAAACACTTCTGTAATGTAACTTCAAGTTCAGAGCTCATTAGTCATTACCCATGAAGCATGATATTTCCCCTCAGTTCTCTAAATTCTCTAGTATATGTACCCATGTCTGTAACTTTCTTATATCTGCCCTACTGACAAGGCTGTACAAGCTGTGATTAGAGTTAGAAAATACAGCTCAGTTGTCCCCTCAGGAATAACAAATGTGTTTATGGGGCAAAGGTAAGAGAGTAATAAATGACCTCTGGGTAAGATAACATTTGTTTGTAGTCTGTAATCATGAAGGAAGAATTGTAGCAACATGGTATATACATCTCTGAACAGTAGCTACAGTGTCATTTGTGCTTCAAGAGTCAATGTTATAGAAAACAAAACCCAAAAATATTTAAGAAATAATAGGATTCTTTATGTACCCCCCAAAAAAACATTGATAAAAGTGAAACAAAACATCAATTGTACCCTAAATTGGTGTCACCTAAAAATACAAGCAGTCATGAAAAAAGAAGCCCTCCTATAGTTCTTTTGACAGAATTTTTTTTTTTTTTAAGTTATGGCCTTAAAAATGCCGAGATGAAAAAAATGATATATAATTGCTACATCCTTAAGACTCAACCTAATCTGTATCCTTAAAGATGTATTCCCACGAACATAACCATTTTTAGATTTTTAAACAATTAAAAGATAAATAAGTATTATATATATATATATATATATATATATATATATATATAAAAAATATATACAATATAATTATAAATATAATAATAATAATAATAATAATAATGATAAAATATTTAACAGCATTTTAAATATTTGCTCTACTCATCTTAGTGGTAACCGTCTTTTGTCATGATTGGTTGCCAACAATACGACCATAATTGCAGAAACGTTCTATGGTCGGTATTTATCAGAAACCTAAACATGATTTCCTTATTGTAGTCAAGTTATGAGGCAAGGACACTACATGCATAAGAAAATAACTCGACCACAGTAAGGAAATCATGGCTGGATTTCTGTAGAGTCCCAGACCATAGAAAGTTCCTGCATTTATGGTCATATCCATTAACAAAGTCTGTCACCACTAAGAGAGTCAAAGAAAATATTTAAGATGCTGCTAAATTGTAATTACTTATATTGACAAAAATATTTAGCTTTTAATTGTCAAAAATGTAAATATGGTTTTGCTCCTGGGAAAACTCCTTTCAGGGGTTATTATTCATATATTCACTGTAAGGTCTACCTTATGCACCTCTTAGCACTCTGTCAGGATCAACCCCTATGTGTATTGCCACATAAATGTATGTCATGGGAATAATCACATTCCTGCATTCTGACAAGATTGTGATAGTCATAAGCAGCACAGAAGCTATGCTTGTGCAATCAACCTCTGGGAGATGGTTGTATGAATGACTACCTAACCATAATGGTTAGAATTGAAGAAACTGATATCTGGTATTCAATGACACCAAAAAAATCTAAAACTTAATTTTAATTAGAAATAATAAGAAGCAGAAACTAAAAGACTATAAAAATTTGAGAGAAAAAACAAACACCTTTTGCAACTGCAGGCCCTGGTCCTGGTATATGGGTGTGATCCAGGTATGACACTATTGAACACCTATGGGTTCCTGCAGTCATCCTTAACAGGGCTAATTAAACCGGTTGCCCCCATAAGGGAAATTGTTTGCTAGTTGCTACCTGTCCCTAATGCATCGTTTCTATAAATGTATACTACATCATCAAGAGAATATATTAGACAGAAAGTGAGGCAAAAGAGCTGCTTGGGCTGCAGCAAAATGGCACTAGTATGGTGTAGTCTTGTTGCTGTAGTGTACATAGCATTTTTGTCTCACTTTATGTCCACTATATTGCTGATATGCTGTATTATACTTTACATCTATAGAATTCATTAAAGAAAAAGCATAAGCAGCAAACAACTGTCCTTAGAGGGCACAAAAATTATTAGCTCGGTTAGAGTTGCTTGCAGGAATCCACAGGTGTTCAATAGGTGACATTCATTTTTCACAATGGTATCATACCTGGATTCCACCCACATACTGGGGCAGGGTTTGCAGTAGAGACAGGTGTTTTTTTTTCTTCAGATTTTCATAGACTATTAGTTTTTACTTTTTATTATATCTAATAGAGGCTAGGTTTTATATTCCTTTTAAATTTATATCCTGACTATTTAATCTTTTCTGTATTGCAATCGATGTGACCTTACCATAGAAGTTGCATACTGCCAGTCTGTGGTTTAACACATGTCTTCAGAGCTGTTCAGTATAGACCCATGTAAGGGTATACAGTACCTTTTACAGTATATGTTCTAAAATTGTATATAGCTATATGACAATACATTACAGTTAAAGAGAAGCTTAAAACACCACCACCAATTCAAAGGGGGTGTTCACACTACCTTTGTTAGTGTCTATTGCTAGCATCCTTCAGAAAAGATTAACTAACAGATCCAACAGAAATCCTTTAAAAATCCCACTGATTTCAATGGGATTTGATCTGTTGTCCGTAAGCGTCCGTTTTCACCAAATCAGTCACAGATCTGTTATTTTGGCCAACATAATAATGCAGGGTGCAGGACTTTTGGGTTCATTAAAAATGACAGACTTATGACATATGTTAAGAGTCCATTAAGGATAACAGACATATGACGGATGGTCGTCAGTTATACTGTCCGTTATTTCTGTCTGTTTTATTCTACATATGCTCAGGAAGCAGAACAAAAAAATAAACAAAAAAACGGACGTTATAAAAACAGACAGTAACTGACACTAACTGATATTAAAGTGACCATTTTTTATACTGATTCATTAAATGGATCAGTTAAGAAAATGGACACATTAACATGAGTTAGTGTCTGTTAATGTCCATACTCTTTGCATCCTTTCATAGTTGCAATTCCACTTATTATGGAACCGTTGGAAATTTTTCTCTAGCCCCTACTGTTCCTGAGCAGTTACTTTCAGCACTCAATAAGCTACTTCAGCTCTCTAGTGTCAGCCAGGTTATCTTGGGCTAGAGCAGAGAGCCCAGAACTGGTCAACTGACAGCACTGACTGCTCAAGAATTGTGGGAGCTAGAGAAAAAGTTAAACCGTGCCAGAATCAGCAGAGCTGCACCTATTAAAGAATGCAAAGAGTTAGAGAAGGTCTCATTTAAGAAAAAGTCCAATAAAAAGTCTCATAGAAATAGAAAAACAAAATATTTAAAATAATCAAAATTTATGATTGCATAAAATAGAGGTAAGAATAAAAGAATTT
Organism: Leptodactylus fallax; assembly: GCA_947044405.1. Lineage (NCBI taxonomy): Eukaryota > Metazoa > Chordata > Amphibia > Anura > Leptodactylidae > Leptodactylus > Leptodactylus fallax. Next base: position 7,082,457 of record CAMRHE010000051.1, on the reverse strand, counting down.
AACAGAATTTAACAGAGTGTTTGATGTTGATGAGGATAGGTCATCAATACCAGGTTGGTGGTCCGACACTGGCACCCTATGCAGTGTATGGAGCTGGATAAAGAAGTCTACACTTCAGTGGCTGTGCTGAAGTTATGCAGCTCTGCTCCCCTTCAAGTGAGACATCTTCAATGATTAAAAAAAAAAAAAATACACATATTAGATATCCCCTTGTAATGTGAAATACAATAAAGTTATTTGGTCAATTATGATAAATTATAAATGGCATTAAACAAACTATGAAAGAATTGATTTTTATTAATCCATTATCCCATCCTAGAAGATCAATATAAATTAATCATTAACCTATAGTATATATATGTAAGCTGAATTAAGTTTTAAAAAATCTACAACTTGTATTATAAATAACAAAACCCTAGATAGCTATATAAACTTAAAACATAAAACTGGTATGGCCAATCAAATGCTATGCAAAAAGAAAAGTTCTTAAGGGGTTAAAAACAGATATTCCCGCAATTTTCCATTTTTTTTTTCTGTGGTCAGAATGTATGATAACAATATTAATCAGTTTGTTGAAGTGACTCAAAATGTACTAATATTTTAAAGTGTTGTTCAGTTTCAGACTATTTTTGAGAGACAAATATTATTGTTTCTATAATAAAAAATTATACAATTTTCCAATGTACTTTCTGTATCAATTTCTCTTGGTTTCTAGATCTCTACTTGTTGCCATTTGTGCTGCTTACTTCCAATGGATAAAAATCCGTCCATGGTCATGTGATGAACACACGGGTGCACTGCTTGTTACAGTCACAGCAGAGTAATCAGGCATCCACCTGTTAACGAGCTGTGCACCTTTGTGCCCATCACATGACCTTGAACAAATTTTTTCCACTGAATGTAAGCTGAATGAATGACAACAAACACAGATCTAGAAAACGGTGAAAAATTTATACAGAAAGTATATTGGAAAATTACATAATTTTTTATTATTCAAAAAATAACATTTGTCTCTCTATATTGGTCTGAAACTGGAAAACCCCCTTTAAGTATATTTTTAAAATGTTTATAAGCTGTATTCTTGAATACATCCTATCATTTAAAAATGCAACTATGCACCATACTATGCTTTTGCTCCACTGGTAAATTCTGCAGATAAATAGAAAGCTTCATCTTTTACAATATGTCATACAGGCCAATTAACACCGCAGTTACATTTTCAGATAAATTCTGCTCTCGGAGTGCAAATAGCTCATTAAAGGGTTAGGTTATATCTTACAAATCCACATCACTCAGTTTAAAAAAAAAAAATAACGGCTAACAGTGTGGAAAACTGTGTGAAGCTTATTAAATGAACAGTTAGATTTGTTTGCACAGTGTGGATGTCTACAATGACCCAAAACAAATAATACATTAAAATAAAGCAAAAAGAACATACACAGTTTTATTCTTTGCTCAATAGAATTGAAGAATAATTGTCTTCAAACAATGGTAAGTTTAACAAACTAAAACTTTACCAGATAAAATGTTGAATGTCTGGCGGAATGGTATGATCACTACTATGCTGAAAAAAACTTCTTTAGTAGTTCATAGAGTTTGTTTTATTTATTTCAAAAAATGCAATGACCGCCTTAATCCTCTGCGGGTGGGTTCACACTTGTGCCCGGACTCCGTCCGCCGTGAATCTGACCTAAATGTCGGAAAAAAGGATTGGGAAAGTATAGGGAAAGGTTTGAGATTGTTTGCTTAAAAACCCATTCACTTCAAGTGTGCGATTGCACCCTCTGCGCCGCGAGGCCGTTTTTTTTTCGGTGACAACAACGTCGGACATGCAGGACTTTGTGTCCGACGAAAAAAAAAATGCATTTTAAGCAAACCGTCTCAAACCTTTCCCTATCCTTTCCCAATCCTTTTTTCCGACATTTAGGTCGGATTCACAGAGGACGGAGTCCAGGCGCAATTGTGAACCCACCCTGAGATAGACTTGCAGAAATACATGTTCTTGTTGTCAAAACAACCCCATTCACATGAACACCACAGATTTTCAGTTGTAGATAGTTTGGCCAAAATATTGCTGTATTTGAATATACTCATAAAGAAGAATACTTATGTTGTTAACTGTATCCTGTTATAGCCTATCCTACAGTGTCTTTCCATTTTATACTGTATTCTGATTCAGAATAATAGGCTGAGGTGCCCATTATACAGTTGTTGATAAACATTTGCTTATAAATTAACATAGTCATAGATTAGATTACATCAGTTGATATTTGTCAGTACACTTAAAGAGTTATTATAAATCATATACAGCCTTATTTATCATATGTTAAGTGAAGCAATGGTTCACTGCAGGATGCAGACAGGCCAAATGGTATATGGCGGAGGCTGCACAGGTGCAAAATGCTAAAAGAATATTCACTCACACCTAAAATCCCCAAGGAGGGATTCACTCTCACACCTTATATAAGGTACCAGTCACATGAGAATGTGAAGTGCACTGTGCTGTTTTATAGCCCAATAGTGACACCCATACTATTAAATAAGGTGGACTGACCAGCACTTAAGTCCTCTACAGCTTTCATGGAGGGGCTCGCTGTAGGTGTGTGAGTGGATACTTTATCAGTATCTTGTACCTGTGCAGCCTCTGCCATATATCACTTGGACCTGTCTACATCCTGTAGTGAACCATTGATTCACCTAACATCAGGTATATATGGCCTCTCTTTCACTGATACATTGGATGTATGTCAAACCTGATTGCCCATATTCTCTAACCATGTTATGTATGCGCTATCAACTGAATACAAAATGAAAGCTATGTTATCATTTGTTACTATAGTCAGTTTCATAAACTGTACTCTACTTACAACGGAGTGAAGAGTTTTCATGGTAGAGACAATGCTATATAGGGGTCCCAGAGGTCCTAGTTGAAATAGGGCCCATAACCAAGGGGGGCCCCACAGGTCCCATCTCATCACGCACTCTATGCCAGAAGTCCTCAGCTGCCAGACCACTGTTTGAATCCAGACTGTGGATGCCCGCTGTACAGACCCTCACTCTCTGGCCCTTAAAACTCTTCCCACTGAGTTATGTAACAGTGGATAAGCATAGTGTTAATAAATGCTCATCACAGTATTATTACAGCACAATGATGGTGCAGACTCAGTCTAACAATGTTCGCCAATGTTGTCATATATTTATGACTATTAGGACTTGGCTATGGCAGCCCTATTATGCAAAACATCAGTTGCAAACTGACAGTTATAATTCCCTGTAATGCAGCAAAATTATAGTGTATTATATGAGCAATCAGAAGATTGCATGTTCAAGTCCCTTCTTGAGACATAGAAAAAAAAAAAAAAAAAAAAAATATATATATATATATATATATATATATATATATATATATTGAAACTTAACTTTCAAGGGAATTTATCATACCCCTGAGTTACCTGGCAAAGTGTAGTAAAGTGAAGTTATAAAGGTTTTTCACTGTGTGGAACTGAACTGTAACTTGCCATGAAGGCAGGGATACAGTCCTCCTAGTCATAGAGTCATGGCAGCAGGTTACTCCCTGTTGGAGTTATTGACATATTCCTCATTCTGTGACTTCTTCAGGTCTGCGGCCGAAATCTTGCATGCGTGTAGTACAGTCACTGCTCAATAGTAAACGGTAGGAGAAACGCGCTCAGTGCCTCTCCTGCTCCTTTCCATTGAGCAGTGAGCCAGCTTGAGGCATGCACATATACACCAGTCCTCCTGAAGTTGGCAACAATACATACAGAAGCCTTCTTTGAGCAGAAATTTCTTTTTATTAAAGAAAAGGAAAAAAAAATAAAAAATACAATGTAACACTGTGTCTGTAATGAACTGGTTAATGAAATCATCACAATAGTTATCCCATATAATAAACACTGTAAAAATAATAATGCTGAAATAATGAGGTTATAAAGAGTGATCAAAAAGTTGCAAGTACCCCAAAATGGCACCAATGAATACTACAAGTCACTATGCAAAACACAAGCTCACACATAGCTCGCACAGCTTGATTTGTGAAATAATAAAAATGTTTTGAATGCAGTGACACAAAATGCACATGGGGAGGGATAAGGGGGCTCCATCTAAAAAATTAAAATTAGTCTACCTACTCGTTCCTGAAGTCACCTTGCGTCCTCACGCAAAAGAACAGGGTTTTTGTTCCCTTCGCCAATATCCTAAGTGAAGATCTGTGCAGGTTCATAAAGCCCATGAGAATGAATAGAGCCCTCTTAGTTTCCCCCATTTGTAACTAGATCATTTTGGCAGATCAGAACATTTCTGTGTAATATAAATTGTTCTACTTTGCTTAAGCCTGTTTCATGATAAATTGGTGTTTAGTAAAACATACCTTTTACTATATGTAAATATATAAATGTCAAAAATTAAATATACACTCTGAAAGTTTAAGGTACCATACAACTGATGTTAACATGAGCTGACACTAGAAATATCATTTGAGGTGTGTTGGTGTAGAAACTTTGTTCCTATCAATATTTATGTACTTATTGCTCTTCTTGTAGCAAGAACTAAGTTCACATTTGGCACCTGCAGTCATCTATTTAGCACCCTGTTGTGATGCTTTTATGTGAGGCATTACAATTCAGTGCTTACCGAAAAGTATTTGTTTCTGAAGGAAACACAGGGCTTTCCAGTATGCAACCATCAGATGGGGTCTCATTAACAAAGACATAGGAGGCACTGGTGAATGGAGATTATTACATTTAAGATAAAAAGTACATCCAAACTCAGATTAAAAACTAGATGGAGGTATTCTGTATGAACTCGAGTGTAGAAGGAATGCATGAAGGATATGCAAAGTGACAGGGCCATTCTATGGCTTTCTGGCTTGTTTTGTCATTCATCTGGAACGTAAAGGGATTTTCTATTTTATCATTAAAAGATAAAAAAAGGTGGGAATCATGTATATTGTATTTTTTAATAGAAACAAACTTGTATAATTCCAAAGTTCAAAACCTGGCTTGCCCTGGGCGCTCTTAACAGAGGCACTGTGATTGTTAAAACGGAAAAAAAAAAATTATACTCAGAGTGGGTTAAAAAAATAAAGAAAAAGCAATAGTCAACCAAACCGTGAACAAATGTGAATGTCACACGTGATATGTAGATGTGTGAATAAAGTCTAACAGTCATTGCCAGCAAAGAGAGATCTTATATTTTGTGCTAAGTATGTTAGAGAGTTACATTGCATTTTCATAACTTGTGTACTGAGAGAAACTTCTGACATGACATTAGCATAATGTACTGCTGACTGATATAGTATTATCAGCGTTTTATTGACATACATAACAGCTTGTTAATTGGCACCTGCTATATTTATTTTCTGTTTCTTTCACACTGTGTGAATCAGTACAACATGTATTTTATGAGGCCATGAATAGCTCATGGTTATAGGCAAAAAAGAGAAATGTAACTGAGCTAGTTCCAGATCGGATTGGGAAAACCAATGCAGACATAAAACATCTATGTGAACACACAAGCTTCTTAAAACAGGAAGTATTTACATACTTACAGCATATATCACACAATAGTAAATGAATATCCTTTCCTGTTCAATGAGCATTCAGATTGTTATATTCCTCCCCCTAGTGGCCAGCCTTGCATCCAAAAACCTATAGCACATGCACCTTCTAAGTTCAGGGTCATTAAAGAAGCACTTGCATAATAATGTGTATTCTGTGGCCTTTAGAAAGGAGCTTTATGTAAACTGTAGTGAAAGTATAGTAATCTTCTTACCAGTGACTGTATGTTTGAGTTATCCATTCCCTTGTGGACCTCAGCTGTGTGCTGTGGCCAACCCTAGGACTCTGCAACTGACCCAACATTTTATGCATGGACAGATATTCCTTTATTTATACCTTTGAAACCCTTGATATTATTCTTATAGCAATGAATAGAGAAACTAAGTTCCTGTCCATGCATTATGCTCTGTGTCAGTTCAAAATTGTTATTGATCACATGACACAGCTGAGGACCACAGTGGAGTGAATAACTAATAAGTACAGATGCCAGTAATGAGATTACCTTCACTGTAATTTACATCATGTGCCGTTATAGGCCACAGAATAAAAATTTTATATAGGGCTGATATTAGGAAACCAACCATTAGAGATTTTCAGCAGCTTAAAGTGCTAATTTAAACTTTTCTGCTCATCACCAATGCTTTTTGTGACTTGAAAGAGCATAATGCTACATCAGATGCCAACTTATTGTAGATATCGGATGAAAAGTTGATTTGCAATGATTTTTGCTGTCAATGTGGGGTGCTGTAGTATAAAAGACGTTCATGACAAACAATATTTTCCTGTTGATCCAATCAATCAGAGAAAGCCATGGCTAGGCCACAGATCGAAACTGAGGAGGATCAGTTGTTTTGTCTGAATTGTCGCATTGCTGTCCTAGGCAACAACCTACACAGACCAATCAAGAAACATAGGACACTCACAAACACAATCCCTAATGTATGGCCGGTTTTATTTTAACCTACAGCTGTTGTGGGCCTATTAGCCTTTATCTAAACTGTTACTCCAAACTACCACAGTTTGCATATCTTGCATTGATGATTATTTTCTTATGTGGATAACTGCAGCAAGTAGGTACTGATGTCCCACAACTGATCTCCAATTGGTTAAAGACTCAAATTTATCATTAAGCCAATTCAGCACATTTTCATGGCATGCTAAGAATTATTTTGTGATAATCTATCACAAAATCATGTTGTTTATAGAAAATCTACTTAACCTGTGATACATATATCTGGACATGTCCAGTCAAGAGGACAAGGAAGCAAATATCTGGAAATACATTTCGTTCAAATTGGTCGAGTAAGGGTTTAAATCATACTTATACTAGCATGTTGTATAAAGCATGGTATGTGTACTAGGTATATTATACCATAAACTTTATCACTTTGGATTGGTATAAGGGGTGGCATGAGGTTCCTAACAGAGAAGGCTAACCAAATGATGAGATGGTGCTATATGACTTCTAAGGGTCCCTTGACCTTGCATTTTATTTGTACTAGTGCAGAAAAAATATACGACACCGAGCAAAAACCTCGTGTTATACTGTTCAAACACGTAAATACCAAAAGTTATATTCAAAAATGGCCGCTCACCTTAAGAAGTTGTGAAAGAGTAGGTCACAACTCCTAAATTATCAGATATATTGGATAGAAACAGCAGCTGGATCCACGCCAACGTTAGCGAGATGCAAATGAGATAAAAGGACCGTTCCCAAAAGGGATAAGGATCAGCGCTTGCTCCAATTCAGTCAAACGAATTCCTTTATTAGATACCAACACAGACGCGTTTCGGAGCATCTGCCCCTTCTTCAAGTGCATACAGGTAATACATATGTCTAAAACAAGCTGTCTTTTATAGTGTCAAAGTAAAAAAGACACACCCAAATGGGAGTGTCGCAGCAGAGAAACACATTTTTTTTTTTTTTTTTATAACTTTTCCCAAATGTCAAAATGACACTAGCTCTATAGATCAACACATGAATGTTACCATATAAAAATAATGATGAATGCTACAAGAATAAAAACAACTTTAACATGAATAACACATAATATAATAAATGACAAAATACATACATACTATATATAAACTACATTAAAGAGAAAAAAAAAAAAAATATATATATATATATAAAATACCATACCCACCCAATGTTTTTAAAATATCGACATATATCAATTCATGTATAATATATAATTTAACAATAAATAGTTAAAAATAGATACACAAATAAACACATATATATATACACACACATATACAATCATATACACATATATACATATATATATATATATATATATATATATATATATACATAAATACATACATACATACATACATCCACATACACATAAATAAACATAAATAAGTAATTCATATAAACATAAAAACTTAGTATATAACCAATAAAAAATCATTGTGTGACATCTTCCAATGCCTCATTTAGACCAACAGGACTTAGGGTATTGAGGTTATAAATCCAATACATTTCACGTTTTTTTAGAAGTTCAAAACGATTATGTTTATTGGCCTTTATTTGATCTATTGGAATAATTGTGAAATCTTTAAAACTACAAGCATGTCCGGCTGCAGCATGTCTGGAAACACTATGTTTCAAGTAACCGTTATGGACATTTGATCGATGCTTATTTACTCTATCCCTCAGAGTCATTATAGTGCGCCCGACATACTGCAGCCCGCAGGTACATTCCAAAAGATAACACTATAAAGTTAGATGAGCAATCTAGTCTGGATCTAATTTTGAATTTCTCATTTGTAGATTTACATACAATTTCTGTTACATTATGCTTAATATTCAGGCAACATTTACAGCGTTATGTCCATATTTATAACTACCAAAAAGTCCCTCAAGATTTCCACTTTTGTTTTTTTGACTCTTAACTGTCCTGAGGCGACTAGGGGCTAGAATATTTTTTAAAGTTTTGGCTCTGCGGAAAGTGATTGTTGGATGTCCTGGGAGAGTAGTTTTCAAATACTCATCCTTTAATAATATGGGCCAATATTTTGTAAGAATTGCTCTGATTTGCAAATGAGTTCCATTGAAAGTTGTGATAAAATTATTCTTAAATGAATCTTTTTTAATTTTTGAGTTAGGTTCTAAGCATTCTTTTTGTGTAAGTGAGCTCACTTTTTTTCTAGCCCCCTCTATGATCTCATTAGGATAGTGTTTATTGTGAAAACGACAAACCAATATATCACTCTGGTCTCTAAAATCAGTATCCCTTGTGCTGTTCCTTCGGATCCGCTTAAATTGCCCGAACGGGACGTTCTGTTTCCACTTTTTGTAGTGTAAACTTCTAAAATCTAAAAGGCTATTACAATCTACTTCTTTAAAATGTGTTTTAGTAGATATTTGATTGTCTTTGCTTATAAGGACTAAGTCCAAATATTCAATTTCACTCGTGTTGGTTTTTCCTGTAAAGGAAAGACCCCAATTATTCCGATTAAGATAATCTGTAAAGGATTCAAATGTTTGAACTGATCCCTCCCATATAAATAGAAGATCATCAAAATATCGTTTAAAATATATAATATTTTTAGACCATGGATGCTGCTGGTAAATATATCTATCTTCAAATTCCCCCATATATAGATTGGCATAGCTGGGGGCAAAACGAGTGCCCATAGCTGTGCCTTTAACCTGTAAATATGTTTCTTGTTCAAACTGGAAAGCGTTATGTTCCAAAATATAGCGTATCGCCCTAATTATAAAATCTTTTTGAATATCAGGCATCAAAGTGGCTTTATTTAATGCCTGCCTTATAGCTCCTAATCCTTTAGTGTGTGGAATGTTAGAATACAGAGAGGCCACATGAAGGGTGGCCCATATATAATTAGGTTTCCAAATTAGTGGGGTTAATTGAGTTATTACACTAGTCGAGTCACGTAAATATGAAGGTAAAATAGAGACCAATTTCTGTAAGTGTACATCAATATACTCAGATAAATTTCTTGTAATGGAGTTCATCCCTGATATAATAGGTCTTCCTGGGGGGTTAGAAATGCTTTTATGAATTTTTGGCAAGTGATAAAACAATGCCAAGGTAGGATTTATTACTGTTAGAAATTCTTTTTCTTTTTTAGTTAGGATACCTGAGGTAAAACCTTCATGTATAAGAACTAAGTATTCTTCAAGATGTCTACTAGTAGGATCTGACTTTAATTTGATATAGTAATTAGTGTGTCAGATAAAATTCTTAATGCTTCCTTTAAATAACATGACCTATTCTGTATGACATGTTTTATTCTTGTAGCATTCATCATTATTTTTATATGGTAACATTCATGTGTTGATCTATAGAGCTAGTGTCATTTTGACATTTGGGAAAAGTTATAAAAAAAAATTTAAAAAAATGTGTTTCCCTGCTGCGACACTCCCATTTGGGTTTGTCTTTTTTACTTTGACACTATAAAAGACAGCTTCTTTTAGACATACAGTATGTATTACCTGTATGCACTTGAAGAAGGGGCAGATGCTCCGAAACGCGTCTATGTTGGTATCTAATAAAGGAATTCGTTTGACTGAATTGGAGCAAGCGCTGATCCTTATCCCTTTTGGGAACGGTCCTTTTATCTCACTTGCATTTTTTTTTGTCTTGGTTAGCAGAACATTTACTTATTTAACCAATATTAGGGTCTAATTGACATTGTATTTATATTGTACGTTACAGGTGGATTGCCTGACGTATACTGTACTTCCAGCATAAAACACTGTATAGTCATACAACAGTATACATTGCCAATAGGCTTCCATGATAAAAAAAAAAAAGACCCATGTTATATGTTTCTTAGCTGCAGTAAATGGCTCAGAGTACTGTATTCCATATAACTGATAAAATGTTAGACCAATGTATAGAGTCTGATGTAGGCCAAATGGACAGTCTTTTGGCCTCTGTTGAGTGAACGGATCCCATGCATGTTTTTCTCATATGCACAAGAAACTTTACCAGCACATATGTTAAATAGATACTTCAGACATAATATAATTTAGCCTTAGAGACTCATCTAGTAAGTCTGTGCTACCATATGTACCGTATTTTTCGGGCTATAAGACTCACCGGACCATAAGACGCACCTAGGTTTTAGAGGAGGAAAATATTGAAGAAAATTTTGAAGCAAAAAATGGTAAAATATTTAATATATGGGAGTTGTAGTTTTGCAACAGCTGCAAAGCCACATTGACAGGTGACCCTGCAGCTGTACGGGGATGTATAGGACATCTTTTTTTGCAGGGCCAAATGTACTTTTTAGTTATACCTTTTTGAGGAATGTCTATTGCTTAAATCACTTTTTATTCCAATCAGAGGCAAAATAGCAAAAAAAAAACGGGGGTTCGGCACTTTTGATTTTTTTTTTTTCCTTCCGCTACAACGTACAGGAAAAATATTTTCCTAAGTTTGTAGACTGGGCATTTTTGGATACAGGGATACCTAATGTGTAAGTGTTTCACAGTAATTTTCTACTTTTATATGTATTCTAGGGAAAGGGGGTGATTTAGAACTTTTTGTTTTTTTATTTATTTTTTTATATTTCTTACATTTTTTTTTTTTTTTTTTACTATTTTAATAGCCCCCCCCCCCCCCCAGGGGGCTTGAACCTGCACTAATTTTATTGCAAGTCCCATAAACTTCAATACAAGTGTATTGCAGTCTATGGGAGATTCTGTACATTATTACTGAGACTGGTCATAGACCAGCCGCAATAGTAATATTACTATGACAAGCCTGGGAGCCTTCATTAAGCTCCCGGCTGTCACAGGAACAGGTCGTCTCCTGCTTTCTCGCTGGGAGTCAGCCTGCAACTAGAAAAGTATGGGGCCGGTGGGGACCGGCCCCTGGGGCTACTTTTATACTTTAGGGAGGCTTTGAAGTAGTAATGCCTGCGATCAGAGTCCACACGGTGGATGCCGGGATGGATTCGCTGGGACTCCCTCTCCCCCAAGACCAGTTCCTGCAAATTGCCCTACTCCTCCTGCTACAGGAAGCCCCATTACAAGAAGCCAGCGGTGGAAGGAGTGGGGCGATGCTGTGTCCCTGCTTGTCTGCCCCCCCCCCAAACACCCGCATTCGGACTATAAGACACCCCCCCATTTTCCTCCCAAATTTTTGGGGGGGAAAAGTGTGTCTTATAGTCCGAAAAATACGGTAAGTGTGCTTGTTATTATTAGTATTATTAGGATTATTATTGTTTATTTATATAGCACCATTAATTCCATGGTGCTTGTTGCCTATATAGTGACATGCAGTACGGATGTAGCATAGTTAACCCAACTTTCTGCAGTAGGGTAAATTGCTGCAGTGTGTTGTCTTATCACAGAAAATAACAAAAGCCAATGAAAAGTTATCGAAAAATATTTTTTCAGTGACTTTTCATTTACTTTTACGTCTATGCTGATAAGTTATAATGCTGTGGCAATTTATCAGTGTACATATAGAAGCTAGAATCATCACTATTCCTATGAAAGAAGAAATCCCAATGCTGATGCATAGAAGGGGTTCAGTTTAGTCTAGGGGTGTGTTCATGTGTTCATACAACGTAATCTGGAGCTAATTTTGTGCTGGATTTTGCCATTATTGATCTTGTTGTGGGTTCTGTGGCTGATTCTGCTGCAGAGTCCATGGTTCAAGACGCCCCACTGAAGCTCTGCTTCAGCTTTCCACCATAGGGAGTCAGAAAGTGAAGAGAAATCTGAGTCAGATGTCTGTCTCAAATTCCTCTTCTTTTTTGGCAGTGTGAATGGTCCTAATAAAAGGAAATTTGTTAAAAGGCTTAGTGAGTCTATAGTACCTCACTTTCCCCAAATCAGGTCTAAGTGTTTACAAACATAATAGTGTTACAACATTAAATGATAGGTGGATATGCAACATAAATGGATGGATGGATGGATGAAGAGAGATAGATAGATACAGTGGAGAAAAAAAAGTATTTAGTCAGCCACCAATTGTGCAAGTTCTCCCACTTAAAAAGATGAGGCCGGCCTGTAATTGTCATCATAGGTAGATCTCAACTATAAGAGACAAAATGAGAAAACAAATCCAGAAAATCACATTGTCTGATTTTTAAAGAATTTATTTACAAATTATGGTGGAAAATAAGTATTTGGTCAATAACAAAAGTTCATCTCAATACTTTGTTCTATATCCTTTGTTGGCAATGACAGAGGTCAAACGTTTTCTGTAAGTCTTCACAAGGTTGGCACACACTGTTGCTGGTATGTTGGTCCATTCCTCCATGCAGATCTCCTCTAGAGCAGTGATGTTTTGGGGCTGTCGCTGGGCAACACGGACTTTCAACTCCCTCCAAAGGTTTTCTATGGGGTTGAGATCTGGAGACTGGCTAGGCCACTCCAGGACCTTGAAATACTTCTTACGAAGCCACTCCTTCGTTGCCCTGGTGGTGTGCTTGGGATCATTGTCATGCTGAAAGACCCAGCCACGTTTCATCTTCAATATCTTTGCTGATGGAAGGAGGTTTGCCCTCAAAATCTCACGATACATGGCCCCATTCATTCTTTCATGTACACGGATCAGTCGTCCTGATCCCTTTGCAGAGAAACAGCCCCAAAGCATGATGTTGCCACCCCCATGCTTCACAGTAGGTATGGTGTTCTTTGGATACAACTCAGCATTCACTCTCCTCCAAACACGACGAGTTGTGTTTCTACCAAACAGTTCTACTTTGGTTTCATCTGACCATATGACATTCTTCCAATACTCTTCTGGAACATCCAAATGCTCTCTAGAAAACTTCAGACGGGCCCGGATATGTACTGGCTTAAGCATGAGGACACGTCTAGCACTGCAGGATCTGAGTCCCTGGCGGCGTAGTGTGTTACTGACGGTAGCTTTTGTTATGTTAGTCCCAGCTTTCTGCAGGTCATTTACTAGGTCCCCCTGTGTGGTTCTGGGATTTTTGCTCACCATTCTTGTGATCATTTTGACCCACGGGGTGAGATCTTGCGTGGAGCCCCTGATCGAGGGAGAATATCAGTGGTCTTGTATATCTTCCATTTTCTAATTATTGCTCCCACAGTTGATTTCTTCACACCAAGCTGCTTGCCTATTGCAGATTCAGTCTTCCCAGCCTGGTGCAGGTCTACAATTTTGTTTCTGGTGTCCTTCCACAGCTCTTTGGTCTTCACCATAGTGGAGTTTGGAGTGTGACTGTTTGAGGTTGTGGACAGGTGTCTTTTATGCTGATAACAATTTCAAACAGGAGCCATTACTACAGGTAATGAGTGGAGGACAGAGGAGCCTCTTAAGAAGAAGTTACAGGTTTGTGAGAGCCAGAAATCTTGCTTGTTTGCAGTTGACCAAATACTTATTTTCCACCATAATTTGCAAATAAATTCTTATAAAATCAGACAATGTGATTTTCTAGATATGTTTTCTCATTTTGTCTCTCATAGTTGAGATCTACCTATGATGACAATTACAGGCCCGCCACATCTTTTTAAGTGGGAGAACTTGCACAATTGGTGGCTGACTAAATACTTTTTTCCCCCACTGTAGATAGATAGATAGATAGATAGATAGATAGATAGATAGATAGATAGATATATGATAGATACTGTAGATAGATAGATAGATAGATAGATAGATACTGTAGATAGGTAAATACTGTAAATAGATAGATGATGATGATGATGATAGATAGATAGATAGATAGATAGATAGATAGATAGATAGACAGATCAAATACCAACTGTGAGCATTGCCCTGACACATGTAAGTTAGGAAAGTGCACTTGTTAATTAGAGACATTGCATTTCTTACCTGTTTTAATGAAACAGTGAATCTTTATAATTTACATGTGTCAATAATTAAAGGGGTGAGTTGTCAAACCTGTTTAGCAGTCACAGGAGTGTTTCTAATTTAGAAACTGTCTGCAAAATTGTCATAATGACAGGTCTTTAAAAGTTCAGAAATAGAATCAATCAGCAGACAGGGAATAGGGGGCATCTATTAAAATGGAGACACACAAGAGACACACTATACTGTAACGAGATCTAAAAAGGAATCCTAGAGCTAGACAACTGGAACCAGATACTGGTCTTGTAAAAGTGTTCAATTTTGATGAAAGTTGAGGGATTCTTTAGAAACTGTAGATACTGTAAATAGACATACAGTGGGGAAAAAAAGTATTTAGTCAGCCACCAATTGTGCAAGTTCTCCCACTTAAAAAGATGAGGCCGGCCTGTAATTGTTATCATAGGTAGACCTCAACTATGAGAGACAAAATGAGAAAACAAATCCAGAAAATCCCATTGTCTGATTTTTAAAGAATTTATTTGCAAATTATGGTGGAAAATAAGTATTTGGTCAATAACAAAAGTTCACCTCAATACTTTGTTATATATCCTTTGTTGGCAATGACAGAGGTCAAACGTTTTCTGTAAGTCTTCACAAGGTTGGCACACACTGTTGCTGGTATGTTGGCCCATTCCTCCATGCAGATCTCCTCTAGAGCAGTGACGTTTTGGGGCTGTTGCTGGGCAACACGGACTTTCAATTCCCTCCAAAGGTTTTCTATAGGGTTGAGATCTGGAGACTGGCTAGGCCACTCCAGGACCTTAAAATGCTTCTTATGAAGCCGCTCCTTCGTAGCCCTGGCGGTGTGCTTGGGATCATTGTCATGCTGAAAGACCCAGCCACAATTCATCTTCAATGCCATTGCTGATGGAAGGAGGTTTGCACTCAAAATCTCACAATACATGGCTCCTTCATTCTTTCATATACACGGATCAGTTATTCTGGTCCCTTTGCAGAGAAACAGCCCCAAAGCATGATGTTGCCACCCCCATGCTTCACAGTAGGTATGGTGTTCTTTGGCTGCAACTCAGCATTCACTCTCCTCCAAACACGACGAGTTGTGTATCTACCAAACAGTTCTACTTTGGTTTCATCTGACCATATGACATTCTCCCAATACTCTTCTGGAACATCCAAATGCTCTCTAGCAAACTTCAGATGGGCCCGGATACGTACTGGCTTAAGCAAGGGGACACGTCTGGCACTGCAGGATCTGAGTCCCTGTCAGCGTAGTGTGTTACTGACGGTAGCCTTTGTTATGTTAGTCCCAGCTTTCTGCAGGTCATTCACTAGGTTCTCCCGTGTGGTTCTGGGATTTTTGCTCACCATTCTTGTGATCATTTTACCCCACAGAGTGAGATCTTGCTTGGAGCCCCTGATCGAGGGAGATTATCAGTGGTTTTGTATGTCTTCCATTTTCTAATTATTGCTCCCACAGTTGATTTCTTCACACCAAGCTGCTTGTCTATTGCAGATTCAGTCTTCCCAGCCTGGTGCAGGTCTACAATTTTGTTTCTGGTGTCCTTCCACAGCTCTTTGGTCTTCACCATAGTGGAGTTTGGAGTGTGACTGTTTGAGGTTGTGGACAGGTGTCTTTTATACTGATAACAGTGTCAAACAGGTGCCATTACTACAGGTAATGAGTGGAGGACAGAGGAGCCTCTTAAAGAAGAAGTTACAGGTCTGTGAGAGCCAGAAATCTTGCTTGTTTGGAGTTGACCAAATACTTATTTTCCACCATAATTTTGAAATAAATTCTTAAAAAAAACAGACAATGTGATTTTCTAGATATGTTTTCTCATTTTGTCTCTCATAGTTGAGGTCTACCTATGATGTCAATTACAGGCCTCTCTCATCTTTTTAAGTGGGAGAACTTGCACAATTGGTGGCTGACTAAATACTTTTTTCCCCACTGTACATTGACCATTCATTCGATAGATGATAGATACTGTCGATAGTTAGACAGATAGATAGATAGATAGATAGATAGATAGATAGATAGATAGAATCACATCGGTTTTTGTACTTTTTTGAAAGCATACACAATTGGATATATGGCTTGCCTTGTCTTTGTTGCTTATTTCATAGTCTGTGCACATTAATATTTGAAAACCTGATTGATAGGGATTGCAGCAGCAAGAAACGGCGTCATTTACATATTCATAGAAATAAAACTGTGCCTGAAGGTCTTTTTGAATCACTTTGCTCTGTAATTCCATGTAAATTGTTATATTTCAGATGACGTTTTACACGTTCAAAGAATAAAATGATAAGCTAGAATGTAAAAGGGAATCATCACATGAGGAAACAAGGAAGTCCGCACATAAAGAAATACTCCATCATTCTACATGTTCTTTACTTGATTTAACCAAATGTACAATCCTGATTTTTTCATATTTTTTATTCTTGATTGAACAGCTGGAAAGTCAGTATGAAGCTTTTAGACCTTGAATGACATCTAAATCTGCTTATATGTATGTGTTAGGCTGAATAATACAGGCAAAGTATTGTCCAGTTCAGTAAATCTAAGTATATTTTATAGTACATGTTAAAATAATAGTCACAGAACTTGGTCTCACAAAAAATGAAAAATAGCTAAAATATAACTTTTATTGCACTTCTAAAATAACCCCCACAATAATCCGGGGCAACGTCAACACACTGTGGACTTAAATATGAGTGGTAAGGAATAATCCTACATATAAACAAGGTAGAGTTCAACTAGGAATTCCACCACAAAGAGCATATCCTTCTTCCCCACTATTACACGCTGAGTTCCCTAGGTGTATATACTGTGGTCAAATGGCCACTACAGGACGCTCCACGGATCAAGGTAATTGTAGTGGGCAACTAACGTAGTGAAGGAATCCCTCCCAATATCCCCAATGCATATTCCAAAGATATATGTGGAGCACATCACTAATACAAGGGTAAAGATATTCTGTGTATCAGGCAATAATATAGTGTAGCTAAATATGGGGAGATAGAGCAGGTAAAGATAGTGGGGAAGAAGGATATCCTCTCTGTGGTGGAATTCCTATTTGAACTGTACCTTGTTTATATGTAGGATTATTCCTTACCACTCATATTTTAGTCCACAGTGTGTTGACGCTGCCCCGGATTATTGAGGGGGTTATTTTAGAAGTTCAATAAAAGTTATGTTTTAGTTATTTTTCTTTTTTTGTGGGACCAAGTTCTGTGACTATTTTCATTCTTTGAGTAGTGGCCCAATCACAGTCTGTGACTTATGTTAAAATGTACCCATATTGTGACCACATAAATACAGCTTTATCGTAGTCCCCAGGGGCGTAACAAGTAATCATGGTGCCCCATAGCAAAACCTGTAATGGGGCACTTCATTACCATGACCATATTAAGCAGCAAGTTCACAACTTGAAAAGTGTATGATTATTTACACACAGAGATAACACACACAGTGATTTTACTGTGCAGACAACGCCACAATGCTGTCATAGGAACAATACACAGAGTAAAGTAACAGTGATTTAAGTTTTCCTCACCCCGTTCCATCATCCATACCTATCACTAATTGTACCCTATCTCTGTAGACATTGGCCCCCTTAGTTGATGAGCCCCATAGCAGGTTCTGTCTCTACTACCCTGATTTGTTGTAACTGGAGAACAAGTTTAAATGTTGGTAAGTGTGCTAATATAAGGCACTTAAGGTTCCTAATTTATTACTTCCATTTGTCTTGATATTATCCGTCCCATGTGCCTTATATTAGTACTGGTGGTCACATGATTTATCCATGTCACCACTTCCTCGACCTTCTTGTTTCTGCGCAGCAGCTCAGCAGTTGCTTAACAGATGATTCAGCATATATACAGGTACAGGGGATTCTGATGCCTTTATTTGTGTATGGACTGAACCCATTCAGCTACTGTTTAATGCCCAGGAACAGCTGAGAAATAGGTTATACAGATAAATTTATTTGATAGCATCTGAGTCACGGATGTGATGTCACAAAAAAACAACACAGATTTACAATTCTATGTGTTTTTTTAAACTGTCAATCAACCATGCAGACATGTCTGTGTAGTTTTCATTGTGGCTGCAGTGTGGCTTTAGTTTCAGGACCATACTCTTAGAACAAAGACTTAAATCTATTGTCATTTGATTAATCCCTTCCTGCCGGTGACATTTTTGATTCCCCAGGACAAATTGTTCTTCATAATGGTACCATTTATTATACTGTACAATGCACTTGGAATCTGGAAAAAAATTCAGGATAGGGTAGAATTGGAGAAAAAGCGCATTTGTTTGACTTTCTTACAGGCTTTGCATTTACGGTGTTCACTCTGCAGCCAAAATGACATGTCACCTGTATTCCGGGGACACCAAATTTATATAGTTTTATTTACATTTTAATCTCTTAACAAAAATCTAAAACTTTGCAAAAAAATGTTTTTTCTAAAAGTTGCCATATTCTGATACCCGCTACTTTTTTATATTTTTGTGTATGGGAATGCATAGTGCGTCTTTTTTTGCAGGGCCAGGTTTCCTTTGTAGTTATACCATTTTAGGGAATGTTTATTGCTTTAATCACTTTTTATTCAAATGTTTTTCAGAGGCAAAATAGTGAAAAAAAGGGCGGTTTAGCACTTTTGATTTTTTCCAGGTACAGCATTTATCGTACGAAAAATATTTTTAGAAATTTGTAGACCAGGCATTTCGGATACAGGGATACCTAATGTGTATGTGTTTCACTGTAATTTTTTAGTTTTATATTTATTCCAGGGAAAGTGGGGGTGGCTTGAACTTTTAGTGTTTTTTTTTTTATATTTTTTAAAACTTTTTTTTATATTTTTTACTATTTTATTAGCCCCCCCTAGGGGGTTTGAACCTGCAATCTTTTGATTGCAGGTCCCATCGACTGCAATACAACTGTATTGCAGTCTATGGGAGTTTCGCTATGTTACTATTAAAGCTGGTCATATTACTACTGAAGACCTGGAAGCCTTCATAAGACTTCCGGTTGCTGAAGCAACAGAATGGCTCCAGCGATCTCGCCTGCAGCCATTAAGGTATGGGACCGATGGGGACAGGTTCCAGTAGGGGATTTTTTTTAGTTTTGGTGCCACACTGCAGTTCAATGCCCGCAATCAGAGTGAACTCTGGTCACTGGCATTAGCTCAGGGTCCCTGCTGTACATAACATCCGGTAGCTATTGCGACCGTGCTGCAGCAGAGCAGCCACCATCTTTAAACACCCGGCATTCGCCGTACTATTACTGTGGATGTCGGGAAGGGGTTAAAGGGGTTTTCCCATCTCCCTCTCAGCAGTTTGCTTGCTATATCTTCTTCTCACTTTCTGTATTCTTCAACAAACTGATGGGCGGGCTTTGACTGTTTGATGGACAGGACACTATGAAGTACATGAGTAGATATAGACATTGCATTTGCCATGAGAGATTATTTATTATGATTACTAGAAATATAAAATAAGGCAGATCAACTATGCACAGTAAATGTATACTACATTACACAGGTTTGGAGAACATTTACATGCTCCACGCTGACAATGGACTTGCAGTAAACTCAATGTTATCTTTGTGTTTACATAGAGAGATAAAGACACTGTTTCGAGCCTCTATAAGCAAATTGCAATTAGCTGACCTGATTGCCTGGACAGTATAGCATTATCAGCCGTAACAACTCGAGACAGTGAGTGAGACATGTAATCCGACCTAAGAAAAGATAACAGACTGGGTGCCTTGACAACGATGAGTAAACAATTAGATGAATAATTACACATAGCAGGCAAACGAAACAACATTACTAAAGTAATGTATTTAGGAAAACTCTTGAATTTATAAAAAGCTAGCAGTATAGATATAATCCTTGAAACGGGAATACCCCTTTAACTCAAATCCAGTGTTTCATGGTTATATTGTTTGGTAAAGGACCCATGAGATTTAATGGCATTTTGCAGACATTACACTATTATTACAATTACAATACAGTTCTTTTAATTTCTATGGTAGTTACAAAAACAGGCTGTGGATAAGTCATATTGTAAATTCTAGAACTCTGTAATTCCCAAGGAAACAGATCATTTGCAGTCTGATCCACCTTTTAGCTCTTCACTTCCCAGTCATTACTTACTATAATCTGTATCTTGAAGCCATATAATAGATTGCTGTGATAACTAAATTATTTCAGCTCTTGTATATGGAATCCTACAGGATATAGTACAGACTTAATAACCAGTCAGTTAACCTAACCATTAATTGGTATTATGTTGTTCTCCCTTTGTAAAGAGCTTTATGTTATAGAATTTCTGTTAGTTAGTTACGATTTATTATTTATTTATTTCCTATCCCATTCGACAAACCCTCATTATTTAATTTCAATATCCTTTATTGCCCAAGAAAAGTCTTCATGCTCCGGGTATTATTGACTATAGACATTAGGCTGTGAAGCAGTGATAAATATGTTGCTTCCAGTTTTGATTGACCCACTGTTTCTTCCCTTTCTCTTATTTTTATTTTCCTGGGTACAGAAATTTTTGTAAAGCAGATTAACAAACAGTATATCATAAGAAAAGCCCTTCCTCTAGCTGGGTAAACAGGATTTACTTGCATGGAAAAGACTGTAAGACGCTTGACTTAAAAAAGTACTTAGATCAACACTCGGCTTCTGTTAGTTTTGATAACAACATGGAGGAAAGTGAGCTGTCTAGAGTTTGATGTATGGAGCTTGGTTCATATATAATAAAGCACATTGTTTCATTAGCCTTTTATGTGTCAGCCTTTCCTTTCTCAATGGAACACTAACCTATTCTAAGCTTTTAATTACTTTTTTAATTACATATTGAGAATAAGAAATGGCATCATTTTACCAGAAACCGCTCGCAATGTTGTCATGGTGACTGTTTTGCAATGTTTAGGCTTTTTTACATAAAGAGTAACTTTATTTAATACATTTTTAATCAATTCAGTAGATGTTCTTGATACCAGACTATGTTCTGAAACATCTTTTGTAATGAGGAGTAGCACAGATTTTACCTTGCCTCTTTATGAGTTAAATGAACAGTGGCAGTGCACTTTAACTTTGACTGTGTGAGTGTTTTTTTAATGGCTTTTGTTGTATGATGAGGTTTTGCAAAGCTACATACAAAAAAACCTGACAGTAATGGATCCTCTCTTATTTTTAAACATAGACTTCATGTAAATTGATGCCCATCTGTTTGCACCCATTTGCATTTATTTTTAAAGGGGTTAAGGGATTATCTGATTATCTAGTTTCTAACATTGATGGCCTATCCTTAGTGAGCAGTGCGGCTCATGATACGTAAGTTTCGGTACCGGTGATCTGCAGAGGCCCTGGGTATCGTACTCCTGCAGATCTAATATTGATGGCCTATCCTAAGGATTTTGTTCTGACATTAGTTGAATACAGTTACCAAAAATGGACATGGGATAAATGTCTACCTTCTGTTGCTATAGATAGATAGATAGATAGATAGATAGATAGATAGATAGATAGACTATATAACACAGAATAAAGGTACCACTTTATATAACAAAGAATAAAGGTAGCACTCCAGTTTAAAGTGAAAAAAGGAACCCTTTTGCCTGCAAAGTTTTGGCTCTATATCCAGAGCCTTACTCAAGCTTGGGATATAGAGTTGAAACGTTGACAAATGGGTGAATAAATGCACCACTTTTTTCCCTTTAAACTGGAGTGCTACCTTTTTTCTTTTTTTGTATTTTGGATCTTTTTTGCCTGGATCTTAGATTTGCACCCAGTAGTTTACTGATAATTTGGTTGGTATCTTTTTTTGGTGTGTTTGGATTTTTTTTTGTATTTTAGATTTGTATTTTAGAATATAGATAGATAAAGTTCAATAAGTAACAGATAGCTATCTAGAGTTTTCACTCTTGTTCTAAGCTTGACAAGTGAGCATATCTGTATATAGATAGACAGACAGACAGGCAGACAGACTGAAAAACAGATAGATAGATAGATAGATAGATAGATAGATAGATAGATAGATAGATAGATAATATGTGATCACAAACTCAAGTCTACTCAAGACTAAAGCCCAAAATATAATCTTAATTTCATGGATTTCGGAACTATACAAGAGACTAAATAGCAGCTGGCATTAATGATTACCCATGTTATGCCACATTAGTGAAATCTCACCTTTAAAAATGAATAGCTGACCTAACATCACATTTATTTAGCTTACCTAATTGCATTGCTAATGAGGCTAGAATTAATAGTGCAGACTACAATTTACCTACATGGCTATTACAACTGCATTACTGAGAGACAATTCAGAGATTTGTGACACAAACACTCACATTTCACTGCAAAATGTTCAAGAGTTCAATTTTGTGTAATGGTGAGCCTTAGAGAACAAAGTATACAGATTCTCATCAGTAAATCAAACCATAATGCAAGTTGCTATATAATATAGCATACATTACATTGTATATTTATATATCATAATTACAATCTATTATGCATGCTTTTATCTTACCTGTAAGGAGCCCTAGTTTTACAATGTGCCACATTGACTCATTTTAATGGACAGAAGAGATTTTTCACAGTAATTGCCCATTACATGAATATTTTCTTGTTTGCTTGGTCATCCAATTTACTAATATTATTTTTCAGAAAATTTTCCAGACCACCATATTTACAGTACTCCATTGTAAATGATCATTTTGAACTGACACCTACTGTAAAATGGTGTGTTTAAGGTTGATGGTTGCAGTGAGAGGTATATTGCATATCAGCTAATGCATCTAATAGTCTGATATTAAACATGAATAAAGGGTAATTTGCGTCCATTAGAGGCAGTCATTCATTCTACTGCAATGAACCTGTAAGTACATTACACCTGAATGTAACTTCTGTAATGCATGCATTTGAACCTTTTGTCAGTGATAAGTGCATGGCTGGTAATGGAAGATGTAGGAAAAATAGAAGTTGTTGGGTGGTATCCTTTGTATTTCAGTGTATTTTGGACGAACATTCAAAATGTTTAAAAATGTAAACAGTGATACCTGTACTTTGGTTGAAATATCTAATTTTCAGCTTTTAAAATGAGAAAAAAACAGAAAGTAAATATACAAAAACAAATGTAAGTTAAAAGGGGTTATCCAGTTTCTAGTATTGAAGGCTTACCCCTAGCATAGGCCATCAATATTAGATCTGTGGGGATCTGACACCCAGGACCTCTGCAGATCACCCGTACCAAGACAGCGTGGCTCTCTGTAATGTTTACATACCGTGAACCACACTACTCACTGGCCACACAAACTGTAGTGGCGAGTGTAGGTACTGTAGCAATGTCCCATTGAACCAGAAGAAAAAGACTGAGATGAAATAGTATAAAGTCCAAAAAATATTTAGTTCTTTAACTTTTTTTTATTTATTTATTTATTTAGTGACTGATTTTGGAAATCAATAATATTAATACTATTAATATGCAGTTTTTTTTTTCAATAAACATCAGTTAAAAAGCTAAAAATTTGTCTTTGAGAATTTTTGTGAAAACCTGCTTGATGAACAAGTCCATGGAGCCAGTACAGAGAGGATCTCAGCTCAGGTTGGCCTAAATGAACCTGTGCATGGTGTAAACCTCTTTTGTGTGATAAACAAGAGACTTCGTACTCATATATGGATGTAGTAGAAACAGCGAGTTTATTCATCAATCAGTCGTGCATAGGAATTCAAAAATTGTAGAGTAGATGTATGTAACGTTCGGTCAGTTGACCTTCGTCAGACTCAACAAGAATTATATAAAATGACAGTAAGTGTACCAAATAAACAAAATATACATTATCATAATATAGCAATAATATAATAATAGTAGCATAACATCGCTGTCACATATAGATGTAGGATTAAAGGTAGAGTGGAATTGGTATATCTTCTCCATTGCACTGTATAGGTTTCATGGTAGGATTCTTAAGAAAAGATATCACTATGCAAAGCTGTAATAACACATATAAAAATTCATGTAAAAATGGCTGCAAGCAGAGAAAAAGCGGATCTTTATAGTAATCAAATAGCTATATATAGTGCTCCAAGCGTTAAAGAATAAATGGTGTTCAGAATAGGCATCAGTATATCTCAGATTAAACAGTATTAGATAGCTATATATATATATATCTTTCTAATGGCTATGTAGAGAGAGAGAGAGAGAGTGCTCCAAGCATTGAAGAATTGAAGAACAGCCGGTATCTGTAAAGTACACCAGTATATCTCAGTCTAATATTACAGGCTAGTTGTCACCCTGCTCATCTCTGTTATGTAGGTTTCATACAGAGGTACAGTAGACCAAACACTGTACCCTACTTTCATAGGATAGTTTTTAATTTAAATTTAGAATGTGGCTATAGGTCACCTATCCTCTATGCATGCTTATATTCTAAATGCTAATATTCCTGAATGCATTTATACATTTCCTTCAAATCCAAATAGAAAGCAGAAGATGATAAAAATACAGAATCTACTTGTTCAATCCTTGTGTAAAACATCTATTATTCAAGGAATGCTGAGCACAAACAAGAATTGACAGGTCAGTCGTCAGTACATCTGTTCCAATTAAAGTCCTAGAATCTAATATCCAATAATCAATCATGATGATCCTGAATAAGGTTATAGGCAAGGTATTTGCAAATCATCAGTCTCAAGCTGCATAACCTCTGTAGGCAATGCTCATTAATGTCCAAAGAAAACACAAAATCACTCAACTATAAAGGCAGCAGGGGCAGTTGATGTTTAATGTATTCTCTAGTTCCAGAAGTATGAATAAAGAACAAGAAGCCTGGTAAGAAAGCAAGAAGAAATGATTGTTGATTTTTCTGTTAAAACTCAATCAGTGCCAGGCAGAAGGTCACAAGATTAATTAGTGAAACCTTTGCTCTCTCCAGAGTCTGTTCTTCATTTATAGTCAGTTTCTAATCAGCTTTGTCCCAAAGAGCACACTACTTTGCAGGATGTGATGCGTATCAATAGAACATTGTATCTGTCAATAGAAGTTCAGCTTCAGAAAATTTTTGAATTATGGATTTTTCCTTTTTTTTTTTTTTTAAGAAAAAATATAATTATGAAACACATTAAATATGCTTAGCGTTATGGGATGCTTGAGTCCCTTTAAGGCTTCTTTTTCGTATTTTAAACACACATAAAACACTATCCATTTCCAAGTGCTTTTGGTGGTGTTTTTATTTTTGATACAGCATTTTGTTTATGTATTTTTTCTGATGTTTCTTTTGTGAAGTCTATGGGAAAAAACACTAGATTAAAAAAAAACTTTATACCTAGAGCATACTATATTTTGTAAAACAAAACACCATTGACCTCCAAAACACTACAAATGCCTAAAACCAAAACTTTACATTAGATTCAGGGGGCAGGTATGGGGTGGCCAAAAACCATGCCCTGCAGCATACTGGTGTATTTTTCAATTAATTGTTAATGGCTGAGTGATTTACAGGTAAATGGAAGTTTTGAAAACCAAGGTAACTTGGTGCTCTGAAGGTTTACAGTACATCAGCACCATGACTAAGATGTAGCCATAACTCTCCATGTGGTCTAGCCCTTAAAGCAGGGGTCAACAAGCTTTTTTATATGAAGTACCGATTTTTTAAAAAGAATGAAAGATGAAGTCCTCAGTGTGCCATGCAGTAATTATAAGGATCCCCTACATGAAAGTCATAACACAAATCAGAATAACATCCAATTCATTTGTTGATTACATCTTATTTTATGTTATTCTTGATAAAGATAATCTTTCTCTGGTGCATACAATATTCGGATGAGCACAGGACTGAGATTAAACCAGCTTTGGATGGGGAAGGGGATGACCCTCATACAGCCCAATTTTTTGTTGAATACTTCCATATAAATCTGTCAAGCCTTATTGAAATAAACAAATTAGTGCCATATTATCAGCTGCCATATTATATTTTTGCATTTGCTTCAAGGTACGGAAAGAAAATTCATAGGCAATTGCTGCCCTAGGCTAGCTCATGGCCCAGACACTTGGACATCTCACTTTCCCCCCTAGTGCCCCATCCCCTCATACTGTGTTTCCATTGTCCATGTGAAAGAGATTACTGACTAGAGCAGCACTGCTATGTGTTTAAACACCGGAGAGCCCTGTGCCAGGTAGTTATGCCTGAGGTTATGACCCCAGAACTGGTGTGGGGGTGGCTGACCTTAGAGTGTTCATGGGTTAAGCTATCCAATCAAAGTGACACAAATGATAAATCAGAAATCACAAATATTAAGATCAGAGGGTTGGATTTACCTGTAGTGGTAATGTTCAATGTGGTTATATGTATGGTTTTTTTTGTTTTACATGTGAAACATATTAAAAAATAAGTTTTCCATGTAAAAACACAACCAAAGCCTCATTGCAACCACAGAGCTTTTATGCTGATCTGTCACTAAAGGGTAATTAATTCTATTTTTATTCTGCTTATGACAGAGTGTAATGGAACTGAAAGCAACAGAGGTCTTGGAGTCTTCAATATGCTCCCAGTTGCTATGACCAGTCATTGGTGCCCCATTATGATGTTGTAAGGGCACATCGGTGGACCTCAAGTAATCCGATAACTTAGATGCATCTGAGTAATCTAACAGATGCCACTTTTGCTATTGACTGGAATATATAAAAGGTTAACAGGCGCAATCAGCACTTCTTCCATGATTTACTCGTAATGAGCAAGGTTTGTTAAAAATTTCAGGCTAGGCTTGATTCCATGTCTCATGACATCAGTGATCCCCACATGACTGCCTCTGAGGCCTCAGAGGTCCCCCCCAAATCACAGGCC
Source organism: Leptodactylus fallax (assembly GCA_947044405.1). Taxonomy (NCBI): domain Eukaryota; kingdom Metazoa; phylum Chordata; class Amphibia; order Anura; family Leptodactylidae; genus Leptodactylus; species Leptodactylus fallax. The sequence goes on along the minus strand of CAMRHE010000051.1, from coordinate 7,055,223 downwards.
TCAGAGGTCCCCCAAGGCTGCTGACCCGAAGATTATACTACAACAGAGCCCAGGAGAGGTGAAAAAGCAGTGTTTCTCTGAAGAGTTCCCCAAGTATAATAATAGAAGTTAAGGATTGGACCAAACAAGTTTGGCCTGCAATGAGACTGCTGGACAAACCTTGTGACTATTTGTGAGACAAATCTTGCGAGATTTACCCAAAACTACTCCTGAGCCTGCCCCACATTGTCAGAAGGTGCTTCCTCCCGAGATATACAGCAGAATGCGTATAGGGGTCAAAACCCTAACTAGTATCATATGCAAAGAAGCTACCCTCCACATGGGAAATAGTAGGGTGTTTAACCTGGAAATCTCACAACAATCTGGCATAGCCCCAAGAAAGGAAAGTTTGTCCTAAGGAGGGACCATGAAAAAATATAAGTGCCTATTGTGAGTGGCATCAGGTAGAATCAGGTGAAATTTGATTGCATAAGTTGCTCCGATTGCAGAGGCTGCTAAAAACAAGTATCTTTCTTCCGATACTCTATATCCAAAGTCTCTTCACCAATTGGGTTTCATTTTCAGATATATCCTTTATTACCTTTCCTCTTTGCTCATCATGTTCACTTTAGTGACAAGAAATGACCAGCTTTGAAAAGAAAACATGATTTTTAGATACTCTATTACTAAAGGTCTATGCTATGCATGTCTATATGTAATCATCAGTGGTTGTGATTTGAATTGTACCTGTCAAGGAATTTGCTAGCATTTTGCAATATTATATTGAATTTGAGTCCTTAACAGAAAGAATTCACAGAAAGGTAAAAGTAGACATTTTTGTAGGAATTCTAGTCGCACTTCAGTATGAATGGTCCATTATGCTCCTACTGCACTTACTTATTGTGTTTACCCATTACATATGCTGTGATTACTCAGATGGGGAACCAGCTATTCAGAAAGACAATTGTTTTTTCAAGAGAAGGGTCAAGTCAGAAACAAATAATCCACTTTACTGCAAGGACACCACTTTCAGAAAATGCTGCCATCTCAAAAAAGTAGAAAAAGCACCTCTGCTATGGATGAATGATATTATCTCATAGTATCATAATGCTGTTCTTTCAGCTGCAAGGATGAAGAGTTTCAGACTTGTAGGACTGTCTGCCCATGGTTCACTTGTTTCAATTGTGCATCCTCTTGCATGAACCAACAAGACAATTGTTCTTGGTTGAGCAGTCTTAGGAGGCTAAAGGGTTTTTATATCTTTCCTTGTTATTTCTTGGCAATCTTGTACCTAATAATAACCTTACTGATTGCTAGCTTTCATTAATATAACTTATATTACATACCGACATAGATTTCAGTGAAATAGAATATAGTATATCACATTTATTTTATGAACAAAAAATCTTAACTGAAAAATACATTTTCTATTCTGCCTTTTGTATTGTATTTTTCAATGTGTTTTATATGGCTAAGACTCTTGTCTGAGCTGCTGCTGCAACTGCTCATGCTACAGAGATTTGGAGCCTATTCACACAATCGACTTCCTCTGTCATGGTCCATGTTTATAGAGGTGTTGAGGATGGAGTCAGGGGAAGAAAGGACTGGGCATGTTTAATATTTTGTTTCATCTCCTTTTAAAACACATGCATGCTTAGTTCGGCCTGCATGTGAATTGGAAGGTTGGGAGGAATAATTTAAAAGGAACGGGGTGGTCGGGAAATGACCTATTTTAAAATTTTATGTTAAACATGTTTTTAAAGATTTTTTGGTGGTATTGTTTTAATTTCCATGTTATAGCTTGGTATATTTAAAAAAAATTCTAAAAATCTTGCAAATAAACCTAAAATAGTTTGGTGACTTCGTGACTCCTGGAGATGGACCATGGTCTAGAGCAGACCCTATGGGAGAGTGTTCTAGACATGCTGTGTGACCTGGGCAGAGGTCATTGTGTAGAATAGGAAGTAGATAAGCTGTGAAATTACCTATTGTGACTGGTGGATTCTGTGTCTTATCTACATATGCATGATAGTTGTGATCATCAGAGTTCTGAAAAGTTAGGGGGAGTTCAAACTGCCATTGTAAATGTCCGTTGCTGTCTTCCGTCATAGGATCACAGCAACGGACATTAAACTGTCGCAGAGAACGGTCACAGACTGATTGACACTAATTAAACAACATGAAGGAAACTATTTTCTGTCATGTTTGTTTACCTTTGTAATGCAAGACTTTGTAAAGTCCTTCAAGCACTTAAATGTACCAACAAAGGTACTTTATGCCTATAAAATTAAATACATATTCTACTGACTAATGTAATATACAGTTGTCCTTAAACACTTAACTCATTTGTCTGGAGATTTTTCTGCTATATATTGTACTCTGAAGGTACAGCACAAATGTTGTATGAACTCATAGTGAGACAATCCCATTAACTTCTGAATATCATTCCAAACGGAATTATTTTTTATGGTGCTCTTTAAAACTTCAAGGAGTACTCCCTTAATACTTATTGATTTAGATGAGAAAGGGTGACATGGCATTTAACCACTTTGAGTATGTTTGTGGAACCATTACTATGTCTAATGGGTAGATATGGGCAAACCTCACAAGATTTGTTTTGATGAATATTCGCCCTCTGTTTTGTTTTAGGCTTAATTTGTTTGGCATGAACCAAAAGTGCTATTACTATACTGGGGGTTTCTACAGACCCCAGAGTATAACAAGTAGAGGCTCACGGGAGGTGTGGAAACTAAATAGACAATTATACTCACCTTGCTTCACCTCTCATGCACCTTGGGATCACCACTGATGCCCAATCACAGTCATGTGGGTTGCACTGACATCATGATACTTAAACGCAATCACAGGCCTCAGTGGTGCTCCAGGAGTACAATATGTCACCCAGGAGTCTGAATGAGGATGCCAAGCAACCGATGCACTCCAGGAAGCATCCCAGGAGAGGTGAGGCAGGGTGAGCATAACTGTTATGTTGCCACACCTCTCCTGGGTCTCCACTTTTTATACTTTGGGGTCTGAAGAGAGTCTGAAAAGACCCCAGTGTATAATATCGGTTCATTGGTGAGGACCTCCAAAGGATTCGGGTTCAGATTGAGCCCAAAACTTTTGGAAAATTCAGGTCAAATCCAAAGCAGTTCATTCATCTCTGCTAATCGTCCATTCAGATTCAGAGCTAAATATAAAGCTATTCAGTCATTGTAAATGATACAGTATGAGCTTTTCACAAGATCTCATATCAGACAGAGGTTTGTACAGTATCTCATACATCTTTATCTCTAACAATTCCATGTAACAATTTTCTATCCCATAAAAGTTTAATATACTAGATACAAAGAGCAATAGGTATAGCAGGCCTGTGAAGAAAAAAAAAAATCACTCCCGCTAAGTTTTTTAATTCAAATATCCGCTTGAGACTGTCCTGTTTTTCATTTGGCAATCAATCACTGTCAGTACCCAAGTATCAACAGCTGTTCCTCTGAGCTGCATGGCAGTACTGCTGAATCATTTCATTCCCAGCATACATTTTTCCATTAGGGTTGAGCATGGCACATCCAAGACTTTGTTACCCTTTGCCCCAGTTTCTTGTGCCATCAAAAAAGAAACAGATTAGTTCATGGCCCCATTCATAAGATATTACACAGAAAGTGGGCATTCAATATCCAATTTGAAAGCTTTGAGACAGAGGAGAAATTGTGGAATTTACAATTTATGACAAAGAAGTTACAATCTCGACTGCATATAGCTGTATACAGCTCTGTTGTATTACACAACATTGCATAGAAAATACAGTAAACTAGATTCTGTTACAGGACAGTTTTCTGTATCATGAAATCTATCTACAGTGTCAGGACAGATTGACATTAGTTTTATTGTAATATAAATTAATAGGTATTGCAGTTCTTTACTTCTCCCTTTTATTTCAATCTACTCCTGGTATTGGCTTCAAAAACTGTATCAAGTAAACCTGAATGTGGTCCCATAAGCTGGGTGTTATCTTGAGCCTCACATCTTGGGATATGTTAAGCCAAGAGGAAAGGTAAGGAAGGTCACATCTGTATCGTATGGAGTGGTAATATTTTGAAGGGCCATTATGCACTGCACTGCTAGTTCATGGGCAGCCCGGTGGCTCAGTGGTTAACACTGTTACCTTGCTAGGTTCGAATCCAGCCAAAGATGACATCTTCAATGAGTTTTTATGTTCTCTCTGTGTTTGCATGGGTCTCCTCCAGGTACTCCAGTTTCTTCCTACACTCCAAAGACATTTAGATCATGAGCCCCATATGGGACAGTGTTGACAATATCTGTAAAGGACTGTGGAAGTTGACGGTTCTATACAAGTAAGCAAAATAAATAAATAGTATATACTATTATAGTGTACATTGAACAGATGAAACTCTTAGGGTGGGTTCACACCTGCGCTTCAGTCCGGCCGTTGCCAATCCAAGTGAAAATCTCGGCGAACGGGATTGGCATCGGATACAGACCGGTCAGCGACGCATTGGTTAACGCGAAGCCATTTTTTTTTCCGTTGGACACGAAGTCCTGCATGTCCGACTTTGTTTCCGAAAAAAAAAAAAGGATTCGCAGCGCAGAGGGTGCAATCGAACACCCGCGCATTGCTTTAAAAACCCATTCAAATGAATGGGTTTTTAACCAATGCGTCGCTGACCGGTCTGTATCCAATGCCAATCCCGTTCGCCGAGATTTTCACTTGGATTGGCAACGGACAGACTGGAACGCAGGTGTGAACCCACCCTTAGCTGTTATCCTTAAGGGTTAGTTACAGCAAATTGGACCTGAGGCAATAATATCATCAGTGGGCAGGATTTTGCTGTCTTTATGAAATTACCTTGTTAAACAGCTTTACAAAAGGACCTTTACAATACGAAAGAAGCTCATTTATTTACCTCCTACAACATCACAGGCATCTAGTACTAGTATTGTGAACTAGGGTTTATGCTGTACACAGGTTATACATTCAGGCAGTACCTCTTCTCTGAACTGCAGCACTGAATTATAGTTCTGAAACTGCACAGTGGTTGTTCTATGTGCTTCCTGCTTTTACCCTTGTGACAGGCAATAAGTGAATAGCTACAGGGCTATGTCATCTCTGTATTCCTAATATCTAAAAAATGTAGCATATTATGCCCTATTAAGATATGACAAAGTAGGCAATCATATTTCAGTTCTCCAGACAGATCTGAGCAGATGAGCCTTGGAAACCTTTGGATTTTGATGAATGAGATGGCAGGACATTTCTGAGTGTTATTTCATTGTGGAATAAAGCTATACACAAAACAGATTTTAAAAGATTTGCGTTAAGTCATTCAATGGCGTCTGGCCTCTGGCAATACTGAAATCTTCTTCATGACACCACAGATACTCTTTTGCAAGGTAATAATAGCTTAAAGCAGTTTCTTTTGTAGACATTGTTAATCTTAACCTAGCATTAAAGCAATAGCTATAGGTCAGTTTTTAGTGTTATCCCTAAGAACTTGACACAGTACCTTGAAAAAAAAAAAAACCTATAAAGCCATTTAATTTTGACACTTTGCAGACAACCCCTTTCCATATGCCCTACTAGGTCAGACACATGATATAGATTTGGATCGTTGACTCATATCCCCCTCCATTTGGCAAAACATAGAAACATGAATGAACTGCCATGTAATACTACATTTTGGGAAATTTAAAGAAGGGCTGTCTTGACAAGACAGTAACATCATGTGGTTGTCAATCACAGATGGGTGATTATGTGGACACAACTGCACCATAAATGTATGGGACCACAGGGCTCTTCTGGGACTTTTTAACTGAAGACACATCCTTGGAATAGGTCAACATTTGAAGTTCCTTGGGGGTTGGACACCCAGGACCCCACTAATCAGTTGTTTGAAGTGGCAGCTGTGCTCTCAGAGTGCTGACTCAACTTCATAGGCTATATAATGTAATGTTCATGGGTCACATAGCCTGATTGTAGCTCAGTCCCATTCAAGTGACTGGGCTGAGCTGCAATGCCAATTACAGTCGATGTACAAATGTACAACACTGTGCTTGGTATATACTGAAGAGGCTGGAGCACTCACTGGGATCAAACAGCTGTTCTGCTGGGGGCCGAATGTTGGACCCTTATCAATTTGTAATTGATGACTTATCCTAAAGATAGACTATCAATTATTTACCTTGGAAAACCCTTTTAAAGGGAGTCTATCACCTCCCCATCCACTTTGAACCGCTGCCATAGTACTGTAAATGCTGTGATCACAATTAAAACCATACCTTTGCAGTGTTACAAAGCCATCCTGGAGGTTCTGCCATAAACCCTGGAAGAGAAGAAGATGCTTCAGTGGTAGAACAGGTGTAAGGCGGGACTTCCAGGCGATGAATGTGCAATGTGCTCAGATGGACTGGAGCGCATGCCCAGGATTTCGCAGCAGCTTCAGTGACGCCAGAGCAGTTGGAAAATCACCACTGCATTCCTGCGGCTCTGTAACACTACAAAGGTATGGTTTTAATCATTATCACAGCATTTACAACACTATGTCAGCGGTCCAAAGTGGCTGTCACTTTTTGGTGGACAGGACACTATGACGTACCTCAGTAGATATAGACATTGCATTCTTAGAAATCTACTATAAATGCAGATCAAATAATAATCACAGTAAATGTATATTACATTACATAGGGTTGGAGAACATGTACATGCTCCATGCTGACAATGGACTTGCAGTAAACTCAATGTTATCTTTGTGTTTACATAAGAGATAACACCCACTGCCTGAGCCTTTATAAGCAAACTGCAATTAGCTGACCTGATTGCCTGGACGATATAGCAGTAAATAACAGCTCCATGGAGCAGTGAGTAAGTCACCTCATCTAACCTATGATCAGATAACAGGCCTGGTGCCTTGGCAACAATGTGAAAACAAAGGGAGGAATCATTTCACATAGCAGGCTAATGAAGCAGCATTGCTAAAGCAATGTGTTTAAGTAATCTCTGGAGTTTACATAACCTAGCGGTATAGATAGGATCCTTGAGATGAGAATAGCGCTTTAAGTATATATATCTCAGAATTAACAAAGTCACATTTCACATCTCAGCTGTCTTGTTTACATTTTGAAAAACTATATGATTTCATATTGTGAGGCTCTTCAGATGTGGTTCCTTTTATATATTCCTGATAAATGTGCAGTTAAGGAGACAATTCCTAGTGTTTGATAGGCCTGTATGTCAGAATCACTTAATTCAAAGTCTAAAGAACTGTAGATCACAAACATCTCTGCACAGTGGAAGACTTTTATGAAAAAGCATATAATACACAGAATACATCAATGGCATTTTCACAACTGGAATAACAATATAAACACCTCTTAACAAACTTATCTGCTCACTGGATGAACTTAGTGTTTCTTATGTAAGCTGTGTGAAATATATTGTGTTTTAATATACTTAATAAATCACACTGCTGCTTTGACTCTGCCCCGGGTGACTATTACATTCCGCCTTTATTTTATAAAACAGTTGTGCGAGTACTGTTGCACATAATGCTGTGATTGGGAAGTAGCATAAATATACATTGACATTACAGTTTTACTTTGTATTGTACATGGAAATGTTTTGTTGGTGTTTCTATCATTTAATTGATTTGCACATAAATTAATAGTGAATGAAAAAAATTATAAACTTCGCTTTATATAGTATTATAGAAAAAATGGGGCAAATTTATTAAGACTGGTGTATCGTACACTAGTTTAATAAAGGTCCCAACTGACATAGGGAACGGGATATTTTTTCATAAATCTATTACACATCCCTGAACCAGAATGGAAATCTACGCCAGATAGGAACTGGCATATATTTCTATTCTAACTCAGAATACTGGCATGAATTATAATAAGCCTGTTGGGCTGACGTGTCCTGGGTTTTTGCACAATGATGATTTTCCCTATTGACTCTTTTCCCCTATATCTTGCTGTTGCACTGTCTGTAACTGTAATTGCTCAGAAACTCTGTATTCACTGAAAAACAATGAGAACCATTAGGCATAAAAGTCATTGAAGTATTTAGTATCACTTCTGGGTCATATTACACAGAGCAAAGCATCTAAGAGAGTGTGTAGAAGAGAGAAAGAGGACAGAGAGGAAGATAAGAAGTATCCAGCTTTATACGTGCATATATAAATACTCAGTTTTCCCTCTGAGTATATCATCTTCTTATAAGCATAATACTATGTGCAGTAACCTGCTTCTGAGTGTGGAAGAAGAGGAAGCATGTACTGCCAAAAATCTTTATGAAGTAACGCTTAGAAAAAATAAAAGCAGTCGATTTGAGACAGAGGGTCAGATTTATAAAGCCCAACGTGTTGCATGCCAGTCTTACTAATACCTGCCGTGCTGGAGTTTGCACCTAATTTATGATGCACACCTCATCATAAATGAAGATAAATCTGAAGGAACCAATGGCCCACCCCAGCACACCCACTGCCGCATCCCTTCGAAGAAACTAGTATGAGAAGCAAACCACAAACAGGCCTAATTTTTGGGCAAAATAATTTTCACTTGCAAAAATATTTTGCCGCAGAGGAGGAAAATCACTTTATAATGAATGGGTGTCCTAATTCTGAAGGGGCTGTAGTGCTGTTATAGCACTGTATTTCCTTTACTATTTTTCCATGCAGAATGGTGCCCCCCAAAGCCAAAATGGGGCTTGTCGCAGCTCCTTGCACAGCCGGGTGGCTATGAGAACCTAAACCAGTTGTGTTCACTTCTTTCCAAGTATCTTTTGTGGTCCCAGAGGTTAGACGCACTGTAACCATAAAGTGATGTTATATACCACTAATTTATTATCATTTTAAGCCATCTATGATATAACAACTACTACAGAAAGTAATTCACTAGATTCTCTATTGGAACATTTTCAACAGCTATTTCTTACAAGAAAAAAATCACAACCACAAGATATGTATGTCAAATGTGCAATATTCGCTGTATTTTTCTGCAAGGCTGAGACTCCGCATAAGTAACCATGAAGTGTAAGAGTGACACTGCTTTAAATGAAATGATAGCAGTGAGAGTGATAATGTGTTAAATCTAACAATGCCAGCTGCAAAAGCTGAAAAAGAGCAATGTTAAAAAAATACTTTTATCCAGGCACTACTTTTGGACTGGTTGGAAATACAAATTATTATAACTTTACGCCACAAATTATACAGAATGGCTTTTTCTACAGTTATGGCTCCAGTAAGGGATCGTGATACAGCAGGAACATGCTGATATTGGCCCATATTTGAGCTAATGTTCATATTCTCATTGCCGTCGAGCTGTGTTCCTACATTAGATGTCAAAATTTTAATTATATTCTTTGTGAGTTTTCAAGGACAAAAACATTTTCACTTCCAGACAGAAGAAAGCCAGATTTCCTGTTTATATGGTTCTGCTATAAGTAGGAAAGCAAATTGATCTATTGCCTCTGCATTGCTTGTTGTATTTGTTCCTAGCAAATATGGCATGACTGGTGATTTTGTTTGCATTTGCTTTTTCCTACTGCAAAGGAGATATGTTGGCATTGGCAATTGCTATGACAAACATGTTTTTTTTTTCAGGACACAATCCACACTTGTTATATAGCAGGTAATCAGAATTATCTGTAAAATATACCTTGAAAAAAGGATGTGGATCTTTATTCATTGCAATAGTGTTTACTGTACTGAAGTAAATGCAAACACCTGTCAGGCATCTGGTTTTCATCCAGGTTGCATCTGCTACTGATTTAACAATTTAGATTAGATTTGTTAGACTGATGTCAGCTTGTCAGTTAAAGAACAATGTTAATTTACTGAAATCACAGATTTTTCCTCCAGCAGCTAAATTTGTGAAAAGAGAGATCAAATTGTTTTGGCGAGCATTGGGAAAACCAAAACTACAGGCATAAAGGTTTTCTTGATCTGTGCATATATCATGGAAATACATGCTTTTAAATTCATGAATAGGATGTTATCAACCTCGCAACGCAGATCCTCATGGGTGGATTTATAGTAATTCTCCAACAGCCACTGATGCAGAATATACATAACCTCAGGAAATTATTCTTTCACCCAGTTCTCCTGGGTTTTACCACATTTATCATCATTTTAGATGTGGTTGTGTTGCTGATTTAAGTTCTCATTCACTGTAGCATTCACAAGATGAACATCTGCTTCCATCTTGTTTGCTTGCTTTTCCTATGGAAGAAAAAAATCCTGCAGGTGAGATTTTATCTTCTGTTAGAGAAGGAAGAGTCTGTATTGCTTTTGCATTAGAGTGAATGGGAATGGACATAGACGGAGGTTTCTCTGTCTGCATCAGTTTTTCTGTCTGTGTTACAGTCCATTGCTCTGCTCCTGTGACAGATCAGAGAAATAGACTGTAATGATAGTAGTGTGAACCTACCCTATTAGGAATGCCATTGTCTTTTTGCTCTCAAGCAAAGAAACAAAATGCCAGTCTTGTAGTTATAATCAACAAGTATATGTTGGGATCGATGCTTTTAATGGGATATGTGCCATCCTCCAATGCCAATAGTTCAACATACTCTAATATAATAGCCAAAATAGAGAAAGCTACCTGAAAAAGTACACACATCCACATATATACAAAAATAATAATCTTTATTGCCGAAACAAAGGATGAAAAAAAGGGATAAAAACACTTAAAACAATGATAAAGGTGGTGTCATAATTCTAAGCCCACTCCTTCCAGCACATGGACAAAATAATTCGTCCGTTAGTGTCCCCTTAACATAACTCAAAAAATGGTCTAACATATAATCTGATCAGTTATAAATTCATGAATAATAAATATAATAGATAAATATACATATCAATAAATAGCTTACAAATAAATTCATATATCACAAGTCCATATTGCAATGGTATACAGGACAAGGATGTAACAGATCACCAAGTATCTGTATCCTCCATACATGAATTGTACTAAGGCAAAAAATCTATACAGAATACAAGAGAGACTGCTAAATAGTTATATACATGTGGCACACATCAATACATCTATATGCAAAAGCATGGTACCAACCACAAAAAAAGCAAGGGATAACAGTGGTGCCCCGGAGATATACTAGACCCACATGTATCGCCGCCTCAAGTGGCAGCTTCCCCAGGGGTACTGCATCCAATAAAATCCTGTCCTATATATCTCACAAATAGCTGATCACATAATTACAGGCAGGTGTGGGATGGTACGTTTTTTTACCTGTTCCGCGAATTAGCACATGGCATGGAGGCACAAAGACTACGTTGCATCTATAAACATCCAGCCAGTATCTACTAAAGGTCGGACATATGTGTGAGCATACACACTTCTCTATGCTGACATCTCTAAATCTATTCAGATGTGTACATACTTAGCTTGGTACAAATTTGTTTAATGACTCTTATTTCTCATGAAACTATTTCTATCTAATACTGCATCACACTAACAAAACCCTTGGCAGGCTGGTATTCATAACAAAATCACCATGCACAAAGACATATATGATAGATATCTTGGGACAGAGTATTGCAATATCATATATGTTGCACTATATTGTTTGAAAAAACTGTCATCCCCTGAAGACACATCTGTATATAATAGCTTTAGCTTGGCTAAAGCTTTATTCACACTACTGTCATTGCTTGAGTTCTTAACAGAGCCATCATTAGTACAACTGATTCATCTTGAAATAGTTATCAACATATCCTATAGATTCTGTTGATCTGTACTTAAATTTAGCAGGTTTTCTTTTAGGATACCATTGTTATAGTCTTGTTCTATGATGTTCAGCGATAGAAGCTACAGTACCAGGTAGGACTACAAACCTAGAGTCCCCATTTTTCTGTGACTTTGATTAGGATCAAAGGTGCAAATGTAGGAAAATTTAAAAGCTGATGACTTGCTGAAGTGTGATATCACACATTGAAAAGGCATTGGAAAGTAAAGTTGAAGTTTGTTGAAACTGTTCATTAACAGTAGGAGTCCTCCCTTACTTCTCCTCTCGCCTAGACATGTCCAGGTACATGTATCACAAGTTAAAGAACTTTTCACAACACATGGCTCTGTGCTAATATATCATATAGTTATATGCTAACTATCATATTTCTGTCTATGTGTGATCCCCCAGTGGAGGAAAGGGAATTGCAGTCTTTCAAGGCTTTTGTTAGCATGTCATGATATTGTGTTGAATTGGATTCAGAAAAAAAAAAATTTTTTAACCACTTTGTAGGTCAGTTACCATAAGTGTGGACCTGTCCATATATTTATGGACAGAATTATAAAAATGCCATGAACAAATATTTGAAATGGCCTATGGCAGATTTTGTCTGCTAAAAATAGATTGGCTTTGCTGGGAATTTTCAGCTGGCAGTCAGCCAAAAATAACAGCATTTGTCATAATTGGCTGCTTTGGCTGATTATCAGCCATTGTGCACAGATTCACTGCCTTTTTTAACTAAACTCCTCATTTTCATGCTAAATATGGAAATGTGGATAAAGTTAAGGAGGCATGCCTTTGTAGGCTTTTTCAAGGAAATGGTGCCTCTATTGGACTGTCTAAAGGTATGATGGTACTCAGCATAATGTCCTCTACAATGCATTGTTCTGATTTGTTATGGAGTTTCCTGGTGACAGACTTCCTTTAACTTGTGACATGCATAGCTAAACATATCCAACTATGATATCATATAGGGGAGGACACAGTAGCATAGCATAACTAGTAGCATGACTGGAGCTTTAGGTAGACAACCCCTGTGATAATTATAGGAGAAATTATACAGAATAATGAATTGCAATCTGGCATTTGGAAGTATAACATTAGGCAGGTACTTCAATAGACAGTCCCATTTACATATGCACATAAGACTAATCTGCTCTTATTTATGGTATTAGCCTAAGATTAAACTTTCTTGATAGAACAATACATGAGAGAGATTTAGAGCGTTTCATTATTTTCTTTTATTTTCCAATTTGCCAATCTGTTTCCTGCTAGACAAAATGATAATATGTAATAATATGTCATTTTCAGAAGAGGCCTATTATTAAGAAAGATACTGCTTGTAAAAAAAACCCCAGGGAACTCTGACAATCGAATAAAAAGAAAAGAATATGTAAATTGGTCACCCTGTGATAATCTTGGGAAACTGCGTGCTATAATAACATGGCACTGTGTGTTTATTTCCCTCCAAGACAACTACATTGCAATTCCTGTCCTATTACATTTTTGACAACTGATTTTGCCTATGATTTATTATTATTAGTTGTATTATTGTTGTTGCTACTCTACCAATTTTCTATGGTCTACTAAGTATACAATTACCTGTAGGGTTGAAAAAAATTGCTGTGTGCTCACTCATGTAGATTGCTTGATCTCAGTTGTATTGTTTTCCATCCATATCTTCATCTTTTTATGATTTTGTAATATGTCGTAATTGCTTATTACATGACAAGTTCAGCTCAGACTTTGTACTATTATTTAAAATGCTTAAAGGTGACTTCAACTTAGAATGTGACATTTTTATTATCAGGTTATTAGTAATAGTATAATGTTGTACTGTGTTAGCCATAGAAAGTAGTGGAAGAGTGAAGAAATCAGGCGATACCTTTTAGAGGCTGAGTATATACACTCAGTTAGCCTCTAAAAGGTATTGCCTGATCGCAGCGCAGCGGGGAGGAAAGACTTCCGTATATATACTCAGTTAGCCTCTAAAAGGTATCGCCTGATTTCTTCACTCTTCCACAGGGTGTTAGCAGGCTATCAGCCCTTGAGCCAGGGTGAGCCCAAAGACACCTGCATGATTAGTACATGGCAAAGTACTGCACTGTATTGTACACTCACTTCACTACATACAGAAAGGCAGCGTACAGCATCACAAGCAAACTATATGTTCATATATTGTAATAAACTTGGCAGAGTACTGAACAAAGTAATAACTATCCATTTTATTACTATATAGATGCATATGGGGGTAAAGATGATATCTAGGTGGCAGGCAGGCTGACCAGTATTCTATCTATTCTATCTCCCTGGCCCCCACTGGACAACACTGCAGGGACACCACTCACCGATCATTATGCAGCATCTTGTTGCTGCCTGTGTGGCATCTATCCCCAGCTCACAGAGCTAAGGGGGCCTTTGTTCAAGGCAAGAACCAGGAAGCGGACTACTGACAGCGCTCCTAGAACAAGAACAGTCTAAGGCCAGGAATAGGCAACAATAAAATACTAAACAAAAAGTGTGTTGGAACAGTTTTAATATTGTGTAAATGGCTGTCAAGTATTGCAATATTTGCATGTTAATGTACAGTGGACCCCACACAGTATTAGATGCTTCAGTGTCCCCCACACAGTATTGGATGCTTCAGTGTCCCCCACACAGTATTAGATGCTTCAGTGTCCCCCACACAGTATTGGGGGATACTGGCTGTTAGCAAAGAGCAGAGGCCTGATTCTTGTTACAGAACTACTCCAATTGCTGTTTCAGTCTGCAAGTAAAAATAAAGGTGCCATCATGAAATCATCTCTTTTTGGTCACTACCCTTATGTCCAGGACCCAGAACCTCTGACCTCAAAGAAACATTTCATTTTTAATAGGGTTGCTTGATGGTGTGAAATATTTCATATAAAAAGTTACCTGAACAGATCAACACGCACAGTGGGGACTGTGAAGTAGGCAAACAATAAGTAAAACTATGGCATAAAATTGTATCTGTTGCACAGTGGATACCACCAGCACACAAAGGAGCCAGTTGGCTTAAAATAAAGTTGGGTTCAGTCGTGTTGCCCTTAGTTTTGACTGGACAAAATAGCTCTCCATTCAGCACTATATCAACCTTGAAATGTCATGAAATGTGTGATGAAGGAGCATCCAACACAGATGTGACCAAAGCCGAATTAAAAATATTTTCTGAAACATACTATTTTTTGATTAAGTTTTATGTTGTACTTGTATATTTTTAAGGTTTTTATGAGGAAATCATCTATTTTGCGCTTTTGAACTGTTGCAACAGGCATTGCATTCAAAATATTCACTATACAGAAGGAGAGTCTTGTGAGCATACTCTGATAAGATGTGCAACACTCGCTATACAAGGGATGAGGAGAGGGGATAAGGATAAGAAAGGCATATCGTCCCACCACCTTTTGTGTATGTTGTGTACCTGAATAAACATCCTCCTTTCCTTTCATTATATTTCTGTACTCTGGTAATAATAAGATGACTCCTGACCCTGCCCCAGTATATACAGCAAAAGCCTAAAAGTCATCTCTACAAAATAGATTATTGTCATTATTTGGTGAGAAATGTGAAGAACTGTAATATTCAGGATTCTTTAAATGTAGCTAGATGATAACTAGAAAATAATAGTAATAATAATAGTTGTAGTAATAATAATAATAATAATAATAATACAATGCTTAAAGTGGATCTGTCAGATTAATTTTCTAACCTATATAAGGACAGCATACAGTATTATAGCTATAGGTCTCTACTGCTCATAGGCAAAACAGCACAAAAACGTTTGCCTGCTAGCAGTGCTGATATAATAGCTTGCAACCGGCTGTATTCATGAGGAGAGTTCTAACCCTGTCCCCTACCCCTTGGAACTGTAATTGTCAGACTGCTGTGTATGCACTGCTACTAGCAGTATAAATCTGTAGTTTTAATATTAGGTTGACAGATCCTGTTTAACCCAATAGGACAGGGGTGTCAAACTCATTTTCTCCGGGGGCCACTTCAGCCTCACGGGGTACCTTGAAGGGCCAAGATTATTTTACACATGTATAAAAGTAACTTCTCCTTAACAGATAAGCGAGCTATTAAGGAGTAGTTACATTTGTACATTACTACTGTTACAATCAGCCCTTTGAGGGCAACCAGGAAGAACATAATGTATTGTTAAAACCTAAGACATTGGCATGTTACATACTATCCTCATCCTTTTCTGAATATATCAAAAATTAAGCAATATACAAATACTGTTTACCCCTGCAAACGGTATTATGCTCTATAGTTGCCTCTGCACATGGTATTACGCCCCACAGCGGCCCCTGCACACGGTATTATGCTCCATAATTGCCCCTGCACACGGTATTATGCTCAATAGTTGCCCCTGCACACGGTATTATGCTCCATAGTGGCCACTGCACACGGTATTATGCTCAATAGTGGCCCCTGCACACGTTATTATGCTCCATAGTGGCCCCTGCAATCGGTATTATGCTCCTTAGTGGACCCTGCATTGGTATTATGCCCCATAGTGGCCCCTGCACATGGTATTATGTCCCATAGTGACCCCCCACCCATGAACTATTATTATACTCTGGGGTCTTTTCAGACCCCAGAGTATAATGATCGGAGACCCAGGGGGTGACAAACATAAAACCAGTGTTACTTACCTGGGCTCAGTTGCGCTCCCTGCGTTCGGCCTTCTTCAATGTCGCACAGACCGTCGTCGCGACATAATGACGTCGGCCTGGCTCACGTGACGCCTGGGACGTCACCAAAGAAGGCCAAAGCCGGCTGGGAGCAACATCGGATCGCCGGAGAGGTGAGTAACACAGGTTTTTATGTTTATCACCTCCCCTGGGTCTCCGATTATTATACTCTGGGGTCTGAAAAGATAATAATAGTAGTATTTGATGTGGTTTGCCGGCCGCGGCCTCACTTACCATCCCCGCTCCTGCACACAGCTGCTTCTGTGTCCCATAGCAGAAGGGGAAGCGGGGGGCGGCCACAACCAGCAGCGGGGATCGGTAAGTAAATAGGCCGTTACGTGCGGGGGATGCTCCAGCAGGCAACGGCCTATTTATATATATAAAAAAACTTATCCTCACCTACCTCCGATGCCTTGATGCAGCCGCCTCCTCCTCTTCTTGTCCCCGACGTCTGCGTGTCAGCGTAGGAGGCGCGATGACGTCATTGTATCGCCTCCTGCGCTGACATGCAGAGGTCTTGTAAACCAGCCCAGGGCAGGTATCGCGCAGTTTTTTTTTTTTTTTTTTTTTTTTAAGCGGCCTGTCCTGGGCTGGTTTACATTACGTAGACAATAAAAAATGCCGGGGCCCTGCGGGCCAGATAAGTGCCGGGCCGGATAACAGAAGGCAGTGGGCCGGATTCGGCCCGCGGGCCTTGTGTTTGACACCTGTGCAATAGGACAATTTCTGATTGTTGAATCTCTCACATACATTTTGTCCATCAAACTTGATCACTGCACCTAAATCTATAACAAACAGTGTTATTCAGCGATTGTAGGCACAAGAGATGCTATACCAGCAAAACACTGCTCCTCACTTTGTTTCTCATTTCTGCCTACTCCTATACCACTTGCGTATGCTTACCTTATACCAGAGACGTAACAGGTAACCATGCAAACCATTGCAAAACTTGTAATGAGGCTCCACTGTACATGATCACTTTAAGTGGCAAGTTCAGATAATGTTGGTTTCCCTTACATACAGGGATATTGCACATAGTGATTTTAAAGTACAGATAATGCACACAGTGATGTCATAGTAGAGATAATGCACAAAGTGATGTCACAGTACAGGGATAATATACACATTCATGTCACAAGACACAGGAATAATATACAGACCGGGAATCCGGTCTAGAATTCCCGGTTAGTGAGCGATCGCTTCTTTCAGCTGTATGTGAAAATGTACATACAGCTGAAAGCTGTCACTGTAGGCTGCGGTCCACGGCCTACACTGACTGCAGAGTGTGACCTCTGCCCCGACGCAGGCGCGATGACGTCATTCATCAGCGCCTGTGAACAGAAGAAGGAGGAGGACGCTCTTCGTGGGACTGCAGCTCTTCGTGGGACAAGGTAAGTAACATAAACTACTGTGTGGGGGGACACTGAAGCATCTAATACTGTGTGTGGGGGGGGACACTGAAGCATCTAATACTGTGTGTGGGGGGGACACTGAAGCATCTAATACTGTATGTGGGGGGGGGACACTGAAGCATCTAATACTGTGTGGGGGGGACACTGAAGCATCTACTACTGTGTGTGGGGGGACACGGAGGCATCTAATACTGTGTGTGGGGGGGACACTGAAGCATCTAATACTGTGTGTGGGGGGGACACTGAAGCATCTAATACTGTGTGTGGGGGGGCACTGAAGCATCTAATACTGTGTGGGGGGGCACTGAAGCATCTAATACTGTGTGTATGTGGGGGACACACTGAAGCATCTAATACTGTGTGTGGGGGGGGACACTGAAGCATCTAATACTGTGTGTGGGGGGACACTAAAACATCTAATACTGTGTGGGGGGGACACTGAAGCATCTAATACTGTGTGTGGGGGGGACACTGAACCATCTAATACTGTATGGGGGACACTGAAGCATCTAATACTGTGTGGGGGACACTGAAGCATCTAATACTGTGTGTGGGGGGGGGGGCACTGAAGCATCTAATACTGTGTGGGGGACACTGAAGCATCCAATCCTGTGTGGGGTACACTGAAGCATCTAATACTGTGTGGGGGACACTGAAGCATCTAATACTGTGTGGGGGACACTGAAGCATCTAATACTGTGTGGGGGACACTGAAGCATCTAATACTGTATGGGGGGACACTGAAACATCTAATACTGTGTGGGGGACACTGAAGCATCTAATACTGTGTGGGGGGGGGGACTCTGAAGCATCTAATACTGTGTGGGGGACACTGAAGCATCTACTAATGTGTGGGGGACACTGAAGCATCTACGACTGTGTGGGGGACACTGAAGCATCTACTGTGACACCCAGTATATGAAACAAATAAGAAAGTAGTTATAATTATATCACAAGCTGGCATTATTATGTGCCTTTAAACTAATGGAGGCACATTTGTTTAGTTATCTCCTTCTATCATCCATAGTTGCATCAGTGGAAATGGCCCCCCTTGGTTGTAGGACTCCATAGCAGCTGCTATGTTGCAACCCTAATAGTTACACCCATGCAACCCATATACTGTCTATCTATAAACACTTCTGCTCTGTGAAGGTGATCATAGTGGAGCTATTAAAGTGTAACTAAACTTTTGGACAACTTTTGATTTTCTGGCAGTATGTGTGTCATCGATAAATTTTGTAATATTTTTTATTAACAAATTGTGGCTCCTTTCTGTGAAATCCTGCATCTTTATGCAGATTTCTATCAGTGAGAGTTCTAACTATTGGACCGACACCAATCTAAAATTGATACCCTATCTTAGATCTATCTATCGTACAAGAAAAAAAGACATGACAGCACCAAGAGGAAGCCTTCTACAAGATGGAAAGGAGAAACCAATCTCCCAAACTGGATGTATATTGAGCAAGAACAAAAAGTTTTCCAACAGCATCTTCAAATGATGGAGCTCAAATGTTTCATATTAACCATGCTGTATTGTAATTTTTTAATGATATTTGTGGTATATCTTATATTTATGGTTATACTGGTATGATATATATTAATAGTTCCCTGAGATTGGTTGTAGCAGTGTTACATCTGATTGATCTTTACGTACTGGCTGATTGATGGCCCCTTTGTGGACCGATACATGGTTTATTCTGTTTCATCATTTGAAGATGCTAGTGGGGGACTTTTTCTTGCTAACTTTCTATCTACCTATCTCTGTAGAAAAGTTGGCAGTGCTTACAGTAAGGCCAACATCAGACAGCTGTGTTTGGTCTGTGAAATATGGATCCTAGTATATGATGCTAGGAGTCCATCTCTCCCCAATTGTCCCATAATGAAAACATGATTGCAGTATGGGACAATAGTCCCATGGGGAGACAGGGACTCTAAGCATCTTGGAAGGCTTGCAAAAAGTTTAGGAAGGCAAGCTGCAATATTGGTTATAACATGGGTGCAATATTTCATTTGTATCAGAGAAATGTCCCACTGCTGTACCATATGAAGTTTGTGAACCATACTTTGATATACAGTATCATCAGCACAAATATTTATCACAAGCCACTGATTCCTAGTAGACTAATAGACTATATTCTCATGAATATTGGATCAGTACAATAAATAACTGTCTGTGAAGAACAGGTGGTTTTCAGGCTTCTTATGTTAGAAGAACCAAGGGAAATGTGAGGTTCTCATAATAAATTGAGTATAAATCGATGACTCTAAATCAGTTTTATTTGCTTGCTGTGTCATGTTGGGTAATTTGGAATAAACATGAGAGAGCTGTAATTTCACATATGCATAAACATAAATATGTCTGCATATGACAATGACACACAGGTGTTTGCATAATAACACATGATTACTTTGCTTAAATATAAAATGAATGCCACACTTCAGTGCAGATGAAAACAATTACAATTATCATCACCTGTGTTCATATTCTAAAATTCTAAATACAATACAAAATAATACAAGTGCAACACAAACATACTATAAAAAGATCATTTCTAAAGATAAAAATGACTAAAAATATATATTTTTATGTTTTTAGTACATTTATTTCCATAATATAAATTATTAATATGGTAGTTTACCTTGATGATCACTACATCATTTACTGGAAGAGTTTTGTTTTGTTTTCTCAAAAGCTCACATAGTAACACAATTCATAAAGTTCAAAAAAAACAAATGCATCCCAAGATCGTATTGCAAGGAAGCCTATACCTCTCTTTGTCTAACCGATTAGATGACTTCTGATCCCCACCATTACAACAGGATATCAGCTGTGCTATCCTCACACCAGATATACAGTACATACACCAGCCATATAATGTATTAATAGTGCAGGTCAGGAGGGGTAAAATAAGATAATGAAAAAAATAGAAATACTGAGACATCATAAGCCAAGACATTTATCGTCATTACTATAATTGGGTCCTCTTTGATATCGAGTTTTTATATACTGTATGCACTGTTATATGTATACAGCTAATATACAGACTTATGTATCGCTATTATTACAGGTTAAAAGCATCTGCTTGATGTGATGTAAGTAGTCATTCATTATGCAGGATTGGGCTACACAGGGTTTGTTATTTGCAGAAATACATAGGTTTGCATACAGTGGGTGCTGAATACAAAGTAGAATTCATTGGTATAAAAATGTTAAAAGTACCAAAAGAACCACTGTAAGTCCTGCACAAATAGTAACTTATTTTAAAGGGGAAAATAAAGTTGCAGATCTTGAACCCTCATATGACATTTTTGCAGAGGGCAGCATATTATAGCAGAAGTTACTCTCTCTGTTGGGTATCTTTGACAAACCCAGACTGCTGTCCACTATGTGTTGCATTCAAAACCAGGCTTTACTTATACTGCTCATCTGCCATGTTTAATAAACCACAAAATAATACATTATTTACTCCAAATTAATTAAATAGAAGTATAACAGTACAGTATATGTTAAAAAAGGAGGAAATGACACAAATGTGTTAGACATACCTGTCATTCTTCTTTGCCACTCACACCTAAAGCCTAATGAATGGCTGTCACTATTGTCAGGGACCTGTCATACTATTTGCTCCCCTTCCTACTACTTAAGCTGTACGATCATTATTGGAGAATATGTCACCCATACTGTACCAAATAGCTTACACAGATAAGTGAGAGACTGATCGTATCTGTTCTAGTTATAGCTTGATGGAGTAATAGAACTATTTATTATTGCAATATAGTGTCATACTAGCAGTGAAGTCTCATTTCATCGAGGAACTGAGTGCTGACACATAATTAATGGACAGATCATTTAGAACAATATATGTATGAATATGTATTATGGTATGTATATTATCCATACTATGTGGATGAAGAGTACACTACTTGTTATATTGTTAAAAGAAATTCATGCTGCATAGCAAAAATACTAGAAGTATAGAAGCTCACATTTTTTTACAGGTTAAAATACACATTTCACTTATTTTCATCTGATCTATCTATCTATCTATCTATCTATCTATCTATCTATCTATCTATCCATCGTCTATCTATCTATCTATCTATTGATCAATCTAGCCTTTCTGTTTTGATAGCTTGGATATTACACTATACCACTAAAACTATAAGGTTCAATACACAGAATAGGGGACAGTTGTCAAAACTAGTGCAAAAAATGTAGCTTAACTGCCTGTTATAGTCAATCAGTTTGTTTAAAGAGGGTTATTTTGTTAAAGAGATCCTTTCACGTCCTCATGTATATGCGGTCTTACATACCGCTAGAAAGCGGACACCTCGATGAATTCAGAGCACTGTCAGCTTTTCTGTTATATGTCCCAGGGTTGGAGCTATCGGCGATCTTAGCTTCACTGTTCACCATCAGAAGGACGTTCCAGACAGTCTAGATGGGCTGTGAGGAACACCCTCCCTGACAGTACACGTCCATAGCCCTGTACTGGGGGCTATGGATGAGTACAGTTAGGGAGGGCGTTACTTACCGCCCAGCAATGACGCTGAGATGTGAGGAACGCCCCCCCCCCCTAGTACAGGGCTATGGATGTGTACTGTCAGGGAGGGCATTCCTCACAGCCCAGCTAGGCTGTCAGGAACGCCCTTCTGATGGTGAACGGTCAAACTAAGACCGCCGATATCTCCAGCCCCGGGGCACATAACGGGAAAGCCGACGCTGAATTCAGCGCGCTGTCGGCTTTCTAGCATTATGTAAGACCGCATATACATGAGGACGTGAAAGGTCCTCTTTAACAAAATAACCCTCTTTAAACAAACTGTTTGACTATAACAAGCAGCTAAGCTACATTTTCTTTGCACTAGTTTTGACAACTGTCCCCTATTCTGTGTATTGAACCTTATAGTTTTAGTGGCATAGTGTAATGTCCAAGCTATCAAAACAGAAAGGCTAGATTGATCAATAGATAGATAGATAGATAGCGCTGTCGGCTTTCTAGCGGTATATAAAAACGCATATACATGAGGACATGAAAGGTCCTCTTTAAACCTTCCAAAAGGTATTTTTATGTTTAGTTTTTTTTGTGTGTACAATAAAAACACATGAGGTCAGATTTATTATCTGCCAGTGCAAATTTTCTGAAGTATAAAGGTCTGTGACTTTTTAAATATCAGTTGCAACAATTAATGTTGCAACGGGTTTTAAAGAGGAAAGTAATATAGGTTGATCCAATTATGAACCCTATGGAAAAATCCCAATGCCACTAATGCTGTTAGGGACCACTGACTGCTCCGGTGTGTGCACTGGGGGAGTTCCACAGATCCTTCAATGCAGCCATACAGCTACCACTTCTGGGACCTCTGCTGGAGTGACAGACATGTCTGGCAGCCAGACAACAAAACAGATTTCCCAAACCTGAAATTTTTGCAATATTTGCAATGAACACTGTTTGGGCCACAATGGGGCATAATACTGTGTGGAGAGGCCACTATGGGACATTATACTATGTGCAGGGGCCTCTATAGTACATACTACTGTGGGGAGGGTCCTCTTTATGCCATTATATTGTGTGGAGGGTCTGCTATATGACATTATACTGTGTGGAGGGGCCACTATGGTTCATTATACTGTGTGTAGGGGCCGCTATGGGACATTATACTGTGAGAAAGGGTCACTATGGGACATTATACTGTGTGGAGGGGCCACTATGGGACATTATACTGTGTGGAGGTCACATTGTAGTGTCGGCAAATGGGGCATTATACTGTGTGGAGGTGCGGAAAGAGGGGCGCTATGTCATGGGGGGCCCTAAGTCAAAAGTTTGCTATGGTGCCCAGTCTTTGGTAGTTACGCCTCTGGCACCAGTGACAATTCCCTAACACTTTAATCATCATTATCTCTTCTTGTCACATGGTTAAAATGCATTCTTCAGTTTCTTTCAAAATTGATAGCCTATCCTTACAGTACTGTAGAACTCACTTTTTTTTTTTTTTTGTGACCCATTAGAAAGGTTCATGCCACAAATTGCAGTAAAAATCATTTTCTCACTGGTGACAATATTTGTAAGTTATACAATTCATACAGGTCCTCAACTATATCATGTGACCAGCAATAAGATACTTAGGCTGCATTTACACTGAGAAATATTTGTTGGAAAAAAATCAACAAGCATTTTGCCTGTGGAAACCATGGAAGAAAACCTAGGGCACTTTATGCTGTAGGGTCTGTCTGGTTTGCACGCACTGATTAGCCTTTTCAAATGGGGTTGAGAGTCACCAGCTGTCACCCACCAGATACCTCAATTGTATGGCTGGCTTTAGATACTGATACTGTATATTTTTTTATTTTATTTGATCACTTATCGAGTTCATGATGAAGTTTTCCTTATCCATTAACGTTTTGCATCTAGATTTTATATCTCTTATATTTCTTTGTATCTATCCATCTGTCTGTCTATCTATCTATCTACTAGCTATCTATCTACCTACCTGTCTGTCTGTCTGTTTGTAGGTCTGTCTGCCTGTCTGTCTGTCTATCTATCTATATACAGATTTGCTCACTTGTCAAGCTTAGAACAAGAGTGAAAACTCTAGATATAGATCATTTGTACACCCCCGAAGCTGACAAATTCAACACCGTATTACAAATTATGAAGAAGAATTACTGTGCTTTAAAAAAGATAAATACGTACAGGTCAAATAGGGCTATAAAGAGCGCAGGGTGTATAGCAGGCTCCATGGAACACACTAACAAGAGCATACACCTTCACTAAATAGACTTTCTTGCAGATGCATTGAATTGATTTTTTTTTTTTCTCAGTTTAGTATCCCAGAGTAATTCTGACTTCTCAAGCATTCAGTACACCTTATATCATTCTGTTCACAAAGTAGCTGTAAGGAAGTGTATGCAGAAAACAGAAAAGTCAGTAATTCATTGCCCCATGTCTTTAATGCAACAAAGCGAAATAACATTTTCTTCTTTTTCTGATGTCAGACAGCCTTCTATGCTATTTTACCAGCGATGTTGCCCCATAGCAACAACAGTCATTGTGTTCACATAATGTCAGCAGTAGTGCCCACATAATAGCTGTATATTAACTGTTGGGGCCATATGGCCGTAGTGCTCTGTAATATGTGAACCATTGTATTTACCAGGGTTGTGGACTTGGTGGGCCAAACCACTGACTCTGATTCCAACTTCAACCAAACTATTTTTCCTCAATCCTACTCCGATTTTTCCTTCTTTATAAATGAATGACAGCCAGTGTCAGACAGAAGTGCTAAAGCTTTGCTAAAAATTCTAGTGATTTAATTCCTATGGAAGAGAACATGCAATAGACTAAGCATCTCATTAATTATACAATATTTATAATAGTTTAAAATAATTTATACAAGTAAATAAAAAATAAGTGCAAACTGAAAAAAAACCTCTCTGGAGTGATGTACACTGTTATATTAAAGCTATGAATGCAAAATCTTCCAGGAGTACATTGCAGTGTGACACTTGCTAGTCCCTAGTTGTGTGATCTCTGTGCACTGCTCTAGTACATTAACGGTAGGAGTGAGTAGAGAAACATAAAAGTGAATGTAAAACCTGGCGTCACTTACCAGGGGCCTGGGGGACAAGCAAGCAGAGGAGAGGACAAGTGTGTCCACCATCCCACAGCTGCTGATGGTCATTACTATGGTAACCAGATAGCAAAAGTACTTTACAACATGGGGAAATAAGTGATCAAAGTCCTTCATTCTGCTTCATCTTTAAAAATGGAGATCTATTGCATATATTAACTTTTTTTACTGTAATTTTTGAGGTATGTATGTTCTTTTAATGGAAATACCTCTTTAACTTTGCTAGTATTTGGTGAAGGACCCCAGTTTCTCATAAACACAACCACACACAGGATATCAGTTTGGATACAATATTGCAAATCATGCTATCATGACAAGCTTTAATCTCATAAAAATATACATGGATATGTCCTCCCAAATGGAAAGATAAGGAAGAAGACATCTGTAAGTTCTAAACCTAGGACATATCCCCAATGAATCTGCTATATAATATCAACATCTGGAGAATTGCCTGGACTGAGATGTGAGCAGCTCCAGCTCAGCCTGACAGAATATTCTACAAATCTTCTACTCCCACATACTTGTAGTGCACAAAAGGCTCTCTTCTGCTGAAAATATCTAACAATGAGTGCTGTTCATGACCAGACAGAGATAGGGGAGTATGACACTCAAGATCAATCCTCAGCTGTCTCTTCACATATGTGAGTTCAACTCTTTCCATCAATTAGTCGGCTCTTTTCCCAGGTGATGAACCAGTGGTTGACATTGATAGAAAGAACATACCTTTGAGACGTGTGACTATTATTAAATATTTGGGAGTCATAATAGCATGATATAGTGTTGGGTAACTATTATTGGCTGGGTGTCTAATATTCAGAGGCACAATTGCAACATTTTATAGGTTAGAGTCTGGAAGATCATGACTCTATCAAGAGAATGCTGCAACACTTTCTTAAAGGAAATCTGCCAGGGCAATTTGGGACTCTAAACCATGCACAGGTCCTTAGTGTCCCAAATCGCCCTGTTATAATGCAATTCATGACTGCATTAAAAATAACAAAGCTTTATACCCACCCTGCCGTGGTACTTCCCGCGCCTGCACAGTTCTTCAATGAAGCCAGAGTAGTACACCTCAGCTTCAATGTGTATGCCCCGTATCTACAGCAATTGTGCAGTGAAGTTGGGGTATACATCTACGGCGCAGGTGCCAGGAGCACCAGTGATGAGTCTGATGAGACTCATCGGATTCATCTCTAGGTAAGTATAAAGGTTTTTTATTTTTAATGCGCCTGCGGATTGCATTACAACAGGGCGATTTGGGACACTAAACCCCAGATCTATAAGAACCTGTGGGTGTCCAAATCAACCTGACAGGTTCCCTTTAAATGGAAACAACTGTTTGCTGCCAAGGAGTCCTTAGAACCCTATAGTACAAGTACTAGTATAGTTGGATGATCAAGGTATTTGGTGGGAATTATTAGATTTTCTCTGATGTCAGAACGTAGACTAGAAAAGCAAACTGTCTGAAAGATACCAGCTACACTGAATATTCAGTGGTATACACAAGAGAGGAGACCCTATAGTAAAAAATTAGTGATAGGCTCCCAATGTTCCTTGGGATAATTTCTCACCAGTTTGTTTGTTAACAATCTAGTTCCTCCTACACAGGGGTCAATGGGATCTGTTGACCAGAACAATGGATAGCTGATGCTAGTGTGAACCTACCATTACCCAGCAGCAAATAGAGGTAGGACCAACCAGGGCTGGGTCTCCTTTATTCAAAGATCCCACTGTAGCTACATGGTCTACTTTATGGTATGTATGTCTTTGCTACTCCTTGAATAAAGGATTAATTAGAAATTGGCTTCATTCATGATTGAACATCCTCTGGTTGTGCACTTGTTTGTGCTTTGCTATAAATAGGAGCTCATTCAGCTGCAAAATACTAGATATCATTTTGTCACTGCTCATGAATAAACCCATTGTATATCCTAGAGATATGTTCATTTTGTATGACATATTATAAAGAGGTGCAGTTGCAGTGTAGTCATAGATCAACAATGTAACTTTGATTTTTCTAGCATGTATTTTACTTTGGGAGTATCTATGTATGCTCATGTAGTAGCTGCATATTATATATTTTTAACGTTAAATCTTTGCTATCTATGAAAGACTCAGATACTACTCTTTCCCTCTAGCCTGCTACTGGCAGAATGCCACATTCATAAACCTATTGACATGTTGGCACT
This sequence comes from Leptodactylus fallax, assembly GCA_947044405.1. Taxonomy (NCBI): domain Eukaryota; kingdom Metazoa; phylum Chordata; class Amphibia; order Anura; family Leptodactylidae; genus Leptodactylus; species Leptodactylus fallax. Next base: position 7,027,529 of record CAMRHE010000051.1, on the reverse strand, counting down.
TCCTTATCACTATGTACAACCTTCGAGTTATTAGAATATGCAGAGGGATCTGCAGATCCTGACAACAGCAATATAATAAAAGGCTGGCATACACAGACACAGTCATTAAAGATTCTTATGTAAGACATACAGTTACCAGCTACATAGCTCAAAGCACTGAAAAGCATTACGCACTAATGGATTGCTATTTAAATGCCAAAGAAACATTTATGGCAAATAAAATAATAGGTGTCTGTGAAGTTCTGAAAAAAGTAAAATGTCATGAACCAGGGTAATTTATACTCTTATGAAATATGCATTCAGCGAAGCATATTTAATGAGGTTAAAGTGTGGCAGCAGCAGACTGGCTTGTTCATGTAAATTAACAAGACAACAAGAACACTACAAAACCACGTCTTACCAGCGAAGAAGAGCAACTGAGAAGATGGACAGCTGTCTAAATTAATAAAAAAAGATAAAGAAGTAAATCATTTAAGGGAATGTATAAGTTATATATTTTTACTAATTGAAACCAGATACTGATGAATATTCTTTTTTTCTAACCTGATTTAATTTTCTGAAAGTAGATCTTTTTATAAGCTCTTATTAAAGCATACTATGAATTTGCTTGCAGATTGATTAATCAAGAGAGATGATAATATTGTGGCGCACATTTGGCACAAGGCTCTTTCTTTCCCCATACATGTGCCACAACTCCCATTCTGTACCTCACTCGCCACATTGTGCGACTGTGGGCAAGGAGTGAGGTGGGATGAGAAAACCTCTGCCCGACATATTCATTATAACTCACGTCAGTTATAATGAATTATAATAGAAATTTATGCCAGTTCCTAACAGGCATAGATCTTTACTCTGGCACAGGCGTATGAGGCAGATTTATAAAGAGCCTGTTCATAAATCACTCATTCCCTGTAAAAGTCGGGACCATTATTAAGACTGGCATCTGATATACCAGTCTTAATAAATCTGCCTAAGTGTCTTAGAATTACCAGAGAACAAATAGTAAGCAGATATATGTCTGGGTGTCTGAAATCTGAGTCAAAAAGTACAATAAGTAAAAAAGAAACTGTTATATTAGCACTCAACATGGTTAGAGGTGGTTAGGTTGTGCATGGAAGAGGGGACAATTGAGTGTAACAAAGTTGCTGAGATCTGAAGAGGCTTTCCAGAGCTGTGTGGTTACCCTGCAAGGAGGTAAAGTACTGCCTTGGTTCCCATTGCTTCCTTAAGATGAGTTACCTCTTCCTACTCTTTGGTCATTTTTTTTAGATTATAATTTCTGTACATGATTCTACGGTGGATATCTTACCTGAGCTGCTGATGTTAGCAGCATTTAGACAAATGCATTACAGCAGCCACATGGACCATGTAGGCATATAGACTGGAGATGACTCTTTGACTTCTATGGGAGGGTTCTAGACATGTTCTGTGACATATGTAGAGATCATTATGGAAGGAGAAGGGAAGAGATGAGGTGTGGCCATTACATATAGTTAATGGTGGATGATGATTTATCTATATATAGATTTTGTATTTTGTGATGATAATGAGATCATTGCTGAAAAGTAATCTCTACAGAACTTAAACTATATGTCATACAATAATGATATAAACAATAGATCATTCTCAAATTACACATCTCCACTTCTGACAAATGTAATATATGAAAAAAATGGTTAGTTATTGGTGTTTACCTATTTAATCAAATGGTATAATGTGCCACCCATAAGTTATCTCTAGATGGCTTGTCTCCTGGACCCATTTATCAAATACAATAATTAGCAAGAGCTAGTATTATTATCTAGTCTGCTGTACTGACTGGACCTAGCCTGCTGTATCTATAAAATAGATACTTATAGACATACATATAAAGTCAGTAAACTTTACTTTTGAATTTCTTTTTCATATTTTAGACTGATCAAAGCTGTAGAAAGGGTTGATCTTAAAGTGGTATTCCATTTTTTTTTTTTTCATTTTAAAATTATTAAACAGTATGACAGTATCACAAGAAAGTCTGCTCCCCAATACTTATAGTACTTGTTATTTGATATAGTAATGAACAGGGTTTGATAATAGGTAAGCCTTTGGGTACCAGGGTCCTTCTAAGAATGATTCATAGCAACTCAAATGAACATGACCAAGACAAAAATTCAATTTCAACATGTCTAATCTATTGTACTCAAGTGAGATAGTCTGCTAGAAGTGTTTGGCAGAGGCTTACTTTTTTATTCCCATTGAAAATGCATTTAAGCAATTCAAGTGTACAAGTATATAGGAAGGTCAGGAGGAACCTTACAACTCAGACATTTGAGACGTTTGGCATGGATAACTGAGCCTCAGGACTATTGCAATACCTGTGAATTGTAAGTACTGTCATTTGGGCAATGTGTGCTAGTATTGTTAGTGCACTATTAGTGCATTATTTCACTATTACTTAGCTACTTCATACTGTATGTAGCTCTCTTATTTGACGTATATAGTATATTACATATATATAGTACATTAGTAATATAATACATCCCTAAAGTGACTCAAAATGATTGATAATATATATATATATATATATATATATATATATATATATATATAATATGCACAATCACATGTCATTGTCAAATTTTAATACAAAAAGGACACTCCATCAAAAATTCTACCAATTATAATTTTAATAAATGAGGCCATTGGACTTAAGCGATGCAGAGGAAGTCACTGAACTTATTTTACTTGGGAAAAATAGAGCTCACAAGCTACAGTCATACTGGATGATTCTGTCACTTTTGATCGATGTGCTATTCCTAATAGTGGCAAGAATAACAAATGACCTTAGTCTTGTTGAAGATATTTGAAGAAGGTATTGTAACTGCTTTGGGACAGTGGGCATCCAAGAAACATCATATTTTATACATTTATTTATAATAGTATTTTTTACATACCTTAGGCTAAAGTTGCTAAAGTTAAGATTGCATTGAAAACAAAAGTCTGAACACTGCTTCCTCATTTATTGGTCACGCCTGTAGGAGTTGTGCACCATCTTGCATTTCTACTATAGCGCTTCTCCAGCTATGTTTACTTTTGTTCTCCTAACAAAATATTGTTTAGCAAAACAGAATTATCTGTACTTTAAATTCATGCATTATAATGTAATGTATTCTGTTGATTCTGGTCAGCTATGCAAGTTACAGACAAGCTAAGATGCTAATGCACTTCTCAGCACACACTGGTGTCTCTGCAAACCTGTACCATAAAACATCAGCCTAGTACTGGAAAAAACACAGATTTCTTGATGTATTGGTGGCAACATTAGAAGTAATAGGTAGTAGTAGTGTATTTGTGTGTCTCCCAGACATCCACTGCTAAGAGAACTGCAACCTAGTAACTTAGATATAACTGCGTATTGTAGTTCACTGCACATTGCCTGTTTTATGAAAAATTCCAAATTAACACTGTGGTCAGGGTCAGAGGAATTTTCGTTTTTGACTCCCCACCTGCAAACCTCATAACCCTATAACTATTTTTCCGTTCCCAGAGAAATATGAAAGCTTAATGTATGTGGCACAAATTGTTCTTCATAATGGTACCATTTATTATTTGGTACAATGTACTGGGAATCTGGAAACAAATTCAGAATGGGGTGTAATTGGAGAAAAAGTGCATTTGTGCGACATTCTTACGGGCTTCATTTTTACAGCGTTCACTGTGCAGCCAAAATGACATGTCACCTGTATTCAATGTTTTGCTATGATTCCTGGGATAGCAAATTTATATAGTTTTATTTACATTTTAATCCCCTTAACAAAAATCCAAAACTCTATCCATCCTCCTATTCATCAAAGCATCCATCAAAAATATTGCACCATTTGTCATAAAGAGCTTAAAAGACCATAAAAGTTGTGTAAAAATTCTGATGCTGTTTTATATAGTTCAAGAGCAAAACATGGTTAGTCAAAGCGTGTTCTGCCCCTCTCCCTGTAATATAATATATTCTTATCCTGACCCTGTCCCTGTAATATGCAGCTCTTACATAGCGCAGCATATTGCAATGACAAATCTACTACAACTGAGGACAGAGTTGGGGCAGGCATACAAGTCAGGGTTTAAATGGAATTTTTATGTCATATAAAAGGTTTTGTGAGAGAAATGTAGAACTATATTGGTGCATTTTGTTCAGGAACAGCACCACCCTTTTTTTTGGGAAGTGTCAGGTATTGCAGTGTGGGAAATAATTTGTTACTAAATCACACCGGTGACCTAATGCTATTATAAGACTAAGCTCACACTGGCTTCTCTTAACGCTCTTGTTCTGATTCGTCATATAATCATTCTGTCTGCACTCTTCACCATTCATTGTAATGTACAACTCAAGATGAATGCTTTATTCCATCTTGTTATTGTTTTAGATGAAAGATAAAGTACTGACATGGGTCTATAGTAGCTTAGAAAATAAAAAAAAATCTATGTAAATTATCTCCATATGCTCCATCTGCATCCATCACTTCTATGACAGATCAGAACAACAGTCCAAAAGAAGGCAGTGTGAAAGGAGCCTTATTTGGTTAGACACAGTGTTTTGATACTTTATAGGTTTTTTCATTTACTTGAACATTTAATTAATTAATTTATTTTTAAATTTGATTTTCAGTCTGCAATATATAAAGAACTATGATAAAATATGATGTTACAATGGTGTAGCTTGTGCCTTTAATAGTGTAAAAACATAGATACTTGTGACCATGTTGCCATAGCATGTGTATATATAAGCAGGCAAGCACAGTGAACATCAAGGTTAATGGATTTCTCTGCACCAGGAACTTTTATGCTTCAGTCTAAACTGTTATTTTACTATATCCCTGCCGATTTACAAATTAACCTGCAGTAGGCTGCTCTGAGGAGATAGCTTTGTTCAATAAATATCAAGAAATTCATATGGCTGTAATATTTGTATGTGGCAAATCTCATTCTATACTACCATTACCTGTGCCCATAATTAATTAGAAAAGGCTACTGATTACTTTATGGACAGAGACATGACTACAGCTCATCTTATTTGCACGTTCTCAGGCTCTGTTGAGCCATGAATATTTTTGCTCATATATTCTGCACAGTAAAAGTCTGGATTTTACTTTTTAGCAGAATATAGACCAATGATTTTGTTTTGCATGCTCTTTGCATATGAGCACGTGTATTATAATTTGCTAGCTCACAATGCCAGGAAAACATTGGCAAAAATGGACTGACTACAGTAGATCGGTAGCAAATGCCTTTGCATTTTTTAAACTTAGACGAGGGAATGCATTGTCAGTTTGATTGGCAGATTTAAAGTCACAGTATAACACAAATCCCACCTGCAAATACAGATATCGAAACACATGATCCTCAGGTCATAGATGTGTACCAACAATTGGATATGAGGTGCTAGTTTGCTAGGGGAAAATACACATTACCCAGGGAGAAAGATAAGGCATTCTGACTTTCTTCATGGACCCCATATGCATTTACATGTTGAGACTGAAGTTGCAAAAATAGGCAAACTATTCAGTGTAGTACACACTACCATATAAATGTGTGATAAACGATCAATGCTTAAAGGGACTGCCTAAATCTTTTTTAGAATAATAAGAGATTGGTGAGGGTTCGACACCAAGGACCCCCAATGAATTCTCTGAGCTCTGCACTGTTAACATTGTATGCCATCAGTATCATTGAATAGTAATGTAATTACAGCCTTGTCCATTCCACTTCTACATGCAGCAGATGATGTAAGTACTGAAGAGGTCCAGCACCTTGGCCCCTTGAAACAGCTAAGGCTAGGTAGTTAATAAAAAACAAATGGACAATCCCTTTAATATTATAAAGTCTGAGCTTGTGGAGCTTATATAGGTAGACAGATATATCTTCAGTTATTCTTGCTTCAAATGCAATACATGATTGCAACATGCTAGCAAAACTCTCAACAGGCTGTAATTCACATCACAGCCACTGGGTGGCCAGATATAGACACATAAAGCATAAAAAACTCCTGACAGAGCATCTTGAATCATGTTATTTTCATTTATTATGCTTTTTTATTATGCTTACTTGTACAGCGCCATCATATTCTGCAGCGCTTTACAGACATTGTCAGTCACTGTCCCATATAGGGCTCACAATCTACATTCCTGATCAGTATGTCTTCATTTATTTATTTATTTTCTAATTTTCTTTTTAGAAATGAATTACAGTCTAAATATGTGACATTTTAGTAGATCTCTTTTTGTCTTGATCATCTTGTTTTTTTCTGTAATGACTAATAAATTCTTTTCACCAGAATTAGTATGCAAGGAAAGACAGGATTGATAAGCGACAGACATGTAAGACACATACCTTTCCTTTAGCTCTACTGCTAATATAGTAAAAGTAGAAATTACCAGTTACTGCAAGAATAAACTCAGAAAAAGGTGGCTCTCTCACTTTAGACATTTATACACTGGATATACTGTACTATAATTTTCTGATAGTTCAAGACTCAAGGACCCAGGAGTACATCTAGCCTTTTTTGCTACCCAATTACACATATTGCACAGTTATTAAAGAGGCACACCAGACATTATTTAAGGACATTATTTAAGAGCACATTTTGCAGATAATAAACTAAAGGAGCTCTTGATTGTAGTGCCACCCCTCCCACACACACCGCACCAGATGCTGAAGACTACTGCATCAGGCAAGATGCTCAGCTCGCCTCATGGCTGGCACAGCTCTGCTGGAACCTGTCTACAGAAAGAACAATCTTCTGACCCTTTTTTTTACAAACAAAGAGTCTATAAAGAAAACCCCTTCAATTTTAGTTTATATACTGTACATGCGACCCAGCTGGTCAGCCATCTCTGCTGCCACACAAAACATGTATTACAGATATATGAGGAATCACTAATTGTAAGTTGTTTTTTCTTTTAATAAATTGTAATCTATCTATGAGCGTTATATTAATAAATATACTGAAAAGTAAATACATTTTATTCCTAGACACACAGTTTTATCTTTGAATTTGCGTTCTTCAATACTATTTATTTTCACTATGATTGTTAAGGTTTTTCCTTCTCTTTTTAAAATTTCCATTTGCTTTATGTCTATGTCAACTTTTATATCCGTTAAAGGTTAATCCAATCAGTAATATGGCCTCTAACCTCCTGCCTTCTATTTTCATCCTTTTTCTATACCTGAAAACCTTTAGTCCTATTATGATTTGTTTTGCTGTGGGGCAATAAGTTAACTGGTAACTCAATTATCTGTACAGCTGTTAAGGCTGCGAAGGTTACCTTTGAAACATCTGTCAAAAAGCACCTTCAGAGAAGGTGAAAAGATATTATGCCTAATATGAATCTATTATTGGGAAAATAGACTCTTAATGAAAAATGTTCTATGTATCTATCTATCTATCTATCTATCTATCTATCTATCTATCTATCTATCTATCCAAACAAACGGCAATAGGGTACAGGCTTCTCCCAGTATTCCATATACAAAAATAGGCAGCACTACAAAGATATCAATGAAAAAAGTGAGGGTTTATTGCTCCATACAGACAGGCAATGTTTCAGCTCAATCAATGGAACCTTTTTCAAAAATTCCTGTGCCACTGGAGGATTTCTCTGATTTATGACACTAGCATCCTCTGGTGTGCCTAAACTGAAATCCGTCTCAGCTCATAGATGGCGTATCTTTGAAGCATCAATTAAGCCAGAAAACTGCATGCCTTTGACCCCCACCCTTGCCATGTTTTGAAGTGGTTAAGGCAGTGTAAAAGCAACACTTGTCCCAATTTTTGTTGCAAGTTATGTTTAAAAAGTTAAAGAGATTGCCTGAGATAAATGGAAATCTCTACACTAATCTAAACACCCTCCCCCCGCCTACTTTCTAAATAACATAATTGATCAAAAATGTATATTTGCTCATATCCCTGTGGCAGTCACATGAACGCCCCAGGGACATTTTCTGGTTATCCGGTGACGATCCATTTCCCCGTTATCAGAAACAGAACATCACTGCTACTCCCCCCCATCCACTCCATCATACTTACCTTCCAGACTTCTTCCTGTAGGACGGCTGCTCCCTCTTTTCTGACTGCCGGCGCGTGCTATTGTCTCAGCACTGCTCTGTTCCTAGCTGCTGATAATCCACCTCTACTGCGCAGCTCCCACACCTCTGCAGTAGAGGTGGATTGTCGCTGCAGAGCCCAGAGCAGCGTTGGGACTGTAGCGTGCACCGGCAGTCAGAAAAGAGGGATGAGCCCTCCTGCAGGAAGAAGTCTGGGAGGAAGAGAGGTAAGTATATAATGGGGTCAGGGGTTAGGCTGAGTAGGTTGGGAAGAGCTAGTAGTGGGCGGGATAGCTAGAGAGACAGGTAGGGGGTGTATGGGAGGGAGAGAGGAGGGGGGAGTGAGATGAGAGGGAGTTAGTGTGGAAGTTACATAGCAGGAAGCTGAACCATGTAAACAAATGCAGAAAATACCAGGGGCTCCCAGAGACACCGAGAAATCACTCAAAACTCTGATAAAGGTATATGGGTGCATTTATTAACCCATTAATAGCACTAACAGACCTTTTAAAAAAAAAACAAAAAAACTTTTTTTGCCCAGAAAACACCTTTAAAAGCTTGGGTTTGAAAAATTTTAAATGCCACAAGTAGAGTAAAATAGTAATAAATCTACCCCAATGTAAACACATTCTCAGAATAATCCAGTTTGTAGCTAAATCAATTTTTTCAATCAAAACCATTTAATCATTAGGGATTTTTATTCTCCCAGATCACATCAGAAATTCTGATGCAGGGCATGCAAATCATTGCTGTGCGTGTCTAGGAAGATTATGAATATACATTCTTTACCAGAGTTTAACATATTTATGCCATTGACTAAGGAATTCAATACTGCAATGCTAAAGCAATTCCCAGCAAGCAAATCAAGGAAATAAATTGAGGTTAGTGTCCCTTTAAAGCTATAGATAGTGAAATATAAATTCCTGGGCGCTCCCTTGATACATTTAATTCAATTTGAAATTAGAATGTCAGATAGTGGAATAATTATAAAAAGGATATAGGACAGTATCCATGAAGCCGTGAAGCATGTAAAGGTGTTCTAATGAACTTTTATACCCATATACAATGACAATTCACACAATAGCAATAAGCAGATAACACATACACATATATTAACTAATGCACAAAATAAAAAACAATATGACAATTGAAAAGGTAGAATAAACTTACAGGGGTTATCTTGTCTGGTTTAGAAATCTTCTTTTGTTAAAATTTGCCCACATGCTTTGACTGTGAGGAATCCTTAGTGGTAGCACAGTACAATATACCCACTGAAATCAATGGGTGAATCATGTAAAATCTGTAATGGGACCTCTACTTACCTTGTGCCATTTAAAATAGGGCACCAAAAAGAGGTCAATATCATTGATTTGTGGGTGTCAATTGTGCCCAATAAAGAAGTATATTACAAATAAAGGTACTACTCTGACTTTGGGAGCCTCCAAAGATACATAAGTATCCTCTTAAAGCGTAACTAAACTTTTTACTGTCATAATTCAACAGGTGAAGATAAACTTTGTAATTTACTTTATATAAGAAAAGTGTAGGTTTCTTTCTGTCAATGATTAAATCTATACAATAGAACTATATGGAGATGTGAGGGGAAGGAAAAGGAAAGCTCATCAAACAGAGAAACATTAGCAACATAGAGACAGTTCTTTTCTTATAACACAGCTGGGTTGTCAGGAGTTAGTTTCCCATCTTCTCCTGACACAAATGACAGTGACTGTAGAAAGCCTCATATCTCTGTCTCTTTCTCCTTCTCCTCCTTCCCCCTCCATAGAGTCCATTATAAATTGAGACTGCTTGTGTGTGCAGTACAGACAGAATGAATCAGATAAGAAGTAAAGACAGGAGAAATACTTAAAGACACAGGCACTTTTCTTTAGTGAAGTATATTGCAAAGTTTGTTTCCTTCACCTACACTATTGATTTATGAAAATATAAATGAAAGTTTACTTACGCCTTAACTGATCTCCAGTTTGGTGATGGATTCCAATTTGTCTTAAAATTAGTGCAGCACATATAAAGACATGTTATCAAAGGCCTTGAAAGACTGTAATTCACTTTCTCTACTAGGTGGTCACACAAAGGCAAAAATAGAATACTTAGCATATCACTTTGCGCTAACTTGACATATATCTGGACATGTCCACGGGACAGATAAGGGAGGGCATATCTTTATTTAAGCAGGATTATTAGGAGTTATGTGGCTGTTCTATACTTTTGACAAATCACCCCCCCCCCCCTTTTTAACACTTCAGTAATACTCATCTACTAAGTAATATAATAATATAACTAATATATACTGTAGGTTTTTATTTTGCTATACTAATCAACTGTACATCAGCTGAAACTGTTAAAGGCATGTGATGAGGGAAGCCTGTGACCTCACCCACATAGAAGTCCAGTTGGATTTGAAATCTCTGCATATCTATATCAAAGATCCCTTCTCTTTCCATAGTCTTTACTCATTGAGTTCTTATCAGTACCCTAGAGGCAATGGGCATGTATATACATGGAATTGCCCCATTCTGAATGTATCCAATTATTATCATGCTCTACTTGAATCTGTATATATATATAGTATTTACAGTATTTCAGTAGCATTCTATATTTTGAGTATTGATCACAATGTTAAAAAAGAAAACCATAATTCGTTTTTGTGAAACAAATCTATAAAAAAGTATGCCAATAGATGCACATGTGTCCTAACATATCTTTCCTCTTGGCTGGGCATATCCAGATACAGAATGTGTCAAGAGATAACATTTCAGGACAATAGTGTATGTGTGGCTTATTTTCTGAGCATATCACCATATTGTATTAAATATATGTTATTTCTCACAGTACTGTGCTCCACAGTGGTCGAAGTTGAATATGATTGGATTAGGTGATAGACTGCTATTAACCATATATCTATATAGCATATACACATCTGTCTTACATTAACTCCAGTTTTTCATGAAATAAGCTGTACAAAATCTCAACATGCTGGTAAAACAGTTTACAAGCTGCAAAACTCATCAGATCCACTGGGTGGTCACAAACAAATGTAGCAAAGATTCACATTACTAATAACTAGAGATGGGCAAATCAGTTGGTACCGAGCTGGGTTATACTCACATATTTCAAATTGCTTAATTTTTTTATACGAAACCAAACATAGGGAGATTCGTCTCGGACTAACTAAAATGGCCAACACATTATACTCTGGGGTTTCTTCAGTCCCCAGAATATAATAGGTGGAGGCCCTGTGGAGGTAAAAAAAAATAAAAAAAACATTCATACTCAACTTCCGTTACCTCTTTTGGGCTTCTTCGCAGCTCCAGCGCTCTGCTGGTGATATTTGGCACTCTTCTGTGATGTTATCGGCCCAAACTCAGTGCTGAGGCCTGTGATTGGGCCACAATGGTGATCTGGACATGAATGTTAACTTGATTTTTTCAACATATTTCAGTGGCTTTTGTTGTATCCCGTGTAATGTTACATTTTGCTACATCTTTATAGACAGATATAGTATAGGTATTTTGTGGCAGAGTATCACAAACTTGTGTTGTCAAAGTCATCTTGTGCTGCATATCACATCTTTAGGCAAGAAAAGGGGGAAATTACAACAAGTCTGGCAACAAATTTTAAACCAGCTATCTCTAAACTATCACTTGACAATTGTTACAAATTCGAAATCCCAGCATTATAAATAGGAAATTATAGATCGTGTTGGGAACTACTGGAAGACGTTTTGCAACATCTGAAGAGTCGCAGGTTGACAATGACTGTCCTTCTCCATGACTAAATGATATGATCAATAGCCACCTCTATTCTACAAATCAACATGTTTCAGGTTAGAAAAGTTTTAAGGTTTCCTTAAAGTGTAACCATTTTATTTTTGCTATTGTGTCGGGGGGTGTTTGGTGACCATTTTTGTTATATACTTAGTTACCCTATCTAAATTCCTTTTTTATTATAAAACAGCCTGTAATATTCTTCTTAGCAATCCTCTAACTGAGCTGTTGCTAGGGTAAGTCTGTACATAGTTAAATTGTAAATATGCAGAGCTGAAGCATATACCAAAGGGGGGATGTTCCCTTCAAATGGCTGTATCTTTGGTTTTATAAACAGTCGGGAATGTGATTTTATATGCAGCATGAACTGCTGCATATTAAGTTGAAATTCCCGACTGTGTTTTTAACTAATGATATCTCAGATTCTATTATAGCTAGTTCTTAAATCTTGGCATCATATAAAAGCTGAGAATTATCTTTCTTGTGATACCCAAACCATTTTTCTAGAACCGGAGATACAGCCAATTGAAGGGACCATCCTCTTTTCATAAAAGCATCATCTCTATGTACTACACTGAGAACGTGTACAGTCTCCTGGCATTGTTTAGTTAGAGCATTGCTAAAAGGAACTTTACAGCCTGTTTTCTATTAAAAGGAAGTTTGATAGATTAATAAGGTATATTACAAAAATGTTCACTACAACCCGCGCACCCCCCCACCCCCAGAACACAATAGGGGAAAAAAAAGTCAATGAAATGGGAGTTACACTTTAAAGCTGCATATAACAAGAGTATTAGTATTATTCAAGCAAAAATGTAGAAACTATTGATAAACACAGTGCTAGAATTAATTTGCCATCACAATGTGTGTTTAGTGACTATATTAAATGCTAAACGTTATTACATTGAAAATGTGACCAGTTTCTTTTTACGTTAGTGTCTGATTTATACACATCAGTAGTACATTTATATCGTTAGGGTTAGAAATCTATTTGTTGCTTTGCGGTGCTGTGAACCTAATAGGGTTACTTTATCAAACCATTTCACTAAATAGATTACTCCATGCAAAGCAACTTTTAGTGACACAACTGAGATTTATGAGAATTAGCTTATTTAAATATTGTAATTTATTTCAATGATGTATCCTCACATTAATCTTTGCAGTGAGTCACCAAATTTACATTCTGCAGATTAATCTATTTCCGGGGTGTATTTTTTTGTCATCCTCTTGCTGAGATATGTTCCTTAGCTTATTAATATTTAATGTTATTAGTTTACCAAAGCATGCTGCATTTTATATAATGGAAGGAATACATATATACATGTTTTTGTGTCTTTAAAACTAAGATAACTGAAGAATGGTTCCAAAGGTCCTCATATGTGACTTTACATAAACATTTGAGTTTATTAAAATTTTATAGAAACTTTTGTATATGTCATATTCAATCAATATATACACACGTGGACAAAATTGTTGGTACCCCTCGTTTAATGAAAGAAAAACCCACAATGGTCACAGAAATAACTTGAATCTGACAAAAGTAATAATATATAAAAATTCTATGAAAATGAACAAATGAAAGTTAGACATTGCTTTTAAACCATGCTTGTAACGTCTCTGCCTGTTCGGGTCTCTGCGCCACCCTCTGGTCGCACGCTGCGGCGAAGGAGGCGTGTTCAGTTTGATTCCTTGCGTAGGTTTCTTGTTGCTCAGTCTGAACACTGTCCTAGACAATGTAATTGATTTTCTGCCACACCAATTTCCTTCACCTTGGTTTTCTCTGTTCCAATAATAGTTAATCTCAGCCTTGCCTGTGTGATTGACAGCCTGTCTACCAATCCAGTCTGGGGCTGGCCCAGACTTTCTATAAACAGGTTGTCAGCCCTCACATGGTCGCTGGTTATTGCTTTGTGCATTCTGGCTATTGTTCCTTGCTGTTTTGTTTCTTGTATTCGTATTCCTGGCTTTGACTTTTGACTATTCTCATGGATTTTGATTCTGTACTGCATTGCTCGTCTGTTACCGAACCCTTGGCTTCCTGACCTCCATTTTTGTCGTTTGTTCTGTCTGTGTTCTGTGTTGTCACTTTACTAAGTATAGGGCTCGTCTTCAGGTTGTCCTTTTACTGTTTAGGGTAAACTGAGGCAATAGGAAGGGACAGTGGCTGGGGTGAGATTAGGGCTCATTTGTCTCTGTCCTTCCTCCCAGTACCCTGCAGTAGTGTGAGGGTATTGCTACGTCTGGCAAGACCCTAACAATGCTTCAACAGAATTTTTAAAAAAAGAAAACTCATGAAACAGGCCTGGACAGAAATGATGGTACCCTTAACTTAATATTTTGTTGCACAATCTTTTGAGGCAATCACTGCAATCAACCGATTCCTGTAACTGTCAATGAGACTTCTGCACCTCTCAACAGGTATTTTGGCCACTCCTCATGAGCAAACTGCTCCAGTTGTCTTGGGTTTGAAGGGTGTCTTTTCCAGACGGCATGTTTCAGCTCCTTCCAAAGATGCTCAATAGGATTTAGGTCGGGCTTATAGAAGGCCATTTCAGAACAGTCCAGTGTTTTCTTTTTAGCCATTGTTTGGTGTTTTTAGCTGTGTGTTTTGTGTCATTATCCTGTTGCAAGACCCATGACCTGCGACTGAGACCAAGTTTTCTGACATTGGGCAGCACATTTCTCTCTAGAATCCCTTGATAGTCTTGAGATTTCATTGTACCCTGCACAGATTCAAGACACCCTGTGCCAGATGCAGCAAAACAGCCCCAGAACATAACAGAGCCTCCTCCATGTTTCACAGTAGGGACAATGTTCTTTTTAAGATATGCTTCATTTTTCCGTCTGTGAACATAGAGCAGATGTGCCTTGCCAAAAATTTAGATTTTTGTCTCATCTGTCCATAGGACATTCTCCCAGAAGATTTGTGGCTTGTCAACATGTAGTTTAGCAAATTACTTTTGTCAGATTCAACTTATTTCTGTGACCATTGTAGGTTTTGCTTTCATTAAACGAGGGGTACCAACAATTTTGTCCACGTGTGTAATACTATAAACACCTGTGATAGCCCCCTTCCTTTAAAGTGATTGTTTTTATAGGAAATGTTCCAGAAAAGTAGATCACCTTCTCCATAAAGAAGCATTTGGATTATTGTAGCAGTATTTTTATAAGGAGGAAATGTTATTGCAATAGTACCATTGTAATTGGCATTGTAATTATCATTATTATACAATACTGTATCATTATTGGGATCTACAGTCGTAAATTGCTTATGGTCATTATTCATTTTCCGATTCTCCACAAAAAGTAAAAAATAAACAGAATAATAATGTTGGTAACCAAACCTTCACACCAAAAAAGGTTATTACTTCATATATTAAAGGCAAATACATTTGATCATTACAGCCATATTCAATGTCTGTACAAACTTTTAGATACTACAAATTACAAGTTTCATATGGACACACACAGGATTTTTGCTAAAACAAACCAAATATGAAAAAAGTAACATGCTCCATTAGACTTTACACAGTATATATCCTCCCCTGGAAACATTGCTTCTAACAGAAATTATAACCATATATATGTCACTTCACAAAGACTGTTTAGTAGTGCAAGAAGGCTTTGTGGCTCTGTACTACATATGTGTCCTCACTTATCTGTCCTCTTCTTGGCTGGGCATATCTCAATATGTGTATCATAAGTTAAACAGCTTTTCTAAACGCAACATAGTTTTGTAACAAATTAACACAAAGTGAATTCCTAAATATCCTGTTTCTGTTTATATGTGACCCCTTGGGAAATGTGGGGGCTTAATTGCAGCTTTTGTTAGTATGTCGCTATATTGTGTTGTATTGGTTTCAAGACAAATTGGAATCTTTATTCAAATTCTAGATGAGTTGAGTGAGGACATCTGTACTCTGGACCATAAGGTGGAAATACCAATGTATAATGTATTATTATAAAGGACTGAATTTACCTTTGCTTTATATATTTATATACACTCTTTTATCGTGCTTAGGGAATGTTACCTTAATAATGACTTTAAAATGAAAATGTTTGCTGAAGAGCTGATGGTGAAGGAAAGAACAGACAAAACTTTGTATCATAGGGAAAGCTATGCACTGAGTTTATGTAAAAGCTCTATACATTAAGTTAACTAGCAGAAGAGTGTACCCATACAGATGTTACATTTGTTCTCTATGCTAATTGAATAATGTAGCACATTCGTTTACATTACTTTAAAATTCCTAATGTCATGGTCAGGTCTTTGAAAATGCTGATTTAAAACTAATGCAAAATTGTATATAAATGTTTCTATATACCATACAATGAACATTTGTTCTCAGGTTCATAGTCGACATTATAAATTATTCTAAAACTTAGCAGATACATATATACACTAAAATGTTGTATTCAACAGTATTTTTTAAACCTCTTTATGCACTCCTTAAACTAATTGACTCTAGGTTCACTCATCCACTTGGGGACCTGAAAAACGGATACCTAATCAACTTAAAAAGTGGTTACCCGTTATAATGGGGTCCGCCAGGTTTCTGCCCGAAAAATGCGGAGAGAAAAGTCCAGCCTGCAGGACTTTTCTCTCTGGGACTTTTCTCTCTGCATTTTTCAAGTGGATTTGGGGACAGAACGTAGAGTGGGTGTTGGTGTGAATCCAGCCTTAGGCATTAATAGAGGAGCTGATTATTTTTTGTTATTATTTCGTTGACTTAGCCATAACTGGGCTGGTTTTTTGAATGATGAGTTGTTTTATTGGCACAGTTTGGGTGTATTTATAATTATTTAACTATATATGGTAATAATTTATGTTCCTTTCTTTAGTGAGGAATGAAGAAAACATTAATTATACTATTTTGTTTTATTATTTTAAAATTTTTAACAGTTCAGTAAAAAAAAAAACATTTATAGTTTGTTAGAAATACAGTAACATTTTTGTAGAATTTATATATTTTAGTACTTTTACAAAATAAAAGCATATTTTATAGAAAAAAACCTGTCACCTGCCCCTGAGAACCTTTTGATCTTTCTGTTGTCTTAGCTGAAAAATATTTTTTATTTTGCTAAGGTGTAGTTTTTTTTTCCATATTGTGTAATTTTACCATATTGGGGTATATATAATTTATTGAATGATTTTAATAATTTTTATTAAAGTTTTTTATTTTAAGTTATTTATTTACATTTAATTGTTCATTTTGGAGGTGATTTGATATGCTTACATGCAATCTATTAGACAGAGTCTCTGACATAGCCTATTAGGCCTATGGCAGACCTTGTTAGTCTCCTGGTTGCCACAGTAAAGCATGGTTGCCATGAAAACCCCTCGATCCTGTTGCAGGATTCCAATAGTCCCTTTCCTCTATTGAGTTCTTTAGATGTCATGTCATTAATGACCACAGCATAAGGGGTTGAAAAGCCAAGTTTAGAAGTTCTTGAATGTCAATCACTGATGCAATCATCATGGCATACTGTAACTGTATGTAATGAAGCAACTGTGTAAAGCAATTCATAGCAGTAGTATAATGTTGAACCATATTAGCCATTGAAAGTAGTGGAAGAGTGAAGAAATCAGGTGATACCTTTTAGAGGCTAACTGAGTATATTTGATGGTAAGCTTTCGGAAGTACTAGCTTCCTTCATTAGACTAGCTTCCGAAAGCTTACCATCAAATATACTCAGCCTCTAAAAGGTATCGCCTGATTTCTTCACTCTTCCACTAAAGCAATTCCACTACATGAATTCACCGACAATATAGTGTAGGTCCTACACTATATTGTCAGTGAATTCATGTAGACAATGCTGTCTGTAAAAAGCAAATCATTATTATCTATAAAGCACATAACTTTTGTAATTGGATTCAGAATATACTGTACATATAGCAAGGTTGAGTTTGACATTTCATAGATTTCCGAATGTAGAAAAGAAACAGTTAAGAATTCTATTTCACTATATCTGACTAGACAAACTAAACTTAAAAGGTCAGTTTTTATTATGCTTACATTGTGTGTACTTATGTACATTACATACCATATGTTTGCTAGTAGTGCTAGTATATTAATTGACTGTAATGTAATACATAGTAAGAGAATGATAAAAGCAGCAAAAGTAGTTGAAAAGGACATTTAAAAAAAAAAAGAAAATGAAGGTTGACACTACAGTGTCTAAAATTATACCTTAATTTACTCTATCATGTCACATAGTGTCTTGAGCCCTGGTTTCTTGATTCTGAGGATTTTTTTTTTATTATTATTTATAAAAAATATATCATATATATGGTATAATATATTTAAAAAAAGTATGCATATTAGTATGGTGTACGTAGCCTGTGCCTACTTTGTTTTACAGTATCCTTTTACAGTATTCTTTTTAGAATTTAAGAGTAACATTGAAATGGATATGCTGATAAAACAGGCAATCTGTTAAAATAGAAATGGGAGTTGGACAATCCTGCCAGTGCCTAGTAATTACTTGTCATCCCCTGGCATCAGGCTTAGGCACACAAGCTCCATATCTGAATATAGCTATTGACATGAATAAGAATCTATGAATAAATGGATATAGAAAAATATAATGCACTTCCACCGATCGAGAATCAATCACTATTGAATACTTTGCATTCTGATTGTTTCATCGTAGGCTGCATTTACCATTGTATTTGTTTATGCGGTGTAATTACAATCTTCTATAAATCACTATGCAGTAGTAATTAATCCAGAGTGGTTCTTGAACTTTATTATTTTTCTGCTGCCCTAAAATTTATTTTATATTATAAATACCCCATTGAATCTGTCAGTCACTCAACAATTTCATTCAAAACCCCCATTCTAAAGGATTACAGATTGAGCAAATAATAGCATTACAATCTGTAACTATAGTCACAAATACATTGAGGAGTCAGGTTAGATTCTAAGGTCGGAGTCTTCAAGAATCTTGCCAACAATGAAATATTTGCATGCTCCACAGTATAATGCAGGAAAAACACAACAGATTTCTCTTTAATGAACAATCTGTTCATGGTAATGGTGAATGAATACACTGTAAGGAAGAGTCTGATGCCATGTGTTTAATACATTTTGATTAACCATGGAAGAAACCACAATAAAAAGATCTATTTGTTTGATATTTTCTTCCTTTTCCATTTGAGTATAATATACATTACATTCATAACCTACAATAACATTAACCTAGGGCACATTAAAAATAGAAATCAAAATACATTTTTTTATTTTTATTTTTTAACTAACAGCAGCGACATTTTAATTTGGCAAACCTTCAATAACTTCCAATCTGTTGTCTAGATCATGTAGGGTTGAATAGCACATGTGCCAACTCCCAGCGCTTCATCTGCTTATATGCATTCACCACCACCTTAGCTATTCGAATGAGCCTAATAGTTTTCTTGCACTCTAAATAAATAAGTCACACTTAGCATCCAACACACATATAAGGGGTCTGGTGGTTTCCCTATACGTATCTCAATATAGATAAACTTTACCGTGGAGCCTGAAAATCTGTTCTTCTCCATAGAGCACAGAATAATCAGAGATACTTTAATTCAGAATGCCATAAATATGCAATTCAGGATGTAATGGAACAGACTGTGACTTCAATGATAATTACCATCATGTGTCAAATAGACCTCAATGGTGTCAAATGAAACTAAACCTCGCAATTCTATTTATTTAGGAATAGATTTATAGTGAGAATAATTCTGGGCAAATAGTACTTATTTACAAGCTGAAAAATATATTACAATGTAGTTAATTTAATTATAAGCAAATGCTTTGCCTTTTCCATACAGAATGTACAAAGATTTACACCCACTTTTCAGCTGGGCATCACTTCTGTGCTACTGCGCAATTTGCAAAGAAAGTACTGTACCAGCATATTTCTACAGAAATATCAATATATTATGCCAAAAAATATGGCACAGAGCTCCATTTTTAACTATACCGAATGACATAATACTTTCAACAGTTACAAAAATATTGACTTTTTCTGGTTAGTTATAGTCTTTTCAAGGATATTCATTCCATATCAGCAGACCATGGAGATACTAGGGTCCCTGGAGAGGCAGGCTCCAATCTATATTGATCTCTTCTCCATTTTAATAGTTGATGAGAACCATAATGGACATATGAAATCATGTTCCTTAAGATCAGCATTTTTTGCTAAGTGATAAAGGGACAAAAGGATTGATGTTTGGTGGTCCAAAAACACATCTTTTTTCTACACAAGTCTCAGATTATGAATGTGCCCCATAGTCTTAAAGAAGGAAGTAGAAAATGTACTCAAAGTATGAAAATGGGATGAGGACAAGAAGACTTCTGATTGTAAGTGGATAAGGATGACAGTGTTAAGCAGCACCTGAAAGGAGTCTAATACTTAACATTGCTAAGGAGTTCGCTGTTCTCAAAGTACACTACCGAGTCTGATCTTTCGACAACATCTGAAACTGCAAGTGTAATTTCAATCAATTTCTTGTTTTTGAGAATTAATTACTCTCTCTAATACACTAAACCAGTGATAACAATTATGATTAGGATTTATGAAAGTGTTTAAATGAAAAAATAGCTTTTTGCCCCCTAGCAACCAATTACAGGGCAACTTCCTTTACTTTTTCTTTTCATTCTTTAAAAAATGAAAGGTGCACTGTGATTGGTTGCAATGTGAAAAAACAAAAAGATTTCATCAATCTGCCCAAGTATTATAAATAAGTCTTCATAATACTCAAGGGTACTGTTGAATTTTGGACTCGAAAAGGATTTGTCACATAACAACAATCTCTATGTACAGGGCATCTTATTGTTTCAGTAAATGTAAGAAGAACATTTTCCTCTTGTGTTAGAGCCTGTCTTGAGAAAAAAAAATCTATTATTGTGTTATATATTAAACCAATCCTTGTAACACGTACAGTTTTTGTATCATGGAATGATATATCATCAGTTATAATTGAATCTTTCCTGAGAGTATCCTTAGCTGGCCATATATATGAGATACTATATTTACCTGCTTAACATTGTCAGGTCTATGTAAAATGTGGTGAGATCTGCTAAATTCATTCTGCAGTGGTCCTACATATACAGTAAAATTAATAGTAAATGCTAATAAAATATGCAGGATGGTAACTATATAGGCAGTTTATGTTATGGCCTGCATAATTTTTTTTGGGAGGAGGTGAAAAAAAAAAAAAAAAAACATACCTGTCCCCGATGCTCAGGTGTCCTTCAAGCGAGGTCTTGTCCTGCTGCTCAGCTGTCTTCTTTTGCCAAAAGTCCTCACTGGTTGTGATGTATCATTTCCTTTGCTGAGGCTGCTGATTGGCCTCAATGGTCACGTGTGGAGGGGACTTCTGCTGGAAGAAAACAATGGAGCTGCATGACTGGACCGCGCTGGGAGACACCGGATCACCAGGGACAGGTGAGTATGTTTTTTTTTTGTTTTTTTTCACCTCCCCTGGCCTAATTAAAAAAAAAAATTATCCTGGACAACCACTGTAAGAATCTTTTTAAACACCATCTGTTTTTGTTACTGGTTATCACAAAGTAATGTTTTCTATTTTATTTGTTTCTAGGCATGACCACTAATACTTACAAATACTTATCCAGATTACAAATAATTGTAGTGTGAACACATATGTAAGTCAACCAAGGCTTTCAGTTAGACAAAAATGTATGAAATTTATCATACAGCCTCTGCCATAAATTCTGTGCATCTAGAATAAGTCTAAATTTAAGACAGTGAGGATGATTTACTAATTCTGTGTAAAATTTAAACAGTTAAAAACTCTGATCAGGCATTTAGAAGTTGCACCAAATTTATCACAGTGGCTCATACTGTATAATTCATTTGATTCATCTTGCTGATCACATTATATCTCTTCTTTATGCACCTTTAATTTGGCTTGCTTTAAACCAATAGTATGAGTCAAAAATTTGGCACAATTTTGACACGTATTAGTGCATTTTAAGCCACACCCTTATTTAAAGCTACACTGCCAATTATAGGTACTGTCCAGTGAGCTGCAAAAAGAGTGCAAAACAGATAATAAATATGGTGCACAAGGTCCATAGGTTCTTACTTTGTTTTGGCACACCTTAAGCCAGAATTCTAGTGCGTTTAGCTTAGTAAAACTCCAATACAATATTTATAAATCTGTTCCATTGTTTTAGATCAGAGCTCCTGTGTACTCAAACTAATAGGGGAAGTGATTGAGTTTACTTGTGGAATCGCTTTCAATTAAACACATTGAAATACATTTCACCAGGTTGAAGATTAATAGAGAATTGGAGTGATTCACATTTTGACAAGATTTGTATATCTCAACTTGTGACCAGTTTATATGCATGGAAGAACCTCTTACTTATAGATACTTTATCTACTATCTTCACCTGACACCTATGATTACAGCTGAAAACTGGACACAGAAAATGACAATATTCCTATATAATATGTCATTTTATGTTGCTTTTATATTTTAAGTAAATCTACTTGGATATTTGGTTCTTAACCAGAGTGTCTTCATGAGGTTTAGGAATGCACCACTCATAATTTAAAAGTGTTAACTGCAAATTTGCTGGCTCTTGACTACATCTATTACTGTTACTGGAGATTCCAATAATGTCAGCCTCTTGTGACTAATAAGTTCTCATAGTCAGCAATATAAGAAACGGAAGGGGGAATATTATGCTGTAATCAAAGAGAAACATGACATTCTAATTAGATTTCTAATTAAATTAATTGCAATATTTGATTAGGTTTCATTTTGTCCAACATATTCGAATACATTACCATTATCATTCAGTTTTAATTAGAGCTCAGGTGCCATGTTTACAATATTATGAATATACAGAATTACTGCTTTCGATCTTTATAAGAAGACATAAAACAATAATTTTCTATGAGACGTCAATGCCATTTAAGTTTTTGCCATCTTTCATCTTTTTAAAGGGTAAAGCTTAATCACAGATATATGTATATTGCAAAACATCGACATTTGTATTCTCTTAGTATAGCATGGCCAGTGCCAATACAGAATATAAAGAATGTCTTAAAGATTATCTGTCAAATTCTGTCTTTACTGTAGCTGGGAGGATGCTGCTGATAGCAGTCCAATTATAGAATGGTGATTTTTCTTGTAAAATCTTAATGCATACTTTTAGTGCTACATAATTTCTTGTGCTAGTAGACCTACAGAATTTTACTGTGTTTACAGTATTTAGATTTTTTTTTTAATATAGACAAGGGAAACAGGAAATGTAATAATGCACATCAGTGAGAAGGAAAGGCATCAAATAAAATTTACTGTTTAAATGAAGTTTTCTGACTATATACAGTATATGATATATGTATATATATATATATATATATATATATATATATATATATATATATTATTATTATTTATTTTTATTTTTATTTTTTTCTATGCCATTATATAAAAAAAAAAATTCTGAAATTTTGCAGTATTCACTGTGGTCACTAAGCCTAATGATAGGTAGACAATGCTTGTTCTAAAGAGATGGCTTTCAGTGATCATCTCTTCACATCACATCACTGATAGGATTTCAGTTAAAGGTAACACCTATATAAATATAACACAATACTGTAAGTGATGGCTACAGCTCCCTTTTCTCCATTCCTGAACAATGACCTTTGCACAGTTATAGAATATGCCAAATAAACTGGCTAAAAAGTCAATTAACATCTGCAGTCTACCTTGTCCCAATGTCCTTGTGACTACTGAGAAGCAGATCTCGGAAAGTTGATATAAAGGTTTTCAAAGACTTAAATATTAATATTCAATTTTTTGGATAGTTCATCAATATCAGAACAGCAGGTGTCCAACTAGCAGCACCCCCAGCTATCAGCTGTTCAACCAAGCAGTGGCACTTGGATTCATTGGTCACATGGCATGCATGCAGCTCATGTCCATTGAAATGAATGCCACTGAGCTGTAATACTAAGCACATTTGTTGTAGAATGAATGGTGCTGTTCTTAGTAAGCAGTGTTCCAACAGTGCAATCTGGTATTGATAAAGTATCCTAGGGATGGAAAAACCCTTTAATGGCTGCTTGCTCTTGACACTTTATTTAGAGTCTGATCCATTGTTTTTGGCCAGATATGCTCTGAACAGTGGAAGATGTCTATAGATGGAAACAATCACAGAAATGATTGCATTGAGAAATCTGTAGAACATTGAGAAATACTGTGTGACAGTACATTCTGAACAAAGCTGAAATGTGGTTGGTAGACAGAATGTATGCTTTGCTCTGTATTATAGCTCTGAACAATCTTTGTATGAAGTTGTAATATAGTATATAAGGCCATACTGTACATCCATACACCTCCAATTTTATATAAAAGCCATCCAGATATTGATACATCAGATGCTTCCTTAATAAAGTGCTATATTGAAGCCCTTTGTACATGTTTTTAGCACAGAGTTGTAAAATCCTGTGTGCCTGGTGTTGTGACATAAAGACATGGTGCTCATTTTCAAATACGGTGAATACAAAAAATTGTTGAACCCAAAGATTCCAAAGATATTGCAGTTTTATCTTGTAGCCTTCACCAAAAAAACATCTATGTATGTGCCCTGGTGCCAGAGATATTGGTGTTGTTAATTTTGGTATTGATATCACTACATTGTCAGAGGGGCCGGACTTACAGCTTACCAGTGGCCTTACCTGATGGTATCCTTGTAATGATATTGTTACAGAAACTAACAGCACCAATATATCTAGGGTGCATACCTGCAAAACTTCTGGATTATTCTATTATCATTATACATTGTTTATACCTGGGACCGTACCAATGCTTATCACTGTGCACAGATCAATTGTACAAGTGCAGCCACTGAACTTTGCAGATCGGGTGAGCTGACTGTATCTTTTTGATTATACAGTCATATGAAAAAGTTTGGGCACCCCTATTAATCTTAATCATTTTTAGTTCTAAATATTTGGGTGTTTGCAACAGCCATTTCAATTTGATATATCTAATAACTGATGGACACAGTAATATTTCAGGATTGAAATGAGGTTTATTGTACTAACAAAAAATGTGCAATATGCATTAAACCTAAATTTGACCGGTGCAAAAGTATGGGCACCTCAACAGAAAAGTGACATTAATATTTAGTAGATCCTCCTTTTGCAAAAATAACAGCCTCTAGTCGCTTCCTGTAGCTTTTAATCAGTTCCTGGATCCTGGATGAAGGTATTTTTGACCATTCCTCTTTACAAAACAATTCCAGTTCAGTTAAGTTTGATGGTCGCCGAGCATGGACAGCCCGCTTCAAATTATCCCACAGATGTTCAATGATATTCAGGTCTGGGGACTGGGATGGCCATTCCAGAACATTGTAATTGTTCCTCTGCATGAATGCCTGAGTAGATTTGGAGCTGTGTTTTGGATCATTGTCTTGCTGAAATATCCATCCCCGGCGTAACTTCAAATTCGTCACTGATTCTTGTACATTATTCTCAAGAATCTGCTGATACTGAGTTGAATCCATGCGACCCTCAACTTTAACAAGATTCCCGGTGCCGGCATTGGCCACATAGCCCCAAAGCATGATGGAACCTCCACCAAATTTTACAGTGGGTAGCAAGTGTTTTTCTTGGAATGCTGTGTTTTTTTGACGCCATGCATAACGCCTTTTTGTATGACCAAACAACTCAATCTTTGTTTGATCAGTCCACAGGACCTTCTTCCAAAATGAAGCTGGCTTGTCCAAATGTGCTTTTGCATACCTCAGGTGACTCTGTTTGTGGCGTGCTTTCAGAAACGGCTTCTTTCGCATCACTCTCCCATACAGCTTCTCCTTGTGCAAAGTGTGCTGTATTGTTGACCGATGCACAGTGACACCATCTGCAGCAAAATGATGCTGCAGCTCTTTGGAGGTGGTCTGTGGATTGTCCTTGACTGTTCTCACCATTCTTCTTCTCTGCCTTTCTGATATTTTTCTTGGCCTGCCACTTCTGGGCTTAACAAGAACTGTCCCTGTGGTCTTCCATTTCCTTACTATGTTCCTCACAGTGGAAACTGACAGGTTAAATCTCTGAGACAACTTTTTGTATCCTTCCCCTGAACAACTATGTTGAACAATCTTTGTGTTCAGATCATTTGAGAGTTGTTTTGAGGAGCCCATGATGCCACTCTTCAGAGGAGATTCAAATAGGAGAACAACTTGCAATTGGCCACCTTAAATACCTTTTCTCATGATTGGATACACCTGGCTATGAAGTTCAAAGCTCAGTGAGGTTACAAAACCAATTTTGTGCTTCAGTAAGTCAGTAAAAAGTAGTTAGGAGTATTCAAATCAATAAAATGATAAGGATACCCAAATTTTTGCACCGGTTAAATTTTGGTTTAATGCATATTGCACATTTTCTGTTAGTACAATAAACCTCATTTCAATCCTGAAATATTACTGTGTCCATCAGTTATTAGATATATCAAATTGAAATGGCTGTTGCAAACACCCAAATATTTAGAACTAAAAATGATTAAGATTAATAGGGGTGCCCAAACTTTTTCATATGACTGTATATAGTTAAAACAGGTTCATATATCCAAAAAAAAAAAAGAATTTACATTGAAGTGGTATTCTCATCTCATCCTTTTATATCTGAAGTTATAACACCTGTGTCACCGACCATCAGTTACAGAAACAGTTGAATGTGGCTATTCTATGGTGTTTCACTAAGTCTCATAGAAGTATGTAAACAGCAAGCTACTGTACCCTCTTTCTATAACTTCTAAGTCACACAAATAGTGTAGCTTGCTGTGCTATGCTGTTCCTACAACTCCTGTTAACGTCTATAGGTGTTAAGCGGTAGAGCACAGCTGTACTTTTCTACATATGACACTCCTGGTCTGATGTCTGGAAGCCCCATATTCCCAGGTCAGCCAACTCTATAAATGTTTTTTTTTGTCAGTGCAAATGTCTCTATATAGTATATCCCCTTATAAATCTCTTCCTCTAAGTTACTTTGTAAACCAGTGGCCCACTTACTGAAGCTGTTGTGCTGTTGTTCTTTTGCCCCTTCATTCTCTTATTCTTATGCCTAGTTTAGCAAGCTGCGTTCAGCTGAGAGCATGTTACTAAGCTAAATGTCTCTCCAGAGCGTTATTTTGTCATTTAAGTTGTAATTTTCTGAGTTGTGTGTCATTAGCATCTTTTTATCACAGTACAATGGCAGAATTCTGCAGTTTTTTCTGATAATGAGATGTTTTAGCAAAGCATACCAAAAGTGTTTTCATATTTCATAAAAAAAAACACATGAACAATAGGCAGCTTCTTCCCTTACATAAAGGAAATATGGGAAATGGAACATATTAAACTTTCGATTTAACCCTGAAATAGCAGAGGTGTAAGTGCACAGCAGAATATTCCCAGAGGTCTACTTTATATTCTAGGAGCATTGTACTTGATTACATTGAATCATTGCGCAGAGTACTTTTTAAACAATGTCACAAGGTCAACCTGTAATATTTTTATTGATTCATCTTATCAATTATACCACAAAATGACTTTGTAAGCACTAGATATTCAACTATTGTGAGAACAGAACATTGCAAAGTACGAAAACACTGCAGTCTGCGTAAATGTGCTATAGTACTGTCTCTTGATAAAAAATGTATAGTTATATATGTTTTATTTTTTTTATTTTTTTTTAGAATAAATTTGGCAGTTTAGCAGATTAGACCATCCAGGTAGATAGACAGATGAAAACCTGGAATTTTCTATAGTAGTTAGGGACTCATTCAGATTACATAATGGGGTTTTATGGTTCACCCCCAATTCATATGGCATGGAGCTGCAATGCCAGGCACCGTCCATAGATAGTGCAAGACTGCTGCTGATCCTGAACTAGTGCAGCAAACTAAAAGCTTGTATATAGAGTTGAGTAAACCTCTCAAGATTCGTTTTCACTGTTCATTATGTTGCTGCACTTCCCCTGGGCCTCCAATCTGGGGTCTGAACATATTGGTTGTTCTAATGCTAGATGAAAGAGTGGGTATGCTACACAAATAGTGTAGGCATGTTACAATAATGAAATGTACCATGCCAGGCATATCTGTATACAAAGCTGAAGACCTACTAAACCCTATTCATTTTGTATTCTGATTTCTTGAAACACTTATCCTTTGTAGAAGATTATATCACCATCATTATTAGATCATTTACCTAAAGTTGTTAGTCAAAGCACTCACCGGGTTCTCTGTAGGTTATGATCACACATATAATTACATAGTAGATGAGGTTGGATGAAGACACAGGTCCATCAAGTCCAACCTATAATACTACAGTGTTGATCCAGAGGAAGGCAAAAAAAAAAAAACCATGAAGGTTGTACCAATTGCCCCATGTCAGGAGAAAAAAATCCTTCCTGACTCAAATCTGGCTATCAGTATAAAACTCTGGATCAACTTGTCATTAACAAAATCTAGAACCCATAACCCATAATATTTTTCTGGTCAAGAAAGACATCCAAGCCCTCTTTGAACTTGCTCAATGAATCTACCATAACCACTTCCTGTTGCACACAAGACAAAGTTGCTGCAGATATTTCTATGACTGCTTTATTTTTCTATGTATGCTGCATATACAATCCCATTTAGAAATATGGAAAAGTTTTTCAACCTGTTGTATGTATACATACCATAATGGGACATGCTTTTTCCAAAGTAAGCCACTGAAGACATTTCATAAGCAAAATAGCCCCTAGTTCAGTAAAATCAATAGGTACTTGTTATAAGTATTGTACCTTGTGGGAATCTTTGTGATCTAGAGAACTGCAATTTCACTGAATTCATTACTTTTAATAATTATTGTGTTTTTTGCAATATACAAGAACTTGCTGAATCCAGTTACTATTGTTAGTGATTCTGTTTTTGTCTTGAATAGGTAAAAGAAAGTCAGCTAAATTGTTTTAACATGACAAGTTTAATATATTGTTGTATTATGTGAGGATTATTTTCTTGGATTAATTCACATTACTTTGTCCTCCATGTTTACATCATCCAAGCTCATACCCTTCAGGCATAGAATATCACAGTTTCCTTTGAATGTTGACAACCGACTGGTTTGTCAGAATGACCTCACATTCACTTTTCAGAGAAGTGAACATGACAAGACTTCAGGCTTAACCTCACAGATGTATTTGAGGTTAAACTCACAAATTGAGGACACTTGCAGTGACGTAGAGATTTGTTGTCAGTCAGTTAAAATGGCGGTGCTATGCAGCAGTGTTATCCTTTCACGTTACTAATCTGCCCTTTTAAGTCAGGAGAGGGTTCTTAAACATGGCACCTGCTTAGCAGCCATAGTCACTGGGTCTCTGCTGTTTTAGTCTAAGACTCAAAGTTGCGGAAACGCTGCAGAAAAGCAAAATGTTGTGTTTTACAGAACCAGCAAAAGGAATGAGATTTCATTAATCGCACCCATATATTCATTTTACACACATAAATTTTAGCTACAGAATTGCAAGTGTCTTCTCATTTTTGTTGCATTTTTATCCACAGAGTTTCTTAGCTGTGTTTTGCTACATGGGGACATAGTCTAACAAAGCAGAGACCCATTGGTAGGGCTTGAGAAAACTCTGATGAAAGGCACTTAAACACTTACAGTTTTAAAAAGTATTAAAAAATTTTTAAAACATTAAAAATTCAAATCACCCCCCTGTCCCTTATTCACATAAAAAAATAAACAAAAATGAAAATAGACATATTATTGATCCCATATGGTGAATGCCAAATGGCCAAATTGCTTTTTTTTGCTGTTTTCCCTTCCAAAAAAATGTAATAAAAAGTCATCAAAATGTCCGAAATGTCAGACATAGTCCAAAATGGTGTCGATAAAAATTGCAACATGCCCTGCAAAAAGACACCTTGCACAGATTTGTATACAAAAGAATAAAAAAGTTATTTATAAATATATACATATATATATATATATATATATATATATATATATAATGTTGTTTTAATATTAAAACATAAGGAAAACTATATAAATTTGTTATTGTTATCACCATACTAACCCCCAGAATTCTGGTAACCTGTCACTTTTACCACACAGCGAATACAGTAAAAACTAAATATAGCTATGTAAGTAATGTACACCTTCATATAGCTATGTTAGAGTAAAAATAAAAAAGTTATTGGCGTAGGAAGGTGGGGAGTAAAATGCGAAAGCATAAAAATAAAAATTGGCGGGGTCCTGAAAGGTTTAAGTGGTGGTGCAGGAGTAGTGTTTGCATCTCTCCGAGCTGAAAATGGGTGCACCAGCAGAGGTGGCTATGCCCCTGGTGAACCAAAAGCTAATTTGTATAAAGATAAAGAGTCTTTGTGTTGGTAAATGATAAAACATCGGGCTAAACCAAAGGTATGTCCATTGATTATGCTTACTTAAATAGCACCAAAATATACCACAGCTCTTTACAGACATTGTCCTATATAGGGCTCACAATCTACATTTCCCTATCAGTATGTCTTTGGAATGTGGGAAGAAACCCACACAAACACGGGGAGAACATACAAACTCCTTGCAGATGTTATCCTTGGCAGGATACGAACCTAGGACTCCAGCGCTATAGTGCTAACTACTGAGCCACCGTGTGGCCCGTAACCTTATATAGTGTCTTACAGAATGTTGCTTTTACTTTGAGGGGATATGAAAGCTAATAGATTTCCTTTAAAGAACTTGTGGCAAATATCAGCAAAAGTGAACTTACACTTCAAAAGAACACATAGTTTAATACGTAAAGCAGACTTACCCTTATGTGTATGGGCACCTTAAGCCACTGCCAGACAGCTTTGGTTGTGATTACCTCACAAAGGAAGAAAGGATCAGTCATATTGAAATCCAAATGCCCAATTCTCTCTCACAAAACCCTCAAATGCTAGCTGTAGATGGCAGCTGGTGGATTACACTGAAAGTCATCTTATTTGTATAGTCTTCATAAGCTAAAAAAGAAATCTGGAATCCACTTTACGTTTTTTAATTGCTCAAGCTGCTGCTCTGCCCACCTGAAGCTCTGTGTAGCCAGATTACCAGAGCACAAGCTCACCAGGGAGTCAGTGCATAGTGAGATGATTTCCCTTCCAACAAGAATACAATAAATATAAACTAGTACCATCTAATCCACAAGTAAAAAGAGAAAACTATGAAGCAATTGCCTCACATACTGTATACTGAACCAAATAAGGTTGAGCCAGGAGTTTTATATAACCTTTGCATAAGTAATAGGAAGCATGTAATGTGCATGTACGCTTCAAGGACATCATAAAAATATATGAAGAAAATAATTTGAATATAGCTAATAATTCCAGCATTTAACTAATTCATAGTTAAAACTAGTATAATGTTGTACCGTGTTAGCCATTGAAAGTAGTGGAAGAGTGAAGAAATCAGGCGATACCTTTTAGAGGCTAACTGAGTATATTTATAAGTAAGCTTTCAGGAGTGCTCGCTCCCTTCATCAGACATGGTGTGATACAAGAACTGAAAATTAACAGATTTTTATACACATGGTTTTCAAAGCATTTTAGAGTCCTTAAAAAAATTGCAATCTAAGTAGAGAAGTTATTTACAACAGGTCAAAAAAACAGTCTGGAAACTTGTGGTGCGTGACGGAGGGATCAGTAATTCTTGCTGTTATCTGTTTGCTATCAGGAGGTGATTTGTGTCCCTCACAGGTCATACATAGTGTGATTTGAAGCTGGCATGAATATTGAGTTCAGTTCATGGTTCAAACATAGTGTGACATGAAGCTGGCATGAATATTAAGTCCAAATTGCAGAGTTTGAAATTTTTGCATAAATTTGTACTCCATTTCTTTCCTTTTCTCCTGTGTCTTAAAATGTCCCATTAAAACCACAACCCGCAAATCTTCAATAGAGTGGTTTTCTCCGGAGAAATGTGCGGCCACTGGGAGATCTGTTCTGCTGTTATTAATGGTGGATCTGTGTGAGTTCATTCGTTGACTGAGTCTCTGCCCTGTTTCCCCCACATAGAGGCCTGTGGTGGGACATTGCACACACATTATGAGGTACACCACATTGGAAGACCTGCAGGAAAATGTCCCCCTAATTCTGTGCACCTGTTGTGACTGTGGGATAGGTACACTGTCAGCGGTGTGGATGTGCTTGCAGGTCATGCACCTTTTATGTAGGCAAGGTGAGGTGCCATTTTCAGTTGGGGCCTTCAGGGCACTCCGGACGATAATGCGCCTCAGGTTTGGTGGTTGTCGAAAGGAGAGGAGAGGGGGGACTGGAAATATGTCCTTGAGTCTGTTGTCCCTATGTAGCACAGGTTGGAGCTCCTTGGCAATCCTTTGTAGGATCTCCAGCTGTGGGTTGTAGTTAAAACTAGTAATAGAAGAAATCATTTGCATTCCAGTCTGTTATGTTCTAGATTTCACTGCATAGAAAACTACCAGCTTTAATTGTAATATACTATATTACTTTCTATACAATAATTATTGTCATTTTTGTCAGTGGTCATTATTATTCTACAGGAATAATGGTTATAAATGGTAACTTGTTACCAGTAAATTACATGCTTAATACTGACTTCTATATGGTGTAATCTGCAAGTATTGATATGGGTACCTACCACTTTACATCCTGTCACCATACTAAAAACCACATTAATCTCAAAACCACTGTTCCTTCTCGATGAAGCAGTATGGAAATAATAGTGTTAAAACTGATCCTCCAAAGTGAATACTCCAAATTTTGAATTCAGCCTTTTGGAGTCTTAAGTGTTAAAGGCTAATAATAAAAACATTGTAGGAAAGAAAACAACGATAACAGCATTATATATATATAATTACATATGCACCATCTCTACCAACTCCAGTTATTAGCATCTGTTAATAGGTGCTGCTCCACTGATTCCAGTGCAGTTGGATTTTTTTTCTGTAGCCGACAATATTCCTGAGCAAACAATGCTGTTAGTTTTGTTGTGCTATTTAGGTTCTATAATTTTAGATAGAAAGTGTCAGACAGGAGCAAGCAGGGGGGCATGATACAGAGCTCCAATCACAGATGGACAGTCTTTGAACACCAAGCTGCACCAACTTGTCTGTTCCTACCTGACCCTGCCCATCTGACAATACAAAGTCGGAACGGTATATCAGGTACCAAAACTAACTGCACTGATTGCTCAGGAACGGTGGGAACTAGATAAAAAAAAAATCAACTGTGTGAGAATCAGTAGAGAAGCACCTATTAAATGAGCAGGTCTTGGTGAAGTTAGTGAAAGTTCCTCTTTAAGTAATCTCCAATTTGGTTAAGGCTTCCAATTTTTCTTGCAGATAATTCAACACAATATCATGGCATGCAAACTGAAGTATTGAAAGACTGCAACTGGGTGGTTACAAAAATAGAATACTTAGTCTATTACTTCATGATAACTTGTCACAAAATTATGTTATGATTTGAAAACCAAATTCATTTGTGATACCAATATCTGGACAAAGGGGCGTAATTTGAGGGGATGCAGAGGATGCAGTTGCATCCCAACCCAAGAGCCTTAGTTGGGGGCTTTGAACAGATATGACTTTTGGGTCCAGGAGCTTCATATTACACTTTTGTCTGGACTTGTCTGATCAAGAGAACAGGTTAATGGATGAAATATCTGTATAGTGCCTTCTGACTGCAGAGGTAGGCAAAGAATAAGTTAACATTGGGGAGAGATGTGGACATTATCTGCTATTTGCTTGTGTGGTCTCACTGCCAGTTATATGATCAGCAGTTTGTGGGTTCGGCCTCTTATGTAGATCTGCAGCAGATATCCTGCTTTCCTTTTTTTGAGAGTTTCTGCATTTTGTATGTGTTGATTTGGAACACAATGCCATGCATCATGTATGCCTTAGGCCTAGGCCTAAGATGGACCTTACTGATAGAAAGCTGTGTACAAATACATTATACATATCAAAGATGCATAACAAGTTTGAGCAATAATGAGCTGTAGCTGTATGTCTACATATCATATATTCCATTTTCAATTCCACTTAGAATTTAGATATGTATAAACCTTTTACTACCCTGACAATTTTCACAATTGACAAATAAATTCAGATTTATAAATAAAAATATTACTTAATTCCCCTATACCCATATACTGTATTTTATGAAAGTAGACACCTGACTCAATGTGAAACTGTCCACCCATACTTTATAGTTATAGATGTCTTTACACGATTTTTTATCAAAAGGTAAAAAAATGTAAGGTAAAAAATGCATAAATAATTTATGTTTGTGACTAATAGCCTGGGTTGGAGATGCACAAATGATACTAAAAATAAAAGTTTAGGATTTGAAAAGTTTTGAAAACACATGCCATTATTTATGTCTACATGCATATTGGTACTCATAGTCACCATAATTTAGAAAACCAAAAAAATCTCCATGATCTAGATGCCAGTAAGCAACACAAAGTCAATAAACGGCTTGATGAGATGAGTGACTTCTCATCTTTCTAAAAAAAAAAAAAAAAAAACAAAAAACAAAAAAGCACACCTATGGAGATTAATCTATAGGCATCTTCATAATTTAATAATAGTTATTAATCATGGATGAGACTTTTTTCTACAAATTAGGTGAACTACCCTAGAATTATTGTTAGGAAAAATTACATTCAGAAGATGATGAATAAAGGAACTAGAGACATAGTGTAAGAACAATAGAATTTCTGTGATGTCTCCTTATAAGAACCTTCAATAAATAGTCAGAAAAAGAAGTTCACAGTAAGGTCAATGTATTCAAAGCAGGAAGCTAGTAAAGGAGAAACAACACAATCGCTCTCCTGATACCACACATGCATATTGTAAAATAATATACAAAGAAATGTGTTATTAGCAATGCTGCATTACAATGTCAACAGAGTCTTTTAAAGGAAAACTCTGGGTGATACTCAAATATCACATCTTGCCTAGTGCAGTGCCCAATGGGTAATATATGACACACAACTTCAAAGAACACCAAGGAAATAGAATCCCTGTTGAATTTAAAGACTAATAAATATATAGTTAATTGTAGAAACCTATCTCTAGGGTTTCAGAGATAGCAGACTTCTTATCCAAATAAAAAAAAAAAAAACAGTGTTAGGGCCGGTTCACATCTGCGTTCAGTTTCCATAAAGGGGAATCCACTTGGGGACCCCCGAACGGAAACCTATACGCAGAGAGAAGCGGTTAACATAAGGAAACCTGTGGACCCCATAGACTATAATGGGGTCCGTGTGGTTTCCGCTCGGTTTCCGCATGTTTCGTGCTTGCAACACTTTTCTCTCCGCATGTTTCCTTATGTAAACCGCTTTTCTATGTGTATAGGTTTCCATTCGGGGGGGTCCCCAAGTGGACTCCTCTGTACGGAAACCGAACGCAGATGTGAACTGGCCCTTACAGTGTTACAGATTTTGCAGTGGGGTCCAGGGGATTGAAGTCATACATGTGGTGTTTATGGGGAAACTCTTAAAGTAGGATGCTACAGAAGTTGCTACCATTAAGTGACATTATTACAAGTTCTATGAATATTCACAAAGCATCCAGAGATAACTTCTTCCAACTGTTACTCATTTGTATTCATTTGGCTATGAGTTGTAGATATTTCGGTTTAGAGATATGAATAGAAATTTGCTCTGAGACATCTCCTTCGCTCTGAGAGCTTTCCTTATTACAATATACATAAAGAGGTTGTTACATTCAACTGTATCCGACAGCTCAGAATTTATTTATTAATGTGGTTTGGCATTATAATTAAACTTCTTTAACAAAATTAGGTTCATTTCTTCACCAAAAGCATTCAAACAAGGCCAGCAACACTCTTCATATAAGATATTGTACTTTTTGTGCCAGTAAAGTCACACCCATCTGTTATTTTGTGATTTTTTTTTGTAGAATAATATGTTGTGTGGTATTAATTTCTTTTCACTGTTTTATCATTTTATTTTTTCCTAAGGACGCGGTAGAGCAATAGAGAACAAAAACTTTATCTAATTAATCTTTTATATGCCTTGTGGGCATATATGTACTCTGAGCTACTTTTTTAGAGTTTGAAAGATTTTTTTTATTTTTTTTTTTATTTACTGATTAAATATACATTTTACTACTGTAAAAGATGGTGTTTTTTAAATTTTCCAAGATTTAGTAAAGTGTTACTATGTATTCAATTAAATGTATTATTATTATTATTATTAATAAAACTATATGAACATTAATTATGGAGGGAAAAATTTACGAAGCCATCTATATCAGTTTTCTGTGGCCAATTTCATTGCCAAAGATGTGCCACGTTGCTATACCCCATTCACCACTTTTTACGAAGTGCGGGTGGGCTAAGGTGGGAATGCCTCTTCTCAACAAATTTACTATAACTCAAGCCAAAAAACTGGAAAGAATTATACTAGAAATCTACTCCAGTCTGTGAATGGCGTACATTACAATTCTGGCATACAGGAGTGTACCAGAGTTATTAAGAGGCCAGAGTTTCTTAATGGTCCAGTCACATCTTGCTTCAGCAATTCAGTCACATCTTACATAAGGCTGTCGTAACAAATTTTCGCAAGAGTATTTTTGTTCTAATGTTAAATATTGTCTGCATTATTGGTTTTATGCTACAGTTTAAAATTAAGATGTTTCTTGATACAATATCTCTTTGTTAAAGGGCGTTCCAACTCTTGCCTCTCCATTCCGCTAGGAATTCAGTGGAGATTTGGCCTTGCATGTGTCCAATTTAGCAAATCAGTGGCTGAGCAGTGATGTTATTGTTTAAATGGAGCATCATCAATCTGGCACTGAGGTGCTGCCCTTTAGGCAGAT
Source organism: Leptodactylus fallax (assembly GCA_947044405.1). Lineage (NCBI taxonomy): Eukaryota > Metazoa > Chordata > Amphibia > Anura > Leptodactylidae > Leptodactylus > Leptodactylus fallax. Next base: position 6,990,813 of record CAMRHE010000051.1, on the reverse strand, counting down.
AGTAAATAATGTATGGGGACCCGAACAGAGACGTTCTGTTGGATCCCTGTCTGAATTTTTATTATAAAGACACTTTAAGGAGCCATTCATATCACGTTTCTGCTGTCCGTTTAACAGATCCATTTAATGGATCCGTCTTTTTAATAGTTAAAATAGATACAAATATGTATCCATTTTTACATTAAAAAACCTCACAAGATATTGTTGACAAGTATTCGTGAGGTTCTTCCCCCCCAGTTCATTTTCAATAGTGATTGTATTCTACTATGGGTTTTACTCAGACCCCAGACTATAATAAATGGTGCCCCAGGTGAGGTGAAAATAACAAACAGCTCTACTCACCTTGCCTTACCTCTCCTGGTTGTCCAGAAGTCCCCTGGCATCTTCATCTGGCCCCTCTAGACACTAGAATACGTCATGTGCCCCCAGATCACTGCTGAAGCCTGTGATTGGAAACGAGAGGTTCAGGTGTCCAGAGGTCCTCTTCCAGCTATCCTCTTTGGTTATGGAATATTGCAGTATCCAATTTTAACTCCATGATGAAGTGCAAAGTAGGTATCTGTAAGGACCTTATGAAAATGCTATCCTGTCTGGAGGCACCACCATCTATTCTGATATTGCTGATGGACTGCAGAAGGAACTCATTGCCCTTGCCCCTAGTACAATGAAATTAAAGATCATTGCACATGAGCATATGACAGCTGAACCCCAATCACAGGCCTTATCAGTGACCCAGGGTTGCGTAAAATCATCCAGGGGCCAGAAGAGGCCAGTCGAAAATACCAGGGGACTGCTGGACATCCAGGAGAGGTTAGAAACGTCTCTTTGTAATTTTCAATTCCCTTACCTATGCCTTTTTATTATACCCTGGGGTCTAAGGAGATCTCAAAATATATATTTCCATCTGTTATTCATTTGGACAAATGAAAAAGTGCGGTAGGCCTCGCTTTTCTGTGTGCCTAATACAAAGGATTATGTAGTTATTGAGGTAAAAAGGAGGCAATGCATGTCAAACGTGTAAAGGTATGCACGTTTGACATCCATTTTACCAACAGAAATCTATGAGGATGTTGAGCAATACATTCTAAAATGTTTTTATGTGTCTGCTCAAAAGAAATAAAAATGTGATGAACAGCCTTTAAGTTATTAGTGAAATTAATTAAAAACAGACAGTCAGTTTCTGTCCGTTTTTTTGTGGCACACAAAAGTGTGACATGTCCTACTTTTCTGTCCTACAGAAACTGATCTGTTTTTCTTTAACATTGTCTCTATGCAAATGGATGGTCATCAGTTTCCATCTATTTTCATCCATATTAACATCAGTTTTTAGTATCCATAAGACTGATTGGTTAAAATGAAGATGAAAATGTGAGCGTGTTTTTCTTTTTCTCTTTCTCCATAACTCTCAAGATGATTGTTATGAGTCAACTGTCATATTTCATGCACTGTTATGTCAGAAAGTTTCCAAAGAAAGTGTATTGTTTTCTGACAAGGGACTATTCAATAATGGAGGTGCAAGGCCAACCTGACATCTCTAAGAGAAGTAGAAAGAAAATATCAATGCTTGGAAACATATTACAAATGATGACTCAATGTTGGGGTGTATGTCAATAATGTAAAACCTAAGCATGTAAAGGAAAGCAAACTAAATAAGTTGTATTACAGCTATATGACAGATAGTCTTCAATTGTGTCAAGTTTTTGCCTAGATAATGTTTGATGATCTCAAGAGTTTGGGATTTTAATAAACTTCTTACTTTTAACAATAATACTTTTTTATTAATGAAGTCAAGGTTCATGTTTGCTATATGGATTTTAGATTCAATCTCCATTGTTAGTGCTTGTTAAGGCCTTCGCAATCTGCACAAAAAGAAAGCTGAAGCGTTAGTGAACTCTTTCTCAGGTCACAAATGTTAGTTTACAGTGACTGGAGCTTTTGTTACAAAGCTCCAAGTAGAGGTAGGCAATCTACAGCCTATGGTTACAATTGTACTATTACATCTGTACTTTCAATGAGTAATAATTACATGCACTTTTCTATTGCTAGTTACATGATAACAAAATGCTAAGTTCAACCTTCAGCTCAGCTGACATCATACTGTATTACACAGTAAGCGACATCATTCAGCCACTTTGCTTTCAAAAATTCACCTTTAGAGACTGATGCATGAAAGGTAATAAGCAGAATCAATTGTAAATGCAACCAAAGTTTAGCAAGTCTTTATATGAGCTGGCTATAATATCACTCCACAGTGGTTTTCTGAACAGAACCTTAGGACTGTTGTAAAGCTGCTTAATGTGAACACAGTCCATGAAAGACAAAGTAGTGGCTCCCCGAAACATTGCTGAGGCAAACAGTATGCCAGTCTCTGCTCACATGGTATGCCTTGTCTGCCACATGGTCTCTGACTCATGGATATACATGTCTGGACCTATGGACTTAGTTTTCTGGTGTACAAGGTATGACAAAAGTGTAATTTTTTTTTTTGGTGCATGCTATTTTTGTACAAAAAATTGCAACTTTTTATCACTATCTGCCATGCTTACAACTTCTATAAAAAGTGGCTGGAACAGTCGGGGAGCAGGGGTTAGAGTTTCTTAGGCCAGCTTACTGTGTGCCAGACTTCAATTCTGACACACAGGAACTCCCAAGATGCAGCCATTAATAGACTAGAACTTTTAAATAATTCTGGCACATCTCATGCCAGAGGAGCAATAGATTTAGACCGGTACATAAAGTGCTGGTCTTAATAAATCGGTCCTATGGACTGTAAGCTACATAGTACACCACCTGAACACTGTATATATCTGTAACACTGGATTATACAGATTGATATGAAGACTAGACTGTCCATTGATGGGTTTACATGTTTAATTAAAATACTTAAAAGTGATGAATGACTCTTGTCTGATAAAGCTGTACATACAGTGGGGAAAAAAAAAGTATTTACTCAGCCACCAATTGTGCAAGTTCTCCCACTTAAAAAAATGAGAGAGGCCTGTAATTGTCATCATAGGTAGACCTCAACTATGAGAGACAAAATGAGAAAACAAATTCAGAAAATCACATTGTCTGATTTTTAATGAATGTATTTGCCAATTATTGTGGAAAATAAGTATTTGGTCAACTACAAACAAGCAAGATTTCTGGCTCTCACAGACCTGTAACTTCTTCTTTAAGAGTCTTCTCTGTCCTCCACTCATTACATGTAGTAATGGCACCTGTTTGAAATTGTTATCAGTATAAAAGCCACCTGTCCACAACCTCAAACAGTCAGACTCCAAACTCCACTATGGTGAAGACCAAAGAACTGTGGAAGGACACCCGAAACAAAATTGTAGACCTGCACCAGGCTGGGAAGACTGAATCTGCAATAGGCAAGCAGCTTGGTGTGAAGAAATCAACTGTGGGAGCAATATTTAGAAAATGGAAGACATACAAGACCACTGATAATCTCCCTCGATCAGGGGCTCCACACAAGATCTCACCCCGAGGGGTCAAAATGATCACAAGAATGGTGAGAAAAAAATCCCAGAACCACACGGGGGGACCTAGTGAATGACCTGCAGAAAACTGGGACTAACGTAACAAAGGCTACCGTCAATAACACACTACGCCTCCAGGGACTCAGATCCTGCAGTGCCAGACGTTTCCCCCTGCTTAAGCCAGTTCATATCTGGGCCCATCTGATGTTTGCTAGAGAGCATTTGGATATTCCAGAAGAGTATTGGGAGAATGTCATATAGTCAGATGAAACCAATTTAGAACTGTTTGGTAGAAACTCAACTCGTCGTGGTTGAAAGAGAGTGAATGCTGAGTTGCATCCAAAGAACACCATACCTACTGTGAAGCATGGGGGTGGCAACATCATGCTTTGGGGCTGTTTCTCTGCAAAGGGACCAGGACAACTGATCCATGTACATGAAAGAATGAATGGGGCCATGTATCGTGAGATTTTGAGTGCAAACCTCCTTCCATCAGTAAGGACATTGAAGATGAAATGTGGCTGGGTCTTTCAGCATGCACACCGCCAGGGCAACGAAGGAGTGGCTTTGTAAGAAGCATTTCAAGGTCCTGGAGTGGCCTAGCCAGTCTCCAGATCTCAACCCCATAGAAAGCCTTTGGAGGGAGTTGAAAGTCCGTGTTGCCCAACGACAGCCCCAAAACATCACTGCTCTAGAGGAGATCTGCATGGAGGAATGGGCCAACATACCAGCAACAGTGTGTGCCAACCTTGTGAAGACTTACAGAAATCGTTTGACCTTTGTCATTGCCAACAAATAATATATAATAAAGTATTGAGATGAACTTTTGTTATTGACCAAATACTTATTTTCCACCATAATTTGCAAATAAATTCTTTAAAAATCAGACAATGTGATTTTCTAGATATGTTTTCTCATTTTGTCTCTCATAGTTGAGGTCTACCTATGATGTCAATTACAGGCCTCTCTCATCTTTTTAAGTGGGAGAACTTGCACAATTGGTGGCTGACTAAATACTTTTTTTCCCCACTGTACTAGATTCTTGAAATATTTTTATTTCCAAAATAAGTACATATTACTAAACATTTTCTGACTGACTAATTTGTCAGATATCGTTCACTTAGGCAGTCACTTTTTCCATATCACTTGGTCATCACATCATCACAACTGAATAATAGGAGGTTAACCTTAAACAATACTTATATCCTATCCATAGGATAGGGAATAAAGATATGATCACTGGGGGGGGTCCCACTGTTGGTGCATGAATGCTCCTACTTCATTCATCAGTACAGTGCATGGCTACTCACAGCAGTCTCATAGATCTGAAAGAAGGAGCAGTACTCATATGCAGCCATCACTCAATTTAAACAGGGAGACATGGGAGCCCTAACAATCAAACACATGTATCAGTGGAGTAACTACCATTGCTATGAGGCCCATAACCTTAGGGTGCTGTAGCTGCTTTTTTTTTTTTTTTTTTTATAGGCAGTTACCTGCTGGAGTATGCGTTTCCGCTACAGTTTTTGGCGTGCGGCTCGCACCATGGGGCCGTAGCCTTAAATGTATTGTTTGATTCACTTTGCAGCACATTGGCTCAGTGGTTAGCTCTGTTGCCTTATAGTGTTGGGGTCCTGGGTTCAAAGCTGACCTAGAGCAACATCTACATGGAGTTTGTATGTTCTTCTGTTTGCTTGCATTTCCTGCAATATGCCCAAAATATACTGATTAGCTTCATGTAAAACAACTGTCCCTTGTGGGTGATCCACAAGAACAGGACTCCTAGGGTCAATAGGCTAATAGTGTTGATTCACAAATAAGCTTTTGATGATATGTCTTGTGTACAGTCATAATAAGAATGTTTTTGATGTGATTAGGTCTGAAAGTGTTCTGTGTGGAAATAGAATGGAGAATTGTTCCTTTGATGGGTACAAGGCATCCAGGACCAATACTGTCAAGTTCTTAATATCTAAAATGTCTATGGCTCGTTTAATTAATCTGAATTATATGTAAAATCTTAAGAAATATAATATTGTTGCAAACAAGACAATATAACATGTTATAAAATAGCAATAAAAATGCTATAAAATAGTGTCTGTTCACTTTATACTTTCTGTTTCATCAAGCACTTCAGACAATTAATACATTTTGCTAAGTATATAAACACCAGGCTTACTGAGGGCCAATAATTGTTTATCTATGTCTCTTCATGGGTGCTAATGGAATAAACATCACTAATAAGACACTGACTTCACACCTCTAATCCGCATTGATCCAGATGATACTTTCACGTGCAGTACTTTATTTCCTCTTCCTTATATTTTTTATTATGGTGTGTATTTATGCTTCCATTATGTACAATGTGTTCAATCTATCTGGTTAACTAAATGTAGCAACTGTGTATGGCACATCATCCCAAGTGGCCTACGCCAATGATTTTTCAAGCAATTTTGCATTACATGAACAGTTAATTTACTTAGTCTGTTCATACAGTTATTTATTTTCTAAGCAAAATAATTGCAGTGACATCGGCCTTGCATAAATTCACCACTACTAGCTCCATTACTCTAAATAAATAGATATACTCTGAAATATAGCTGATAATTACTGGGTCATGAAAGGCAATTCAATTTACACTGTACAAAACTGGGATGGACTAAAGCATGCAAGCATTTACATGAAGAAATAAAGTACCATGGAATATGAACAAAAAGGGAAAACTATCCCGATTGTTACTACTATATGTGTGACCACCCAGTGGTGAAGGGTGAATTAAAGTCTTTGAAGACCTTTGTTTTCATGTTGTGAACTTATTATTAATTTGTTTTAAGATAAATTGGAATTAACTCAATTGGAGATAAGGTGAGTGTACAGATGTGTCCACCCTTACCTTTCCTCCAAATTCATTAAAGACTGCTATTTTCTTCACATCATAAATTCAATATGGTATTACAATATGTTAGCAAAAGCCTTGACAATCAGCAGTTTACATAACTACCGCTCGGTGGCCACCTATTTTTTTCAAACTCTAATCTTTAGACACTTATCTTGGGATACAGTCCATCAAGTCCAGACGAAAGAAAGGAATAGACACGTTAGCATACTAGATATTAGAATTTCTCACATTTATTTATTTATTTAGCTTATTTGTATAGCGCCAATATATTTTCCAGCGCTTTGCAGACATCGTCACTCATTGTCCCATATAGGGCTCACAATCTATATTCCTTGTCAGTATGTCTTTGTCATGTGGGAGGACACCAGAGTACCCGGAGGAAAACCGCGCAAATGGGGGGGGAAACTTCAAATTCCTTGTTGTCCAAAATTTATAGAAAATGTTGGAAGATATATACCACTCACTCTGCTTTTGAAAACTGGTTGGGAAAGCTGGCGTGGTTAGCCTGTCTAGCTGTCTGCTTAACAGGTTTATCAAACAGAACTTTTTAAAAGCCTCACAGTCATAATCTCACTCTAGTAAGGCGGTTGTATAGGAAGTGGAGTAATGTCCTAGGACAGCAGTGTTAGACATATTGAAGTGTCAAATTTATCATTATTCAACACTTGATATATTTGGTGCAAATTATGGCAATTCTGCAAAACTGATGTTAAAAATTATCCTCATGAAAACAAATTCCCACCCTTGTCTGTATAAAATAACATTCTGCTTTTAGAACCTTGAAATAACAGACATAGAAGACATCAGATAATACCTGTAGTCTGTGTAAGCAATATTATGAGTGTGATAACTTTCATTGAACAAGAATATACTTTAGAGACAATACATTTCCTTTCCATGACCATTAACTTGCCATGCCCCTGACTGTTCTTTGCGTGAATACATACATGCTTCACATACATAGTTACAAGTTCAACAACATACAGTATACTAGTTGTTGATTATAATAGGGGGATCAGACAATGCTTACTCCTTGTATATACAGTGGGGAAAAAAAGTATTTAGTCAGCCACCAATTGTGCAAGTTCTCCCACTTAAAAAAATGAGAGAGGCCTGTAATTGACATCATAGGTAGACCTCAACTATGAGAGACAAAATGAGAAAACAAATCCAGAAAATCACATTGTCTGATTTTTTAAAGAATTTATTTGCAAATTATTGTTGAAAATAAGTATTTGGTCAACTACAAACAAGCAAGATTTCTGGTTCTCACAGACCTGTAACTTCTTTAAGAGGCTCCTCTGTCCTCCACTCATTACCTGTATAGGGGGTAAAGAGAAATAGTGCATTACTATGCACACCTAAAAGGCTAAGGCTGCTCTGCTGTGGTGATCTTACTGCATGACGGCAATAATGCACATGGCTAAGTGGTTAGTATTGTTTCCTAGCTTTAAATCCAACCAAGGACAAAATCTGCAGGTAGTTTGTATGTTCACTCCATGTTTGTGTGTGTTTCCTCTTACACTCCAAAGATATACTAATAGGGAACTTAAATTGTAAATCCTATATGGGACAGTGACTGGAAATTATAAACAAAAGAAATAAATAAAATGTTCTGATTTCTTAAAAATTCCTTGCTACCATATTAGCATGCTTTTAATCCAAACCATCAACCAAATCGCTCTCCATAAGCAGAATAGGTGATCAGTATCTCCTATGAGGATCAGAAGATGGCTGCAGTGGAGGAGGAGCCGATCCAGATTGTTGCTATTCATGTAATTTGAAGTGGGAATGCAGCCCCATCCACTGCATAGTGGTGGCTCCTATTACTTAAATAGGAGCAGAGTTGCTTCTCCATCCACTGCAGCAGTAGATCTCTGTGGGATCCAGGTGTTGGATCTCCAAGGATCAGATACTGATGACCTATCCTATAGTATGAACCATGCATTATGGGCTGAAAACCCCCCTTTGACAAAATTTGTGAAAAGGTATACAAGACAGTAAAGATCACATAAAAAGTTGGGCTCATCTTTAATGTTAGTAAATTAGAAACAGCAGAGTCCCCTGTTCTGAGTAGTAAATATTAGTAACCTTTTCATCAAAAGTTCACACACATATATATATATATATATATATATATATATATATATGCAGAGTCTTGCTTTGCAATCCTTTCTTCGGCTGTATAAGCCTTCATACATCTTGCCCTATTAGTTTTTCTGCTGCTAATAGCCCCATTATGGTTGCAGCACATTTTGCATTTCTGTCAGGGCCATCCATTATTACTACTTTACATGTAATTCTGCCAGTAGTAACTGGAGAGTAGAAAACTAATAGTTCAGAAAATGAATCATAGTATAGAAGATACTGTACATGGACTCCTGACTACAAATCCAGGTTATAGTAACAAAGTAGATAAGGTTAGATGAAGACACAAGTCCATCAAATCTAACCAATCAAGTTGATCCAGGTTAAGGTGAAAAAAAAACATGAGGTGGATGACAATTACCCCATCAGAGGAAAAAAAATCCTTTCAAACCAGATATAGCCCTTGGACTCATTTCCTGCATCAGCACCCCATCCCAAAACTTTCTAGCTCTCATGTGATATTCTTACTTTCAAGAAAGGCATCCAGGTCCATCTTGAACTTGTATGTTATCACGCATCACCACATCATGTGACAATGAGTTCTATACCCTCACTCATCTCTTATGAAGCAGCTAAAAAGATTCCAGTCAGGGAAAGCTATGTTTAGACATGTGGAGACTGGGAAGACAGACCTGTGCAGTCCCCCCCCCCTCCACTCACTGTGTTTCAGTCTTGAGATCGCTGGTTTCTAAGGATGGGACTTCCTTAGTAACAGGGAGCGAGCAGCAAATTAGAAAGAAGGTAGACACCTAGTGGCAGGAACTTTAGAGAGTTTTTCACACAGAAAACAGCAACATTTTAAAATAATGTACTTAGCATTTTGTTCCATGATCACATGCTGTATTAAATGAGACTAAGCTTTGTGAAAAGTTAGTGATCATTTAAAAGTAAGGTGGTGGTAAGTAAAATGCTTTATTTTTGATAATGCAATTTGGCCCTTGATGTTTAAGTATAGTCCTCTAAGAAAATAACTATTACATGCTGTAAATCGTTAAAGATTTCAAATAATCATATGACTTTCTTTGTCTTTTAACTACCAAGATATATAACTGAATCCATAACTTATGTTAGAAGACTGTGTTATGCAAATGTTAAATTCTCCAAAGGACTGAAATCTTTAATGCCTATATTATACAGTATATATAATTTCTGTACCATATATTTTACATACATATTCATTTTTTAGACAAAACAGTACTTCAATCCCCATCCTGCACAGTACATGACTACAATGTTACTAGATAGGAAGAAAATGATAATAATATTACTGAAAGAAGCCAATTTGATATCAAAATTGCAGCCACAAAACCTCAGTCAGAAAGCTTTATACCCTCTTTAATGTGAGATTAACTTTCCAAACACTGATACGGTAAATGCATCCAATTCATGTTTGTCTACACAGTTAGACCCCTGAGTTCAATGGACTGGATTTATCAATTTACTGCAGAACTTGAACCTTAGAGCCTGCTTGTTCTCTGCTTGCTGCACCTGTTTACAGGTCACCTGACACTATCAGGCACGTTTTTACATGGCTTTGCTGCAGTCATCTTATTTAAATTCTGCAGCAAGGGTTTATTGTTTGCTCAACAAATATTCTTTTACTTCTGTTTATATCAAATAAGGTATATTGAATTTTTGAGGGTTATAAGTCATCTTTGAAATATGTTATAAATATGAATTTTGGTAGTAATCTTAGATTTTTTTTTCATTATATTTGGGTATTTATGGGTGTTTCAGCTCATATTATTTCTGTATAGGTATTTTATAGGTTTTTCTTACTTGGATTATATTAAAAAATTAAAATCCTTATAATGGACTTATCACCTGGGTATAGGACTTACTTGAAAAATCATTAGGCCTATAAAATTATTATGTTTAAAGGGGTTATCCAGGTAAAAATGGACTACCCTTTTAACTTTTAAATCTGCCTGGGGCATGAAAAATATAAAAAAAATGCATACTCAACTGTCCCCGAAGCTCTGGTGTCCTCCCAGTGCGTCCTGGTGAGGCCAATCAGCAACCTCAGCAGGCCTAAGAGGACCCGTGATATCACAGGTAGTGACATCGCATGCCATTTGCTGATTGGCCTCAGCGGTCACGTGACCGCTGAGGCCAATCAACAGCTTCAGCAGAACTCCGGAAGAGACTGGGAGAAGCCGCCACTGGGACATGCCGGGGGGGACACCGGTGCATTGGGGACAGGTACGTATGCATATTTTTTATTTTTTTCAATGTCCCCCAGCTTATTTAAAAGTTAAAAGGGTTGTCCATTTTTGAGTGGACAACACCTTTTACAAAAGAGTTGAGGGAATCTTGCAAAGTTCAGATTCAAAAATGCTTGTGAGGTTGGGGAAATACATTTTTTTTTTTAAACTGATGCATCAGAAAAACGTGCTTACTATATTCTGAGGTATCTTTAGGCCCCAGGGTACTACAATAAACAGAGGGCAAGGAAGGCAGATAAAAATGAAAAAAAAAAATACATTTCCTGAGCTCTTCTATGGCATCCTTTAGTGTATTGGTCTGGTATTGCATTGGCCCCCCATGTGATTGCTGAGGCCTATTTGCAGGACTCAATAGTGACATAAGGGGCCAAATTACATAATTAAAGAAGCACTCTGGTATTTTTTTTATTCATTCTTTGTGTACCTTAACCCGATATATAGAACTCAGCTACCTTATTTAGTTATTCCTTTTTATCTCAAAATTCAGGGTATTCTTCTCCTCATTTGGGTCATGTGATCTCAGGGCGACTCCCTGAGAATAACACGGTTTTCTGTTCTCTCAAGGGGTGGTCATTTCAAGCAGCAGACCTTTCTATATGATCCAAACAGCATGGATTGTACCGCACAGTCTGTCCACAAGTGACAAAATCTGCTATAACTAGCTACTGCTGATATAAGACAGATAGAGTCACACACCTATAATGGAGGAGATCCCAGTGCAGCCTCCCTGATTGTATACTTTTCCATTATTTGGGGGAATATGTAAAGAAAAGGATAATTCTATTGTCCTCCAGCAGCAGTGATATAATACAATCCTCTAGCTGCCCATGTGATGCTGTCCTGAGACATCATGGGATTGATAGCACAGCACAAAGAAAGAAAAATATAAAAGTCAAAATGGAGTCTGATCAGGAGAGAAGCTGGACTGTAGGGATATGAGGGCAGTATACATGAAAGAAGCCTGAAGAGTGATATTCAGGTGAGAGGTGAAGGATGGAAAAAAGGGTTTTCCCCCGCTGTTTTGTCAACCACCATTATCTGATCTACTGTTCATTTATGCACAGCTTTTTGAAACATCCGTGCCTATTTTTTAAGAAAACCCATTCCCACTTCCAGATGATGTCTTCTTCAAATATGTTTCCTTCAAATATTTTGTAAAATATATACTGCATTGAAATTCTTTTTACTAACTGATGATGATGCTTGTACATGATTTTGCCCATATCACATGGTAGAAAAAAAACGGCCAACTCGATGCAAAACAAATTCAGTTTCTATAAATTAGACAAAAGATTATTTGGTTAAATAAATTATCCTGCAACTTTTGTATATTTCTTCACCTTATTCAGTAAAAAGCAAAAGCAAGGGTCTGTATGCAAATTACACATTATTACCAGGATGATAATATTTCAAGACAGAATTACTCATTTACTAAGGATGCATTCAGGTGACTCATAATAACCAATCAACAATATCTCACCTCTGTATAAAATATAAGCAATTATCTTTTTGGTTGCTATGGTGAACTTTTCTTCACTTTTTCATCAAATCACAATGTAGGCTTATGAGATATACTGCATGAATGTATTTAGAAGCACACAAGGATGTAGAAGTTATGTTTATGAGGCGTATATTCATGCATGCAGTTGAATAATATCTTAGAATTTCTTTTAGTGGAATGGCACCCCAACAAACAAGGTTTTAAGAGAATTGTATTGAAAAGTGGAGCTTCACTATACAACTTTCCAAATACAACTATAAGCTTTTAATTTATAGGTAGATAACCCTGTAATGATTAATTTAATAGTATTTGTTTATAGGGTTTCTATCTTGTCATGGTGCTTGAAAGTTAATAAAATAAAAACATAAATAACTATTTTCCCTGTTCCTTCTCTTGCAGCATCATTGTTGCTGTTTAGCTGGTTCCCCTCTGGTCTCCATTAACATGTGCAATGACCACTGAGGCCAAACACTGGCCTCAGCATTCACATGCCATAATGCCATACATGCTATGTATGTAGTATTTGTCAAATGAATAAATAGTGCAGCCACACATTGTAGGAGAATGACTGTGCTACACAACTGGCATAGCAAACTGTACAGTCATGGCCAAAAGTTTTGAGAATGACACAAATATTATATTTTCACATGATCTGCTGCCCTCTGGTTTTTATGTGTGTTTGTCAGATGTTTTTATCACATACAGAAATATAATTGCATTCATATTATGAGTAACAGAAGCTTATATTGACAGTTAGAATGAGTTAATGCAGCAAGTCAATATTTGCAGTGTTGACCCTTCTTCTTCAGGACCTCTGTAATTCTCCCTGGCATGCTCTCAATCAACTTCTGGACCAAATCCTGACTGATAGCAGTCCATTCTTGCAGAATCAATGCTTTAATTTTGTCTGAATTTGTTGGTTTTTGTTTGTCCACCCGTCTCTTGATGATTGACCACAAGTTCTCAATGGGATTAAGATCTGGGGAGTTTCCAGGCCATGGACCCAAAATCTCTATGTTTTGTTCCCTGAGCCATTTAGTTATCACCTTTGCTTTATGGCAAGGTGCTCCATCATGCTGGAAAAGGCATTGTTGAGCGCCAAACTGCTCTTGGACGGTTGGGAGAAGTTGCTCTTGGAGGACATTCTGGTACCATTCTTTATTCATGGCTGTGTTTTTAGGCAAGACTGTGAGAGAGCCGATTCCCTTGGCTGAGAAGCAACCCCACACATGAATGGTTTCAGGATGCTTTACAGTTGGCATGAGACAAGACTGGTGGTAGCGCTCACCTCTTCTTCTCCGAATAAGCTGTTTTCCAGATGTTCCAAACAATCGAAAAGGGGATTCATCAGAGAAAATGACTTTACCCCAGTCCTCAGCAGTCCACTCCCTGTACCTTTTGCAGAATATCAGTCTGTCCCTGATGTTTTTTCTGGAGAGAAGTGGCTTCTTTGCTGCCCTCCTTGAGACCAGGCCTTGCTCCAAGAGTCTCCGCCTCACAGTGCGTGCAGATGCACTCACACCTGCCTGCTGCCATTCCTCAGCAAGCTCTGCACTGCTGGTAGCCCGATCCCGCAGCTGAAACACTTTTAAGAGACGGTCCTGCCGCTTGCTGGTCTTTCTTGAGTGCCCTGGAGCCTTTTTGGCACCAATGGAACCTCTCTCCTTGAAGTTCTTGATGATGCGATAGATTGTTGACTGAGGTGCAATCTTTCTAGCTGCAATACTCTTACCAGTTAGGCCATTTTTGTGCAGTGCAATGATGACTGCACGTGTTTCTTTAGAGATGACCATGGTTAACAGAAGAGAAACAATGATGGCAAGCACCAGCCTCCTTTTAAAATGTCCAGTGGTGTCATTCTTACTTAATCATGACAGATTGATCTCCAGCCCTTTCCTCATCAACACCCACACCTGTGTTAATGGAGCAATCACTGAAACGATGTTAGGTGGTCCTTTTAAGGCAGGGCTGCAATGATGTTGAAATGTGTTTTGGGGGGATAAAGTTCATTTTCTAGGCAAATATTGACTTTGCAAGTAATTGCTGTTAAGCTGATCACTCTTTATAACATTCTGGAGTATATGCAAATTGCCATTAGAAAAACTGAAGCAGTAGACTTTGTAAAAATTAATATTTGTATCATTCTCAAAACTTTTGGCCATGACTGTACTGTGAAATAAACGTTGCTTGGTTGTAACGCACTTTAGTTTGCCGAGTGCCTGTAGCATCACCGCTGAATGCAGGGGTCAAATGCATATGTCAGTGCTAAAAGAACTAAACAAGGACCAACTGGGACAACTGGAGTGGCAGTGCTCTAGCTTTTGCTTATTCGCTTTTCTGCACTGTGAAACTTTTGATTTCTGTAAATCCTTTACACATAAAATTCTACCTGTCTCAGCTACCACTAGGGGGTGCTTAGAAGCTTACTACATGTTGCTTTGTTACAAGGTTCAAGGGAAGCTTGTATGCAGTAAGATGAGTAGCAGACTGCCAGAAATATTTTCTTTGGTTATGTGAAGAAAATTAGGAGATTTTGAGTTGTGTAACAGAAAAGCAAAGTTTCAACCTCTGACAGATTCACAGTTCCATAATATAATATCATATCATATGTGCGGGCCTTTTCTTGAAGAGGAATCACCCTAACCAACACATATAAATGTACTTTTCAGTGAAACTTTGATCATCTAAAGGAGATCTGACTGTATAGTATGAAAGTAAATAGCACATATGTTTGACCTATTGATGTTCATACTTGTTAAAGGTACTGTAATATGTCCTAAAGGGGCACTAATGATAAAAGAGACATACATGTGCATTCTATTTTCTTCATTAAAATTGTGGTTGCATACTGATTAGCAAGCCATAATCTTCAGTAAATGATTAGTCAAAAGCTGAGCAGCTGATCTTCAACTATGACGTCTTAAGTGATGCTACAATCCAGTTTACTAACTTAACATTTCATGAGTAGCCTGCATTTTATTGTAAATCAATAGATTACAATAGCATATTACATGAGATACTTAATATTCTATCCCATTCTTAAATTGGAAAGATTCAATAAAATGCAAGTGTGAGATCCAGGTACAACCGTCCAAGCGATCAGGGGATTGTTGACCAAGCCTCGAAGCACTTTCTGTTCTCACCAGATTCTCTTCCCCTAAGCTCTGCATGGTCTCATTAAATCCCTTCATCACATAGCATACATTCAAGAGCACCAGTGCTTATGGGGATGGGCTGACAATGTAGATTACATATTCATATAAATCCCTTTTTATTTGGCATATTTTTGTCAGGAGAAGAAAGGTGCTGCTCCTCTGATCATTTCCTCAAACACATACAGGACTGCCTGTAGGGTATCCATGCTTTTTGGAGCCATATTGTTTTCAAAGGTCATTTTAGAAAGTGGTTTTAATGAATAATTGATAATATTTAGCTCTGTAGCTGTGACATAACAAAAGACATGTTCAAAGTTACCATTCAATGTGGGTCACGTTTGGAAAAAGTCACATATATATCTTTTCATTTTGGAAGTATATTTATTGGAAATATGGTGAAAGCAGAAAGAGGAAAGTAAAAAAAAAATCATTAGTATAGCGAAAATTAGTCAAAAGTATCTTCTAGGCACAATGAAATAATGTATTTTCAACATACAAAATCAAGAAAATACATTCAAAATAAAATATATTCAAGATAAATTATTAATGTGTTTTTTTCTTATTTATTTATTTATTTAATTTAGTGCTATTATTGTTGTTGTAATAATTACTATCACTAAAGGAGTGCTTATTGTTCATAACACCCCTGTACACTTCACTTGGGATTTGGGAATGATCTCAATGTTTCAGTAAGTGGGAAAAATTGTGTGAAAAACAAAGGTTATGGTCATAACCTGTAGAAGAAAGTGAATATGAAGCTTCTTTGACAATTCTTCTGTGACACCAGAGCAGAATTTTGGATTCCAACATGCCCAATCCTTTTGTTCTCAAGGGAGATAAGCTGCCAAGTGTCCGACAACAATTCATTCCACACTCAGAAAACATGCATGCTCAGCCAGGCTGAGCATTTCTGTATATATGTGGTGTGAGGGAAGTAGCTCGGTAGCAGCCTAGGTACGGGCCCAAACAGTCAGAGACAGTGACACGAAAACTTAGGTGTAATAGGTTTATTAGAAAAAATGGCAACAAAAGAAATAAACCTTCTCTTCAGGAAAACAGGAAAAACAATATCAGCCTTAACATCAGGCACAAAAATAAACAAAACTCCTGCTCGTCTGAGCGGCTACCTAAACAGAACACTGCTTACTAACCTGTGTGGCTGTCTGCCAGCCACACCAGCAACCAGTTTGGCACAGTAACAGTTTTTGGGACATCAGGACAGATCCAGACGCCCGCTCTCACTCCCCAGGATCTGTATTCAAGTGCAGACTCTGCAGGTCTATATGGGCCAGTAATGAGCCTCAAGACCCGCACCTGAGCTGGGGCTTACTCAAAAACCCATGCTGGACCAGCTATATGACAAAACCCGGGGACTGACATACCGTGACTCCAGCACTTGTCCTGTCACTTTCTCACATACCCTCCCCTTTGTTTGGACCTGTAGGGGCGGACACCTCTAGCCAACATACAATGGGTCCTGGACAGGGCATCGGCATTCCCCTGCAGCTTGCCTGCTCTGTGTTCCACTGTAAACTTGAAGTTCTGTAAAGTTAGAAACCACCTGGTTACTCTGGCATTTCTCTCTTTGGTGTGGCACATCCAAGTAAGGGGAGAGTGATCAGTGATCAATTTAAAGTGTCGGCCCAGTAGGTAATACCTCAGGGATTCGAGGGCCCACTTAATGGCTAAACACTCCCTTTCCACAATACTGTAATTTTTTTCTGGTGGTGTAAGTTTCCTACTCAGATAGGTAACCGGGTGCTCTTCACCACCTACCATTTGGGACAACACTGCGCCTAACCCCACATCAGAGGCGTCAGTCTGAACTATGAATTCTTTTGTAAAGTCAGGTGTAATCAACACCGGCTGCTTGCAGAGAGCTGACTTCAACTCCTGAAAGGCCCCCTCAGCCTCTTCAGTCCACTTAACCATTACGGAGCTAGTTTCCCTAGTCAGGTCTGTCAGCGGGGCTGCAATAGTCGCAAAGTTAGGGATGAACCTACGATAGTACCCTACGATTCCCAAAAAAGCTCTCACCTGCTTTTTATTCAAGGGTCGGGGCCAATTTTGGATGGCCTCTACTTTATTAACCTGTGGTTTTATTACCCCTCGACATATTATATACCCCAGGTATTTGGCTTCTTCCAGACCCAAAGCACATTTTTTTGGGTTGGCAGTTAAACCAGCTGCCCGAAGGGAATTTAGTATGGCCTGGACCTTTGGTAAGTGACTCTCCCAGTCCATACTAAAGATGACAATGTCATCTAGGTAGGCTGAAGCATACCTTCGATGAGGCTTAAGGACTCTGTCCATCAACCTCTGGAACGTTGCTGGAGCCCCGTGTAAACCAAACGGCATAGTTGCATATTGGAACAGGCCGTCTGGGGTGACAAATGCCGTTTTTTTCTCTGGCTTCCTTAGTGAGCGGCACCTGCCAGTATCCTTTGGTTAAGTCGAGGGTGGAGAAATATCTGGCATGTCCCAACCTCTCGATTAACTCATCGACTCTGGGCATTGGGTACGCATCAAATTTTGAAACTTCATTAAGCTTACGGAAATCATTACAGAACCTGATGGTACCATCTGGTTTAGGAATCAAAACAATGGGGTTGGACCAGTCACTCTTGGACTCCTCAATGACCCCAAGTGCCAACATATCTTTGACCTCTTCAGATATGGTTTGTCTACGAGCTTCAGGTATCCGGTAAGGTTTTAGATTAACCCGTACCTGCGGCTCGGTGACAATGTCCAGCTAACTCAGAAAACACATCATTATTTTTCTGTACAAACTCTTTTGATTCCTGCTTCTGTGCCTTAGATAGGGACTCTGATATTTGCACCTTAGGTGAAGCTTTAACAGTAGTCTTTACCCTTTCAGTAGTAACCTGGCCAGGTGTACCCACTACTGTCAATGTTTCCCTGTCCTTCCAGGGTTTTAGTAAATTTATATGCTATATTTGTTCGGGCTTTCTCTTGCCCGGCTGGTATACCTTATAGTTTATTTCTCCCATTCTCTCAACAATCTCATATGGCCCCTGCCACTTGGCCAGAAACTTACTTTCTACGGTGGGGACCAATACCAACACCCGTTCACCTGGAGTAAAGGTCCTAAGTTTAGCCGTTCTGTTATAGACCCGGCTTTGAGCCCTTTGGGCCTGCTCCATATGTTCCTTTACAATGGGCATTACTGCCGTAATTCTGTCCTGCATCAGAGTAATATGTTCAATTACACTCCTGTAAGGAGTCTGCTCCTGTTCCCAGGTTTCCCTAGCTATGTCTAGGAGACCTCGTGGGTGTCTGCCATACACCAACTCAAACGGAGAAAAACCTGTGGAGGACTGGGGCACCTCCCGGATTGCAAACATTAGACAGGGCAATAGGCAATCCCAATCTTTGCCATCCTTGCTAACCACCCTCTTTAACATGCCCTTAAGGGTTTTATTGAACCTCTCCACTAGGCCATCTGTCTGGGGGTGATATACCGAGGTTCTCAGGTGTTTGATTTTCAAAAGTTTACACATTTCTCTCATTACCTTGGACATAAAGGGAGTCCCTTGGTCAGTTAGGATCTCCTTGGGTATACCTGTCCAAGAAAACATCTCAAAAAGCTCCTTGGCAATTAGCTTAGCCGAAGTATGTCTTAAAGGCATGGCTTCAGGGTATCGGGTAGCATAATCTAACACCACTAGAATATACTGATGCCCCCTAGCAGACTTTACAACAGGTCCTACTAAGTCCATGGCTATCCTTTCAAAGGGTACCTCGATAATGGGTAGGGGTACCAAAGGACTCTTAAAATGTGACACAGGAGCAGTTAGTTGACACTCTGGGCAGGAGTTACAATATCCTTGAATGTGCTTATCAACCCCTGGCCAATAGAAACGCTGAAGAAGGCGCTCTTTGGTCTTTCCGTACCCCAGGTGTCCTCCTAACACATGTTTATGGGCCAAATCTAGAGCTACTCTTTGATAGGACCGGGGCACCACCAATTGTTCGACAATTTCTCCCCTCACCTGGTTTACCCTATACAGGAGGTCCTGATTCATAGATAGATAGGGGAACTTCTTGTCAGCCCCCGGATATTGAGGTTCACCATTTATCACCTTGACATTTTCCCGAGCATGAGACAGATTAGGGTCTCTAATTTGAGCAGTCCCAAATTTCTCACTGGTCACCTCAAGTTCAGGCATCTTGGGAACCTCCTCCTGGCCTTCAGAATCACCAGCTAACACAGACAGGGGAAATACACTACCATCTTGGGTCACCCCTACAGCTGGTGTTTCTCTGTCAGGATCAAAGGGTTCAGGGTTAACCTCAGACAGGACATCACCAGTCTTACCATTTTTAGGACATGGCAAACCCTGCTTTTTCTACATAGCCCAAAACAACGGGAAATCCCTCCCTATGATCACGCTATGGAACAGGGACTTAACCACACCCACTTTGTGAGAGACGGTGCCAGAGGCAGTGTGTATGGTAACCTCTGCAATAGGGTACTCTCTAGTTTCCCCATGTATACACAAGACCCCAACAGTTTGTTCACCGCACAGTGCAGGGTCGACCAGTTCAAGGTGCACGAGGGTTACCAGGCTCCCAGAGTCCAGGAGAGCCAGTACAGCCCGCTCAGCTATAGTCACCGTGCACATCTGTGGTTCTGGTGCAGTTTCTGCGGTACAAGCAGGTTGAGCAAACAGGGAAATACGCCTGGAGCTGTTGCAGTCCATAGGCTCAGTCGTCAGGGGACAGTACGCAGACATGACCTAACTCCTGGCACTGCCAACATCTGAGACGGTATGGGTCTCTATTTTGAGACCTGGGCCTAGAGTCCATAGTCCCTGCTGCCTGTTCCCCCTCTGAGCCTCCTCGCCTCACGACCTTCCTCACCCCCGAAGTAAGTGGTACGGTCTTACCCGTCTTGGGGTTACCAGGTCTGGGAGACGACTGTCGTAGCTCATCAGTGGCTTGGTATCGTTCCACCAAACCTACCAGTTGATCAGCTGTGGTAGGTCCCGCTTGTCCAACCCAGAGCTGGATCTGAGGCGGCAGCGATCTGGTGTATTTGTCGAGCACCACTTTTTCCACTATTTGTGCTGGAGTGGCTTCCTCAGGCTGAAGCCACTTTTTCATGAGACTTATCAGGTCAAACATCTGACATCGGGGTGGAAGACTCTCAGAGAAAGTCCAGTGGTGCACTCGCCCAGCACGTACATGCGTGTTTACTCCGAGACGTGCTAGGATCTCACCTTTCAGCTTGGAGTAGTCCTCAGCTTCCTGTTCAGACAGGTCATAGTAGGCCTTCTGAGGCTCTCGGGTGAGAAAGGGCGCCACAACATTGGCCCACTGATCCTTCGGCAACTTCTCCCGCTCAGCCACCCACTCAAAGACTTGAAGATAGGCCTCCACGTCGTCTGAGGATGTCATCTTTTGTAGGGAAGTCCGCATGGTGGCTCGAGCAGCGGTCTGTTCCCTCGAGGTCTCTCTGGCACCAGCACCCTCTCCTGCTGTCCTGTGGTCAATCAGGGCCCGGCTGAGCAGCGTCAGGGTTTGCTCCTGCTGTGCCTGGGTTTGCTGCTGCTGTAAGAGGATCTGCCCCATCTGTTTTATAACGTCCTCCATGCTGGCGGTCTCCTTTTGGATCTCTCCTGCAGCGTTCACCCAGGACATAAAAAAAATAGGTGTGTGTCTCTTTAAGACTGTTTAGAAAAAAATTGGGCGTGCGCGCATCCGAAGCACCATATGTGAGGGAGGTAGTTCGGTAGCAGCCTAGGTACGGGCCCAAACAGTCAGAGACAGTGACACGAAAACTTAGGTGTAATAGGTTTATTAGAAAAAATGGCAACAAAAGAAATAAACCTTCTCTTCAGGAAAACAGGCAAAACAATATCAGCCTTAACATCAGGCACAAAAATAAACAAAACTCCTGCTCGTCTGAGCGGCTACCTAAACAGAACACTGCTTACGAACCTGTGTGGCTGTCTGCCAGCCACACCAGCAACCAGTTTGGCACAGTAACAGTTTTTGGGAGATCAGGACAGATCCAGACACCCGCTCTCACTCCCCAGGATCTGCATTCAAGTGCAGACTCTGCAGGTCTATATGGGCCAGTAATGAGCCTCAAGACCCGCACCTGAGCTGGGGCTTACTCAAAAACCCATGCTGGACCAGCTATATGACAAAACCCGGGGACTGACATACTGTGACTCCAGCACTTGTCCTGTCACTTTCTCACAGTGGGTAAAGAGAGAAAGCTGCCAGCTAAATGAGTGCTTGGCCAACAGCTAACTAAAGTGTAAGGCCGGCTAGATGGAAAGAAACAAGAGAAGAAGCTGAGAAGCAGCCATATAGGCATATAGTTTACTGCTCCGGAGGTTTATTTTATTTGTCCACTGTTTTAAAAAGAAAAAAATCTTCCTGATATACAGTAGTATGTTGAAGGTAAATGTAGAAGCTTATCAGCTCAGCTAAAGAGAGTGATCTGAAGCGCAGAGCTTTTAGGATGAAACCACTGAATAGCCTTGAATACAACCTACCATATCAATTACCAGTATTTATCTTCTTTCTGACTGAGGTCTTGAACATCATAAAGACCCAAAGGCAATTCCTTATCTAGTGCTGTCATAAGGCTATTAATAAACTAAAACTATACACAATGAGGACATTTTATGAGCTTTGACAGCCTTTAGAGTCATACTATGTGCTAACAAAAGCCCAAATGACTTCACTTCACAGAATAAACATAGCACACTATTATCTAAATGATAACCTTCTTAACATCTCCATGTAACTAAATCTGTGCTTAATATGAGATTGATATATTTTAACAGAATAGTCTGGACCTGGTAGTTTTAACATTGTGTTTTAATTGAATTTAATTTTTGTAGAGATCTGATCTAAACTGTTTTTCTTTTATTTAAAGGAATAGATACTAAACATTCATTTTCATAGGCATATCCAAGTATCTTGTTAAGATACAGCAAAATAAAAAAGGCATGGTGTGTAGACAGCAAAGCAATGCTGAAACACAATAGGGCAGATTTACTAATACTGGAGCATATTTTTTATGCCCTCTATACCATTTACCTGAATTTTTAGTTCAGTTTTAGTTAATATTCCAAATCATTTTTTATACTAAAAAAATCCTGAAATATTGCAATTGGTGTACACTATCCACTAAACTGTACTTATTGTCCAGGATGCTTCATGTTCTATAGACCTATTGAACATAGATGATGGTCGCAGTTTACGTCCTCCATCCCAATCCCAGTGGCCTCTTCACAGGTCACAGATCTATATAGTAATGGAAAGTTTGGCATATAAACTTTAAAATGCTTGACAGAGTCTCCCAAACGTTTCGGTAGTTAAACCTTCCTCGGTGGGAGGAATCGGGTAACAAGTCTAGTATTTACAGTTGCAAAACATATAAACAATGATGCAGTATGTGCCAAGAATGAAGAACCAGGCAGAGAAATGTAAATGGGATATACGACAAGCAAAGCTATCATGTAGGGAGAGGGCACATGTCATGGCTGCAGGCCATGACATCTGACATTTAAGGTTTATGGCGTTTATCATGTGGAAAAGATAACATACTGATAATATTTGAGAGGTTGTTATGCATGTGGTGATACCAATTGTGTGTGTGTGTTTTTATTAACAAGGAAAAAAAAAGTTTATTTATACTTTTCATCTGTAAAACCACTTAGGTGTTTTGGTCAACCCTGACAACAGCATATTAGGGGTTAAATGGCAAGTATGCTTTCTGACTGATAATGGGGGTGATATCATGAACAAAAGCCCGGGGGCTCAGTGGGTAGCATTGTGGCCTTGCAGCACTGGAGTCCTGTTGGTGCTATATAAGTAAGCAAAATACATAATAAAAGTCCATGATACCCCATCCATGAAGTGACAGGGACAGGAGAATTGGCATCTTAAATAGGAGTATGACCTTGTCTTTGAGACATTTTCCCAGACAGACTTGGCGGAGTGTTGGTGAGTATACTTTACCCATACATGTCAGAAATATGTCCTTTTAATACATCTTCAGTTGTACTGAAAAGCAGAGCAGAAAACACTTTTCAATAAACTGTATAAATAAAATAAAAAAAGAGTACAGCAATAGTCGATGGAAAATCTATGCAACAGTATAGACATACAATTACATATACCTGGAGTATATAGGGGCCTAATGTCTAAACATAGTGTAAACCAAGTGCCTTCTTTATCTATCCTAAGTCTTGTTCAGGTTAACAAAGAAGAAACTGCATATTCAGGTTTCTAGTTCTCTAGTTTTGTTGCTATTTTCATGTGTCTACATTTGAAACAATATAATGATACATTGATTTCCTTGGTAAGGTATCAATTATAGAGCAAAAACTGAATTCAGGTTATTGGCCTGCTAGCTAAACATCAATACAGTAATACCTCGTACACTCGCGTTTCCGAATTTGCGAATTCACAGATTCGCGATATTTTTTTGGCAACTAACATATATAGATTTTGCTCTTTTTTCTCAGATCTGTGAAATTTAATTAAAAAAAACACCTTCGCTATTGGGTAGTAGCGTCCTGTTCGTTACGTACCCGGTAATTAGTTTCATTTTACTGTGAGTGTATAAGAAAAATGAATGAATGAATTAATATACAGTACTGTACAGTATACTTTAGTATACTGTACAGTACTGTAGGGTAAAGTTTATTGATATTTAGGGGTTAAACATTAGAAATCGGCATTGTAAGCACTTCTAAGCGCTTGTACCAAACATTCGCGATTCCTCGCGATCCGCGACCCGCTCTGTAACCTAACCTCGCGAATGTACGAGGTATTACTTTATATTCAATGCTGTAAAACACTAGACACTTTCTACAACACCAAATATAACACTTCAGAAAATTCTAAACAGTTATCCAAGTAATCATCTGTGCACTGAATTGTTGTTTCAACATTATTTACTAGGACAAACATCAGATTGCAGAAATTTACATCAACATCAATGTTCAGTTGGGGAATTATGAGAAATATTATGCATTTTATTATTACATGTTTTTAGTTTCTAAAACTTGACTGTGACATCTAAATGTCATGTTTTTATCTTATTCATGCCATTCTAGATTTTTCATATGTTTGGAATGGTGAGTAGTATTTTACATATTCTATATATTAATTTCTGCCCATTTTCATGTGACATTCACATGTTTTTTCTTACAAAATATCTTGTCTTATCCAATTTTAACACAAGTTACAATGAATTTCCACCATTGAACACCATTTTTCTCTTGTCAAATAAGTAAAAACTTGTGTTCTAATTCATTTCTTCATAGGAACTAAGCTTACTTCTGCTGAAGGTCCAAATGGTATTATATTGCCATAGAGGTAAATATCAAAGTTCTCACTGCCTGCAGGCACCACTAAATGTACACAGTTCTCAATGAACTTAACATAATAAGCTCCTAAAGGAGTTGTGTGACAGGGATTTAAAAATGAAAACAAGTAGGCTCAGGTTAAAAACATAAAAGAAGCAGTACTCACTGATTCCCCCATCACTGGATATTAATCTTACTGTATCCCCGCTAGTCTCTACTTCAATGTATCGTCTTGACACAGGGAAAGTCTGCTCAGTCAATCACTGGCTACAGCATTGACCCACTTCAACTAATAATTTTCTGTGTATTGATTAAGAACCAGGAAGTAGAGACCAGCAGGGACTCAGTAAAAATAGAAACTGGAGCAGCAGGGGATTGAGGAGGTAAGTCCTGTTAGTTTTTTTTGTTTTTTTTTAAATCCATTCAGGCCCTGTTTTTTTTCAATTCCCTGCCAGAGAGCCCCTGTCATTTGTAACAATATACATATATATACATATAGATATACCATATATATATATATATATATATATATATATCTACACTAGCGAGCAAAAGGGTAACAATGTTTTGAACTTTTGACTTTAAGGCTCCAGATCTCACCATCCACTACAGCTTAGAATGTGAGACTACCATCATTTTATAGACTATCATCTTGGCTATCTCATACATAAATTTGACTTGCAACTATCTAGCATATGATAAGTTATGCAGATTCTTATAGCACACATCTGAGTTGGGAATATCCTTTCAGTGGTATAGCCAAGAATTGTATATAAGGTGTGACCAGTGTACTCAATGCTTACATGTTAGTTGCCATGATGAAGTGAGGGAGGATGTTGTTGCCTTTTCCAGTAAAAAGGTTGGAATCATCCCTGACAAGAACTACACAAATCAAGCATATTAACCAAAATGATAATGAAATGCATCTGCTAAGAGCAGAAAATATAATCACCATGTTTCTGTCTAGATAGGCTTCCTTAAAGAGAAGTGAAATCCCCCAGTCTATCCGCTATGTTTTAATATTAGAAATGCACATATTAAATTCGGAACGGAATTAAAATGTTTTCTCAGGGCAGATATTTGTGACAGGCATCTCCTCGGCTTGAATTTTGTAAAATGAAATGTAAAGACAAGTCATTATGAAGCTAATCTCCACATGCCAGTCACTAAGATGTAGTACCTCTCTTTCCTCTTAAAACCAAGTGACACTTTTGAGCCATGTTCCTCATGAAAGGTGACACTTATTATTAACAAAATTATAAAACTAATTCTCTACTGCTTTAACTGCAATAGTTCTACCATTTACTGACTTGTAATAGTCATTATACTTAAAATGTAATGTGGTTTATACGCGCACCATAAAAATAAGCTATTTCATAGTCTATCTATTCAGTTTTTGAGGGACCAGTTTCTCCCAGGGGCCACAATTCTGTTGTATAATTCTTGTATAGTTAATAATGCCGAATGACCCTAGAGATATAACTGTTAGAACTAACTGTTGTATTTTGTTAGTGGTATGCATCTTATGTACAGCTTGGTGCAGGCTCCTGGGCAAAGAATTTGTTGGGCAGCCCCATCCCTGGTAGCATTATACTATAATTCATAGATAATTTACACAGGGAATACTGTGAATATTAGATATTTGTTGGCAGAGCACAATGATGTTAAAAGGATGTGAAAACAATCTAAGGCTGCCTTCATACTGCATTGTGCAGTGCTAGAGTCCTGGATTCAAATCTCTGCAAGAAGTTTGTATGTCCTCCCTGTGTTTGTGTGGGTTTCCTCCCACACTCCAAAGACATACTGGTAGGGAATATAGATTGTGAGCCCTATATGGGACAGATAGCGCTATATAAGCAAGCATAATAATAATAGTTGGGAACCTTGAAAGCATACATTTAACAGATGCCACTGTGTACCACTTAATCCGTTGACATCAGTGTAAAACAAACATATACTACTTAATATTCCGATGTATACTTCCTTACCGTTCCTCTTGGATGGCAATCCACAAATATTTGGCTCACGATATACAGTACTATAAAAAAATATTAGGCTGGTGTGGAAAAAATACTGCAAAGTAAGCTTATTTCAAAAATAGAAGTGTTAAGAGTTTTTTTTCTGTCAATTAACAAAAATAAAGTGAATGAACAAAAGAGAAATCTAAATCAAATCAATATTTGGCGTGACTGTCCTGTACCTTTAAAATAGCATCAATTCAATTTGCACAGTTTTCAGAGTAGGTAACCCCTTCTATAATATTTTTGTGCTCTAATAGGGCATAATGTCAGGTTTTATCTTCATGAGAAAACTTGCTTAAAAGATAACCCCACCCAATGATGAAAATGTTATTTCCCATGATGTCACCTTACCATGACATAACCTGATTATTGATCTACTGTAAACTTTTAGTGTTGATTTCCAGATATGTTTCTTAAGCTCCATTATTTATTGTATTTGCATGCCATGAAAGCCAAGCATTTTCCAAAGTCGGCACTCCGTCATCCTGCAAATTACTGTGACATGTACTATATACACTTATTTGTACAGATGCTCAGAATGAGATGGGACTACCATAAAATATATATTTCCAATTTTAGATATATTATTTTCAGATTCAGAAATTAAGAGGGAAATAAATTGCCTATAAATTTCATTTCAGTATTACAGCTTCGGGCTTATTGGCATAAAAAAAGGACATGACATAGTCTCAATTTCCACAGCTACCATTTTATTGCTTTCCATTTATCTCTGCAGTTATTTATTTATATACTTTATTCATTATTTATTTGCTCTTTTGAGCCCAGAAAAAACAATATCAGTTACTGAATAGAAATTAATGTATTAGGAAAATTTATCATGTATTAATAAATATGTGTGATTGTATATATTTCATTGCATGTATATATGTATTTTGAGTGTGTGCAGAATACCCAAGTCCATAATTTAAATATTGCGTAAATATGTCTTTATACAGATATCTAGGTACAGAAGTTGTGTTTGTACATGCGGTAACAATATGCATTACTTAAATCATTTAAATGGGTTTTCTAAACTTAACAAAAACACTGAGAAATACCAAAATGTGTCTGAGTGCTCAACAGGTGATGGAGCCATACAGAGGGCTTCAATGTAAAATCTGTACCAGGCCTTTCCCCCACTATAATGTATCATTTATAGTACTGGTCTCCTTATATTGGAAGAGACACCTTATGTGACCACATTCTCAGCACACCTTCAACTTGCACCTCTGAAAACATATCCCAGAAATAGTAATTTTTAATTTTTATTATCTTGCTCAGTATTGCAAATCTTTTTTGACGCTGCCACGACTTTCTATGGATGGGATTACCAATGAGAAGGACTACAGTTCTCATAACTGCTCTCTCATTCTCATGGACATGACTTCTATATACAGCTGCATGGTGTAAAGCAGTGGCGTAACTAGGAATGGCTGGGCCCCAAGGCGAACATTTGACATGGGCCCCCCCCACCCTGAACCGCCGCCCCCAACCGCCTCTCCAACCCCCTCCAAAAAAACGCATTCCTGCATTATGCGCCTATGCGCCATAGTGGCCCCTGCACACAGTATTATGCCCCATAGTGGCCCCTGCACACAGTATTATGCCCCATAGTGGCCCCTGCACACAGTATTATGCCCCATAGTGGCCCCTGCACACAGTATTATGCCCCATAGTGGCCCTTTTACATTGTATTATGCCCCATAGTGGCCCCTGCACACAGTATTATGCCGCATAGTGGCCCCTGCACACAGTATTATGCCCCATAGTGGCCACTGCACACAGTATTATGCCGCATAGTGGCCCCTGCACACAGTATTATGCTTCATAGTGACCCCTGCACACAGTATTATGCCCCATAGTGGCCCCTGCACACAGTATTATGCCCCATAGTGGCCCTTGCACACAGTATTATGCCCCATAGTGGCCCCTGCACACAGTATTATGTCCCATAGTGGCCCCTGCACACAGTATTATGCTCCATAGTGGCCACTGCACACAGTATTTTGCCGCATAGTGGCCCACCCATGAACAATTATTATACTCTTTTCAGACCCCAGACTATAATGATCGGAAACCAAGGGGAGGATAGAAACATAAAAAATGTTGCTTACCTGTTCCTCACTCTGGTCCACTCCCTGCTACTTCGGCCTTCTTCAATGTTGGACCAGGCCGGTGTTACGACACAAAATGACATGGCTGACATCTGGGACGTCACCAAACAGGCCCGAAGCCTGGAGAAGCGTAGGAGAGGTAAGTACATTGTTTTTTATGTTCCCTTGCCTCCTCTGGGCCTCTGATAATTATACGTGGGGGTCTGAAAAGACTCCCGCGTATAATGATAGCAGAGATTGTGGGGTTTGGCCCACGGCCTTACCTACGATCCCCGTTCCTGCTCACAGTCACCTCCACAGAATGGGAAGCTCAGGTGGCCGTGAGCAGGACCCTGGGGATCCGTAAGTATATAGGGCCCGTTACCTGCTGGGGTTACTCCAGCAGGTAACAGCCTATTAAAAAAAAAAAAGCAACCCGTAATGTCCCGGGCCCTGTGGCAGCTGCTACCGCTGCTACCCCGGTAGTTACGCCCCTGTTGTAAGGTAGTGCTGTAAGCACTTAAATTAGGTAACACACAACACAGATCTTCTACTTAGAGACTGTTCTACTGCTCACATAAGGAGACCTTTCATGTCTTCAGAGATGTGCGGTATTAAACTAGAAAGCCGACAGTGCGCTGAATTCAGCATCATTGCTGGGCTGTGAGGAGAACCCCCTGACAGTATTCTTCCATAGCCTTGTACTGTCAAGGGGGGCATTTCTCACAGCCAAGCGATGAGGCTGAGCTGTAAGGCCTGCCTTTCTGACAGTGGACAGATGTCTGTGCTGAATATAATGGCACTGATATTTCCAGCACTGGGGAGCATACCGGAAAACTGACAGTATGCTAAATTCAGCTCACTGTTGGCTTTCTAGCGGTATGTAATACCACATATCTCTGAGGACTTGAAAGGTCCTCTGCTCAGCATGTGAAACAGGATCCATGCAGAGACAGAGAGGGAGGGGCAAGAGACATGGAGCAGTGTCAATTAGATGCATCTGATGGATGACTTCTTATACTCCTGGGAAGGGGAGGATACCAGGTGTGTTCAGTGTACATGGCAAGAGATGAACACCCGGAGCATGGTCATGTAATTGCATGTAAGAGGTATAAAGAGGCATTAACAGCTGAGGTATTTCAGGCTGACTGCACTTAAGCCATTTGCACACAATTTTAAAAGTTCAGAAATGCATGTATGTGTACAATAAATATTTATATTATTTAAATAATGCATATTTGTGTGTCTCTTATGTATGTATGTAGAATAACAATATGTATTATTTACAGAGCTGACTGCATGTGCGTGCAGTATATATATATATATATATATATATATATAAACAGTGGGTACGGAAAGTATTCAGACCCCTTTAAATTTTTCACTCTTTGTTTCATTGCAGACATTTGCTAAAAGCAAAAAAGTTCACTTTATCTCTCATTAATGTACACTCAGCACCCCATCTTGACAGAAAAAAAACAGAAATGTGGATTTTTTTGCAAATTTATTAAAAAAGAAAAACTGAAATATCACATGGTCATAAGTATTCAGACCCTTTGCTCAGTACTGAGTAGAAGCCCCTTTTGAGTTAGTACAGCCATGAGTCTTCTTGGGAATATGCAACAAGTTTTTCACCTCTGGATTTGGGGATCCTCTGCCATTCTTCGTTGCAGATCCTCTCCAGTTCCGTCAGGTTGGATGGTGAACGTTGGTGGACAGCCATTTTCTGGTCTCTCCAGAGATGCTCAATTGGGTTGAGGTCAGGGCTCTGGCTGGGCCAGTCAAGAATGGTCAAAGAGTTGTTCCGAAGCCGCTCCTTGGTTATTTTAGCTGTGTGCTTAGGGTCATTGTCTTGTTGGAAGGTGAACCTTTGGCCCAGTCTGAGGTCCAGAGCACTCTGGAAGAGGTTTTCTTCCAGGATATCTCTGTACTTGGCCACATTCATCTTTCCTTCAATTGCAACCAGTCGTCCTGTCCCTGCAGCTGAAAAACACCCCCATAGCATGATGCTGCCACCACCATGTTTCACTGTTGGGATTGTATTGGGCAGGTGATGAGCAGTGCCTGGTTTTCTCCACACATACCGCTTAGAATTAACGCCAAAAAGTTCAATCTTCATCTCATCAGACCAGAGAATCTTAGTTCTCATAGTCTGGGAGTCCTTCATGTGTTTTTTGGCAAACTCTATGCAGGCTTTCATATGTCTTGCCCTGAGGAGAGGCTTTCTTCGGGTCACTCTGCCATAAAGCCCCGATTGGTGGAGGGCTGCAGTGATAGTTGACTTTGTGGAACTTTCTCTCATCTCCTTAATGCATCTCTGGAGCTTAGCCACAGTGATCTTTGGGTTCTTCTTTACCTCTCTCACCAAAGCTCTTCTCCCACGATTTCTCAGTTTGGCTGGAAGACCTGGTCTAGGAAGAGTTCTGGTCGTCCCAAACTTCTTCTATTTAAGGATTATGGAGGCCACTGTGCTCTTAGGAACCTTGAGTGCTGCAGAAATTCTTTTGTAATCTCGGCCAGATCTGTGCCTTGCCACAATTCTGTCTCTCAGCTCCTTGAGCAGTTCCTTTGACCTCATGATTCTCATTTGCTCTGACATGCACTGTGAGCTGTGAGGTCTTATATAGACAGGTGTGTGCCTTTCCTAATCAAGTCCAATCAGTTTAATTAAACACAGCTGGACTCCAATGAAGGAGTAGAACCATCTCAAGGAGGATCAGAAGGAAATGGACAGCAGGTGAGTTAAATATGAGTGTCACAGCAAAGGGTCTGAATGCTTAATGACCATGTGATATTTCAGTTTTTCTTTTTTTATAAATTTGCAAAAATATCTACATTTCAGTTTTTTTCTGTCAAGATGGGGTGCTGAGTGTACATTAATGAGAAATAAAATGAACTTTTTTTGCTTTTAGCAAATGGCTGCAATGAAACAAAGAGTGAAAAATTTAAAGGGGTCTGAACACTTTCCGTACCCACTGTATATATATATATATATATATATATATATATATATATATATATAAGTATATCTTGTGTATGTATGTAAGATAAACATGCATTTTTGCATTTTTTTCTGAGAGATTGGATGTGGGTGCTTGTTGAACATTATACAGTGAATACATGTATGTGTGTGCAAGTTTTGTGTTTGTATGTAGAATATTTATTATGTTTTGCAACTGAATGTAATATTTGTGTATATTTTAGTGATTGTGTATGTAAGATAATAATTTGGATGTCTATATACAGACATCTCCTTTCCTACCTTTACTCTTGGCTCAACATATCCCAACATTTGGATAGATGACCAGCAAAATGTTTATTCTCTATGTGTGGGGCTATTCAGATTGTGTTGTAGATTGCAGTGTTCAACATTTTTTTTTGTGCAGCATTTTTCAATGTTCTATTATATCTTTTTTTAGAGAAATTGCAGTCCTTGATCTAGTTTGAGCTAGAGTAAGGGTGGACACATCTGTATGTATAGTATCTTTTGTGTGTAAATCAAATAAAAAAATACACACTTATTAAAGAGAGACAGGCACATTTGTATATATGGTTCTTTTGTGTGTATTTATACAGTACAACTAAAATATGTACTATTTACAGAATTTAATGTTTGAGTGCCTGTATCTTTAAGAGCTTTAGTGCAGAATAGCAATATGCATTATTTAGAGAGCTGAATGTATGTGTGAATGTATATGTGAATATCCCTTGAGTATGTATGTAAAATAACAATATGCATTATTTACAGATTTTAAATCGTTTTAGCGAAAGTTCCCATTTTTATCTTTTCCTCTCTTTTCTTGTCCCATATTCCTATCTTTATTAGAGACAAGAAAAGACTTAGGAGGTTCTTACAGGGTTCTTGTGGGAACGTGTGATTGCAGTGGCTGCGTTCTATTACAGGACCAGTCACTTTAGAGATGAATTTGAATATGTTCTGCAGCTGAGGGAATTTCTATTTTTTAATTAGGTTCTCCTTTCTATTCAGATGGAGAGTTGTACATGGCAGCTAGAAAATAGAAATATGGCTGAACAATTGCAATTTTTATTATGGATGCATCCTTGAATCATTCTTCTCCAAAGGTTACCTCTCTTAATTTCTGTTTTGAATGTGGAAAAGGTCCTATAGCCAGCACACTGAATATCTATACAGTAAACCCTATAATCCTGGATAAAGAAAAGCACAGAGTGCACAGTAAAAAAAAACATTGTATATAACTAGAGATTTGCTCCCTGTATTCCTTACGATCTGAATTGAAGCCACTAGACAGTAGCATGGAAATATAATTATCTTGGCTCTGTTTGTTTTAATGAACATGTACGCCTGAATATATTAATGGATAATTCACTTTATTTTATTGCCTAGTTGTTCTCCTCTTTAAATCTGAATGTGAGATATCCAATAACAGAGCTATGAAAATTCCACAGAATGTGCAATCGTGCACATGTAAGTCATTTATACAACTGTAGCAGGTGCTTCGCATGGAAGCATTGCAGTACCACATTGACGTACTTTGAAAGGAGTGATATAACAGAATTGAGGATTATAACAGAGACCCTGATGATTATATTGGGAAAATCTTCTAATATACCAATTCTCCTTCTCTACAGTAGTCGTGGGAATAGGGTGCTACATTTATGTAAGAATGCTGTCTGGACATCTATAGGTACCTTTCATAGTACAATAGGAAATGTTATTACACAGCATTCTTGCACAAACCACCACAAGAATGAAGCAGAGATAGAAACAGAATGTAAATGAGAAAATTGCACCTCTTCCCAAGTCCAACAGAATGAGCATAATCTTTTTATGTTGTCAGAACTATTTAATATCAAAGATTTCTCCTCTTTATCATAAGACAGCACCATCTGGCATAGAATTACATGGTACCCACAGAATAAGTAGCAGTGGAAGTAGAAGCAATCAATATGGAATTCCATAAAAATCACTCTTGATGTATTCCTTTTCTTAATAAAGTGATGGGTCGTTTGCTGAAAACTTGGTCATTTGCATAGCCAATGCCAAAAGGTCCAGAAATTATTTACTCTCCAACCAAGGCTGGAGCTGCAGTTCTTGAGTCTCATGACTGCTTTTACATGCACAAAACACTGCACAAAAGTATTTCAATACTTAAAAAGTTTTTAATAGTTAAATAGCTAAAATTTTACATAGCCCCTTATTATTCTACTATTTGTATCCCCTTTGTATTCATCCTAAACAGTGGTTATTTTGGGAGCAATGGAGACACATAGAAGCTGTTTCCCTTCAAACCCTCATTAATCCCTTCCCGCCAGAGGAATCTTTCGATTTTCGGTTTTGACTCCCAGCTTTCCAAACCCCATAACTTTTTTCTCAATGGGGTGGAACTGGAGAAAAATTGCATTTGTGATTTTCTTATGGGCTGTGTTTTTAAGGCGTTCTTTCTTCTGAAGCCAAAACGACATTTCACCTGTATTCTATTTTCGATATGATTCAGGGGATACCAATTTTATATAATTTTATTTACATTTAAACCTCTTAAAAAAACTTTGCAAAAAAATTATTTTTTTCTAAAAGTCACAATATTCTGACACCCGTAACTTTTTTATATTTCTGTGTACGGGGATGCGTAGGGTGTCTTTTATTGAGGGGGCCAGGTTTAGTTTTTAGTTATACAATTTCAGGGAATGTCTACTGCTTTGATCACTTTTTATTAAAATTTTTATCAGAGACGAAACATTGAAAAAACATTTCAGCTCTTTAGATTTTTTTTTCCTGCTACACTGATCGTGGGCACTAGCGCCGGGTAGAATACAGCAGAGACCCAGCGGCTATGATGGCTGCTCGGCTCCTGTGCTCCTCCTCATCTCCTTGCAGTGACTGTAAAACACTGTTTTTTTTTAAGCGTTTCTGCCGCAGCCAAACCATGGCATTTTTGCCACGTGGGGTCCTGACTTTAATCACAGTACTAAAAATTGCATATATATAAGAGGCCACCCCCTTTACTTATTATTGTATACATATGTAGCAAAGCTTGACACTTAACGTGATAACTACCCTGTAGCATAGAATGTTAACGTGACTTTCTTAATGGCCTTTTAATGCTTTTTGCTGCAGTTTCTGATAATATATTACATTTCACTGCTCCATTGTCAATTTAAACTTTGCAGCAGCTGAAAATTATATATTTATTATGTACAGTATAATAAAAAGAATGTATTGTACATTGTTAATCAGCCTGTATTGCCCATAGTGTACATTTCTATCATTTTTGCCATTGAGAAATGGAAGATCTATGCAACATATCAGTTGGAGCAGAACAGATGTGGTTTCATTGATAATGAGATTTCTTGTTAGTCTGTGAGTCATTAAAATATCTTCGCATTAGGATAATTGAATACAATAAAATTATATGCCATCATTCTTTATAATCTGGAAAGCTGGAATTCAGTTGACTGAAACAGCCTAATGATTTATGTTCTTCTACTGTACGTACGTCTCATTTATTAGTTAAAAAATATATTTTCTCTAAGAGATCTCATAGGAATCATTCACAGGTAAGTATTTTCATTCTAAGTCTATAACCTCTCCATGGATTATATAGGAGAACACATAAATATCATATATCAATGTAATATAAGATAAACATCTGGTAGGGTATGAGTGGTAGCTGTTATATACTATGTCATGAAAATTATTAACTAGGGCATAGCTTGTCCCTGCCACAAGGGGGCCCTCTCTCACATTTTGAATAAAACATTGCAAGTCAAAAGACATGTTTAATAATTTATGATAATCTGTTTTTTGCTTGCTCTATTTTATGTATGCTGTGCTTTGCACATATAAATATATGTTTGTACTGTGGCATGGCCTTTTGACCTCAGATGTAATAAATATGTGTGTGAAGATGTGAAAATATTTCTTTTAATATATTACTTAGAGGAGACATTTAGTTAGTAGGAGAAGCGCAGTCATGAGGAAACAGCACTCATAGTCTGTCAATACCTGATAATCTGCCCATTGTTCCTTTTAATGAATATGAATCATAATTGCTTGTAAGGGAAATAGTTCAATGAATAGAAGAAACTTCAAGCAGTAAATAAACAGTGCCACAACTATATACAGGTTGTGTGAGATATTGCAGTTCAGTCTTAACCACTTCATTGAAGCTGAGGTACAAAGCTAGACACAACCGTCCTAGAGACATGTATACTGTGTTTTTTGGGGAAAAAAACATACATGTTTACAAAATTCTGCCCACATGGTTTAAAAGGAGTCTGTCACCTCAACCCAGCATATCAATGCATCCCCTGCAGATAGATAGGTTAAGGTCACCGGAATCAAACTCTTTTCCCCTTATGAATCGGTACCTCAGTTGCCGAGATATTGACATTTTTGTCAATAGGCAAACAAGTTCTTTGAAGCAATGAAGACAATTCTGCTTACCTTTTTGGAACAACAGCAATGCCTTCAAAAAGTCATGTATCTTTGTAACGGAGACACCAATTCACAAAAGGCCAAGAGCACAAGAAGATTCAGGCGACCTTAACCTATACTGTACAGTCATGGCCAAAAGTTTTGAGAATGATACAAATATTAATTTTTACAAAGTCTACTGCTTCAGTTTTTCTAATGGCAATTTGCATATACTCCAGAATGTTATAAAGAGTGATCAGCTTAACAGCAATTACTTGCAAAGTCAATATTTGCCTAGAAAATGAACTTTATCCCCCAAAACACATTTCAACATCATTGCAGCCCTGCCTTAAAAGGACCACCTAACATCATTTCAGTGATTGCTCTATTAACACAGGTGTGGGTGTTGATGAGGACAGGGCTGGAGATCAATCTGTCACGATTAAGTAAGAATGACACCACTGGACACTTTAAAAGGAGGCTGGTGCTTGCCATCATTGTTTCTCTTCTGTCAACCATGGTTATCTCTAAAGAAACACGTGCAGTCATCATTGCACTGCACAAAAATGGCCTAACTGGGAAGAGTATTGCAGCTAGAAAGATTGTACCTCAGTCAACAATCTATTGCATCATCAAGAACTTCAAGGAGAGAGGTTCCATTGGTGCCAAAAAGGCTCCAGGGCGCCCAAGAAAGACCAGCAAGCGGCAGGACCGTCTCTTAAAAGTGTTTCAGCTGTGGGATTGGGCTACCAGCAGTGCAGAGCTTGCTGAGGAATGGCAGCAGGCAGGTGTGAGTGCATCTGCACGCACTGTGAGGCGGAGACTCTTGGAGCAAGGCCTGGTCTCAAGGAGGGCAGCAAAGAAGCCACTTCTCTCCAGAAAAAACATCAGGGACAGACTGATATTCTGCAAAAGGTACAGGGAGTGGACTGCTGAGGACTGGGGTAAAGTCATTTTCTCTGATGAATCCCCTTTTCGATTGTTTGGAACATCTGGAAAACAGCTTATTCGGAGAAGAAGAGGTGAGCGCTACCACCAGTCTTGTCTCATGCCAACTGTAAAGTATCCTGAAACCATTCATGTGTGGGGTTGCTTCTCAGCCAAGGGAATCGGCTCTCTCACAGTCTTGCCTAAAAACACAGCCATGAATAAAGAATGGTACCAGAATGTCCTCCAAGAGCAACTTCTCCCAACCGTCCAAGAGCAGTTTGGCGCTCAACAATGCCTTTTCCAGCATGATGGAGCACCTTGCCATAAAGCAAAGGTGATAACTAAATGGCTCAGGGAACAAAACATAGAGATTTTGGGTCCATGGCCTGGAAACTCCCCAGATCTTAATCCCACTGAGAACTTGTGGTCAATCATCAAGAGACGGGTGGACAAACAAAAACCAACAAATTCAGACAAAATTAAAGCATTGATTCTGCAAGAATGGACTGCTATCAGTCAGGATTTGGTCCAGAAGTTGATTGAGAGCATGCCAGGGAGAATTGCAGAGGTCCTGAAGAAGAAGGGTCAACACTGCAAATATTGACTTGCTGCATTAACTCATTCTGTCAATATAAGCTTCTGTTACTCATAATATGAATGCAATTATATTTCTGTATGTGATAAAAACATCTGACAAACACACATAAAAACCAGAGGGCAGCAGATCATGTGAAAATATAATATTTGTGTCATTCTCAAACCTTTTGGCCATGACTGTATATCTGTTGCGCTGGGTTAATTTGCTGGAATTTGGTGAAAGATCCTCTTTAGGCTAAGGCCACACGTTGCGGAAATTAAGAGTCTTTTGTTGCAGATTTGGCTTCTGTTTTTGAGCTAAAGATAGGAGGGTCTTGAAAAGAAATGGAAAATATAAAGGAAGCTCTTAGACATTTCCTTTTTGTTAAATCCATTCCTGACTTTGTCTCAAAAAACCCAAAAAAAATTTAAAAAAAACGCTGCGCTTCCACAGCGTGGGTCTTTAGCCTTAATGTCAGTCCTGTGCACGCCAGCAAAGCTAGGGTGGGTTCACACTTGCGCCGGAGTCCGTCCGCTGCGAATCCGACTGAAAATCTCGGGAAAACTGTACAGGGACTGGATAGTGAAAGGTTAGCAACGCATTGCTTAAAAACCCCGTCCTCCGCGAATCTGACTGAAAATCTCAGGAAACTGTATAGGGACTGGATAGCGAAAGGTTAGTGATGCATTGCTTTAAAAACCCATTCAAATGAATGGCGCAAGTATGAACCCACCCTTACTATAAGTCAGTTTGGTGACAACAGAAGGGTTGAATTGCTAACTGAATGCTAAGCTAGGTTTATTGTATTTTGTTGGTTCAGATGTTTCCATTATTAGTGTACGATACTTGATATGTTTTGCTTAAGACCAGCTGTATTCTATGAGGCTCTGATAGTTTGTACTGGTATGTGTACTTGTATCTGTTTCAAGGAATTCATTTAAATTAACAGAAATAATATAATCCCAAACAGGACACAGCAGATGAAAATGCCATTCAGTGTCATTGGAAAGCTGGATGAGAACTGTTAGGACTGTAGAAATGGATATTAATGGCTTTTCTTTTTTCCCTTTTCTTTTAAATTTTACCTTCGGCAGATTATGGTATATTTTTCAAACCTACCTGGAAGAAAAAACCTTTTATGTAGAATGAATACAAAGAATTTTCTATTGCATTGTTTGCTTCATAGTTCAAGCAGACCCTACAGAAAGTATCTCTTGGAGATTGGCTATGTTATAGAAAGGATGACAATGCAATTTTCATGACCAGGAGCCTGAAATTTTCCACAATAACAATTCAGAAAATGCTGCTCTGTATAATAGATTGGAATGTGCTTATCCTTATATAGTGCATTACAGTCTAAGTTCTACTATCTAATACATTAGAATATGTTCAACCTTGGATTGCTTGACTGTCCATATGGTTTGCATTTTACAGTAGTAGTTTCTGTGCCTTCATATGTGCTCTCTTTATAGCACACTCTGACATAATAATCATTGCGAGTTTTCTAATAAAACTCTTAATATTAAATTACAAAAACATTATTAGTGTTAGAAAAAAAATCTCCAATTTCACCCCATAATTCCAGCAGTTAACAGTGACATATAGCTATCTTTGAGATGCTGAATTATTCACCGATTTTCTGAGCCCAACAGCAATGTTTCTCTTCCTGGCATCTTTATCAAGTGGAAGCTGCTTTCATTGCTGTGTAGATGAATGTGAGAGGTTTCAAGGAGACAGAGACGGATTAGCAGTAGTCTGTCTAAAAATACTGCTACTCATAGCAAGGTGATAACCAGCATGACTGCTTACTGTGTGTACAACAGCCACCGTGGGTCTCTTGTCGACTCCACACTCAGATCCACCCATTACCTCTCACTTCTACTTTTAATTACACACATGGCCAAAACAATCCACAGAGCCTCCATGGTCTTAATGATTTTGAGGTCTCACCCTCCTATTTTCTAGTTGTAGCCCTTGAAGTCATCCTTTATATGGGAAGTCTATATAGTATTTTGCTCATCGCTGTGACCCTTATCTTTTGGCATCCACTGATAACACTCAGTTTAGTCTCATCATCCAATAACAGGTGAAGAATTGGTCACACATTGTGTGCTACTCACTTTGAGGTATAAGTGAATCACTGGCACAGTTGCCATAGACTTCATTGCAGAGAACAGTGTGCATGCACTCTCATCTCTCTTGCTGCTGCAACAGGGGACATGTGGGTGGCATCAGAGCCTTCTCTAACATTTGTCTGGACTAGCGCCTGGCATTGCAAACCATTATCTCACCTTACTATGCAGCTATAATATGCTCCCAAGAGCACCAGCTCACAGTATAATGCTCTACAGCAGCCCCACACAGTATAATGTTCCACAGAGCCCTCCCACAGTATAATGGTCCACAGTGGCTCCCCATAGTATAATATGTTCCCCAGAGTCCCCCCCCCACACAGTATAATATACTATAGAAGTCTCAAGTCACTTCAGTCAAACCCCATAAAATTTGTTTAAAAGAATACTTGTAAGGTTCTTTTCGGTGCTATTATTGTACTTTGGGGTCTTTGACCCCAGAGTATAATAAATGGAAGCCCAGGGAAGGTGAGGAAAAATAACAAAAACTTATACTCACCTTTCCTCACCTCTCTTGGGCATACTTACAGTGTTCAACTGTCTCTGGCATCCTCTTCAGGCCTGCGCCTGATGTTCTGGGGTAACGGCTAAGGCCCAGTCTCATGGGGCCTGCTGATGTCATGGTGCCCATGTGCCCCATGTGACTGCTGAGGCCCAATCACAGGCCTCAGTAGTGACCCCAGGGTGTGTGATTTCAACCGGAGGTCAGAAGAGGCCAGAAGAGGACACTGGTGACTACTGGACACCCAGGAAAGGTGAGTATAAGTGTGTGTTATTTTTACTCGCCTCTCCTGGGCAAACTTCTATTGGACAGGAGCTCAGCGGCATGTATATACATCACATGACTCCGGGCCCCTTCCATTAGCAATGTGTACAATGCTCATAATTAGTGTCCTTTACAGTGTCAGATACATAGCTACTGTAATATTTGAGCAGCAGCCAGCTGATGCAGGTACAATGTGGTCATGTTATCATGGTTTGGTAGCAGTTGAATAGAAAGTAGAAAGTATGGAAAGTAATCAGCTCAAGTATTATGTACAGATTGAAGATGATGGTAAAATCAATCTGCCAGGTTGGGAATTGAAGTGAAGAATAAAGTTTTGAAGAATATTCTAGTCTAGTACTAATAGTACCTGCAGTACCTATAGTTAAAGCTGCTACGGCATCATATTTTGGTTCCCTATGGAGATAGTTAACTGTTGTGTTATTCTAAATGGCACAACATGGGCTTTGGTGCAAGAGTTCAGCTTGGCCCCCAGTTTCTTATTGCACCCCAAGCCATAACGTTCCACCAATGCTCACCAGCCTCACCCTGTCCAACAGTAAAACAAATTTTTATGAGGAAAAAGGTGTTACATTCAAATGAGCCTGACCTATCTACTTGTGTTGCTGGTTTGATATGCTTCAACCTGGTGACAGACTCCCTTTATTGGCTGCATGGTTTAGCCCTAAACAATGTGAGCTTTCCCATGATAAAGGCGTTGCCATGTGACAGATGATAACTCAAATGCATCCCCTATAAATTCTGCCATATATGTAACTGAGGTAAATACAGCATGTAACCCTTGACCAAAGGAGCTTTCACTGGAGGTAGGCAGCATGTGACCACTGGTACATTATATTATACCAAATATGAGTATATGTGCTACAGCAGTGTGACTGCCACCGTAAGAGGAAGTTGCAGGATCTAAGGATTAGAGAGCCATTACGGCCTGCAGCAGCCAAGTTCAGGGAATGAGCACCTGGAGCAGCATTAT
Organism: Leptodactylus fallax; assembly: GCA_947044405.1. NCBI lineage: Eukaryota > Metazoa > Chordata > Amphibia > Anura > Leptodactylidae > Leptodactylus > Leptodactylus fallax. The sequence goes on along the minus strand of CAMRHE010000051.1, from coordinate 6,949,138 downwards.
TAAACATGTTTTGGGACTCCTCTATGTTCTCCAATCTCCATTGATTAGAAAAAGACAGATATTTAATGGCTGAATCAATTCTTACCTATATACAATCATTGTAATTCTGGGCACTCCTTGTTTAGCAAAGTGAAAAATAATAATTTATTGTGTAGCATACAAAGTTCATACACGATATCAAATAGCATAAGTATCACATGAAATGTTGAGATATATAGGTCTTGGTAGAGTCCCAGACATTTCGGTAGTTATAACCTCCTTTGGTGGGAAGATCAGGTACAAAATACAGAAATACAAGTAAGAAGCATGTATGCACAATATATGCACATGCCAGTAGCTGGAGCAAGGAGCGTGGGTCCCATCTTCTCTTCTCTGTCTTCTGAAGTTTGTGCTTATGTATGCTGTCCATTATTACTCAGGCCACCTGGCACCGCTGGAATTTGCTTTGATTCCAGTGGCGCCATGTGCCCTCATGCTCAAGTACCACTTTAGATACCTGCATACACCACTGCAGGTCAGACCCATGCTCCTTGCTCCAGCTACTGGCACGTGCATACATTGTGCATATACGCTTCTTACTTAAACATCTTGGACTCTTCCAAGACCTATATTCTATATCTCAACACTTTATGTGATAGATATACTATTTGATATCGTGTATAAACTTTGTATGCTGCTTGGACATGGGTACTACTATCATAAGTTGTAAAACCACAAGTTGTAAAAATCCACAGAACGGAGTTTGGAACAACCCAACTCTGCCAAGTAAGTACGTGACGAGTTGCCTCTTATAAGAGCTGCCCTTCCTGTCACAAGCGCCTAATCACAACTGCAGGCTGCATAAATGTGTGTGTAGGTTTCTGTGAGGGCTGACCTGTCACTGCAGCCACATGATGTTGCTAAAACTGCTTTGGCATACAGTGTGTTATAAGAGAGGGCCTCTCTGTGGGTTCCCCTTGTTTAAGGGGGACAGCTATGACTGTTGAGATCTTTATAGCTACACTACTGCTCAGCAGTGATTGATGGGCTTTCATGTACAGTAGACACATATTTGCTTTATTTGTTAATATCTCCTATTACTTTTAAAACATCACCAATAAAACTACTTTTCATAAATGAATAGTACAGGTCAATATAGTAAAATTTGTAATATAGTTTATATAAGAAATACATCAAGATAAGTTACTTTTACATATTAGTCTATGAAGCGGAGCAGAGGAGGCTGCTGGAAAATGCACACTAACAGCATCAGCTGCTACACTCTGTTACTTTGTGACTAAGGGAACCTTACTATGACTCTGCTATATCTTCAAGTTAAGACTCTATCGCTGTACGGAATGAAGCAATAAATCAATTAACAGCGCCTGCTCCCCCTCCCCTTTCCATAGAATTCTGTGCGCCAGATGGACTGAGTGAAGATAAGGAGGATGGATGCAGCTATATTGAAAAGTTTCTAATATTTACATGTACTATTCATTTATGAAAAGGAATTTTATAATTTGATTGAAAAAAAAAATCAATGTAACATGTTCTGTGATACAGGATAGCCTAATGGGGATGGAAACAGATAAAGCCATATTTATAAACTGTAGTTTTAAAAAGTCACAAAAAATGCAATTTGTATTAGTTATTTTTTATTTTAGCATTTGTTAGATATATAGCACACAGATCACACTACATGAGCTTGTGTACTGTATGATCAGAACAAATGTTTGGATTACTCACTTGAGAAGATTTTCATTTAGACAATGCTACTAGTTTGGTTTTAATTGGGCTTAACACTTGGGAATGTCACTGGGGAATATGTGGGCTTGTCTAATTACTTGCTAACTATTTCATGTGCTACGAAACTCATATGGTCAGAAATGCTAATGCCTGTTGTATTCTTCAGTGTTCATTTCTAATCTCAAGGATTTAATGACAATAATTATAAGGAGCTGTATATGGTCACAGATCTGTGCATATGAACTGTCAAGCTCATAAAAACAGATTTTAAAGGTTTTATCTCAAGAAAAATGACTAATATTCAAACCTCTTTATCTACAGGAGTTGTTTTCAAGACAACTAAGAAATAAGCCCTTAAAATAACATTTACATCATACTTGTAATGCTCTTTGTGATGGCCAGCTGGAAATGTAAACCATCTAAGTCGCTAACAGATTTGACCTAGGGTTAAACCAGTAAGGATAATCTAAGGAGTTGTGGGTTTTCCATACTTAATATCTGCAACATGATATGGACTGCAGGTTGAAATTTGCTACCCCTCAAGTAGTCTCCATTATCAATGGCTGACACATAAACAAACAGGTGTTCTCAATAAGTGGTATCAAGTCAGATAGCAGAAGTTCAGTTATATATACAGTAGGACAGACATCATACAGAGTATGTCAAGAACATAAACCTGGCTAATACCAAATGGAGCAGGAATAAAGAAACATCTCTAGACTCAGAAACCAAGAAGGACATTATTGTGCAGGCACATAGTTATGGTCAAAAGCTCCTTAAGAACCATGTGGAACTTGGGCTGGAGTCAGGAGCAATAAACAGACTTTGCCCTTTAAGACTAAGGCCCCATGTAGCCGGCCACAGCAAAAAAAAACATTGTGGGAAAAACCACAGCGGAAACGCATTGCGGTTATTCCCACAGCACTTTTCACAGAAAGCCCACAGAGTTTTCCTCTATGGATTTTCTGCTTCAACTATACCCATAGGGAAGCTGCCAGCATTTCTGTAGGTGTAATTGACATGCTGTGATTTCCAAAAATGTGTCGTTTTTTTTTTTATGGAATGTGTGGATAAGATTCAAAATGCCGCGGTTTTTGCCACGCTGTTTACATCACATGGGGCCCTGGCCTAAAAGAGCAGAATATAGTACTGTGCATGTGCATGATAGTCTCAGAGTGAAGGCCAGGAAGAGAACATAGAGCAACACGAGAAGTGAGTGGACTTAATGTGATACATCATAATGCAGTAAGGTCAATTTGGTCAAATTAACAGAGATCAATCTTTTTGACAATAATTTGGGGTATTTGGAAGAAATATGTTGGGGCTAGGTTCCAAGATTATATGTCTACACTATATACACTCAGCTGATATCTCTAAATACAAAGCAACTGCTATTCCATTAGAATATTAAACTGACTGCTAATATGTGAGCATGGTATGGATGAGTGTATTGTTTAGTTTTCATTTAGTTTCATAACTTACGCAACACAACATTATTACCATACGGGCAGCGGTAACTACCGGGGTAGCAGTGGTAGAGGCTGCCACAGGGCCCGGGACATTTTTTTTTTTTTTTTTAATAGGACATTACCTGGAGTAATCCCAGCAGGTAACAGGACCTATTTACTTACCAACAGTCACCTCCAACCTGCGGAGTTGGAGGTGACTGTGAGCAGAAGCGGGGATCGATAAGTGAGGCCGCAGGCCGCAAACCCCACAAACACTGCTATCATTATACTCGGGGGTCTTGTTAGGGCCAGGGGAGGTGAGGGAACATAAAAAACAATGTTACTTACCTCTCCTACGCTCCGCAGGCTTTGGGCCTGTTTGGTGACGTCACATGGGCTGGGTCTTCGTCATTATGCGTCTTGACCCCGGCCCGGCTCATGCAAGATCTGGTCCAACATTGAAGATGGCTGAAGCAGCAGGGAGTATGCCAGAGCCAGGAAGAGGTAGGTAACAGTGTTTTTTTTGCATGTATGCTCCCCTGGGTCTCCGATCATTATACTCTGGGGTCTGAAAAGACCCCAGAGTATAATAATTGTTAATGGGTGGTCCACAATGGGGCATAATACTGTGTGCAAGGGGCCACTAGGGGGCATAATACTCTGTGCAGGGGCCACTATGGGACATAATACTGTGTGCAGGGGCCACTATGGGGCATAATGCTGTGTGCAGGGAGGGGCCCCATGTCAAATGTTCGCCTTGGGGCCCAGCCATTCCTAGTTACGCCACTGCATAGGGGCTATGGAGAGTTGAATTGGTTGGAATGCTGGGGTTCATAGTTAATTTACATTCTTCGAACATCAAAGAATAAGGGTGCCTTTGTGGTGAATAAAGAATACTGTGAGCTACTCTGAAACATGCATTGGAAGCCGGATAACCCCTTTAGGCTAAGGGCTCATGTTGTGGAAATGCAGCGTTTTCTATTGCAGATTTTGCTGCAATTTTCTTCAGCCAATCAGGAGTGGCTATAAAAGGAATGGTACATGAAAAGGAAGATCTTACATGTTTCCCTTCTGTTAAATCCACTCCTGAATTTGACTCATATAACTACAGCAAAATCTGCAACAAAATGTTCCATTTCTGCAACAGCCTTAATGTCAGTTCTGTACACTCTAGCAAAGTTACTATAAGTCAATCTGGTGACAACTGAAGGATAGAATTGCAATGTTTATTGCAGTACGTTGTAGGACTCCACTTCCCTTACATACTAGAGGACCTCCACCTCACAAACAATTATGGCATATTCTGTGGAATACCTCTTTAAACAAAGTATCATATTTCTGTCTATATTGTGAATCTATACATGTTTCACAACAGGCATAATTACATTACTATTGTCTTTTGTTATCAAACATTTCTAGTACAAATATTATATTCGCATTTCATCCTGGAATTAACAGGTATCTGAAATGTAAACAGAAGTGACACTGAGAAAATGAGAAAGACATTCCACTAATTCACATCATTCTTATTCTGTTACTGAAATGTGATCAGCACATTCAACATGAAAGAAGGTGTTAAGTAAACGACATAAATACTATGTAAATAGGAAATTATTCTTTGGCTGAATATGGCGTAGTAAACAATGCTCTTCTGGTTTAATTGATTGATACGCACTGGCTATACATCACAGTAAGAGATGCATTTTATCTTATACATTACCTATATTTATACTGTGTCATTATTGCTTTTTAATTCCTTTGAAAAATGAAAGAACTAAGAGAGCTGGGAACATTCAGTTCAGTAGTGTACTATACAACACTGTACTGTATGTGCTATTACCTGTCAGAATCTGTTTTCATAAACCCTCATTTTTTTTGCACTTTTTACATAGAACCAGAAAGGAGCCGTATATGGGTTAGGAAACCTTGCTCATTGAAGCATATTTATTCATAAACTGTAGACATATACTGTACATATGTATTGGAACTATAGACCATTAAGCCTTCTGTGAAAATGCCGCGGCAAAAAATGCAGTCCCTGCAAAGTGGATGGGATTCTGGCTAATCCACACATTGCACAAAAATATCTGCAGCGGAAATGCTGCGATTTCAAAAACCGTTGTGTTTTGTAAATCTCAGCATGTCAATTAAACCTACGGAAACGCTGGTGTGTTCCATCTAGGTATAATTCAAACAGAAAATTCTGTGGACTTTCTGTGAAACACACTGCAGAAAAAACATGATGCGTTTCCGCCGCAGTCTTTTTAGAGTTTTTTCGTCTGTGGCTCGCTACGTGGAACCTTAGCCTAAAGGAAACATTTCATGCTCTGATCTGCAGAAAGAGATTAAAGGGAGCCACCAGGGTGAAGAATATTAAACCAGCAACACAACTACATAGGCCAGGCGTGCATTTTTTTCCATGAAAATTCATGCCACTGCTGACAAGATATTCATTTATTACACAATATGTAAATGAGCAATCTGGAGCAATGAGGGCAATTCCATTGCTCTAAACTGCTATGTCCCACACTACTCTAGTAGGCCAGCGTGAATGGGAATACAGAGAGAGGCTGAAAATTCAGCATAGCTCCCTGCCCCTGTAACTCAAAGAAGGGAGGAGAGAAGGACGACATAATAAAGCAGTGGTGATTTGGTGGTTTGGTATTAGGCGTAGTGGTTTGGAGCAATGGCTCCACCCTTGATGCTCCTGACTGCTTATTTGCATATTGGGAAAAAATAAATATCTCAGCACTGGAGGCATGAATTGTCATGGGGAAAAATGCATTATGTTCAGGCACGCCTGACCTATGTACCTGTGTTGCTGGTTTAATATTCTTCACTCTAGTGACTCCCTTTAACCTATTTCTGCAGATCAGAGAAATGTTTGATATTTAGGCTAACAAATTTCATCCACACATTGCAGAAAAATATGCGCAGCAGAAATGCTGCAATTTCCAAAACAGTCATGTTTTTGGAAATCGCAGCATGTCAATTATACCTACGGAAACGTCGGCGGTTTCCCTATAGGTATAATTGAAGTAGAAAGTCCGCAGAGGAAAACTCTGTGGACTTTCTGTGAAAAGTGCTGCAGAAAAATCCTTTGGATATGCCATAAATGTCTTTTGTGGGAAAACTCCTTTAATGGGCTCGTATAAACTGTAGTTTTGTGGAAAAACTATACATTCAGTATAACTTAATTTATACTTCTTACTTTCTTTCTATGCTTAGGAGTCCAGTGGGTGGCCCCATTATGTGATTGACATTCCTGTGTGACTGTGCATACAGAAATGATCATCCACATGAATGAATTATAATCATAGAAAGTACAGGAATTTAAATGAATTTTTAGGAACTCTTCTTAGTGGCAATGTCTTTAACTCAGCAACATAAAAGGGTTTTATGACCCTAGGACAAAATTAGAAAAGGGTAGGGAAGGGGATAAATAAAAAAAATAAAATAATGCATACTCATCTGTCCTACACTCTGCTATCTCAGTCGCAGTTTTCCATTCCCCTCCTTCGATCTTCTGTTCTGAAGCTCCAGCAAAAGCATACCTGACCACCAGCAGGTGCCTGTTAAGGTCAGTAATTGGAGGGGTTGGGTATGGCATAGCATCACTAAAGCGCCAGAACAGAAGATCGGCTCCAAAGACTGAGAAGGAGTGTAGAGTGGAGTATGCTTTATTTTTTATTTTAACTCATTCCTTACCTTTTCATTATTTTCACTCAGCACATTTAGTGTATATTTGGTGTATTGTGGTGCATCTTTGGCTCATCTTGGCACATCTAGCTTGGGCTAAATTTTTTGACTCACTAAACATGTGGATGTGGATTCTAAAAAAAATGGGGCATGACTTAAATGTGCCATAATGCATCACAATCAACATTCTGGCTCAAAGTAATACAGCAAAAAGGTGATATAAACTAGACCAGACAGTATAAAGATACACCAGATTTTATATCCAGGGTCAGCCACTGTGATAAACCTGGTGCATTTTTCTTTTAAGTCAATAGAACCAGGGATTCCAAGCCAGTCTCAGTCTGGTACTTGCCAGGTCTGAAGCTACGTAGCGTCTACGATCTGACGAGGGCAGGCAGATTAGAATGGCTGTTGAAATAAATCTGGTGCATTTTTAGACTGCCTAAGTCTACACTGTCTAACTATTAGTAATCTGGGCCACAGTGTCCTGCTGCACTTTGCTGTAAGAAATTTTCAGTAAGTGTGGAATTGTCCTACAGTACCACCAAAAGGGAATTTGAGCATTGTATGCTGCTTATTGAAATAAATGTACTGCCTGTGTAATGCACTAAGATTATGTCCTAGTCAGAGAAGAAGGCACTGCTTGTTGCCACTCTCCACACAACAAATTGAGGAAGGTCCTAAATTAAAGACTCTCCTCTGCTAAATTTCTAGCAAGCAATATCCCATGTGTTAGCGAGGTAACAGCTCTGTGCTTAGGTTTTCTTGAAATGTACATGCATGAATGAATGAATGAAGCAAGTAAAGATCAACAAAAGATGTTATGTTAATGTTAAAATAGGTATACTTGAAGAGTGGGTCAAGTACTGTGGTGACTATGTCGCTACAGTGAACAGTAACTTCAAGAACATTTCAATTTCTCTCCATTTTTATCTCAACACTTTATACAGTCTATGAAAGCAGACAATACCTGATACAGAATATAGTAAGAAAAAAAAAATGTCTGATGGATATTACTGGTATATGTCACATTTAGGAGCGTTTTGCCTTTTTCATGTAGAACCAAGAACTATTTTTTTACAAAATATTATTATTTCCTTCTTTAAATGCTATGTCCACCTTTACCACCATTTTTTAATATGGTCATGCAAGTCTTCATGACAAAAATTCCAACAGTTTTGTGTCTATAATTGCTATGCAGATCAATATGTCACTATGGTAATGGACAACAAACAAGCCCTATGTAGTCTGATCATAATGTCATAGTCCACTCCATTGCAACCTACTTCTTACATATATTAATTGTAAAAAAAAAGATTTCTTGAGAAGGTGGATATAACCTTTAAATATAATACATTTACGGTGGTAGGTGTTATCTTTTTAGCATTAAGAGCAGAGATATAACAGAATGAGAACATCTGAAAAAAAAAATATCCATTAGAACTGAAAGGATTTATTTCAGCCATATTATTTTTTTCAGTTGGTTAATGTTTCCTGTGTTATCTTTAGTGACAGTGAGCTTCTCTGGCTGGAAAATGACACATTGTGAGAGATCACTACGTGACGCTTTAATCTTCAGATTACAGACTTACTCCCGAGATATTTGCAGGGTTGATTCAGTTACAGCTGGGCACATTTGCTCATGCAGCTAAATATGATCTTGCTACAGCAGTAATTTCAAACTGTCATGGAGGTTAAAATAAAATTGTGGCCAATCATTTACTACAGCGGCCATCATTTCATTAACCCCTTTGATTCTTCAATATAACTAACCAAACAATACAAACAATAACACACTGAGCAGTTCTTAAATTGAATATTTCAGAGCAATGTTAATACTGGCAATTCAAGAGCAGATATTTGCTAGAAAATGAGTTAAAGGGGCTATGCAGGAAATTCAGTTTTTGGACAGTGTACTCATTGTCAGATACAAATATGCATACCAGCCCTCTGTCGAGCCAATTCAAAGATCTGCATAGTGCTGGGGGGAAAGTAGTCTCTGTGCTCTGCCTCTGCTGACCGACCCTTCTCTACTCCTGCTGCTTGTACATAAGGTAGAGGTGGGTCAGTCATGTGAAGCAAAAGCATAGCAAGCAGAAACTTCTGAACCCCTCCCCCCACCCGCAGTATACGTATACTATATGTATATTGTAATTGTCTACATAAACCCTTTAATTGATCCCCTACCACACAATCTTTGGAGCATATAATATTGTTGCTTTTGTAATGTTTAATAATTTAAACTTTTAGGTAAACTACAGTACAGTACATCTAACTTTGTACATGAATGAGTATGATTGGAACAATCTGTTCCTATGGGGTCCCAGGAATTGCGCTCCTCGAAATGAGATCACAGGATAATATTGATTGGAAGTAATTCAAGCTTTATTTGGATTGGATAACGCGTTTCGGGGTTTTTAAGCGTTCAAAAAAACACACCCCTTCATCAGATCTCTGCAGCTTTAAATGTGTAGCCGGAATAACTTTGTACATGACATATCATAAATATAATATTTAAAACAGAAATTAATATTAGTGTCATGTGATAAATTAGTATTACAGTCAGCATATAAAGTAGGCAATAAGTGTCTGTAAGGTGAGCATCTGAACACTGGTCCTGTGTCACCTGTTTCAGTGGAGAAGAGGTCAAGCACGCGTGCTGTTAATCCATGCAACTCTACAGAACTATCTCAACTGACTGGAGTGGCAACATGAATGCCTAACCACTGCTCCAGTCAAATAAGGGAACACTGGACTCTCATTCTCATGATCGGTCAAAGCCCACGGATCAGACGCTAATCCCTTATCCTGTGTATGACACATAAATTTGTAGGACATTAAAGTAAAAACCCTTTAAAGAGAAAAAGTCACCATATAAATTTACATCATACTGGCTTGTATGTTATTAAGACTTGGAAACAACATTTACAGACAGCTTATGTTTTAGATTTATGATGTCCCAGGATGCATTAGTTCCAAATATAAATCTTTCTCACCTCAAGTGGAGACTAGTGCTAGTTATAGCTGTTAATCTGCCACCTGATAGCTTAGGCCCGGTTAACATCTGCGCATGGGTTTCCGTTTGGGAAGTCCGCTTGGGGAACCACCGAACGGAAACCTAACCGCATAAAAAAGCGGTTACCTTAGGAAACTGGTGGTCCCCATAGACTATAATGGGGTCCGTGTGGTTTCCGCTTGGTTTCCGCAGAAATATGCGGAGAGAAAAGTCCTGCAAGCAGCACTTTTCTCTCCGCATATTTCGTGCGGAAACCACACGGACCTCATTATAGTCTATGGGGTCCGCCAGTTTCCTAAGGTAACCACTTTTTTATGCGGTTAGGTTTCCGTTCGGGGGGGTCCCCAAGCGGACTCCCCAAACGGAAACCCGAACGCAGATGTGAACCGGGTCTTAGTATGAAAAAAACTATCCTGAAAAATATGTATCGCTGTAATAAAAGCAGATAAACCACTAAACAATAATTTAGAGCCCCATCATTATCTTCCTTGTTTACTGTAGTTTAGGGAATTTGGCATTCAGCATTGCATATAACAACACCTCATGAATACAGCAGCCAGAACGATATTTAACCCTAGTTTTATACTAGCCCCTTTGTTTTACCTGTTTTGTTTTTTCAATTACATTTAAAAGCTCTTAACAATGCTTTAGTTCTCATCTATATCCACCAACCCACACATGTTCTTTGCTCAACCAAAGACTTACAGGTCTCTACTACAGTATCTTGCAACTTCTCATTCTTGTCTGTAGGATTTCTCCTGTGCTGCATCTAATCTGTTGAGCTTGTCCATAGCATTCCCGGTGTTAACAGTTAATTAAAAACTCATTTCTTTGACCACTCCTGCACTATACTGCGAATGTATGGTACAAACTGTGCAATTTTGACATGGACATGAAGCCAACTCACAAGCTAAGCTGATGCCATTGCCAGTGACATCCTTCTGCAACACCTGTGATCGGAAGTGACTCTGATGGAGTGTTTAACGACTTAGATGCCATGGTCAACAGTTCCCAAAGCATTTAAGAGGTTCTCATTACTTACTTTACCAACACTCCACACTACATTTTAGTGCCGCTAATCTTTCCTTGACCAGGGCCTCAAGTCTGCTATCATCAACTCTTTATTATGTACTTCCAAACCATTAATTCTGTAGAGTATTATGTCTGCAGTGGTAAGATTGCATAATTGAATCCCCTTTGAGGACTAAAAAATAAAATTATGAATCAGTTAATGCTGTAAAAAGTGAAGCCAAAAAAAACAAACACCCAATATAATTATAGTAGGTTTTACCATAATTGTAATGACCTGTAGAATATGAACAGTACATTAATATTAAGTTAAAAATAAAGTGCCAGAATGGTCCCCCACCCAAAAAGAATGAATAACATTTAATCAATAAATTTTTAGTCAATAAATGATGTCACTTCAAAACGATGCCATCAATTCCTTAAACAGCTACCTCAATATAAAAATGAAAAAGCTATCACTTTCTAAAAGTGACACTAAAAATATGGCAAACATTGTGCTGTACGAAAGCCCAAAATTAAACGTATCCTTAAGTGGTTAAAGGGGTTATCCAGCTTCCAAAAATTATCTGCAAATACATCCACAGCAGTGCTAAATACTCACTGTTCCCTTGTGCATTCTTTGCTTGGGTTTATTTTACAAGCTCCTCCTTGTATCACTGTTATTTACATGTATTGAATCTGTGGACAAACTACATTTTCCGTGTTTCATCTGCCTGCTCTCACTCTCTGTGTTTTCTGATCACAGGGTGAAGGGGACAGTGAGCTTGCAAATGAAACATCACAGCATCATGTGACCTGAGATGTGGGAATGATTTATTACCTGTGATTTCATTGCAGGGGAGAGTGAAGTAAGGGGTACACAAATACATATATACAAATATGTAGTTTGTCTACAGATTCACTTCATCTAAATAACCATGAAACAAGGAGCAGCAAGTAAAATAAAGCCAAGCAAAGGCTGCACAAGGGAACAATGAGTATTTAGCACTGCTGTGGATGTATTTGCATATAATTTTTGGAAGCTGGATAACCCCTTTATAGAAATTATGTGTCATAATTTTTTATTTTGACTACAGTCATAGTCTGCCCTATACAAAGCTTTACCTGGTCATGCCTGCACTCTGCTTTGTAATGTCCTCAACTAGCTGAGTAATTGGTTTATGCAGATTTATTTAAATTCCTATTGCTAACAAAATTAGCATCATGTTCATATGGGTGACAAACAATGGTTATATATTCTGTAACCACCTCCACTGAATAATAAAATGCTTCATATCTAAAAAAACATCTTTGACTAGTATGCTACCTTATTATTTATTAATCTGTGACCATTTAATCAAAAATCTAAAATATTGAATGTTACATGTTCCTATTTGTTATATGGCAATTTAGTTGCAATATGTGCATGGATTTAAATATGAAATTAGATTTTCCAGAATTCAGGAAACCATCCAATTTAGAAAAAACACAAAGTCTTTCATTTTCTACTTCAACAATTCACTATTTACTGACCAACATTGCTACTAAACATTTGCTATATATCTTCTGACTCAGATACAGCTGTGAAGCAACCTCATCTCTTCCCCTGACATCAGCAGAATAGAAACTATGCAACTTCTCTAAGTAGCAGCCATCAGATAAGTAATTTAAATAGCCTGATAATAAGTATAAAAAATTGTAGAAACCAGCCACTCAAAAATGCATACATTAGCACATAAGAGGGATAACGGTGCAATTAATTTTTATTACAGTCATTTCCAAAAAATGAATACACTTACCATTTTATTATGTCTAGCATGGCAGAATTAAATATGTAATGGTTCGTAAGAGAATACAGTGACACATGCATCTTCAATGATCTGCCAAGCATCAATTCCAGCTAACTTGATATTGTCTACTTACTAAAATTCTGGTTTAATTTGGTATCTGAATTATCTATAAAACAGATTTTTGTCCCAGGGTTAATATTATCTGTACCGAACCATCATTAGGAGTCTCTATGGTTATAATAATTGATAGTGAATAATAATAGTGGTACGAATACTCTGGTCAGTAACGTAGCTCATTATTCTAGCTATTAAAAATAAATGGAATACATTAAAATATAGCTTAAACCATGTTAATGAATCAATGGCCATTTACTTTTATATTTCTATCTTAAAAAAACAGATTGACCAAGTCCATAATGACTATGCTGTAGTGAAAGGGAACACCATCACAAACCCCCCCCCCCCCAAAAAAAAAAACTACATGGGCCTCACACCATATATATAATATTCCCTTAAGTGTAGAGATGGTGGGCATGTACGTTGGGAAAAGGAACAGGGCAGCCGTCTATGAGGCCCAACATCTCTACAGGTTCTATAGCAGACACAGGATTATATTCTAAAGTGCAGTACTGTGACAGTAGTAGTATAAAGCTGACCATTGTTAAATTATCTCACATCTGGTTAAGGATTCCTGTTTCTTATGAAACCAATTCAATACAATATGGCATTGTGATAGCAAAACCCTTGAAAGGCTGCAACACACAAAATAACCACTAGGTGACCACTTGGTGCAAAACTGCAAAATAATACTGTCTTGAAAATCCAATTATTTTATGACACACATATCTGGAAATGTCCAGCCTAGAGGTAAAGGAAAGGGAGGACAAAAAGATCTTGAAAAAATATTCCTGCAAATGAGAAAATAGCAGAAGTAAGTGCATCTAAGCATGACTGGTATAAACATAAGACATTCTTATGGCAAGACAAATAAGATGATCCAAAAGTACAAACAAGACTATAAAAAAAATACAAAAACACACAAAGAAGAAAAAAATACATAAAAGTGTAAACAAAAAAGCAACATAGCAAACTAAGTGGACATTTGTTGCTGTCATCATTTCATGTTTCTATGGCACTGTACAGATGTGTAAACCTTAAATTTAGCTCTAATTATGAAAAAGACTCCAATATCTCTTGAAACTAATTTAATAAAATATTGCGACATGATGATAAAACCCTTGAATAATTGCAATTCAGCTGGGAACCATATACAGGGGTTCCAAAATGGCCATACATACTGAAGTTAGCCCTAACCGAAGGTGATATGCCTTTATATCCCCATAAATGTAAAAAAAAAATATTTTCTATAATTTTACAACCTACAGTAAATGATGCATGATTCCCATGTATCATTTACTAAACATCTTTTATATGAAATCTGGTGATAAATGGCATTAGGGATATTATAGGGATATAAGAAAAATTCATAATGTATGGAAGATTTTCTATGTATAAGACAGGATAAAAATAACAAAAAGACCCTGAATAAGGAAATTCTCAATGATACAGATAAAATACATAGAAAGTTGCAATCCCTAAACTGAAGTGGATGTGCTGATGTATTGTCAGGAAAGAGCGTCTTCTGCTCCATACATATGTATGTTTTTCACCGTGGCTTCATTTGAAGTATATTATCCCCCAGAAAACATCTGGCTTGGCTCATTAAAATATTCATGATCTGGGCAATAAACAAGTCTCTAGCTGATCCAATGTAAAGAGGGCTACTTAATAATTTGGACACTTTGTAGTAATTATAACTGCATGCAAAATTTGCTCGTTCAGAGTAGCTAGTTAAATGTAGCGTTCCTAATGATAACAGAGGACCTTTGCTGTCTTGCTACAGCTCAGTTGGTCGGCATATGTAACTGACTGCCAACTAAAAAGCGCAAAACCTTACTTCTTTTATCTGGATTTAACTAAGTAGTCACTAATATTGAATATCTATTTTGATTCAAGATGGAATTTGTCTTATCATTTAGAATTTGCATTCTACAAGACTACCATATATTCTATATAATTGTAAAATATAATAATAGTAATATTGATATCAGCATCACTTTGATTTTAAACATGTACCTTTTGTTAACCATCTTTCAGTTATATTCATATTACATATACATACCTCTATGTCTAATCTGAGATCTTCAAATTGGTGCAGCATTTACTAGTGAACTGTCAAGTTCTGAAGCTTGTTGTAATGATTTTAGATCAGTATTAATTGATATAATGGAGAGGAAAGTAATCTGCTTCACTGATTTAGGTTTGGGTCCACTGATGGATCATGTCATCTGTAGGAGGCAGAAAGAGGTGTGGGAAACATCTCCCGCAGGTGACAATGACCATTCAGTAACAGTACATACAATGTAAGACTTGACATTAAGAAGAGTGGATTAATGATTCTAGTAATAATAATTGTTATACACCAACAATAAGAAGAACATTGATATAGTATTATAATCCCTGCTATGAGAAGAAGAAGACCTGAGAAGACAAAGACTAGAAGACTCAATTTTAGTAGGGCAGATTTTAGGGGCCTAAAGGTAAGGGTTAGTAGAATTCCATGGCGAAAATTACTTAAGCACAAAAATGCACATGAGGGGTGGGAAATTTTCCGTAGGGAAATCATTAATGCACAGGAACTAACAATACCTAGAAGCAAGAAAAATGGGAATCACCTAAAAACTCCAGGATGGATGACCAAAAAATTACATAACCTACTAAAAAAGAAAAAGGAAACTTACAACAAGTGGAAGATGGGAGCTATATCTAAGGGAGAGTATACAGCAGTTTGCAGACTCTGCAAGATAAGCATTAAAAAAGCCAAGGCTGAATACGAATTGAAGCTTGCAAAAGAAGTTAAGAGTAATGTAAAAGGTTTTTGGGGATATGTTAAGAGCAAAAGAAAAGTGAAGGAAACCATTGGAGTCCTAAAGAACGAAAAGGGTGAAAAAGTTAACATGGTGGATCAGCAAGTGGAGTTACTAAATTCATATTTTGTATCCGTCTTCTCCCAAGAAATGGATGGAAATATCAACATTAATGGTGATAGTGATGAGGGGAATGAGGACTCCAAGCTGATTATAAGTGAAGGTTTGGTAAGAGAACATTTAGCTAAGATTAAGGAAACCAAGTCCCCAGGACCGGATGATTTACACCCTAGAGTTTTAAAAGAATTAGCAGAGGAAATAACAGAACCCCTTGCAATAATCTTTAATAAGTCATGGGAGACAGGAGTGGTCCCTCTAGATTGGAAAAGGGCAAATGTGGTCCCCATCTACAAAAAGGGGAATAGGGACGACCCAGGAAATTATAGGCCGGTAAGTCTGACCTCGATAGTAGGAAAAATCTTTGAACAAATCGTTAAAGAACATTTAATTAGGTACCTGGATGGGAAGGCTTTAATTAATCAAAGCCAGCACGGCTTTATGCCTAATAAATCTTGCCAGACTAATCTTATTTCCTTCTATAATAAAGTCACTGAATGGTTGGACCAGGGGAATGCAGTGGACATAGTATATCTTGACTTTAGTAAGGCCTTTGATAAAGTATCACATAACATTCTTATTGAAAAAATGATCAAGTATGGCTTTGATAAAATATCAGTGAGGTGGGTTCACAATTGGCTTAATGATCGGGCACAACGAGTAATTCTAAATGGCTATACATCAAACTGGAAGAAAGTAAAAAGCGGGGTGCCGCAGGGCTCTGTCCTGGGCCCAGTACTTTTTAATATTTTTATAAATGATCTGGATGATGGGGCTAATGGGGAACTAATAAAATTTGCAGATGATACAAAGATAGGAGGAATGGCCAACACTAGAGAGGAGAGAGAGTGCATCCAAAAGGACTTAGACACACTGGAACAATGGGCTGAGGTGAACAAAATGGTATTCAACAGGGACAAATGCAAAGTTCTACATCTGGGTAACAGAAATGCAAGAAGCATATATAGTATGGGAGGAATAGTACTAAGTGAGAGTACAGGGGAAAAGGATCTGGGCATAATAATAGATCGCAAACTCAACATGAGTCAACAGTGCGGTGCGGTGGCTAAAAAGGCTAACCAAATTCTAGGATGTATCAAGACGAGCATTGTAGCTAGATCAAGAGAGGTAATTATTCCGCTGTACTCTGCCCTGGTCAGACCCCACCTGGAATACTGTGTACAGTTCTGGGCGCCCCAGTTTAAGAAAGACATCGATTCATTGGAGCAGGTCCAGAGAAGAGCAACCAAAATGGTGGAAGGTCTACAAACCATGTCCTACGAGGAGAGGCTAAAAGAATTGGGACTGCTTAGTTTGCAGAAGAGAAGGCTAAGGGGAGACTTAATAGCGGTATTTAAATATCTGAAAGGTTGTCACAGTGCAGAGGGATCTACCCTATTCTCATTAGCAGAAGGAAGCACGAGAAGTAATGGGATGAAACTAAGGGGAAGGAGATTCAGATTAGACATTAGGAAAAACTTTCTAACAGTAAGGGTAGTGAGAGAGTGGAATAGGCTGCCACGGGAGGTGGTGAGTTCTTCATCAATTGAAATCTTCAAGCGGAAACTGGATAGGTATATAGCTGGGATGTTTTAGGAATTCCTGCTTTTGCAGGGGGTTGGACTCGATGGCCCTTGAGGTCCCTTCCAACTCAAACAAACAAACAAACAAACAAACAAAAGTCCAGAAGCATCCCACTAAGCTTCTGGATCACAGTGCAAAATCTGTAATAGGGCCACCAACTACATATGTAGCTAGGTTTAACTTGACATGACTCTTATATTGATAACCTCTCCTTGATGGTCTATCTGCCTATGTGGCAAAACCATAGGACTCTTCTAAACACCAGGGCCTACTGCCTCCACTACAGCTAGAGACCTGCAAAAGCCATAACAAATGACAATAGCATTATTAGATAAAAGATTTATGACTCAATTACATTTCAGAACAGCTTTATGAGAAATATTCGCATGTAGCACTCTGTAAGTTTTTCTTTGTTTTTCTGTGTGTCCCCCTTGTATGTTTCCAACAAAAAAAACAGTATAATGAGCCACACATTTAAAGGGGTTTCAGACTTTCAGACCAAGATTGAGAGACTAATGTTATTGTTTTTCTAATAAAAAGTTATACAATTTTCAAATATTCTTTCTATATCAATTCCTCACAGTTTTCTAGTTCTTTGTTTGCTCTCTTTCATTCTGCTTACTCCCAGTGGATAAAAATCCGTCCATGGTCATGTGGTATACAGTCCATGGTCATGTGATATACAGTCCACGGTCATGTGATATACAGTCCACGGTCATGTGACATACAGTCTATGGTGCACAGACTCATTAGCAGGTGCACAGCTCGTTACCAGGCAGGTGTCTGATTACTGCACTGTGACTGTAACGATCTGTGCACCTGTTTGTCCATCACATGACCATGGACCATATATTACATGACCATGGACTGATTTTTATCCACTGGAAGTAAGCTGAATTAATGAAAGCAAGCAAAGATCTAAAAATGTGTGAAGAATTAATGCAAAAAGTATGCTGGAAAATTGTACAACTTTTTATTATACAAACAATAACATTGCTCTCTCAATATTGATTTGAAAGTGACAAATCCCTAAAACATAAAGGTCCCCTTTTTCCAAGGCCTTTGTTTAGAGTCATGGTAGCATATTGCCCCAAGAATTCAGTCTGTTTTGGCTGTCTAGTAGTTAGCTCTCTGCACAAAATATAGAAAAGTAACAGGTAACTGAGCAAAGCATTGAGGCTCTTACAGCTGAGTCAACATCAAACAAGCAGGTACAGTAAGAAAGGATGAGGCTAAAACATGGTTACAAAAATATGTGGGGTCAGAAACAGAGCCAGAATACAGTACAAGACAGAACAAAAAATTTGGAGTAGAGGGTCATGAGCAAATAGTGCAGTCAGTGTTAAGCAGTAAAATTCCGAAAGAGCAGCTACAGTACCTGTCAGGACCCAAAATAAATCCTAGGAGATTTTCTCATCTCTACCCAATGTCAATGTGCACTGCCCATGTTCTGCTATCCTGGCATGTACTGTAACATTCATATTGCAATGTGTGCTGTAATAATCTAGAGACTGTATGATATCATACAAATAAGCATTTTTTTAACCATTGAAGTGACTAAAGATATAGCATGTTCCACTGGGCCCCATTACCTGTAGTAATGGCACCTGTTTGACATTGTTATCAGTATAAAAGACACCTGTCCACAACCTCAAACAGTCACACTCCAAACTCCACTATGGTGAAGACCAAAGAGCTGTGGAAGGACACCAGAAACAAAATTGTAGACCTGCACCAGGCTGGGAAGACTGAATCTGCAATAGGCAAGCAGCTTGGTGTGAAGAAATCAACTGTGGGAGCAATAATTAGAAAATGGAAGACTTACAAGACCACTGATAATCTCCCTCAATCAGGGTCTCCACGCAAGATCTCACCCCGTGGGGTCAAAATGATCACAAGAATGGTGAGCAAAAATCCCAGAACCACACAGGTGGACCTAGTGAATGACCTGCAGAAAGCTGGGACTAATGTAACAAAGGCTACCGTCAGTAACACACGACGCTGCCAGGGACTCAGATCCTGCAGTGCCAGACTTGTCCCCCTGCTTAAGCTAGTACAAATCCGGGCCTTTCTGAAGTTTGCTAGAGAGCATTTGGATGTTCCAGAAGAGTATTGGGAGAATGTCATATGGTCAGATGAAACCAAAGTAGAACTGTTTGGCAGAAACACAACTCGTCATGTTTGGAGGAGAGTGAATGCTGAGTTGCATCCAAAGAACACCATACCTACTGTGAAGCGTGGGGGTGGCAACATCATGCTTTGGGGCTGTTTCTCTGCAAATTGACCAGGATGACTGATCTGTGTACATGAAAGAATGAATGGGGCCATGTATTGTGAGATTTTGAGTGCAAACCTCCTTCCATCAGCAAGGACATTGAAGATGAAATGTGGCTGGGTCTTTCAGCATGCACACCGCCAGGGCAACGAAGGAGTGGCTTTGTAAGAAGCATTTCAAGGTCCTGGAGTGGCCTAGCCAGTCTCCAGATCTCAACCCCATAGAAAGCCTTTGGAGGGAGTTGAAAGTCCGTGTTGCCCAGCGACAGCCCCAAAACATCACTGCTCTAGAGGAGATCTGCATGGAGGAATGGGCCAACATACCAGCAACAGTGTGTGCCAACCTTGTGAAGACTTACAGAAAACGTTTGACCTCTGTCATTGCCAACAAAGGATATATAACAAAATATTGAGATGAACTTTTGTTATTGACCAAATACTTATTTTCCACCATAAATTGCAAATAAATTCTTTAACAATCAAACAATGTGATTTTCTAGATATGTTTTCTCATTTTGTCTCTCATAGTTGAGGTCTACCTATGATGACAATTACAGGCCGGCCTCATCTTTTTAAGTGGGAGAACTTGCACAATTGGTGGCTGACTAAATACTTTTTTGCCCCACTTGTATATATATATATATATATATATATATATATATATACACACACAGCAAAAGAGCTGTAAACAAATTTACATATTGCACACATATAAATATTAAATATACATGTTTTTATACAAAAAAGACACATACATTGTGGGTGCATTGCTGAGTTCAGAGTTGTAGAATAAGTAAGTTGCTGAATGGTAGGACCGATAACTGTGCGTCCCTGTACACATCCTCCTCCACATGTCGTCTGGACAGCCAGTTAGATCCATGTGTGAGGAGGAAGGGGGGATATTTTTAAAGCTGCGCACAGGCAGTTTTATGAAGCTGGAACTAGCTAAGTGCAGGGACTGATTGCAAGCAGTGATTGTCATATGCTGCAGCTAATGCTCGTGTCCCATCCTCCCGATATACTATATCCACAGTAGGAGTAGTATCCCATTGTAGGGGGCCCCAATAGTGTTGGGGCCCTGGGCAATTGCCCAGTTTGCCCCCCCCCCCTCCTCTGGGCCCTGGCAGTAGTGAATGATTAGTGAATTAATGAATGAATGACTAGTGAATAATTACTATATGCAGCAAACCACAGACACTATTGAGTAGATAATAACTGTAAGAGGAAGAAGAAAAAGAACTTCTACTTCAGATCACTTTTAGAAGATAGTCCAGCTTTCTTAGCTGTCAGGCTAGGCAGTAGGCACACTGACAGTGTGCCCCAAAGCACCTTTTGCCAAAAAAAGGGTATTTTTTTGAAGCATTTACAGTATGTGTATGGTTAAACTCAGATTTTGTATCCACTGCTCACCATCCGTTTTTCCATAGATATACATGTCACTTTCACTTTGACATAACTTTGGCTGTGTTTGACATAACTTAGAGAGCTAGAAATTGGATAGATAAGTTCTTACGAGCGCCTTACAGTGTTATACAGCATGTTTTAAGCCAATTTAAGTTGTGGCTCAGGTACCCAAGCCACACAAACCCAAGACTAAACACATCTTGAGATATGCTAACTATAC
Source organism: Leptodactylus fallax (assembly GCA_947044405.1). Taxonomy (NCBI): domain Eukaryota; kingdom Metazoa; phylum Chordata; class Amphibia; order Anura; family Leptodactylidae; genus Leptodactylus; species Leptodactylus fallax. The sequence goes on along the minus strand of CAMRHE010000051.1, from coordinate 6,927,926 downwards.
CATGTGTGTCTATGTGTGTCCACCTAGTGGGGGAAGGTATATTGCAGTTTTTTAAAAGTATTTTGATAACGTGTTATTGTGTTGAAATGGTTTCAAGAGAAATTGATGTTATTAACCAAAATGTAGATCTGTTAGGTCTTGTCACATTAGTTTGTAATAGGCCAAGTTATTATTATTAACCAATAAATATTACAGGCTTTAAAGGGGGCATTTACCATACTATGATCTATAGATAAATATACCACTCTCTATTCTCCCTGAGAAGAACCAAAAAGCGCTGATTAGTAAGAAAGGGGTTTAGCAGTCAGCTGAGAGTCTTTAGATTTTGTATGCATCTGTTGCAATGGAGCAATGAATATGGTAGAAAATTGCATCCTAGCCATCAATGCATTAAAGACATCTTAGAACATATGTCTAAACTTTCTTGATTGAAATAAGCCATAGAAGGTTTTATAAACCACGCTAGCAAATATTATATTTTACCAGGTTGTAATTACATACTTTCCAGTCCTTTATTAGCCAATTAACTTCTGTCACCTCTGTTTTAAGCTGTTTTTCTCTCATTTCCATGGGTATACAAAGACAAGGCAAGGTGACATAATCACACACTAGGTGAGGATTACCCGGCATGACCTCCAATGCTACATTTTATACACCAGTCCTGATTACCACCTACTTAACCTCTTAACACACCACCTTCAACAACATTAAACCAGGCTGCATTCAATACTGTTTGTGTTAATCTCTATGATTTGCCACAAAATGACTGTTTACTAAGCTTTCTAAGAAAAAGTAAAGCGTCTCTACAATTCTAAGAGAACATGAAATACAAAATGAATGTGCGCTCAAACATATATTCAGCTTGTTATAAACTGGGTGGATGGACATGACTACAAAAAAATCATAAACCTCAGTGAAGCAAAATAAAGTATATAAGGTTAAGCAGTGTCAAAAGAGCATTGACCTCCTGTAATGCGATGTGAAAACACTGCACACATTCTCCAGTATAAAACAGTCTATCAGTGTTTGTTGAGTACATGCCCTCAAAGGACTGTCAAATGTGCTTCTAGTCTTTCTCTCTTTATCATGTTATTCAGTAGTGACAGCTTAGTACTGACCTAACATATATTAACTGGCATGATGCATTAAATTGTTGTAAGAGGAGAATTCCGTGCTTACTTAGTGCCATGCAATTCCCTTAGGATATGTTCCATTAAAATTTGAAATGTCATCTTTTTTGCTTTCATTTTGCAACCTTTATTATAACAGATTGGTCGCCTTTCTGCTCCAAAGTGCTGTGCAGGCTGCTCCTTGTTAAGAGTAACTGAACTTGCTGTGAATTAGTTTTTTGGCTATAGACAGTGTCAAAAATCGCCAATTGCTCATTATTTTATTAAAATGAATTAAAAAAATAACGTAACTATCCGATGGTCATTAATTAAAAAGGCATTTATTGTCGCCCTTTAGCTTCCTGCCACAAATTCATCTTTGCTTACTGATTCTACATTTCTACATTATTTTTAAGGTGTTTTTTTTACCTAAAATATAAATGTGGGTCATGCCAGTAAATCAGAAGAAAAGGAGCAGTAGGCAAATGTTTGGTAACTGTGCTTACAGAAATGTCACCATTTTTCTTTTTAGTTAAAGAGGACACTTTTGCAGTAGTAACTGAAAATGAAATTATATCTGTTGCTATGTTTTTTTTAATTACCTAGACAGAAACTAATAATAAAATGTAATTTTGTCCTGTTTGTCAACCTAAAGAAAATACAAATTTACCAGGAAACTAAATTACTCTAGGTTCACACCTGCACCTGGGTTTCTGTTCTTCGGGTCCGCTTGGGGACTCAAAGAACATAAACCTAATCCTAAAAGCAGTTACCCACAGAGACACGTGGCCCCCATAGACTATAATGGGGTCCACCAGGTTTCCACCCCAAATCCGCCCGAAAAATGCAGAGAGAAAAGTTCTGCTTGCAGGACTTTTCTCTCCACATTTTTTAAGTGCGTTTGGGGACGGATACCCTGAATGTAGAGCAGGCGCAGGTGTCAACTTAGCCTCACTGGTGGCAACCTATATAAATTCACTTCCTGTTATTTTTTTTCAAAAATGGCTAATATAACTATAGAAAAAAATGGCAATATCTCAAACAGCTAAAGTAATGTGTTAACCAAACTTTGACTACAGCCACATATCTTCTAATTTACTTATATATGATTGTTTTTATATTTTGGATAGAAAATTCTTTCATATTTTAAATATATATGCCTACAATTCTATGCACTGCAGCACTTCCCTGTCTCAGAGGGACATTGTGAGCATGAATGTGATGTGATGTGAAAATTTTTTTGTATGATATAAACTAATATTTATTGACATATGGCCATGTCATGTTGATTTTTAATGAATTTTGTTTTTATCTTTGACAGAAAAATGTGATGAGCCCTTGGTCGCTGGTCTTCAACCACAATCCTTCAAAAGTTCATCTGTCATGTCTGGAATTTATGCCCCAGTATATGCTAAGCTCAATAGAAGAGAAGGTAAGACACTTTTTAGCGAACTACATAAATCAATAATACAGTTTGTGTACATGAGAAGTAAAACTATCTCTGGACCTCATATGATTCATATGTTGTAATTTTTAGCAGGCTCTATCTGTAGTTTGCATTTCTCTCCGAGCTGGTAGGTGGAGATTAGCTGCCTCTCACTGCCAAGACCAGATAGGACATATATAGAGATATGTACTGATGTGAGTAAAGTGCTTTGTTTGTGATAGAAAGTTCCTATATAGTTCCAGCATCAGACTGTCTGCATTTCTCCTCATCTCCTGTAGTTCCTGCTCATTCCCCCTATCTACATGCACTTCTATAGACATTTGTAATCTTAGTCGTGTCTGTTTCAAGATGGAAATAGCTGGCATTTTCAGAGTGGAAGTCATTTTTGCAAAAAGAGGAGGGCTAGAGAGACAGCCTAATGTAGAAGAAAGAGGCATGTTCCTTTGATAAGTTATATTACAAAGTTTGCCTATGCTTTTCATTTATGCAAAGCTTGTTGAAAGGTTAGTGACCAAGTACTGATTGCAATTACTGTAGATATCATTGCCATGCTAATGAAATGCTAATGATATTTTAGCTTTGATGCTTGTGTGGTTAAGGTAGGTCCTAAAAAATCAATCTAAAAATACTCAGCTACAGTGAAAGAGAATGTGCAGTGAAACATATTTTTTCTTCCTTATGCTTCAGGCAGTTCTGATCTTTGATACAGTCTGTTCAGTCTGATATTAGCAGTCAATATTGGGGAAAGCTTACTGCACCTACACTTATACAGCTCTAATTGTCAAAAGGAGCTGCATAAATCTGTATTCAGTGAACTCTCCATTTGTTCCTATCCCTATAAAGATATGTCACCAAATTTTGGATTCATTTTAATAAATAAATACAACAGAATGACAGTAACATTATTAATTTTTACCTCTTTAGGACACCACAAATAATAAAGTGCAGTCTACTGGAAATATTGATTATCTGGAGCACTCTGTGTGTGGCAGTGATGGTGCTATTAATACATTCTGATGGTGCAGTGATATTTACATGTACTATAGTATTATTATGTCTTTCAAGTTCATGTGCATCCATTTACTTTTTTGCTGTATTCTTTATGTAAATACACTGAATTAGGTTTTTATATTTTGTAAATAGGTTATAACATATTAATAATATTTAATGAGAGCTGTTAGACAGATATTAGTACAGAGTTATTAACTTTTAACTAGAGATGGGAAAACCTCTCAAGATTTGTTTTGTGTTCATGGCGGTTCTGGTCCCTGATTCGTTTTGGGTTGAAAAATTTGGAATATTTGGGTCGAACTGGATCACCCATCTCTACTTTAAACATTAAAATTTTAACAAGTCCATTTCTGTCTTTACCAGAGAAAAAATTAACCTAGGCATGTGATGTCTGTTTTATTATTTTCTTAATCCCATATTCCTTATTTCCTCCATTACAATAAGATGAGTGGTACAAGTTTTGGGATTTGATGAACATTGTTTTCAAATTAACTTAGAAATGTTTTAGCATGAAGTTTTTTCACAAAGGAAACATTTTACACATGGAAGTAATAAAACACATTTGCATGTATCATGAATCCAGCAAAACATGTGCAGGGAGTTTGTAAGGCTCCAGGTGTAGGTCCTACAGTTCCTTACCAAATGGCCCCTTCTTGAGGCACCATATTTTCTCTAGAAAAAATGCACACCAGTAAAGCACGCAACATTTTTTTCAGGAATTACTTATTTCCCTATAAAAAGTGCAAACATGGGAAATACAGTATGGGCCCATAAATTAATGATCAGCGTTTTGCAGTTCTGTACAATATGGAGCAGTAGCATAGTTGTATGGGTGAGGAGTTACAATACACTTCCAACTAAAATCTAAACGTAAAGGTTTGGCTAGAAATAACTTCAACATACAGTATCACTTCTTCACAATTCACAATAACAGAGGTATAGAAAGTAGATCTGAGCTGCTATAAGTTGTAGAAATGATTAAACATTATATTCTTGACTTTGTAAAGCCACTATTTATTTCTACCCATCATCTTCATCTACACAGGTCAGCCATAAAATTAAATCCACTGATAGGTGAAGTAAACAACATTGACTTATTAATCTTATGACAACAGAGCCCCCTAAAGGAGAAGGGCAGTCACTAATAATCTTAACAAGCATCTCATTGGTGGTATATTTGAGTTATGACTAACATAGACTGCTTAGAGTCCTTAGACACTTTTCAGAGATTTTCAGACCCTTCTCAGACACACGCAACAGTTAAAATCTCTGACAAAATGGTCCAATCAAAGTTCAAAGTGCCATAAGACTACCAATGGTCCAGAGTTTGGGTTCTCTATAGAGAAATACAGTAGCTGTTTTTCAACACTGATGTTATAGTCTACACTTCTCTATGCTATACAAGCGAATGCGAGTTAAGAGGAGCCAAGCAAACAGCATTCAACACCTCTATTTCTTGGGCTATTATAAGTATCACTTTGGGATTAAACAGTGTATTAAAAAATTTAAAAAAAAACATTAAACTACATACTTTGGAAGTCATATTTAATATATAATTAAAGTTTTGAATTTTTTTTTATAAAGAATAAAGAATAAGAGCCTAAATGACATGGATACATGAAAGCAAATGGGTAAATTGGCACCCAAGCATTAGTGTCTAAACACTGTCTCTATCATGTAACAATACAATAAATGACCCTAGCCAGTTAACTGTTAAGAACCGCTGTTACAGATATGGCATTGGGTCCCTTTTGTTATGTTTCTGCTAGATTTTAGGGAGTGACAATGAGAATGAATACTGTACTGTATGTTACCAGTATATATAAAAAAAAAAAAACCTTTTATCTTTGGGTATAGTTAAGCAGAGTTAGAATCATCGTATGTGGTCATTTTATGAAATAGTAGAAAATCAGCAGACTCTTCCATATTGGCCATTTCATGTGGAGATATCATGGTTGAGGTTACAAATTAACTTAAAATCACTGTACTGGTCAAAATCTGATAATTTCTGAACCATGATGAATTGATTTGCTGATCTCTTCTTATGTTTGGGGCCAATTGAAAGAGAATTACTGACCTTTTTTTTTCTTGACTCCTTCCTTTCTTCCACTGCTCAAAGGTTTTATATCTAAACAGTACATTACAATGTTGTGCAGAAAATCTGAGATATTTAAAACATATCTAGAGCGCATATGACTGCTTATTTTTGGAAAGTAATAAATGTTAGATCATCAGCACCACAAGTATAATCTACAGTATTTCAATCATATTTGCTACTGCAAACACATACATATTATGGGGATAGGGTTAAAATCAATAATTAATTTTGTAGAAAACCTGAAAGCTGACAGCCTGTTAGTAATGCATATTTTCTACATGCTGTGTTGTTTTGATCGAATAAAGGAAATCATCTGGAAATTAAAAGATCTGCACTTTAAAACTGAGAAAGAACTTTTTTTTCTCACAGCATTAACTTTTGCTAGGTAAATGCAAACTGCAACTCAAGTAATACATCCTAAGTGGCATCATCGAAAAATCTGATATACAAATCTAAAGTAAATACTTTTTAAAGGGATATCTTATGAAAGCAACCCCTGCCCATGTGTTCTATGAGCCACACGGGCATACTCAGGAACCCCCCTTCTCTATAAATGAGCACAGATCCAATCTGTAAAGCTTGATCCTACTCTGGCAGGCCTGGTCTGTCTGTGTAGACTCCCATTCGGGTCCAACTAGACACAGCTTCCCTTGGCAGAACAACGTTACTATGGGTGTATGACAATCCAGACCAATGGCACTCATGCAATTGCTTTGCCAGCATCCATTAGAAATTGTTTTTTTTTTCATGTGACAGCCCCATTCATGAGTTAAATTTAAGCACTGGGTATTTTAGCTAAAAAACTAGGGTTCCAAGGCAATGGTCTTACTGGTGAACTTAGTAATACTATCTGTGATGGGAAAACATTGAGATTGTGCGATTAAACCATGATTTTACCTTCTAGATTCTAGGTGTCTGGATAGACAACACCTGCTAAAACAAGTATATAAAAACCCATGTGACATCTTTAGTTATCATGTAAATTATTAAAATTACTATACTAGTAGTATAGTATGTGGCTTTTGAAGGGATACAAAATCTGCTCAATAGAAAAAATAAGCAATGTATTGAAAGCTTTGGCTTTTGATGGTAGCAGTGGGATGGTTTATGAGAACAATGTGTACTGTATGACATTCATGAGTAAAGGTGGCAATTTCATCAACAGTTCCAACTCACTGCTCATGCTTGGCTTAGCTTGCATGTGTTCTCATCAGGGAGAGGGGACTAAGGGCCTGCCAGACTCCTCTTGTGGAGGTTTAACTCTCCTAAGAACTAAAATATCCAGCCAGTTAAAATCAAATTACCTGATCCTTCTCTGAAAATCAGGAAATTCCCACACATTAGAAACACATTTATCCACGGCCACCTTTAGTCTATTCTTTTTTTTCTGAAGCAGGACATTTTAGAGATACAGGAAGGGCCAATTACTTGAAACGGATGGATTTAATGGAAAGAGTTGAAGGAACAATAGGAAATGGGAGACAAGTCGTAACATGAATAAATACTATAACAGATACAGAATTATCATTATATTTTTGATGAGCTTGGACATCCAGAAACAAGAAACATCATGGTTGTCAGGAGGTGAAATCATCTTGATAGCAATTCATGATAATAAACACTATTCACGTGCGAGACATATTTTCATGTGCTACAAATATGTCCTTGAGCATAATTAGCATATTTGTGTTTTGTGACTTCATTGTTGTGGATCAAAGCTTAGACTTTGCCATTATAAAATATTCGACATGAGTTTTAACAAATTGGGTGTATTCGATTTTCCAAATACAAAGGGAAAGCAAAAAAAGTTATTTAGTTTAGTCATGTCACTTTGTTGCTTGTAGATAAATTTAACAGTAATACTCTGTAGTTTCATGTTTTGATGTTAGATGGCAAACACTTATATATTTCCATAAATGCTGTTTGCTAGTTTAGCAATGGTAAGTGGACCATAAAAGAGGTATGGTCTATACCAGGGGTAGGTAACCTTTTTTGTTCGGCGTGCTGATTTTAATTAAAAAATCAAAGATGAGGTACTCGGAGTGCTGGTCAATAATTGTAAGTCTGACGACCCCTAAACTAAAGTCATATACCACAAATCATAATATAGAAGTGCTGCCACCAGATGCTTTAGGACGCATGCGTTTACTGCTATTTTCTGGGGCACAATATATAACACCTCAAGGTATTGTATTATAAAGGTAGGTGTACTAATATAGAAATCACAAAAATAAAGATAAATTAAGTACACTAAAATAAAACTTTTAATAATAATTCTAAAATTATCCAATTCACCATATAAAAAAGCCCAAAACATCGGCTATTAATAAGTGTCTGTATGTAGTGTTAGCACTAAGACCATACTATTGGCCAGAAAAGATAGCTCAGGGTATAGAGTGGTGAGGAAAGACTGTGGAGTTGCCTGCACCCACAAATATCATACAGGCATCTATATTCATACAGATCAAATAGCCATATAGGAAAGGCAATGATCCATAATGCAACACACCCCAGCTCATGCAACAGGCTATGTCTGCCTAGCCAGTAAAAGACCGGCCCACTAGTCTAACTAAATGGCTAACTAGGGAGTTTACATTACACTCCCACAAATCTAGCTACACATACACACACAATTAGAATAAGCGCCTCGTTCACACAGGCTGACGCGTTTCGCTATAGTCTATCCATAGCTCATCAGAGGCATCTGAACTAATTCATAAGCCGCCTATAATAAGGCAACATAAGGGCAAATGTAAGTAGAGCTATAACGGGCAGCAATACGTGTTTTGCCCGGTCAGCCGTGATATATGGCCGCAGTGAACGCTCTGCGCGGCCGGAAATACATACACGAAGCCACGCCTACATCTTCTGACATCATCGGGGGTGCGCCCAATCCAACGAGCGCACCTCCCCGATGGTCAGTGTCACAGACGGAGAGAACCGCCCATAGGGGCGTAACACACCGCCGTGTATTGACAACGCACACCAGCGTCCTTAGTAACAGCTAGACCGCACATTGCGGTAAAATCCATTGAGGGTAAGTCAAAACAGCACCATAGAAACAGAAAGGATCTAAGGCAAATAACTAACATCAAACGCCTGGTAGGCTATATAGATCGATCGATAAAATAGCCAGCACATACCAAACAGAGCATCACACCGACCCATTAAGAATGATACCCAAAAGCAACGTTCTAAGCAGCAACATAACTCAACCACCCATATCAACACCCCCCACACAGCTATAGGGGTGGAAAGATGAGAAGTAAACATGAAGGACTCACAGCCATGACAATCAACACTAGAAGGCCCTATATCTATAAAAGATAGAGAGCTCTAGAATATGCCATAAATGAAATAATGAAATAATATAAAATGAAATAATAGGCCCCAAAGTAAAGAGAGACCAAACGAGAACAGTAGATTATGGCCAAAAGAAGGGAGGAGGGACTACCCATCAAAATGGGAAAATCACCACTAAGAAAATCCCTGAGTGCCCGATGCCGATGTTTTGGGCTTTTTTATATGGTGAATTGGATACTTTTAGAATTATTATTAAAAGTTATATTTTAGTGTAGTTACTTTAACTTTTTTTTTGTATTTTCTGGGGCGCACCTGTACTTTCCGATTAGAAGCAATGAAAGTACATGTGCAGCCGCCAATTAGTGGTAAATGTATGTGTCCAGGAGCACCATATGGCAGCATCCTTATGGTGGAAACAAACTATGTATCTGGATGCAGCTATATTCTCAGGCCACTGGAACTTTTACTTCGATGTAAAACTGCGTTCACATCCCTGTGTTTTCTGTGCAAAAACACATCCTTAATACAGAAAACACACAGTTATACAGAATAATGTCCCATAGCGGCTCCTGCACAAGGTATTATGTCCCACAGCGGCCCCTGTACATGGTATTATATCCCATAGCGGCCTCTGCACATGGTATTATGTCCCATAGCGGCCCCTGCACATGGTATTATGTCTCATAGTGGCCCCTGCATACGGTATTATGTCCCATAGTGGCCCCTGCACACGGTATTATGTCCCATAGCGGCCCCTGCACAAGGTATTATGTCCCATAGTGGCCCCTGCACACGGTATTATGTCCCATAGGGGCCCCTGCATATGGTATGTCCCATAGGGGCCCCTGCACACGATATATGTCCCATAGTGGCCCCTGCACACAGTATAATGTTCCAAATTTTATAACATTCCAATTGTCGCCACTCACTAGCTATTATTATACTCTGGGGTCTCTTCATAGCAGTCTCGTTTTGGCCGTGTTTGGTCCGATCGAAACTGCTGGTTGAGGACTCAGGGAAATAAGCCTCGCGTGCCACTCTTGGCATACGTTCCAGTGGTTGCCGACCCCTGGTCTATACTTTTGTGGCCAAAAGGCACTGTTCTCTTTGAAATTCATCAGAAAGCCCTATGTAGTGTGCAGAAATTGCTTACCTGATTTTGCATAATAATGTCTGACCACTTATTGTACAATATATGCCACTGTGATTGCTCCACAAAGTTGGGAATGGAAAATTACATTGCATAAAGCATTGCAGTTAATGATTTAATACATGATCTGATATTAATCTTTTTCTTGAGGTAACACCTTTATCGCTCTGGCACACACCTTCACAGAGATCTCAGCTGAGGCTGATTTCAGAGATTGTAATCGGCTGATACTTTTAGAGTCTTGAATTGGCCAGCCAGCAGAGACTGTCATGAGTGTGTTGGAATTTAGTTGAGTACAACATCTGCATGGAGTTTGTATGTTCTGCCCGTGTTTGTGTAGGTTTCCTCCAGGTACTCCGGTTTCCTCCCACACTCCAAAGACATACTGATAAATAATTTAGATTGTGGGCCCTACTTGGGACAGTGTTGGCTATATCTGTAAAAGTACTGCAGAATATGATAGTGCTATATAAGTATGCAAACTAAATAAATAAATACCATAATAAATAACCACCTAACCAGAAAATACAACAGATATTCTCTTACAGCACTGATCGAAATACTGGCTGCCAGGTAATACTGATGACCTGGACACCAGATCCAGACTGGAAGACCCTTTGACTACTCCTGAAGCTTAAGGATCTGCACATTTACAATTAGTCAATTGAAAAATGACAGATGTGCCTGCCATAGTAAATCATATTAATCCCTTACCCTCAGTAGATGTAACTGTATATTCATGTTAGCAATATGTTCACAAACGGATATACATTTACACCCATAGTTGGCACAGGAGTGACATGTAGTAGAACTATAGAATAAGTTGGTAAATGGTTATGTTCTGAGTTAGGTAGGAGGCATTCAGATGTTTGCTATAGGACCCAGGTTTTTCTAGTTACACCCTTGGCTCTTTACAGTATATCTGACATATGAAGGAACGTTTAACTTGACACTGATGGCTTGCTACAGAATAATATGTTGTCGCAGTCAGAGAGTGTAGAGCAGTGGTTCTCAACCTGAAGTACAACCCACTATCCCTGGGGGTTTGTGCCACCGTGAGAGCCACTGCTCCCCCACCCCCAACCAAAGATGAATGCCTGTGAATGGCCACGGGCACCATTCTTACTTTACAAGTGCAATGAGCACTTGCAGCAATACCGATAAAGGTGTTCATTGAAGTTACTGGTGCCCCAGGAAGTGAGTGGTGAACTATATTCAGTACTCACCACTCTGCTCCCTACTTCTTCTTTGTTCTGGGTGCTGCAGACTTAGCAGATACTGGAGCAAAGAGAAAGCTTGGAGCAGATTGGTAAATAATGAATGCAGCTTAGCACTCACTCCTTAAACATCACTCATCTTGGAGGCATTGTGGGGACCATTATATTATATGTGGTGGCATTGTGGGGATAATTTTATTATTTGTGGGGAGCCATGATATGTTGAGGCAGCGTGGAGGCAATTATACTATATGTAGGGGTACTGTTGGGGCCATAATATATAGATGCAGTTTGGGGTGTATTAAATTATAGGTGGGGACACTTTGCAGGCCTTTACATTATATGTGGGGGGAACTGTTGAGGCCATTATATGAGGAGACAGTGAGGGGGCAATCATACTATATCTGGGAGCACTGTGGGGGCAATAAAAGGAGGAGGCAGCATAGTGGTCATTATAACACATGTGGGGGGACATTATATCATATGTAATGGCAATATATAGACCATTACATGTGGAGGCACTGTGCGCAACATTATATTACATGTGCAGCAGAGTGGGGGTCATTATATTACATGGGAAACAGTGGTGGGACTTTTTTACTACATGTTGAGCACTGTGGGGACCATTATATTACATTAAGGGGCACCGCGGGTGCTATTATAATACATGTAGGGACACTGAAGGAGCTATTCTACTGAGTGTGGGAGCAATTATATTACATGTGGGGGCACTGAGGGGACCATTATACTCCATGTGGGGACATTGAGGGGGCCATTACATAACTGTTGACAGGCTCCAAAAGCAGCCTTATTTTTAACATTTATAAGCGTAAGCGTGGGTACTTGGTAGGGATGTTTTTTCACTAGGGGGTACTTCACATGAAAAGGTTGAGAAACACTGGTATAGAATACATACAGATGAGGTTTTCCTTACCTGTCTTCTTGGCTAGATATGTCCAGAGTTAAAAAGTTAAGCAACTTTACTAAAAGTAAGACAATCTACTGATAAATTAACACAAAGCATATGCTAACTATCCTATTTGTGTTTGTGAGTGCTTACTCTGTAGGGGCTGGGGGGAAGGTGTAAATTGCAGGTTTTTTTGGTATGTCATGATATTGTGTTGAACTGGTCCACCAAAAGGACATGTAAAGGTTAAATGGTAGATGTAATCTAAATGGTAGATTTTCAACTGACTAAGACTAGATGTATAGCTTTAGGCATGTTCCCTCAGGGTTAAAACAGTGCAGATTTTCTGCAGCAGATGATCTGCATTCTTTCTGCAAGACATATATAGCAGAAAAAAAACTATGGAATTTCCTCCCTGAAAATCTGCAGCATAGAACTGAAATCCAGCAAATGTAAAATCCATAGTATATCTACATTTCCATGTAGATTTATTGGGGCAGATGTATCATGTCCTCAAAAGGGCATGGCAAGGAAATGGCCACCAGCCCCATCAGATTTATTATCTTTTATGCCAGAAAACTGGTGTAAACAACGCTTGGAAGTCAGCTATGAGCTTGCATAGATTTCAGTGCAGGCTCACAGCCCCAATGGAAGGTGCACCTGATCTATGAGGAGATTTATCAGATGCACCCTATGCCAGGTAGGAGATATGAAGACCAGAAGGAGTTAAAAAAAAAACTAGACTGTAGTAATCTTAATGGATGTCAGATTAAGTATAAACTGGTGTTCCATCGAATTAGTTTAGCTATGCAGAGTTCCATTTAGACAAAAAGAAGTTCAAATGAACAAATCAAAGAGATGTGATGTGATATGGAGATATACTAAATGCATGGATCATGGTATTTTTTATAACGCTAAATAGTACACAGTTGCAGTGGAATCTTGTGTACATAGCGTCAAGGTTACCTTTGCACAGAAAAGTAAAGCTCAATGGTGTTATGCTCATTTACTTTTTAACAATGTAACAGGACAACCACAGTCATTTCAATTTCACTCTCTGCTACATTCAATATAAACTGATGGTCAGGAACTGTCATTTATTTAAGCAGTCATTAACTATTAGTGATCACTAAGTCTAGAGCATAACCTTCATTCTTTTTATTGTATTTTCAATAGGTCAGTTTGCTTTTCAGAAAGTTGCATATCCAATGTCACATTTTTTTTCTATATAGTCTGGTTATGGGCTATATTAAATGAGACATAGGAAATAAAAATGGTTTATTCCTACATCAAATGGAGTTCCAAGTGAGCACAAAGCCCTATATCAGAGTTTGGAATGGCATTCTGTTGGTAGTGGCAGCATGCAGAGAGTTTATAGGTAAACACATACATAAATATAAGTGAAAATATGGTACACTCACACAAAAGACACATGGATACATACACATAAACATACAGTACACTAGTACTCACATATACACAAAGACACTCAAAAGTCTGTGTACAGTTTTTAGGCAATGTGTTTATAGATTTAAAGGGGTATTCCCATGAAATAACCATTTTTAAATTTGTAGATAATTAAAAGTTAAACATTTTTGCAAATAAAAGTAATTAAACATTTTTCAGAGTTTTAAAGATTTTCTCTAAACATCTTGTGGTCACAGTCTTGTTGTCTTGATCAGGTGCCATTGGATACGACCATGAATGCAGGACCTTTCTAACGTCAGAAAATCAGCAATGGTTTCCTTATTGTGGCCTGGTTATCTTCTCATACATGTAGTGTCCCTGCCTGATAACCCAGGTACAATAAGAAAATCATGGCTGGGTTTTTGACAAGTCCCAGACCATATAAAGTTTCTGCATTTGTGGTCGTATCCATTGGCAACCGATCAAGACAACAGACTGTCACCACTAAGATGATTAGAGGAAATCTTTAAAACTCTGCAGAATTTTTAACTACTTATATTTGCAAAAATGTTTCAATTATCTAAAAATATAAATATGGTTATGATCATGGGAATACCCCTTTAAGGCTGGTTCCAAATATGGGTCATATGATTGCAACACCTGGCTCCACTTTTTTACTCTTCTCCCATGTTCACAGCCCCCATAGCACAGGTAAATAACTACCTGTGAACACGGGATAGTAGGCGGAGGGATTCAGGGGGACTGGTGCTGTTTCTAAACATTTGACCTGGGGTTATGACCAGTACTGAACCCTTAAGTATGGTGTCTAAAAACCCCAGAGAAAGTAACTGCACACATACTCTAGTACACAGTCCTTTCTTGCACCAAAAATGTAGCACATCATTTGTTCTGCGCCTTGCTCACCACTTTTTATGAAAGTGGACAGAGTGTTGAGGAGAGCAAGGCAGGCCAGAGTGGGGATGTTTCAGCCTGACAAATTTGATTTCAGCACACAAACAGAAGAAAAAAGCACCAAGCAGTGCATAGTGCATTATTATTAAGAATGAAAGGAATAAAAGGTAGAGACAATTTGCTCCTCACCTTTTTAGGTTGTGTTTGATAACACAACCAACTTCAAGAGTATTTAACAAGTGGATATAGGATCGCTGCTGTCACTGTGTATCACCCGCAGGAGGTGAGAGGACAATGGAGGTATTTAGACCACTTTACACGGACTGCGCAGATCCAAAGGGTATTGGCAAAAATGATTTATTTCCCAAGGTATGGTACAGTAAGCACACACAACGCGTTTCAGGACCAGCAAGTCCCTTTTTCAAGTGTATCACACTACAATAAAACATCAAACAACAATAAAATTCATAAATATCATAAGTACCAATCGAAAATATATGATAAAAAATGAAAAATATAAAATATATTGGTACTATATATATTGGTACTAAAAGTCATTGTGGGAGTATTCAACAAGTATGACTTAATATGTAAAAAGTATATAAATAAATAAATAACTAAATAAATAAATAAGAATTAGTGCTCAATAGTTCCAAAGAATCCATTAGCAATAGCAAAAATTCAAGCAAATAAGTTTAAACAGTGGATAATAAACTCAATAGGCAGGTTAATTACATGAAGCAGCATTGATATATAATGATTGATTGCTTAAGGTAACAAAGGAATACTATGATGTGCCTCTGTCATGTAAAATACAAAATAAAGTACAAAATTAGCATAAACTTACCTCCCTCCAAGAGGAGTTTTGGATCTCACCAGTGCCGTGGCATTAGCATATAAATAGGGTTCTAAAATTTGTATTTCGCATGCGCGAAAGCGTGAAACGCGTTGTGTGTGCTTACTGTACCATACCTTGGGAAATAAATCATTTTTGCTAATACCCTTTGGATCTGCACAGTCCGTGTAAAGTGGTCTAAATACCTCCAGAATTTGATTTTTAGGAGAACTTTAGAGTCTTTAACAAAATTGGAAATCACTTAACTGTGGGCACAATTGTATGTCAGTTGTTAATGTTAATGTACTAGATTTTGTTTGCTAATGTCCTGTATCTTTTTAGCTTCAGAACCCAAATAAACTGCATTATATGACTCAACTTAAAGGCTAAGGATACTTTAGATATTTCACATTCCACCCACCTCCCCCAAATGACCAAAAATGTTAAGTTGTGCATTGCCTTCGAAGATTTATTGGCACTATATTAACAACAAAAAGGGTACAATAACCTAGGAGTAAATACGGTAGAGTCATAAAAATCGATACCCAACCCAGTCTGTTTTTATTTTCTTTTAATAACAACACATGCACACCTTTACTTTCTGGTTTAGTTTGCCCTCAATGAAAGCTTTAGATAGACGTTTTACTCTAATTAGATTCATCAAGAAATGTTCTCCCAATGTTAGCTTTTAATGACGTACATATTCATTATTACTTTAAATACCTGAAGTTCTATTCATTTGAAATATTATGAATGGTAATTTTAGTTAACGCATGACAATGTTCCTGTGGCCTATTTCACCTGTGGTGGGTGTAATACAAAGGTTCTATCACTTTGGTATAGCACTGCATCTGTACTGTGATGAAAGAATGACAGCAATGGTGTATGCTTCTCAGTGGGACATGTACTATTCTTTTTACAATACCTGATTAATAAGAAATTGTGTCTTCAAATGCCAGGTTCACACTGTGAAATTCTCCAGAAGAAAAAAATGGAAAATGGAAAACAGATTAGTATTGTTGTATGCAGAGCAGAAGTATATATGAAATGGTTATAGGAGATGACATTGATGAGAGATTTCTTTTACCCTTGTACTTCGTTGCATTGAGAAGCATAGGGTTCTAGGACCAAAACTCTTTACACAGTGAAACAAGCACCTATGTTTTTAATATATCCTTATAATAAGGCTTAAAGTGAGCAGCTCTGGGGAAATAAGGAAACAATGAATCCTCATAAGACAAAAGTAATGATTAATTGTCTCTGGTATATACTCAACAGACTCTATTAATCAAGTAGAGGCTCAGTGCTCATAGACCTTGAAGATATCCCATTACAATTATTTTATGCTATAATCTTCTCTAGTGCTGCTGCTGGAAACTTTCACTGAAATAACTGTTGAATTTCTTTTATCTTCTTCAATTGTTCTTCCATTCCAAGTTATACCAGGAGAGAGTCACCAAGACTAATATTGTGTTACTACTATTGTATTACTATAAAATGACCCACATTTACCAATATTGTAAATAAAATGTAAATGAAATTGTGTCAGATTTATCACAGTGACTAATGCTGTGTAATAAATCCGGTGCATTTTTGCACTGTCTTTCTAAATTTATACTGCCAATAGTTGGTCTACTTTGGATCAGCATTGTACATCAAAATGTTGCTGCTATTTGGAGCATTATGTTGCATTTATACCCATTTCTTGACCTTTATTTCCAACAGGCATACACTTTAAAAGAGAACGGAATAGCCAGTTTGCTAATTTTTCCAAATTTGCCTGATGGCAGGTATGTAGTCGTAAAGGGTGCAGGGGTAGTAATTAAACCAGGGTGCCTTCAAGGGCTTCTGCCACTTAATGCACATGCTAGTTTAAAGGGCATGCTACACATTTTGCAATGTGGTCCAGAATGTCAAGTTACAACTTTGCCTACCTCTCTTCTACTTATGTTCCCTACAAAGGATTTCTTATACCTGTTTTCTGATGTTTCTCTGTTATTCATCCTAAAAATTATGAATAAATTGACAAGTGGGATGTTAAAATTCCCCTTGCTAATACACTACTTTGTGTCATGTTGTTTTGGAACATGCTTTCATGTTTATCACAGGGATAGCAGAAGAGTGGTACATATACTCCAGAATCCATTCAGAAGTCTCCTAATAGAAAACACATTTATTGAAATAGACATGTTAGAAGGGGTCATGGGTCTTTTCTGCTATGCACATTGTTTGTCCTCTAATTTCATAAACCATCATTTTAGTGGAACTTTTGTAGGATACACATTTGTAGTATTAAATGACATGCATTGAATTCAATGGGAGGCTGTGTAATGTATTACCACACTGAGGTCTTTACATTGAGACTATTTGCTCTATATTTCATATGAAAGTCAGGTATCTAATGTGGAGGGCCCTCTTTCACAACCTCCATACATAGAAGAATATGTGTCAAAGGTGCTTATCTACAGACTTATAGAAATAATTGAGGGAGGATTGAGTCTTGTGTTAAGGATTACCAATGCAACTTGGTGAATTATGAGATACCCAACCTATGAGAAAAATAACAACAATTGATGTTTTGTCAGAGATACTGAATAATTCACATACGTCTTTCCTCAAGCTGCTTTAATGACTCCAAATTCTCACAATACAAATTCAATACGTTATTGTGACATGCTAGCAAAACCCTACATATGCTTCAACTGCCATTAAAACCACTGGATGGCCACATTATAGACACATGTAACCTAAAAAAAAAACTCCCTACAGAGTATTAAAAAAATGTTTTTTTAAAAGCTGGTCATCCTATATTACTCTTTGCAGAATATGTGGAGGTAAGGAATGACACATCTGGTGTGTTATACTACAGTTTGCTGTCAAGCTGCTGATACATACCGAGGTGTTTTCAGTGCCTATTAGCCACAAGTAAATTATAATCTTCACACGGCTTAGTAACGCTAAGTTTACACTAGCGTTACACCTCTGTTCTGGTCCGTCAGAGGATGAGGACCAGTCTCCAATGGCCAAAGGCCCCCATTTAGAGTCTTACAAATTCTGCATTTCAATCACTGTCACCATCAAAATGCACAATAATGTATTCACTGATACACTATTACAGAATCTTTGCAGACTGTAGCCTGCTTTATCCTACACAGTTCTTAATACAAGATCGCCATATGTTTCTTTCTTTAAAAAAAATCTATATAAATTTTGTTACTATGAATTATAAAAAAAAACGTAAATACACTGATTTCAGTTATTAAAATTAGACGTGAAGATATTGCAGTTTCATATTGTACTTTCTTGATCTATTCTGACATATTCATGATTAGTCAAACCATAAAAACTAGGAATAATTCATGTAGCTGGAGAGACGTGACCATATCAGATATTTTTTTTGCAATAACCTCGACTACTTCTGAAAGAGCTTCAGCCACATAAAGCATTAAATTGGCCGGTACAGCTGATTGCCTAAAATTCCATCTAACAGCAAGGTAAGATAAATGCTATGATCCATTCACTCACCTAAGCTAAAGTGACAAGAAAACCATTTGAGTTATGCCTCCCTTTAAATATAAGAACTTCCATTCTATGCTATATAACCTGCATTATTAACACTAACCTGAGAACCTTTCGGGATCTCTGGAAGCACTTTGCTATAGCTTAAGAACTTAAGTTCTTAAGAACTTTCAGTGCACTTTAAGCACATCATATTGTACAATTTGCCAAAGTAGAAGCTGCCGGGCTATTAGCTGAAGTATAGTTGTCTTTCCTATTTACTAAGTCTATGTTGTAAAAATGTTTTATCTGTTTCTATATTTGTGACTATAGCATGTAACAAAACATTCTTTACTTATGTCATAGATTTTTTTTTACATGAGTGAAAGCAAGTTCACCTAGACATGCTTCCAATTTATGACACCCTTACAGTATACCACACCCTTCACACCCTGTTGAAGTCAGTTGTAGATTTAGCTTGCATTTTGTGTATTATTACTAAAAACAACTTCAGATTGATGTACATTGGGCCCGCTAGAGGAAATTATTCTCTGGACACATACTTCAATTCTACAGAACATGTGTCTGTTAATTTTTAATTACATTATAGTATTTTTTAATTGAACATATCAGAAATAAGATCTAATGGGTTATTTGTGAACCAATCCATATAAAAAGGTCCTAGTGGCATGCGTCAGATCTCAATAGGATTGTGTTTTGAATCAGAGCCTGACCCACCAGAGGATCCTCCGGTACAATGATGGTCAAATACAATCATAGCTAATACATCTGTTCTGGAGGCTTTTCAAATACCAATATAGTGTATAGTTATAGTTCTATCAGACTCATTTTTAACATTGTTCTGTTAAAGATCTCTTTTAAAAAAATATCTTTTTTCACATTGGTTACCCTGCTCAAAAAATGAATTCCTATTCCTATTACTCCATTCTCAAGTCCTTTTCTCTCCTCTTCATATTCTTCTCACCAACCACTTTAATAGTTTGAACAGATTATATCTAATTCACTGGCTCAGCCAGAACTGTTTCTAATGCACTTAATACGTATCTGTGTCTGGCTAGTCCACTGTCCAAACAACCACTTATGAGTACTTCATTATCACTTTCATTCCACTTAGGCTATATTCCGACATCGAGAAATGGTTCAATACACAGACTATCATTCTTTTGGGTTTTGGGAAAGGTTTTCCTCTTTTATCCAGACTGGATGTAATTCTGTTTTAAGCAATAAATATCAGCTCATTCAGCATCATGCTGAGCTACCTTGTGAGCACCAGAGGAGATATGAATACTAGGGACTACCATCCATCTATAAATATTAGGTGGACAATTGCATTCATGTATAACATGGTAATAATAATGGAGCAGGCATTAACTTGTCAGCTCTAACTTGCTACCTTTGGTGTTATATTATCTTTAGGTCAACAGCATGTGGGGACCCAGGAAGATGCTTGGGGCATTACTGTTCCTCCATATTTTGTATAATCTCAATATCAAACACTTATAGCACGTGCAATTGGTTGCATTTGGTATGGACATATCATTCTCCATATCATTCTTTATAGAGACACACTTTTCTGCCAAATATAGGCGACCTTGTATGCTACTGTACAGCCTCTTGAATATGGTTCCACCATGTTCATGAGGTCTAAAGGAGTTTTGCTACCTTGTGACAAAATCAGAAATTTGGTGCCTCAGTCATGTCACCACTCTAGAGTGATCACAACAGATCACAACAAAACTGGAGATGAGTAAACCGATTAATCACTGAATATTCCAAATTGTTCAGTTTTCAACAAAACTGAATGAATGGCAATTTGTCTTGGACTAACTAAAATGGCCACCACTACATGTATCGCACAGTAAAAATTCAGAAGAGACATGTCTTTTAAATCACCGTAACATTCTGGCACCACCTTACAGCCTCTCAGCCAATAGTCAGTGGTAGGTGAACACTTTATATTGCTAATGTCATATGTAGTATATAGTATAATATATACAAGCTGCTGTTCTGACAGCAAAGTGCTGATTCTGCCTGTGCTTAACAGAAAAAAATCTCTGTTATTTAAGGAGGGATTTTTTGCTCACCCAATAAACAGTGTGAACGAGCCTGCTAATCTGAAAAAAATCTCAGTTTCTTAAGCAGTTTTTTGTTGCTCACCCAATACATAGTACCGCAGCTTGTGCTAATCTGAAAAATCTCCCTTATTTAAAGTAGGGTGGTAGTCACTAGTCAGCCAGATATGTTCTGTAGCCTGGTTCATCATATTAATCCATACTTTACCACCTGCCACTCATGCTGCCTCAGCTACCACCACTGCCACCACTCAGCCAGACATGTCCTGCAGTCCGGTCTGTCATATTATTCCATGTCATACTGCCACTCATGTTACCACAGCTACCACCACTGTCACCACTCAGCCAGACATGTCCTGTGGCCTGGTCCATCCATTCCATTATACCACACAGTGCCGCAGTGTTGACATCAAAACACCAAAGCCATTTTTATTTCATATCTGCTGTCATAAAGGGATCATTTTTGATACCTTTATTTATTTATTTATTTATTTTTGAAAAGCCAATTGATCAAAGTTTGTATCCACTGCTTACCATCCATATTTCCATAGATGTACATTTCACTTCAATTTGACATAAGTGGGGCTGTGTTTGCCTTAGAGAGCTAGAAATTGGATAGATAGATTCCTAGGATCCCTGACAGTGTTATACATTATGTTTAAGCCAGTTCAATCTGTGGTTCGTACCAGAATTGTACAACCCAAAACAAATCTTGGTCCCGAACCACCCCAACCCAAAATGAAATGAATCTTGATAGGTTGGCCCAAGAGAAATTAGAGAACAATAGGTACTAGCAGTGTGCGAGGTTTACTTTTGTAATATTGCAGGCTTATTTATGGTCAGAATGCCCTTTTAATATGGTGCCACCTTCGGTGAGATATGCGATTGATTGATTGTATGCATACAGTACATATTTTGCAGTCTTTGTATATGTTATGGTTTTGCTCTTTGCATATATTTTACATGTTTATGAATTTCCTTTATTCTCCTCAGTTTTAAACTCTGATTGAAGTTTAATTGCACAATTTTTTTTTAGTGAATTCAGCAACATTCTACATTATGAGTTGGTTTCAACATTTATATTTCCGAATGATCCATATAATTTTATACAAGCAAAAAGCAATACACAGTGTGAATATAACAGCACTTTCATATAAATATATGGTACAAACAGAAAGGAGTTTATGGTAGAAGTTTACCAATATTTCTTAGATTAAACTTTTTATGTTAGTGATTCTATTTTTCTTTAAGTTAAATTGGTTTGTCTCTATGCATATTCTTTCTTTGTTTTCGACAAAAAGCACTTCGAACCTCTGCTGTAATGGATTGTAATTAAACTGAGCATTATGCACTAGGGGAAACAAATAGGTTTCTTTTAATTGTTTTAAAATAGACTTAAATTGGATTTATATGTTTGCTCCGAAAAACTCCACTCTACAATTAAAGAAGCATGCATGATTTGTTTTACACTTGAACTTAAAACTTATCATTTTGAGAAAATGGCATATTGGCCATACAAAGAAATACTTTCATTAATAGTGGCACGCTGGTCCAGTGTCTCCAATTGAGTTTCCCTGATCTAATCACAATGCCTGACAATTAGGCAATCAGACTCTCTTTAGGAACCCAACAATGTTGACTACCTGAGCACAACAGGATCTATAAAGTTTTCTAATGAACTAATGTTTTCCTCTACTTTGAAACAATGGGAATTTACTATGCAAAAACAGCACTCTAACTACTTCCCATCCTCTTTTGGACTGTTCATTCTTTGTTGAAAGCATGGGAAAAGTAACGGGGAGTAGATATGGTTGGTATATCTGATTGGTTTGCTTGATAGGGTAAGGGGGTTCCTTTTGTTAACCATGGGCACCTCATAATGAGATTGCAGGGGGCAGGTCTTTCACAATGCTATCTGAAGGTCTAAATACCAGGTCTGTCTTTCTGATAGTTAGCCTGGCAGTTTTCCACTGACAGATAACAATGTTTTGGAATACTATGATATATCTCATATATAGCTTATATCTATGTATATGAATTTCAATCTGTCTGCCTGTTGTCTGTTCTTTATGCACGGCCAAATGACTGGACCAATCTGTACCACATTTGGCACATAGATAAATCAGGAGCTTCTGAAGATTTTAGACTGGGAATGAGCTTCCTAGGGTCTACTGTTCCCGAGATATTCACAAAATCAAATATAGCACCACTGGCTTCCATATCAAGGACCTGCCTGTATATCACATCAGACAACCCATATTAAACAATAGAAGCTTGCAGGCCCTTCACTCAAAACACAGCATTATCAGAGGATTTCAGCACTCACTCACAATTGCTCTATGTTATTATCCATTATCATGGACAGCACTAATATGAACCATATTAGCCAATAGAAGCTTGCAAAAGGGGGGTGTCCAGGAATTGGACAAATCATAAAGGAGGCTGGGGAAGGTGTAAAATAAAAGAAATCATACTCACCTCCCCAGTGCTCTGGTGTCTGTCATCATTGTCCATTTGGGCACATGCCGTGCCTTCACTGCTGGAAGTCATTTGCTGCATGTGATTGGCCTCAGAGATAATTTGTGGTGCAGGACTTCCAGCAACAAAGGGACATGGCGTGCCCAAACAGCGGCAGAGGATATCAGAGTCCGGGGACAGGTGAATATGATTTTTTTTTTTTTTATGTTACATCTTCCTCAGCCTTGACTGTGGTTTGTCCAATTCCTTTACTACACAATCCTACATGGAAGGTGCAGTGGAGTGGTTGTCTATACTAACCAATCAGATTAGGACTTTCATATTCTTTGGACAGATGACAGTTGACATCAGATTGGTTGTTAAGAGCAACTGTCTCTTTTTACTTCTCCACCGCTTTAGATAAACCATTCCCCTTTACATGTTATGCTTTTTCAGCACACATTAATGTTTACAGATATAACTCTTGAAGACGGACGGCCGTCTGAACCCAGTGTTCTGACCTTAATGCGGTGGGGTTGTTGAATCCTTTGCACCCACACATTATACCCAGCCAACTTTGGGTACTTTCTCTAGTATGTATATAAAAGTTCAAATCAGTGCAGTGTAGATATAAATGTGACGTGCAAGCTGTGGACCCTAGTTAGAGGTCCATTCACACTAGTACCAGAAAAAGCAGCACTCCAGGAAAGGTACAGTCACTTGGGATGGAAATGATGCTATTTTGGAAATTGAATCAATGTTATTAATAATAATTAATATTAACTGCCCCTTTTCCTTGCCGCCCCCCCCCGGCCCCCAACGTTTTTTTTTTTTTTTTTTTTTTTTTGCATTTTTGGAATCCTAGAGTGCTTTTTTCTGGTACTATATATATAGTCATGGCTGTAAGTGTTAACACCCTTCAAATTTCACCCAGAAAATTAATTCAATTACACATGTTTTGTTATACACATGTATATTTCCTTTGTGTGTATTGACACAACACAAAAAACTGAAAAAAGGCAAATTGGACATAATTTCACACAAAAAATCCAAAAATTATTGACTAAATTATTGCCATATTTTCAAAATTGTGGGTAAATAACTTTGTTTCAAGCATGTGTTGTTCATTCAAACTCACCTGTGGCAAGTAACAGGTGTGGGCAATATAAAAATCACACCTGAAACCAGATAAAAAGGAGACAATTTGACTCAATCTTTGCATTGTGTGTCTGTGTGTGCTACACTAAGCATGGAGAACAGAAAGAGGAGAAGAGAACTGTCTGAGGACTAAAGAACCAAAATAGTGGAAAAATATCAACAATTTCAAGGTTACAAGTCCATCTCCAGAGATCTTGATGTTCCTTTGTCCATGGTGCTCAACATAATTCAGAAGTTTGCAACCCATGGCACTGTAGCTAAACTCCCTGGACGTGGATGGAAGACAAAATTGATGAAAGGTTGCAATGCAGCATAGTCCAGATGGTGGATAAGCAGCCCCAATTAAGTTCCACAGAAATTCAAGCTGTCCTGTAGGAAAGTGGAGACAAACCTGCTAACTTGGTGAGCCTGCTGGACTTTTTCTGTCTTAAAGACTATTTTGTGTTGCTGGACTTTCTGGCACTTGGCTGAAACTAGCCATTCTGTTTTGTTTTGCCTTATGCTGCTGTAAGCTATTTATGTTATGGACTCTGTGAACTCCTGCCAATAAAGCACCAGTTTGAACTTGCACACACTCTTCCTGTGTCTTACTTGCCTGGTAACCAGCCCCTGGAAGGTCCCGCATTGACAATATATCATGTTAAAATATTTTACCATTGAATGTATTTTTTAATTGTTTGGTTATTTTCTTTGTTAAATGTCCATTGTCTGATTTTTAATGGCAGTTATCTAGTTACATCATCCCTTATATGTTCATATAATATAATTTTTTTCATTTCATTTTGACAAGGAGGTCTGTCACCAGAATCCAGCATATCAACCCTACCCCACAAATAGATAGGTTAGGGCAGGGGCCCCAACCACCGGTCCGCGGACCGGGCTGTTGGGGGTCTTTTGCCGGTCTGCAAGTCAGCAATCTGGCCACAGTGTTGTGGCTGATAGCTCTATACTAAACATGATCCCCCCCCCCCTCTACGCTCTCTCTAGTACACCAATTAGCACTGTACACCAGGGTGTGCTGACAGGACGTAGATCTACAGCGCTGTACACCGAAGTCCCGCCTGCACGACCCAGTGTACAGTGCTGTTTTCTGTATAACCCCACCCCCATATGACCAAAGCCCCGCCGCTAAACTGCTCGCCCCACCCCTGCTCCCTGCCGGGCCGTGGCAAAAAAAAAGGTTGGGGACCGTTGGGTTAGAGTCATCTGAATCAAACTGTGTTTTTCCCTTGTGAATCAGTATCACCATTTTTGTTGACATGCAAATGAGCTCTTTGGAACAATAAGGTGCCGTTGCTCCAAAGAGGTATTTCTTCACTGCTCTGTGCCACACCCCTGCCCCTCCCTTCTTCCTCTGATTCCATGACAGGGATAGGCATTGTATACCTAACCTTCTGTAACTCTCACTGCTGCTGCAATGATTCTTGATGCATGCATAGTACTACTGTAATGCTTGCCTGGTTCGAGTTACATGTATACTCTTCCACCCTGCCATCTCCATAGATTTGTATAGACATGATTCATGTGACCTGCAGTCTGTCTCGAGGCAGATTGAGCAGTGATTTGCATAGTGAAAGTTGTTTTAGCAGAAGGAGTTTCAGGAAAACCGCCTGATAACAGGAGAGGCATTTCTCTATAAGATACATTACCAAGTTTTTTTCATAAGGTCCTATACTACAGTTGTACAAAGTTTGTTGATATGACAGCAGCTATTTAATTATTAAAAAGCATGAAATGCTATGCTGTATATACAATTTTGCCATGGTAAATGCAAAAAAATATATTTGTGATTTAAATCCTGCAAACTTATGTCAAAATATATAGCGCTAAAGTTTTAAGAAACAAAGCCTAAAATTGTTTATTCAGGTGCAGCAAGTTATGAAAAATAGACTTTATCTAGCATCTATATGAGAAAGGATTTCACCTCAGGAAATTTAGAAACCTCATAATCTTCCTCCAAGACAGTCTTTTTTGTGGTGTGCTTTCCTAAAAAAAAACCTCAAGAGAATTCTGCAAGACACCTTCATTACACAGCAGTTTGTGTTATTTTCTTGAGGCTACATGGACACATTATATATGATAAACCATATTGTACATAAAGATGAAATATGCAGTACATTCATTTGTCATCCAACTCAGGCATGATGTGACACACTGAAGAAATGAATCAGGATGTGTCAAAAAATCTGTTTTCCATTGATTCTCAAAAATACAATCACTCGGATTTACTGTGAATCTCAAACCCGACAAACTGATTATTTTGTCTTTCAAGATAAGAAAATCCAAAAATGTTGTTCCCCAATGTGATTCTGCAAAATGCAAATCACTGGTTTGCTATGAATCTTGGATGTTGAATCTTCCATTTCCAGTCCATTTAGGCGCTACATAGCAGAAACCATACTGTATAGTAATTGACTTTACTAAATGTTTCAACAACTGTTTCATGTATAAAAGCACTACGTGATTCAGTGAAAGGCTTCCTTTGACAGCATGCCATGTGGCTTGGCATTGAATTGTAAGGGGGTTAGATTGGATAGTGTGTTCTGCCCTTTTAAATACAGTATATAGGCTCTTAAGGTCCTTTGATAGGCATGTTAATGATATGCAAATGCTGAAAAAGGAAATAAAATATTCAAAACATCTCAATTTATTCATTCTAGAGTATGAACACCGCACACAGAAATACATGCACTTACATGTCTTGGCATGTTATCAATGAGGTTATTGGTTGTCAGAGGAATGTTATGCCACACTGTATGCACTTGGGAATGCAAATCATCAAGATTGGCTGCTCCCTCATAAATCTTCTTCACATGTCTCTCTCCAGTGCATTAGCGGGCAGGGGTAATAAACTTTATTATACACAGACTGCCAGTCAACAAAATAAGTCAGAAAGGAGAACAAACAAATTTAACCGGTTGACGACCACCGGCCGTAAATTTACGGCCTGCGGACCTGGTCTCTGAAGTCCGGCCAATAGTAAATTTACGGCCTGCACTTCAGAGACCCTGTGACCGAGATCGGGAGCGGGTGTTAGCTGTAACTGACAGCTAACACCCTGCTCCATAACCCCCGGTCGGAATTTAGTTCCGATCGGAGGTTTTAACCCCTTGGATGCCGCGGTCAAACATGACCGCGGCATCCAATGGGTTCCGCCATGTTACCGCCCCCACCGGCAACCCCCGCGGCGAGATCGGGGGTTTCCGATGTCTATTTTCTTTATCCCCGGGTCTGGCCAGTGACTCCAGGCTACCTGAAGCCCCCACTACCTGGCTGATCCTGCCGGGATGTGAAGAAGTCAGCCGATGCGTCTACATCGGCTGACATTCTTGTATAGACTGCAATACAAGAGTATGCTAGTGTATGGCAGTCTATAATACTGAGCCAGGATCAGCGCATCGCTGGCTCTGGTGTCCTTATAGGACAAGTTAAAAATGTAAAAAAAAGTTAAAAAAAAAATAAAGTGTGTAAAAAAAAAAATTTATAAAGTTATAAAGCCCCCAAAAATCCCTTTTCCTATATAAAATGAATTATATATATATATATATATATATATATAAAAAAAAAATTTTTTTTATAAAAACAACACATATTTGGTATCGTCGCGTCCGTAACAACCTGTACAATAAAGCTGAAACAATATTTAACATACACGGTGAACGTCGAAAAAAAAAAACGGAAAAAAAACGCTGGAAGAACGCTTACAAAAAAATACTATAAAAAGTTATCAAAAACTCATATGTACCTCTAAACAATACCAATAAAAAGCGCATGTCCTCCCGCAAAAAATAAGCCCTAAACCAAGTCTGTCAACCGAAAAATAAAAATGTTACGCCTCTTAGGAGATGGTGATGCAAAAACAATTGATTTATGTCCACAAATGAGTTTTTGTTCTGCAGAATTAGTAACGCATAAAAAAAAAAATATAAATGAGGTATCGCCATAATCGTACCGACCTGCAGAATAAAGGTAACATGTGACTTATGCTGTACGCCACACGGAAAAAAAAATTAAAAGGTAAAAACCAATTCCAGAATTTATATTTTTTTTTAATCCACCCAGAAAGAGTTAATATAATTTATTCAATAAGCTATAGACACCCCAAAAAATGGTGTCATTAAAAAATGCATATCATACCGCAAAAAATCAGCCCTCATATGGCTACATCATCCGAAAAATAAAGAATATAGCTTGTACAATGTGAAGACAAAAACCCCAAAAATCACCAAATCATTAGAACACAACTGGCTGCGGCAGGGATGGAATGTATAAGCTGTGCGAGAGTATATCAGGGTACAAACCAGATTTAGAGCTTACAAGGGATAATAAACCAGAAGTGACCCCCAGAACGACCCCCCTCCCCCAATCATAGGATCTACTGGGGATATAGTAGGGAATTTCGTGTTCCCCATGTACTTCACACAGCTTACCTATTCACTCTTCACCATCCGCTGTGCATTCACGTCTGGTATACTAATGCTTATTACACCCTCTGATAAATTCTTTGAGGGGTGCAGTTTTCAAAAGGGGTCACTCCCTAGGAGATTCCACTTTTCTGGTACATTAGAGGCTCTGCAAACATGACATGGCGTCCAGATACCAAACATCTGAATCTGCACTCCAAAAGCCACATAGCGCTCTTTCCGTTTTATGCCCTGCTATGTACCCAAACTGCAGATTATACCCACATGTATGACACTGGTGTACCCAGAATAACGTACATAATGTCATATGTGGGTATAAACTGCTGTTTGGGCACAGCCAGGCACAGAAGGGAAGGAGCGCTATTAGGTTTTTGGAGCACAGATTTAGACAGTTTAGCTTTTGGACACCATGACACTTTTGCAGAGCTCCTGAAATGCCAGTAAAGTGGAATCCCCTGATACGTGACCCTATTTTGGAAACTGCACCCCTGAAGGAATTTATCAAGAGGTACAGTGAGCATTTTTTACCTCCAAGTGTTGCTATAATTTATTTTGCAGAAATGAATACGCAGATGATTGTGAAAGGTGAAAATGACAATTTTTCCAGGAATATTTTATTTCAATGCATAATATGTTGTGTCCGGCTTGTATCAGATGTAAACGCTCCAAAAGATGTTGTACCCGAGATACCCACTTAACAGTTTTTAGAGTGTTTGTGCCTGCTGACATAAGCTGGGCACAAAATATTGGGCACTGAAATGGCGTATCTCTGGAAAAATTACAATTTTCCCTTTTCATTATCAGCTGCGCATTCATTTATTGAAATTAAATGAATGCAACACTTAAGGGTTAAGAATACTCACTACCCCACTTGATAAATCCCTTCAGGGGTGTACAGTAGTTCCCAAAATGGGGTCAGAAGTGTGCGGATTCCATTTTACTGGCAATCCAGGGGCTCTGCAAAAGTGGCATGGTGTCCAAAAACCAAACTGTGCTTCAAAAACCAAAATAGCGCTCCTTCCCTTCTGTGCCCAAGCAGCAGTTTATACAGTCATATGAAAAAGTTTGGGCACCCCTATTAATCTTAATCATTTTTAGTTCTAAATATTTGGGTGTTTGCAACAGCCATTTCAATTTGATATATCTAATAACTGATGGACACAGTAATATTTCAGGATTGAAATGAGGTTTATTGTACTAACAGAAAATGTGCAATATGCATTAAACCAAAATTTGACCGGTGCAAAAATTTGGGTACCCTTATTTTTTTTTTTTTTTTTTTTCTTTACTACTTTTTTTTTTTTTCTTAAAAAAAAAAAATATTTTTTTTTTTCCCTCCCCTCCTTTCCTTCTAAACCCCCGGCGTTACAAAAAAAAAAAAAAAGTTTTTAAAGGGGCCAAAAAAAATTTTTTCCCCTTTTTAACTCCCCTCAAAAGGGGGGCATCAGGCGCCCCCAAAAAAAACCCCAAAAATATCAAAAAAAAAAATTTTCCAAAAAATTTTTCCGGGGGAGGGTACCAAAAGTTGTCTCAGAGATTTAACCTGTTAGTTTCCAATGTGAGGAACATAGTAAGGAAATGGAAGACCACAGGGACAGTTCTTGTTAAGCCCAGAAGTGGCAGGCCAAGAAAAATATCAGAAAGGCAGAGAAGAAGAATGGTGAGAACAGTCAAGGACAATCCACAGACCACCTCCAAAGAGTTGCAGCATCATCTTGCTGCAGATGGTGTCACTGTGCATCGGTCAACAATACAGCACACTTTGCACAAGGAGAAGCTGTATGGGAGAGTGATGCGAAAGAAGCCGTTTCTGAAAGCACGCCACAAACAGAGTCGCCTGAGGTATGCAAAAGCACATTTGGACAAGCCAGCTTCATTTAGGAAGAAGGTCCTATGGACTGATGAAACAAAGATTGAGTTGTTTGGTCATACAAAAAGGCGTTATGCATGGCATCAAAAAAACACAGCATTCCAAGAAAAACACTTGCTACCCACTGTAAAATTTGGTGGAGGTTCCATCATGCTTTGGGGCTGTGTGGCCAATGCCGGCACCGGGAATCTTGTTAAAGTTGAGGGTCGCATGGATTCAACTCAGTATCAGCAGATTCTTGAGAATAATGTACAAGAATCAGTGACGAATTTGAAGTTACGCCGGGGATGGATATTTCAGCAAGACAATGATCCAAAACACAGCTCCAAATCTACTCAGGCATTCATGCAGAGGAACAATTACAATGTTCTGGAATGGCCATCCCAGTCCCCAGACCTGAATATCATTGAACATCTGTGGGATAATTTGAAGCGGGCTGTCCATGCTCGGCGACCATCAAACTTATCTGAACTGGAATTGTTTTGTAAAGAGGAATGGTCAAAAATACCTTCATCCAGGATCCAGGAACTGATTAAAAGCTACAGGAAGCGACTAGAGGCTGTTATTTTTGCAAAAGGAGGATCTACTAAATATTAATGTCACTTTTGTGTTGAGGTGCCCATACTTTTGCACCGGTCAAATTTTGGTTTAATGCATATTGCACATTTTCTGTTAGTACAATAAACCTCATTTCAATCCTGAAATATTACTGTGTCCATCAGTTATTAGATATATCAAATTGAAATGGCTGTTGCAAACACCCAAATATTTAGAACTAAAAATGATTAAGATTAATAGGGGTGCCCAAACTTTTCATATAACTGTACCAAATAATTTATTTAGAAAAAACCAATATAAAAAAATGGGCGTAAACTGCAGTTTGGGTACAAAGCGGGGGGCAGATGTGAAGGAGCGCTATGTGGCTTTTGGAGCGCAGATTTAGATTGTTGGATTTTGGACACCATGTCAAATTGGCAAAGACCCTAAAATTGCCCCTACAAAATGGGGTCACTTCTTGGGGAATTCCAATTTACTGGCACCTCTGCAAAAACATGGCGTCCAGAAAGTCCCTCTAGATCTGTACTCCAAAAGCAAAAAAGCGCAGTGCTCCTTCCCTTCTGAGCCCTGCTGTGTGCCCAAGCAGCAGGTTACACCCACATATATCTTTTTATTTCCCCCGGGATAGCCCACGTAATAGTTTTAGGAGTGCATGTCTCTGAATGCCACAAAGTGGGTACAACGTATTGGGCACCAAAATGGCATATTTATTTAAAATTGTAAATTTTCACTTTGTACATTAATTTTTGGGAAGCATTTTTAGGCTCAAAATGATAATACCCCTTGATAAATTCCTTGAGGGTTGTAGTTTCTAAAATGGTGTCACTTTTGAGGGGTTTACATTGTATTGGTACTTTAGGGGCTCTGCAAACGCGACATGGCACCTGAAAACTATTCCAGCAAAATCTGCCCTCCAAAAGCCAAATAGCGCTCATTCCATTCTGAGCCCCACCATGTACCCATATAGCAGTTTACGACCACATATGGGGCATTTCTGTGTTGAGGAGAAATTGTATAACAAACTGTGGGGTTTTTTTCTTCTTTATCCCCTTGTAAAAATTAAAAATATGTCGCTAAATGGACAGTTTATTGGAAACAAAAGTAATTTTAAATTTTTACATTCCAATGTTAATAGAATCTGTGAAACAACTGTAGGGTCAAAATGCTCACCATACCGCTTGAGAAATTCCTTGAGGGGTGTAGTTTCCAAAATGGGGTCACTTTTGAGGGGTTTCCATTGTATTGGTACTTTAGGGGCTCTGCAAATGCGACATGGCACCTGAAAACTATTCCAGCAAAATCTGCCCTCCAAAAGCTAAATAGCGCTCTTTCTATTCTGAGCCCCACCATGTACCCATACAGCAGATTACAACCACATGGGGAGTATTCCTGTATTCAGGAGAAATTGTGTAACAAACTTTGGAGAGCTTTTTCTCCTTTATCCTCTTGTGAAAATGAAAAATTTGGGGCTAAATTGATGGTTTATTGGAAAGAAAGTAATTTTTCATTTTCATGTCCCAATGTTAATAAAATCTGTGAAATGGCTGTGGGGTCAAAATGCTCACTATACCCTTTGATATGTTCTGTGAGGGGTGTAGTTTCCAAAATGGGGTCACTTTTGGGGGTTTCCATTATATTGGTACTCTAGGGGCTCTGCAAATGGGATATGGCACCTGAAAACTATTCCAGCAAAATCTGCCCTTCAAAAGCCAAATAGCGCTCTTTCCATTTCGAGCCCCGCCCCGCCGTGAAGCAAATTACGATCGCATATGGGGTATTGCTGTGTTCAGGAGCAATTGTGTAACAAACAGTGGGCAGCTTTTTCTCCTTTAACCCCTTATGAAAATGAAAACTTTGGGGATAAAGTGATGTTTTAGTAATTTTTCATTTACACATCCCAATGTTAATAAAATCTGTGAAACAGCTGTGGGGTCAAAATGCTCAGTATACCCCTTGATAAATTCTGTCAGGGGTGTAGTTTCCAAAATGGGGTCACTTTTAGGGGGTTTCCATTGTTTTGGTACTCTAGGGGCTCTGCAAATGAGACATGGCACCTGAAAACTATTCCAGCAAAATCTGCTTTTCAAATGTCAAGTGTCGCTCTTTCTTTTCCGTGCACTGCCGTGTGCCCAAAAATCATTTTACACCCACATGTGGGGTATTTCTGTGCTCGGGAGAAATTGCACAACAAACTGTGAGATGCATTTTCTCCTTTAACCCTTTGTGAATGTGTTAATTTTAGGGATAAATTAATGTATTATTGGATAAAAATGAAATGTCTAAATTTCACCTCCATATTGTCTTAATTCTTGTGAAATGCTTAAAGGGTTAACAAACTTCCCAAATGCTGTTTTGAATTATTTGAGGGGTGCAGTTTTGAAAATGGGGTGATTTATGGGGGTTTCTAATATATAGGCCTTTATAATCCCCTTCAGAACTGAAGTGGTCCCTAAGAAATGAGTTTGGGAAATTTTCTTGTAAATCTGGAAAATCGCTGTTACACTTGTAAACCTTCTAACATCCAAAATAAATTAAAGGATTATTAAAAGATGATGCCGATATAAAGCAGAGATATGGTAGATAATATTTATTCATGTATTTGGGTGGTATGACTATCTGTCTGAAAAGCAGAGAATTTTACATTTTGAAAATTGCTATTTTTTTCCAAATTTCCGTCAAATTTCCTAATTTTTTATAAATAAATACAAAAATATTGATCAATGTTTACCACTAACATGAAGTACAATGTGTCATGAAAAAACAATCTCAAAATCACTTGTGAAAGTTATAGCATCTCAAAGGTATTGCCATATAAAGTGACACATGTCAGTTTTGAAAAATGAGGCCTGGTCCATAAGGCACTTTTAGGCCCGGTCCTTAACCGGTTAATTAGACTTAGTGTAGTGAGGTTGACCTGTGGGCTCCTCTGGTTTCTGGGCTCAGCTACAACCATTGCAACCTTTATAGTTACACCAGTGGACAATTGGGCAGATCAACTTATACTGTCAGATTTAGTGCAAACTAACAAACTAAAAACGTTCCAGATTTATCACATCATCTTATGCTGTTTGATAAATTTTAATTAGATTTTACTGTATAGCCTACAGTTATATCACTTTGGTAGTTATTTTATTTTAGGCAAGTTGAAGAACATAATCTTATTACATTTCCCAGCTTGGAAACATGATAACACCTACTGGCATGAGATTTTAAGGAAAGAAAGAATCTTGTGAACTGTTTGTTAATGTTTGACTAATAAGTGCTATATTCTTGAAGGGATTTTCTTTCATAACTTATCACCTATCCACAGGGTAGGTGATAGTTGTTTGACGTCAGAGCATGGACCCTCACCAATCACAAGAACAGGGGTCCTATTTGTCTTATTTGTATTGAGTGGCAGTAGCTCATGCACACTGTAGCACTATGTATTCTTTATGGGGTTGATGGAGAGTCACAAAGAGTCTGACTAGTGCAGCAGTGACCATAACCAATCACTGTTATATTCAGATGGTGGACAAACTCCCATTCTAATGATAGGTGGAGCCCAGTTTCTGCAATCAGACTCAGACCAGGATGTGGTAATAACAGTTATGTTTCAAGGAAAAAAAAAACCTTCAAAAGGAAGGCTATGCATTATTCAGCAACCCACAAAATGTATCAATTATGTATCAATTACTTCTATAACTCCTATAAAAGGGTAACTCACTAGACATATAATAGTACCAACTATAGTTCCTGACCCACATTTTATCAGCATTAAACTGCTTTTGTCATCTACATGGTGTAACTATCAGTGTGGCATAGAGAGTTTGATATATCTGCACCCTGCTTTCACCACTATGGGCATCTTAAAGGTTCAACTGCCTCATGACAGGTGTACCCGAAATACAAAACTGCCCATCTTCCACTTTTCAACCTATTATAAAATGGTCATTTACTATATTTTTATGTAAATGTTAATGGCAATCTCCCATACCAGCTTACAGAATGTTTCATGCCCATTGCAGCCCATTAATCCATGCATTTCACAATAAAAAGAGGATTTATTGCAAATGTAAACACTGCCGGGCTATACACTATGGGAGGTAAAGTCTGTGCCCTTGCATAAATTATTTGCCTCAGTTATCCTCATTGCAGGTAAACCCTTGGTTCTACCTTTTATGATGAAGTATTCAGCAGATCAAACTGTTTTTTTTGCTTATATATTCCCATTACTCTCAATAAAAGTTAACAAGGAAAACAGCAGAATAGTTTTGCACCTCATTTAAAATAAAATGTTATGTTCATGTGGAGTTTCAGTATTGTGTGCACTGAACTGATACAGACATTATCTATTGCCAGTGGCAAAAGGAGCCTATAAAGTAATGAGATACTATTAACTTTCTATCACAACAGAGTTCAGCTCGTCCAATAATCCTTATTACTTTAAATGCAGATATCAGTATTCAACGCTTCCTATCGTTTAGGGATAAAGACTAATGTTTTATGTGCAAATAGTTTGTTACATTCTGCTATCCCTGATGGTCTACGACTGGCCAAAAGTCAACTAAAGTAGACCATTCTCTACTAAAATATAAACATATGGAAGGAAGGAATTCTGTCACCAGGATACGCCACTTGAACGTTCTTTTGGTCCATGCACCCATTGGCTATATTCACTTCTTCCATCAATTTACTTTTTTTTTTCATTTTCCCAGTGTTTCTAAAATGAGAAATAAAGCAACTTTGCAAAAACTCTTGATTTCTAATATATGGAGACCTGTGTGTTTCCTTTGCCGCAAACTTTACATAAACTTTTTTTAGTCTGGTACTATATTCATAATCTCTCTTCCATCTGTACCCTATTTTTTTTTACTAATATACATACTGTATGGTTGCAGTGATTTGGTAATTTAGATTTTTTTTTCCGACTAAGGCCTTCATAGTATAAATATTTTGACAATCTTATAGTTTAGGCATTTTTGGACCCTGGGATACCTAATGTGCTTATATGTATTTGTGTTTATTTTTTAAATAAACAAAATGTATGTGATCTAAAGAAATGGAGTGATTGGAATTTTTATGTTTTTTTTTTGTTTGTCTTTTTTACCTTCTTTTTTCTTCTTTTTTAGAACCCTTGGGGGTTTAAATCCTTGGGAGCCTGATCCCCCTTTACATGATACTGCATTTCATATTGTAAATATGAACCATATTGTAGTATATTGTGATTCCTGATCTTCTTCACTGAAGGCAAGCCTAGGAGTCTTCAATGGATTCCTGTCTGTCATAGCAACAGATGTAGTCCAATGCATGATGAAATAGTATGTCATGATGTCAAGAAAAATATTTGGAGATGGCTAAAGAGCCATTCATATACAGTGGGTATTATACTGCATTATACAGCAGACACCCACCACTAACAACTAGGATCAGTTTCTGAATAGATTGTGGCTATTAACAATTTAGACGCCTGTTCAATTATAATCAAGGTATCTAAACAGTGGAGGAAACCATATTGATCAGTCCAGGGCGATGATGTAATAATAATAAGAGGACTTTCTCTCTGCCGGTTTCAGTATAAAAACAGCGGACACCTGGCGGACCCCATTGTAGTCTATGGGGTCAGCCGGCGTCTGCGGGTAACAGCGGCCAGAAGTTTCAGCAATGAACCAGGAGCATGATCAGGCCCTCCT
This sequence comes from Leptodactylus fallax, assembly GCA_947044405.1. Taxonomy (NCBI): domain Eukaryota; kingdom Metazoa; phylum Chordata; class Amphibia; order Anura; family Leptodactylidae; genus Leptodactylus; species Leptodactylus fallax. Next base: position 6,890,800 of record CAMRHE010000051.1, on the reverse strand, counting down.
ATTCATGGAGCCCAAACTACTGTATAGCGGAGGTTTCGGAGAATTGCAGTGCTGTTCCTATTATGTCCACAGCTGTAACTTTCGGCACCCTGCAGAAGCTAGAACAGATCCCACAAATCACATACTGTATGAAAAATTATTAACAAGATTATAATTAGGGACACTTTCTCATGGGTCAATTGAGGCATACTTTATACTATATTTCTTCTGTTTACTACAGAACCATAGTGTACAGTATATTAAGAAAAAATACCAAAAATTTTATAAGAAATATGGTGTAGTGATGGATATTGTTTATATGACTATTGCTGAGCTAGAAAAATACGTTCAATGCTTTGTTTATTAAAAGCAATAAATCTATCTAACTTCTTTTATGTCGCTTTCTTTTGCTGAATATAGCATATTTAAATGTTTGATGGCTACAGATCTTCTCTATGGAATGGATTTAAGACAGATTGTCTGTGGGTCTTCTGTTGTTTCCCTTAAGCACGCACCCTTCTATGCATGAAGCTGTTACATATTAGAGTGTAATGTTCTCCTCCCATAAATATTGTCTTTCCTGAAACTCTTGTTATTTTCTGGCATTCCTCTAGAACAACATCAGAAGAGTATGTTTTGTGAGCGCTCATCAATTCTATTCATACAACCTCTACTCACACAACAGTAATAAAATTAATATAAATAGTCGGTATAATTTCTACATTTGTAAGTTAAACAGGGACTGACTGGCTTTCAAATGTAAAATTACAGCGTCATACTTTGAATGGCGTAGTGGTAAATCTCCCAGCATTTTTAAAATGCAGTGACATTTATATGCATGCACATAACAGAGAAAAGAATAATGCAGTAGTTCAAATGATTTAACATAATGCTTGAATATTAATGCTTCAAAAAGTTTGTTCTAGCATTAATAATGTATACATTTTATTAAAGATTGTAAAGACAGCCATTACAGTGCTGCAGCTATATGGCAAGGTTGCATCTGCAATACATTTACGGGTATTGCTGGAGATGTGTTATTCAACTCTGAGAAATCTCAATCACCCATTCTATAAATTTCCCCTTGAAACATTATGATTCACATCTTACTAATGATTACATGATTCTCTCCTTCCAAGCAACATCAATTCATAGCTATTACATTCTATAATCTATTCTCTGAGATCTTCTGTGGTAAATACAGTTTAAGAAAACTCTCTATTCTACATTCTATAACTTAGCCACATGACTGTTATATATTAAATATTCATTTTGTGTACACTGCACATGTCACATTTACCTTTCTAGACTCCACATAGGTACATTACTTCTGTCCCAATCACTTTGCTACTTGTTTGCATGAAGTATGCAGCTTTTCATCCATTTTAGTCATTTAAATTTTATACAGTGCTGTACATACAGCTATTTCTAAACACTGTAGAAACATCTCTGGTCAGAGTAGGTTAGTGTAATTAAAGGTTTTTTTTGTGACTTATTAATTGATGACCAATCCTTAGGATAGGTTATTAAAGATTGGACAGGTACAATTCCCGGGCCCATTCATGTCAAAGCAGCAGCCTGTTCAGCACTTAACATGCACAGTGCTGCATATTTGTACATCAGCTGTGCTTGGTATCACAGCTCAGCCTAGTCACCTAAATGGGACTAAGCTGTGATCAGGCAATGTCACCAATGAACGTGATATCACTTGACCTATGAAACAGAAGACGCTCTCAGGGAGCACCGCTATTGCTTCATGCAGCTGATCCATGGGGGTCCTGGGTGTCAGACCCCATGGATCTTCAATGGATGACCTATCAATTAAACAGTGGTGGTAAACTCCTTTAACACACACAAGGTATCACACAGAAGTTATAGACTGAGCTGCAGCATACGTGACAGAAGAATGTTGGGGCCCAAAAGCTAGATCATGGAAATAAGGGAGAGAGAATGCCTCTGAGCTCAAAGCTTACAGCTTTACATGTCAGCAAAAAGTAAAACTATGCCAGCAGCGTAGTACATCTTGAAACATTCTGAGTACATAGTGGTATACAGCAGATGACAAAGATGCACTTATGCTTTAATACCTTGTTAGATATTTGCATATTGTTAGGGTTCTTTGCTGAACACAGTCCAATTAACTTATCAAGTTTAGAAAAAAAGTTGATATGTAAGTTATGTACCTACTTTTTAAATCTTTTGGTCATACTCGAGGCTCTGTGTAAAATATACCATATGACATCAAATGCAAATCTACAGTGAGTCCTCATTGATACAAACCATTACTCACACAGAATAAAAAAAACCTGGATAGTATGTAAAAGGTAGTGCCATTGGTTAGAAGGTCACAGACTTAAGTATACCAAATATAGAAATAGTGACTGATGTCTAGAAAATCAAGTGAATGGCAAGTGCTCTCTGAACTGGCAGGGTAACTACACAGTCTTTACTGCTTACAAAATGAATGAACATAGCACAAAGCTGTCTATCACTAAGGTCTGCCATTTAATACTAATAACTGATATTTTCATTAAATAAGGGTTTCCAATTTTCTATCCAAATTGTGGCTCAATTTAGGGCAAATTTCCCTTGGTCAAATGGTGCTTACATGAGGTATACTTGCTATGTTATGATTATATTATTACAAATGTTCTAAGGTTAAAGTAGCAAGTAAAAAGTACAGTATGCTGCTTCTATCTGAATTTTTCCAAAGTAAAGTATGAAAGTAGTTATTTTTTTCTTTTGGAGTATGATCAAGCTGTTAAATGATGCAAAATCCCATGGTACAATGGCACTTTTTATTCTAAATAACAAATTAGGCATGTGTCAAGTGACTTTTTTTAAACATTGAAATGTTAAATTTATAGCATGAAAGTTTACTAAATGATAAAGTTGATAAAGTGAAATAAAAAAGAATCTCAAATACATAACTTATAGGATAAAATTCATCAATTGTCTATTGTCTGTTTCTATTTACAGCAATACAAGACACATACGGCCACATATACTGAGTCATGAAGCAGAAGAGTGGTGTAAAAAAGACTTAAACTGCCCTTGTGACAATTTTTGTCACATGCTGTTTTTATGCCGCTCTTGCTACTTTACAAAAATGAGATGTGGCAAAGAGATGCTGTGAGCGTGGCAATCAGTACAGCCAGATTCATCCTCAATACACACCAGTTTTCTGGTTATGAGCAGGCATAGATTTCAGTTAGGTGAACATCCCTGCGGAAGATGAGGATGATTTATAATGAGGTCCAGACTAATCTTCTCTTGGCGCAGGGATCATCAAGAGTAGATCGGCATACAACTAGTAAGATCTTCAGGAAAGGATTTACTTGGACCTAATTGTTTCAATTGGTTTCTGAACAGGTATAATACAACATACAGGTTTGTGGATTAGCATCATGATACGTATATATAAAGTTATTAATTCATGTCTTGGTTCTTTAGCAAATACATTTCAAAATTGTATTCAGTTGTAAAAAAAATGGATTTTCTTGCTGTGCCTAATAAAATAGTAGCTCTGACTGCTACCGTGTTTCTGCCGTGTTGCAGACGGATCACCTCTTTAATTTGGGGACCTCTATCAAACAGCTTCTCATATTTCAGTTTCCCAGACCACTGAACATGAGAAAGAGAAACAGGGATATTGGGGTTAACTGCAGTCATAACCCAATTTTCAGTTTAGAAGTTGTGAAGTGAAAATACCGTAGCTTGCTCTGCATATGCCTGAGTGTTTGGGCTGTGTTTTGGTCTTGTCTTGCTGTATCCCCCCGGCGTAACTTCTCGGGCGGCCCCGCCGGGGGGGCGGGGGGGGGGGGGGGGGGGGGGGGGGAGGAGGAGGGGGGGAAAAAAATGATGGGGGGGGGGTAGTGTGTTTGCAAACCCCCCTTTCCCCCGAAATTTTCTGTGCCCCTCAGTTATTAGATATAACAAATAGAAGGGGGTGGCGCACACCCCCAAATATTTAGAACTAAAAATGAATAAGATTAAAAGGGGTGCCCAAACTTTTTCATATGACTGTAGCTTGCTTGCTAGCTTTAGACTTCATGTTGCTGTGACTGATGTCAACAGCAACAGAATTAAATGAGCATTTACTTCTAAATATAAAAAATAATACATTATGTCTACATAGTGGCCAAACCTTTGTTGCACATTTAAATGGAGTCTGTCACACCCTTTACTGTTCTCCTCCCCCAAGCTGCAAACACTGCTAAAATGGTGACAATGAAACTAGCTCAAGCAAACCTACAGTACATGTTGATGTTCACAGTGCTAACATAACCCAGAAAATGTTCACTGGGCATTACCTATCTTGCGAAGTACCCAGCTCTTTCAGCAGTAGACCCTCCAAAACTCCAACTCTCTGTTCTTGAATGATGGTCGCAGCATTCCTTTTAAAAAGCACTTAAATCATATAATTCTGACATTCTGCCATCATCACTATGGGGAGGGGATGCTTTATACACTTTTATATGGCTTCAATATCCAAAGTGTGTAAACGTATGCAGTGGTAACTTCAGGTAGCTAAAATTGCAGCTTTATAGTTGGATTTAGAGCTCTGTAACAGAAAAGTGGAGCTCCAAACCCATGTAGAGATATATTAGGAAATTCATAGGAACATATTTTCTTACCTTACAAGACAATTGAACAGTCAATTACCAATGACATTGTGGTAGTACAAGCATCTGATATCCATAATGACGTATTGTTCAACTGGGAGGAATTAGCACCCAGTCAACCCTCCATAGAGTAACTGTGTCAAAAACCATGTAAGTCTAAACCTACTAAATGCTATTGTCACCCTACACTTCAACCCCAAACATCCTGGCTTAACCTCTATTATGAGTGATTTGTGTTATATCTGTTCTTAAATTCATAGGGGTCAGTCAGGGATTCAAAGCTGATCATCGACTTTTGACATTGAAGGTAAAAAGAATAATTCTCAATCGAATATGATAATATAAAAGGAATAATATGCATAAAATATTAAGTTTTCTTTAGGACACAAAAATAAGAAATAAAACTTGGGTGGCAACACATATGATTTTCATTCTTAATCCAGTTATGTAAATGTTTTGTCCTTTATTCCAAGGACAAGAAAAATGAAAGCAATTCTCAGTGACCTTTTACATGCCAGCACATTTCAATCTCCTTGGAACGAGCTACTTTTTAATATAGAAAATAATACATGTTTCCAAAATGCAACCTGCCATATTATAAAGCCTGCCACCTGGGAATTGTGTGTTATAAATAATAAATATAAAAGGCAGCCCAAGAGATATGAATGTGAACTTTTAAAGGTTTAATAATAGTAAAAGAAAAAATCTGCATTGCTGTTACGCAGTTTATAAAACACTCTAGCATGACCTGTGTAATACATACTTCATGAGCTCAATAATGTAATTTTTGGGCCCCTAGAACAGACGGAAAATAACTATAATATTGCTTTCTTAACAAATGGAAATAAATTTCATTGAAAAAAGTTGATACTGTATATAGTATACAAAAGGCTTTCAATTGTATTTGCCTTTACAAAGAGCAATAGAAGGCCTTCTGCAAATTACTCTCACATCCATGGCTTTCTTTCAGTTTTTTCCCATGCAAAGAATTGTATTGTATCCCTGTAGCATGAGAAAATATAACATAGCATTTTCCATCCTCCAGCTGAGACCAATACAATTATGATGAAAATGAACCCATAGAAAGAATATTGAGACATAAATATGCATCCCATTATGTGTCCCCTTGACTGGATTTATCTAGATATGTGTGACAACAAGCTAAGCAGCATTTCTAAATACAACATGGTTTTGTGACAAGTTACCATGAAATTATATGCAAGCTAGTGGGAAAGAGTAAATTGTAGACTTTCAAGACTTTGGTTAGTATGTTGTAACATTGTGAACAATTATCAAGACAAAGTGTAATCCTTAACTGAAATGTAGATCAATTGTTAACAAGCCCATCCTCAAAAGTAGCAGAGCACCCGGCTACTTCTAGGAATCTCAAAGGGTTCACATAGAGCAGCATGGGACCTCCTCATGATTCCAGTTCTCATACCTTCACCAATCAGACACTTACAGTGGCTTGCAAAAGTATTCACACCCCTTGAATTTTTTCACATTTTGTCACCTTGCAAGCACAAACTTAAATGTATTTTATTGAGATTTAAAGTGATAGACCTACACAAAGTAGCAGATAATTGTGAAGTGGAACGAAAATGATACATGGTTTTCAAAATTTTAATCAAATAAAAATCTGAAAAGTGTGACATGCAAAAGTATTCAGCCCCCTGTACTCTGATACCCCTAAATAAAATCCAGTGCAATCAATTTTCTTCAGAAGTCACTTAATTTGTGTGTAATTTAGTCTCAGTATAAATACACCTGTTCTGTAAAGGCCTCAGTGGTTTGTTAGAGAACACTAGTGAACAAACAGCATCATGGAGCCCAAGGAACTAACCAGACAGGTCAGAGATAAAGTAGTGGAGAAGTTTAAAGCAGGGTTAGGTTATAAAAACATATCCCAAGCTTTGAGCATCCCAAGGAGCACTGTTCAATCCATTATCCAAAAGTTGAAAAAGTATTCTATAACTGCAAACCTACCAAGACATGGCTATCCACCTAAATTAACAGATCAAGCAAGGAGAGCACTGGTCAGAGAAGCAGCCAAAAGGCCCATTGTCATTTTGGAGGAGATGAAGAAATCCACAGCTCAGGTGGGAGAATCTGTCCACAGGACAACTATAAGTCGTGCACTCCACAAATCTGGTCTTTATGGAAGAGTGGCAAGAAGAAAACCATTGTTGAAAGAAAGACATAAGAAGTGTCGTTTTCAGTTTGCCACAAGCCATATCGGAGACACAGCAAACATGTGGAAGAAGGTGCCCTGGTCAGATGAGACCAAAGGTGAACTTTTTGGCCTAAATGCAAAGTACTATGTGTGGTGGAAAAGTAACCCTGCTCATCACCCTGAACACCCCATCCCCACTGTGAAACTTGGTGGTGGCAGCATCATGCTGTGGGATGCTTTTATTCAGCAGGGACAGGGAAGCTGGTCAGAGTTGATGGAAAGATGGATTGCGCTAAATACAGGGAAATCCTGGAAGAAAACCTCAAAAGACTTGAGACTGGGAAGGAGATTCACCTTCCAGCAAGACAATGACCCTAAACATACAGCCAGAGTGGAATGGTTTAGATCAAAGAATACTCATGTGTTAGAATCGCCCAGTCAAAGTCCAGACCTAAATCCCATTGAGCATCTGTGGCAAGACATGAACATTGCTCCTCACAGACCCTCTCCATCCAATCTGGCTGAGCTTGAGCTATTTTGCCAAGAAGAATGGGCAAAAATCTCAGTCTCTAGATGTGCAAAACTGGTAGATAAATACCCCAAAAGACTTGCAGCTGGAATTGCAGCAAAAGGTGGCTCTACAAACTATTTCTATAGGGATGCTGAAAACAAGATATGGGGGGAGATGAATACTTTTGCACATCACACTTTTCAGATTTTTATTGGATTAAAAGTTTGAAAACCATGTATCATTTTTGTTCCACTTCACAATTATCTGCTACTTGGTGTTGGTCTATCAAAAATCTCAATAAAATACATTTAAATTTGTAGTTGTAAGGTGACAAAATGTGAAAAAGTTCAAAGGGTATGAATACTTTTGCAAGGCACTGTATCACCTATCCTGTGGAGAAGTTTCCAGATCTCAACTGACTATTGTGGAGATACAATATAATATGATGCCCACGGGATTTTTGTCACAGTTTGACAAAACAGAAAAAAACCTTACTTGTAGTAATATTGAGCTGCATGGACTCTGAGTGCCAATATATACCCTCTGACACACAGCTCTCTCCAGTGTATACAAAGCCTAAAGTCTTGTTCACACAGCAGTTTCGTTGAAAAAAATTTCTTTAACTGAAAAGTCATCCTATACATTTGAATGGGGTTGTATCTGCAGCAAAATCATAGATTTTAGCAAGCCTTATTGAGATGAATGGGACTGTCACAGAAATTTTCGCACCAAATCTGTGATGTGTGAATACTGTATACTATCAAAGTTATGTTATTCAAAAAAAATAAAAGAGTGACATGAAAAATATATAGGAAAAGGAAGTGATTTGTTAAATTACTTCTTAAAATTTGCCTTAATCTTTATGTTTACATATGTCTACAGATTTTTCCAGTGATAAATTATTTCTCCTCTTGTATAACACTGACAGCTTTGCTCAGATAAAGACTTCTTCGAGCAATTAGTATTGCCTACCTGTGACACTACATGTCTTATATGGTACATTAGTCCTCATATCTCAAAAAGAGCACATTTACCTTGGCAGTGTCACTCTAGACTGATCTCTACAGTAGCCACATTGCTGTGACTCTGATAATGAGCTTCTTATTCCATTTTCTGAACTCAGAAGGTGTCAAAATTCAGTCTTTAAGGGATTTTGATGTTCTTTAGAAATCTCTATTATTTTTTATAAAACACAGAGAAGCGTGTGGATCAGCTATAGGTATAACTCATATATCCTTTCTCCTAATTTGCTGGATTTTGAAAACTACTGTGTATACACCAATGTACCAATTATATTCATAGAATAAATACAGAAATGGAGCAAAATTTCTCTGGGATTACGTGAATTATATTTTAAGAAACCAAACGGAACAGCTAATCTCTGGTGTCTATTTTTTAATGACAATGTTCCTGCAATTACAGATGGCTAAATAGGTTAGATAGTCTTATGCTATTTGACATTTTATGTATAGAAATACAGATATAGATAGAGGCATAGCTAGGATGGGGACTGATTAAGCAATAGCCCTTGATTCTGTATGGCAGGAGGGGGTCCCAATATTGCAAGGTCAGTTGGATTTCCACCAATCTGATATGGATAACCTATCCTATGGATGGGTTATCAATTTTTAACTTTTAGAAACTTTTAAAGTAACATGAGGTTTTTAGCACATAATGCTTTTCTTCTTGCTGTCATGGTGACGAGTATGGTGGCAAAAAATTTGAGTCATTTGTTATTCTTAATATTCCTTGATTAGAAAAATGTCTGGATGAATCTCTATTTGTATCCTGGAATTTTATTCCTTTCATCTTGGCCACTATTCTCCCTGTTGTCATGTGATCTATCATACATCGGAAGGCAGACAGACAGATCCAATTGACCTATAATAAGTTTCCACTCTGTATGCTCAGCTATTCTTGCTGGAAGCCCCTACATAACACATCAGTGAGCTATTGAATGCATACACCATATTCTAAAAAATCCAAATTCCAGTCATATAACATCACAATGGAAATCACATAACTGTAGGATACGGTTGATATATATTAAATTAGCATTGCGTTACACGTGCACAAAGAACAGATTGCATAAAAAAATAAAATAAAATAAAATCTTACCTAGCTCGTTGTTTCCTTACCAACATTGGAGGTGAGCTCATTGGCAGTTTCTTGTAAAGTGGGCGGGGTTACCTTCTACATCCAACAGCCTGAAGGTTCTTTTCTATCAGAATGTTCTTTAGTATTTCAAACTTTAGTACAATCTACCTGCCAGGACCTTTCTTATGTGACATCATTGTGGCGGGGTTTTCCAAGGTCCTTGTACACAGGAATGTATTTTATATTGAACAAATAAACACTTATTACGCTAGTCTCCCACCTGTGTTCAGGTTTCCGTTCTTTGGGTCCGCTTGGGGACCCGAAAAAAGAAACACAATCCGTTTAAAAAGCGGTTACCCGTGGAAACTTGCGGACCCCATAGACTATAATGGGGTCCACCAGGTTTCTGCCCGGTTTCCGCCTGAAAAATGCGGCGAGATTATCTCTGCATTTTTCAAGTGGAATTGGAGTTGGAATCCCTGAATGGGCAAGGAACGCAGATATGAACCCAGCCTGAGGCACAACTAAAATAACTTAGTCCATATGCGCAGTGGTGCAACTAAAGTCTTGTGGGCCCTGGTGCAAACTTTGACCAGGGTCTCCCCCCCCACATCATATTCTTGATAATGACGGTTATGGGTACTGCAGCGGTATCTCAGATACTTGAAAGGGATACAACTATAGTACCCACAACTGTGGTTATCAATATATCGTAGCATAGCGTAGCGCCCATCATGTTAACATTGATGAGCTGATCTGCAGGCATCCTAAAAGTCTAATAGATCAGTGTGGCTCCAACACCCAGGCCCTTGCTGATCAGCTGTTTGAAGGGACCATGGTGCACTTGCAAGCGCTGTAACCCCTTCATTATTTACATTGCACAGTATCTGTTTTAAAGTTACCATGCAATGTAATTGAAGCCTGTAATAACGTTAAACAACTACTATAAAACAGAGGGCATGTGATATAAATAGTGAAGGATCCCTACATAGGTACATATGTATATACACACACACAGAAAGACTTTCCTTACTTCTGGCAGTTGTGGGAAAAGACTCAAGGTTCCTAAAAGGGGACAGGTCCCAATAGAGACTGTACATGATAATAAAAATGGGTTTTGTAAAATTGTATCTGCTAAAGGATACTGAGCAGTTTTGTGAATACACTTGCCGCAGCCCAGATGGAGGGAACCAGAGGGGATGGGAGTAGTAGTGGCAGTAGCTGTGCCCTCAACTACTCTCCCCACCTCAGCTTCTAGGCCGGACACCGATGAGGGGGGCCTGCTGTGGTACCTGATGTTGGTGGTAGTAGTTCCCCTGGGGAGCTTCCACTTGGAGAAGGGTCCTCTCTACTCTGAGCCTGTGTGAAGGTGTTCAGAAGGGCCCTAATGTTAATGCAGGAACGACTCAGGAAACAGCAGTGCAGTTGAAACAGGTTTAACTTTACTTCAGCAACTGTGAAACAAGCAGCTTCCAAATAGGGTTAAGAGTCTCCCTTTGTTAAGTTCTCCCAGCCTTGGTCTTGAGGGGATGCCCAGTGATGATAAGGCTCTAGGGCCATACTCCACTCCAACAACTCTATCTCCACAACTCAGCCATCTCCAGCAGAAGATACTGGGGGGCTGTACTCCTAGGCAGGTCCCGGACAACACCTCCTGGCAATCAGGACTCCTTCTCTCCTATTGGCACAGTGTTTAAATGTTATACAGCTGAATATCCTGTCTTTGGGCTGTCTCTATAATAGCCTTGGGCTTGAAATTCTTCCCTCTGGGGCTGGATGGAAACCGTTGAGTCTCAGCTATACAGAGCTGATTTGCTCTGTCTTCAACTACCTGCTAACTCTAGGCTAGACTGAGGCTCCAATGGTTTCCCTGGAGACAAAAGTCTCCTCAGACCCCGCCCAGGGGCCTGTGATAGGTCAGGGCTGTACCAAGCATGGGGGATAAACAGTGGGGAAACTAACAGTGAAATTACAAAGGGGAGAGCTGCAAACAATAACATGTAACACCTAACATATAGAAAAGATGTACAAACATACCCAGTGGCACAAAGACAAACACAATTAAAGCAGGAGCACTCTGGGATGCTGCACACTGATATGTCGAGTTGTGTACTGAACATGTCAGGAGAATGCAGTGTGTAGACAGACTACTTAAGAAATTGCAGCTGAAGAATGGGGAATTTGCTCAGCTGCATCCCTACTGGCCATGACTGACAGTAGTGAGAGTGTCTCATGTGAAGTTGCTAATAGTAACCCAGAGAATGGTATAACTGTGCCAGTTATGTGAAATGAACATAGTTGCAAGTAGCAACCAGAAGACTACTACACCGGTGGGTGAAGAAAAGCTATATGATTTGGTTGATGTCAACCCTGTGAGCTTACAGTGTGAGAGGGAGATGGTGGTCCCGCTGTTGATATGAGTAACATACGTGAGGCTGAAAAGTCTTCTCACCTCAGCACCAGCCTGCTCAGTCTGTGGGCTGAATTCACCCAGGGAGCTCCAGGCATTGTGCGTGTTGGTGTGCTTCTGCTTCTACAGGGAGTCGTAGGGACGAAAATAAAGGTAGATGTGGCCATGTCCCTTTTAGACAGATGAGCGGGTCGCATGATCGGCAGACGGAATATCAAGCTACAGCATCTGAAGATGGAGAGGTCTGGTCACGTGACCACAAGGGATACTGACTCTTCTGGGCTATAACAACCCCTTTAATTTTTTTCAAGAGGAGCATAGTTGGGTTGAAGAATTAGGAAATACAGTAGGTGGCAACTGTGGTATTGAGTATGTCCAGACTTACAGTATACTGCTAAAGCTTTTGACAAATGAAATTAACATCACACATTCAGCTCTGCTATACCTACTAATATAACCTAAAGCATTTAAGAATGTGACAATATAGAAATCCTTGCTTTTATTCTACTCTTTATCCAATACGATTCTGTAAATAGCTTCTTCTCTACATAATGATATCTCAGGTAGTTATTGTTCTTTCCATGTCTGAAGTAGATAAAATTAGATGCAAACAATATGGCTTTTATATGAGGCTTTACAAATGAAAGATAAATTGTTTATCCTTCATTTCAAACTGTTCTAGTTTCTTAACAGAGCTCTGGTAGATGCAGTTTTGTAAGTTTGTGAGCCAAGCTGCCTGATCAGTCACTGCACCAATAGTGCCATGCTGAGACTAATAAAAGACAGACAAACCAGTTTCCTTTTATTTCTCCAGGGATCAGTATCTTAATGAAGATCTTTCTAGGTATATTTACAATTTGTTAGCTGTTCCATGGGGTCCGGATGTTAACCTTCTTGATCAGTCATTAATGACACTACGGTTGCACTGCAGAGAGATATTTACATGAATAATGTCAAAGAAAAGTAAGTCATTTGTCCCATTAAGTCTGCCACCAAGGTTATACCAGGTGATATACCGTTTATGTGATTATACACCTGGAGCCATTCTGTAGGCGTAAGGACAAGGCTGTACAGGACATAATGCTCTGGAGCTTGTGTATCTGATTCCAGGTAATCATTGTTTTCAAGATAGCACATTGATATGGATTACCCTATATATAGATATGCGATACACAAAGAACAAATATAATTAAAATTGCATTCTCATAAATGATACTGTAAACAGTAATAATATAAAATTATAATTATAAAATGTTCGTGGGATATGCCATAGCTGTCTGATTGATGTGGGTCCCACTTCTGGGACCTCTACCTATATCCAAAGTAGAGGTCCCAGAGGAGATGCCAAGCTACCAAATAATAATAATAATAAATTGTATTTATATCGCGCCAACATATTCCACAGCACTTTACAATTTGCAAAAATATTATATAACCGCAGTACAGTGAATGCATGAAGGCTGGTCGCCCTATGACAAACTGATCAGCCTTCATAAAGTGGCAATGGTCCAAAGTGAACATAATATAAGAAATCCAGGGATACTGGACTTCAAATACAGGTTATAAAGCAGCTAAAAACATCTATGCTACAGAAAAAGAGAGATATGAGCACAATCAGGAAAACCGATTGCTATCTATAACTAACAATCCATCTGCAATAACACAAGCAGCTAGTCAGAAGTAAATAGACATTTTCTTACACTCACTGTGAGCTGCAAGAAGCTGCAGACTCCTTTCTGAGCAGGGTACAGACATGGAGCACAGAGAAGCTCATGTGTAAACATGCAGAGGCTGTGAAAAGAGACCTGCATCTCCCCCTCAACTTTCTGTGTTCTATCTTGAAACTGTTGATTTCTAAAGACAGGAGTGAAGACAACGTTAGAAAGGAGGGAGACGCTTAATGGTAAGAACTTTAAAGGCCTTTAAAGAACTTTAAAAATCACAGTGTTTTACAGTCCCTGCAAAGTGGATGGGATTCTGGCTAATCCCATCCACACATTGCAGAAAAATATCCGCAGCAGACAAGCTGCAATTTCAAAAACCGTTGCACTTTTGTAAATTGCAGCATGTCAATTATACCTATGGAAACGCTGGCATTTTCCATAGTGGTATAATTGAAACAGAAAGTCCACAGGGAAAACTGTGGACTTTCTGAGAAAAACACTGCAAGAAAAACCACAATGCGTTTCCACCGCATTTTTTCCCACTTTTTGTCATGCGTCTCGTTACATGGGGCCTTAGCCTAAAGGTTTTTTTTTTAGGCAGAAAACAGCAACATTTTGAATAAAGCAAGTTGACTGAAAACTTACTGACTAGCTAAGAGAGTGATGTAATGCTTAATGTATCAGAGACTTCTTGTCTGAATAAAAAGAGATTCTTGACACATCATGAATACACAAATAGTGCAGTATTATCCAAGGGAAAAATGAATGGTGATAGAGCCAGCTCAGCTGTTAATGCTGGCGGTCTACTGTTATGACAATGACTTCATACTTGATTATTGTTTTGACAAGTAGCACAATTGTATGCATGTATTCATTGTCTTGAGGATTGTAGTTATTTCTGTCTTAGTTATATCATAACTGCAAATGCATACTAATAATTAGTAACAAAAAATTATTTTAATTCAAAAGTGGAATTTTTCAAATATATTTATATTGAGATGTGACACCATCAGTAGTGTTTCTAGACTATTTCCTGCAAAGAAAAAAAAATATATGTATAATGTCCCACAGTGGGTCTGGGAACCTTCAATACGCTCCGGGCTATCATGGTAACAACTTTGGGGGATGGCAATTCGAGTAAACATGGTGGCACTATGTTGAGGTTGGATTTGATTGAGACATCTGAAGAATTAATGACCAAGATCAAGAGGTCAAATATGTTAATTGAAAAAATAAGGTTGAGGATGGAAGTGTTTTTAATAATAAATAAATAAACAAGAACAAGCAGCTGCTAGCCTCGGAACCGTGGTGTGAAGCACGTGTGGAAGAATCCAGATGCAGGTAGAAAAGAGGAGGCAAATGAGCACTGGTCCAGAATAAACTTAGTCTTTAATCCAATTGAATTACACACACGTGTGTATTATTCAATTGGATTAAAGACTACATTTATTCTGGACCAGCGCTCATCTGCCTCCTCCTTTCTGCCTGCATTTGGGATAAACACATGTCTATCCTGAGATAGAAAGGAAATAATATAAAGGCAGACTAGATTTACCATGTGGTCTTTCTGACTTCATAGGCTAGACCTCTTGCTAACACAGTAGTTTAATTGTATAGTCTGTACTGCAACTATTCCGACCATCTGGCCATATAATAATTCCTATAATAGCAGTCTGACTGTGTAGTCTTGAACTTCACCTTTAATAACTGTCTGGTTGCAGTTTGAAAAGGGGCATTTTTCATGGCCGTTTCGCATCTGTAGGGCACCTGTTTTTACGGATCTCTCATAGATTTGAGTCTACGGAGGGGCAAAAAGTGGCAACAGGACATGTCCTATTTTTTTTTATAAATGGACCTTCAAAAAAATTGGTCATGGGAATATCCCCATTTACTTAAATTGATTTTAAAGCATCCATATGACGGCCATTAAAAAACTGCAATGACATGGCTCTGAACAACATTCGTGTGAATAAAGACTAGCTTTGTAAACCTGACCATCCCCTATAACAACAGTCTGACTATGTTATCTGGACCTTCCCTTTATGGAAGCAGTCTGGCTGTGTAGCTTAAAGTTTCCCTACTGACAATAATTTAAGTGCATATTCTGATCCTTCCACTAAAACAGCAATCTGCAAATGTAGTCTGGAGTGCTCTCTGTAACAGAAATCTCGGAATAATAGCTTTACAAAACAAGCAGTAAATATAGAGAAAAAAACAAAATGGATCTGTTATGACAAGTAATACCCACTAATTATATATATTTGGTCATGTGGCAATGATTGCAATAATAAATAGTTAAAAATCTAAGCTGTATCTTTTTTGTAAGCGTAAGATTTTTTATGTTCTCTTTCATACTGCCTCCTATCTTTCTGCCTCCTAAATGTCTTGTAAAATATGGGTATTTTTTACAAATATATGTCTGAATGTTACAGAGTGCTCTTTTATGGAAGAGCAATTTGTATTTTAGCTATAATTTTCTTTTCATGTACTACACCACTGTTCGACTACATTTAGAACCCAAGTGGTGTTTGCATTGTTTTCACTTTGACAAATATATGTGTTGCCACTCTTCTGCAGCCAGGAGAGGATTTGCTCATGTTAATTAAAGTGTTCTAGCAATAGTTCAGGCAAGAAGAATTGCTAATGCTAAATGCAATGGAGCATAGGAAAAGGTCACATCTCCCACTCTTCCCATTTTTAAATGTGGCTAATGTGCTGGTTGCTGCTGTGTACTTTCTAAGTATTTACATAGCAGTAATTTGCCAACGTGTACACATACTAGAATATTATGACAAGCACTATGGCACCTGAATAAAACATAAAATCAATTATTTTTCCCAAACTGTTTATGATATGAATGAGCTTTTTCCTTTCTTAATGAAATACCCCATACTGCATGTGCATTGTTGTATCGAGTCATTATGCACAATTACAGTTTTAGTTGTCATTAATAACATAAATTTATGTCTTGCAGCAGTTCCTAGTGGCATTGGAGCTGTTGTAGTGTAAATCTCACTCAAAGGTTAAGTGTGCATTTAAAGATACATCATGCGATATCTTATGGGGGAGTTATAGATTACTTGGCACAGAATGTATAAAAACTAACATCAAACATCAAAAGAGGGCCCTTTATCTATTGCAAAATGATGTCTAACTCCATATCCTCTCAGATCTTTCCTCCACGTAACAAGAATATAAAAAAATACAATTTGGATGTTTGATGTTCAAGCTTCATATATTACCCATCATTTTAAGCTGGCCTTGAACACTACTTTGTGTTAGTTTTGTTAGTGGCTATTAACATTGCTGCATAAATGCTGTCTTTTACCTGATTATAAGTGATGTCTAATCTTTATGTTGAGTGTCTTACCTTGTGTAACTTGTAATGTCATTTGTTATTAATGCAATTCACGCTGTTTGATGTAGCTACTAATCTACCTAACACTTTTGGCCTTTTTAGGCTTCATGCACATGAAAATTAATAAACTGATGAAACTGTTACCTTTTAACATCCATTTTCCATCAGTGTATTACTTATTTTTCATCAGTTTTCTGGGCATTGTCAGTTTTTAACGTCCGTTTTGCATCAGTTTGTCATATGTTAATACAATGTCCGTGAAAAAAAATTATGAACTTCATTGATGTTTTTATTTTTTTCACCCAGGCAACTCATGTGTTTTAATGTCAGTGAAGCTGATACATTACTCAAAAACTACCCATAGATTTATTTTTTAACATCAGTTATTTTTTAACTGACATTCACTAGCAGTTAAAAAACCGGATATACACACGTGGACAAAATTGTTGGCCCCCTCATTTAATGAAAGAAAAACCCACAATGGTCACAGAAATAACTTGAATCTGACAAAAGTAATTTGCTAAACTACATGTTGACAAGCCACAAAGCTTCTGGGAGAATGTCCTATGGACAGATGAGACAAAAATTTAAATTTTTGGCAAGGCACATCAGCTCTATGTTCACAGACGGAAAAATGAAGCATATCTTGAAAAGAACACTGTCCCTACTGTGAAACATGGAGGAGGCTCTTTTATGTTCTGGGGCTGCTTTGCTGCATCTGGCACAGGGTGTCTTGAATCTGTGCGGGGTACAATGAAATCTCAAGACTATCAAGGGATTCTAGAGAGAAATGTGCTGCCCAATGTCAGAAAGCTTGGTCTCAGTCGCAGGTCATGGGTCTTGCAACAGGATAATGACTCAAAACACACAGCTAAAAACACCCAAGAATGGCTAAGAGGAAAACATTGGTCTATTCTGAAGTGGCCTTCTATGAGCCCTGACCTAAATGCTATTGAGCATCATTGGAAGGAGCTGAAACATGCTGTCTGGAAAAGTCACCCTTCAAACCCGAGACAACTGGAGCAGTTTGCTCATGAGGAGTGGCCAAAATATCTGTTGACAGTTACAGGAATTGTTTGATTGCAGGGATTGCCTCAAAAGTTTGTGCAACAAAATATTAAGTTAAGGGTACCATCATTTCTGTCCAGGCCTGTTTCATGAGTTTTCTTTTTTTTTTAAATTCTGTTGAAGCATGGTTGAAAAGCAATGTCTGACTTTCATTTGTTTATTTTCATAGAATTTTTATATATTATTACTTTTGTCAGATTCAAGTTATTTCTGTGATCATTGTGGGTTTTTCTTTCATTAAAAGAGGGGTAACAACAATTTTGTCCACGTATGTATGTATGTATGTATGTATGTATCCATTGACTCCAAATGTTCTAAACCAGACGTGTAACGGACATTAAAAAAACATCTGTTACACGTCCGTTTTTCACTGTGATGTCCATGGGACCTAAAGGTAGTTTCACTGGCCTACCTTGGAGGCAGGGCTGGCAATTGCTATGGGGCCAGTGGAGGAGGAAGCCCACAGATCCCTCCAATGACACTTTGTTAATGTTTGTATGTAATTTTATTGAAGTCCAAGTATCATAAATCCTTCACCCCTGCTCTGTTTACTGATACATTCTGTCAGACAACCCCCCTATCAGGAGATCATTAACCCTTTAATGAAAAAGTAGCACTAAGTCAGTATATTGTCAAATAAGTGAGGCTCTGGAGAACTGTTAGAATTACAGTATTCTGCCTGTGAGCTGGTCTAGAGAGATGTAGGAGGATGTAAGCACACCATTGTTGTATTTGTTGCTGAGGGCTTTTTATTTTTGATTCTAACACATTTACTTAAAATGCATTTATTTCTACAACCACTGTCCTTCCTTTCCCTGCCTTTCTTTTGGAAAGATGGAGGAACAAGTCTAACTATTGTTTTGGGGCCCCTTGTTTTTTATATATGCTCCAGAGTAATTCCTAAATTTACAATCTAAACAGCATTGCAACATTGTTATATATCCAACTTCTTGTGTTGTTGTTGTATAGGGATTGACTGAGATGAGAAATAAAGACTCTACTTTTTTGGTGATCTTTTTAATTAAAAATAGACCTCTTTTTAATCTTAGACAAGAAATATTTAAGATTTTCTTTAACTGAAAGAAATGAAACACTGTGGGGAGTATTTATCAAAATCAGTGTTTTTAATGCCGGTCTTGATATCCCCTCGGCCCCCAGAGGATGTGTCTGATTTACGACAAGAAACATGCCTCCTCATAAATGAAGCGCATCTTTCACTACAATGAAACCTATGCTAGCTTGTTACTGGCATAAATTTCAGTCATCATTTGTACAAGAAAGCTTTTGTAAATGATGATAAATCTGCCCGGCCTTGGCCTCACTACACCCCCTTTTGTAAAAGTTGAGCGGATGGCGTACAATACCACAATGGTGT
Organism: Leptodactylus fallax; assembly: GCA_947044405.1. NCBI lineage: Eukaryota > Metazoa > Chordata > Amphibia > Anura > Leptodactylidae > Leptodactylus > Leptodactylus fallax. The sequence goes on along the minus strand of CAMRHE010000051.1, from coordinate 6,871,540 downwards.
TTAAAAAATTGCAAACCCTTGGTTTATGGCTTTTATACAACACAAAACTGGCATAGGAGAAAATAATCTATAAGTATGGAACACTCACACACATTAAGCACTGATATTTCAAGAGTGCAAAAAATACTGGTTAACCAACAGAAGAACTACTGTTAGATTTTGACTTACAAAGCTTTGTCCATAGAGAATAAATATAGAATCCCGAGAAGGGTATCCACAAGGGGAATGTTAGAGACACAGAGTAAGTGAATAGGACACAGTATAAATAGGATTACCGAGGCGCAGGCAATCTGGATTCTGCATCAATAAACAACTATCCCGCTACATTGCAGTGTATCTCTCATTGTGATCACAAGTGTTAGCAATCACTTCTTCCATCCTCTTGATCTTATTGATCTTTGTGAATCTCTCAGACTCAGTAGGAGAGTATGAAGTCTTCCAGCTGGGAGATAAATATGTCCTGGCTATGTTAGGGTATTTCCACAAGCATCAGGTTCATTGCAAGTATTTCTTCAACTGAAAAATCCTAAACATACACATGTATGGGGTTATTTCTGGAACATAGCATGGTTTCTGCAAAGCCATTCACATGAATGAGACTGTTGCAGAAGGTTACAAGCCCACTACCAACCATATGTAATTTATAATAATTTGCACTTATGATGTGGCAGAGGCAGACTCTTTGAGGTGGCAGAGGTACCATTGGATGAACCCAGACAACAGAGCCCAGGTGTGACTGTTTTCTCTGCCCTCTGCCAGGATTATGCGAAGTCCTAAATAAAAACAATGTTAGAATGTATAAACCTAACATCACTTCCATCGGATTTGTCCTGGCTTTGGTAAAAACAAAATGATACACAAACTGCACTTAAATTGCTGTGTGAATTAGGTAGCATGGGAGTAGCTCAGTGTATCAGTGGTTGCTTTGTAGAGTACTAGATGCAAATTCAACCATGGATAAGATTTCCATGGAGTTTGTATGTTCACCCCGTGATTACATGGATTTCCTCTGGGTTCTCCGGTTTCCACCCACATACTGATGGGGAACTTAGATTGTGAGTTCTACTTAGGACTGATGACAATGTCTGTAAGGTGCTGCAGAATATGTTGGTGCTTTACAAGAAGGAGAAATCAATAGGCACATACCTTGTCTTTAAAAAAATACACACGTAGACAAAATTGTTGGTACCCCTCGTTTAATGAAAGAAAATCCCACAATGGTCACAGAAATAACTTGAATCTGACAAAAGTAATAATATATAAAAATTCCATGAAAATGAACAAATGAAAGTCAGACATTGCTTTTCAACCATGCTTCAACAGAATTTTTAAAAAAAGAAAACTCATGAAACAGGCCTGGACAGAAATGATAGTACCCTTAACTTAATATTTTGTTGCACAACCTTTTGAGGCAATCACTGCAATCAAACGATTCCCGTAACTGTCAATGAGACTTCTGCACCTCTCAACAGGTATTTTGTCCCACTTCTCATGAGCAAACTGCTCCAATTGTCTCGGGTTTGAAGGGTACCTTTTCCAGACAGCATGTTTCAGCTCCTTCCAATGATGCTCAATAGCATTTAGGTCAGGGCTCATAGAAGGCCACTTCAGAATAGTCCAATGTTTTCCTCTTAGCCATTCTTGGGTGTTTTTAGCTGTGTGTTTTGGGTCATTATCCTGTTGCAAGACCAATGACCTGCGACTGAGACCAAGCTTTCTGACACTGGGCAGCACATTTCTCTCTAGAATCCCTTGATAGTCTTGAGATTTCATTGTACCCTGCACAGATTCAAGACACCCTGTGCCAGATGCAGCAAAGCAGCCCCAGAACATAACAGAGCCTCCTCCATGTTTCACAGTAGGGACAGTGTTCTTTTCAAGATATGCTTCATTTTTCCATCTGTGAACATAGAGCTGATGTGCCTTGCCAAAAATTTCGATTATTGTCTCATCTGTCCATAGGACATTTTGCCAGAAGCTTTGTGGCTTGTCAACATGTAGTTTGGCAAATTCCAGTCTGGCTTTTTTATGATTTGTTTTCAACAATGGTGTCCTCCTTGGTCGTCTCCCATGAAGTCCACATTGGCTCAAACAACGACGGATGGTGCGATCTGACACTGATGTTCCTTGAGCTTGAAGTTCACCTATAATCTCTTTAGAAGTTTTTCTGGGCTCTTTTGTTACCATTAGTATTATCCTTCTCTTTGATTTGTCATCAATTTTCCTCCTGCAGCCACGTCCAGGGAGGTTGGCTACAGTCCCATGGATCTTAAATTTCTGAATAATATGTGCAACTGTAGTCACAGGAACATCAAGCTGCTTGGAGATGGTCTTTTAACCTTTACCTTTAACATGCTTGTTTATAATTTTCTTTCTAAGCTCCTGAGACAACTCTTTCCTTCGCTTCCTCTGGTCCATGTTGAGTGTGGTACTCACCATGTCACCAAACAGCAAAGTGAGTATCTGTAGCCCTATATACAGGCCCACTGACTGATTACAAGATTGAAGACATCTGTGATGCTAATTAGTGGACACACCTTGATTTAACATGTGCCTTTGGTCACATTATTCTCAGGGGAATCATCATTTCTGTCCAGGCTTGTTTCATGAGTTTTCTTTTTTTAAAAATTCTGTTGAAGCATGGTTGAAAAGCAATGTCTGACTTTCATTTGTTCATTTTCATAGAATTTTTATATGTTATTACTTTTGTCAGATTCAAGTTATTTCTGTGACCATTGTGGGTTTCTAATTCATTAAACGAGGGGTACCAACAATTTTTTCCATGTGTGTAAATAAATAAATAAAAATAAATAAATAAATAGACATCTTCTAATAAGGAAGCACTCACCATCATATGGCATCATACTGACAAAGTCATGCAGCATGGAAACATCTAGAATTTTTATACTAGTGCTTATGGACAGGTAAAAAGCTGCATCCCTTTATTTGCAGTATATGTTTTTTTCAGATGTATACCTCAAGTGAATGCCCCAAGCATGAGGCAAATGGAGTCAAAAACTGATTCATTAGCAGAGGCATAACTTGAAGATCCTGGGCCCCAGTGCAGAATCTATAATGGGGCCCCTACATACATTATGGCATATTTTATGTGGAAGAGGGACTTTTGGGCCCCTCAGGGTCCAAGGCCCTGTGGCGACTGCTACTCCCTGCACCCTACATCTCTGTTCATTAGTATTAGTGGGATATGCAATATATCCTATGGTTAAATCAGTTCTAAGTCTGTCTACTCTTTTTTATAAGTTCCATTGCAGATTCCTATAAGTAAAACAAGGGGCACTGGGTGACACACTTATGAAATTTGTTGTAATAATGAAGTATAAAAAGCAGCAGCAGTAGAATGAAGCATTAAGAGAAGATAATAAAAACCACTGAGCTGAATTTGTAATGTTTTTTTCATAAAACCTTTTTTTAAGCTTTCGGCAAGCTTATCTGTTTCTCATGCTGCTCTGTATTATTTCCCATACTGCGTTATACCATACTATACATCTTATATTAGCACAGAATGTGGTTTGCTGTTCTGCAGCATTTTATGCAATTTGCTTTTGCTACTTTTAATGCTTTATTCAGTTGTTGTAATGTGACTTGGTAAAACTGAGGCATTTAAATGCAACACTTATAGATAAAGCAGGATTATGAATGCACTATTTGTAGATAATGCAAGATTCCCTGCACTATCTATGTTTAATAACAGAAGACAGATTTGAGCAATAAAATGCAATGTTGCATGTGTTTAGTAGACCTTAAAAGGGTTACGAGTTTAAAAAAAATTGCCAAAGAGCAGGCATTTGGATAAAAAAAATAAAAAAATTTCATTATTTTGCTAAATCTTCTGCCGATGAAGTATCATTGTTCCGGAGGGCTCCACTTATGTCTACAGTGACAATGTCACGCAGTGTCGGACTGGGATGTCTAGGGCCCACCAGTGGAATTGTTTCTAGGGGCCCACCATCAGAACCCCTGCAGATCAGCGGTACCGAGAAAGGGCGGCTAAAGGTAATAACATGCCAGGAGCCATGCTGCTCACCCACTATACCATGTGCACCACTGCACTACCTAAACCTACTGCTACACCTTGTATGGCAAGTGAACAGCGTGGCTCCTAGAATTGTTACCTTTACCTGTAGCCGCACTGTCCTGGAAAAGCTGGTCTGCAGAGGTCCTGGCTGTTGTATCATCGCAGATGTAATATTGATGGCCTATCCTAAGGAGAGGCCATCAATATTAGGAAGATGGACAAATCCTTTAAAGAGGTTGTCGAAGGAATTGGAGCAACCCATGTAGCTGGCGGGAGGTGTAAAGTAAAAAATAAGTAAATTAAAAAGCATACTCACCTGTCCCCGGCGCTCCATTGTCTGCTGCCAGTGTCCATTCAGTCTCATGCCGGCGACTCCTTGCTGGGAGTCCTGCACCTCATGTGACCGCTAAGACCAATTAGGTACAGGATTTCCAGAAATGAGGCGCCGCCATGAGACCAAACAGACACAAGCAGGGGACAATGGGGTGCTGGGGACAGGTGAGTATGCTTTTTTAAACATTTTCTTATTTTTACACCTCCCCTGGCGGCCGACACAGTGGTTGCTCCAGTTTATGGACAACCTCTTTTAAGGGGTTGTCTGGGCCAAATTTTTCTATGGTCACTTCACTGGTCCCCCCACATAGTGGCCTCTTCACTGGTCCCCCATACTGTATGGGGAATAGTAATGGGGTCATTATATTGTGTGGGAGCAGTGATGGGGGCTAACATCCTGTGGGGGGGACATTAAACTGTGTGGGGCATATTAAAGGGGTTGTCCAGGGTTAATCTTTTTTATGGCCTATGCTCTGGATAGGCCATAAATACCTGATCGGTAGAGGGCTGACACACGGCCCCATCAGCTGTTCGGAGCCACTTCCGGCACCTGTTCTGTACACAACACAGGGCCGGAAGTAGAAAGCTCCATCCACTCTATAGCAGTCCGGCGCCTTCACTGCAGCTCAGCTCCTACTGACTTCAATAAGTGCTGAAATACAGTGAAGGTGCCCGGCTAATATACAGTGGACAGAGCTTTCTGCTTCTGGCCCTGTATTGTGTACAGTACAGGCATCAGAAGTGGCTCCATACAGCTGATCGGTCCGGGGTCAGCCCCCTACAGATCAGGTATCTGTGGCCTATCCTGAAGATAAACCATAACAAATTATGCCTGGACAACCCCTTTAATATACACCCCTAATGCACCACACTTTAAAGAGATTGTCCAGTATAATTTTTTTCTTTTTTATAATTAGTCTGGGGGAGGTGAATCCCCCCTACCCCCCCCCCCCCCAAAAAAAAACATGCTAAACATACTCACCTGTCTCAGGTGCTCTGGTGTCCTCCCAGCACAGTCTGGTCCTGCAGCTCCGCTGTCTTCTTTTTGCCGGAATTCCTCACTGGCTGTGACGTCCCAGGTCTCTTCCCTTAGGCCACTGATTGGCCTCAGGGGTCACGTGACGTCACAGGTAGTCACGTGCAGAGGGAACATCAGCTGGAAGAAAACAACAGAACTGCAGGACCGAACTGCTCTGGGAGACACTGGGGACAGGGAAGAAAGTTTGTGGGGGGGGGGGGTTTTGTTTTGTTTTTTTCACCTGCCCCTGCGTAATTAAAAAAAAAATGAAGGAGCCACTGTATGGAGTATAAGCTCCACAGTGGCCCCCACCCAGTATTATAAGCTCCACAGTGGCCCCCACCCAGTATTATAAGCTCCAAAGTGGCCCCCACCCAGTATTATATGATCTACAGTGGCCCCCACCCTGTATTATAAGCTCCACAGTGGCCCCCACCCAGTATTATAAGCTCCACAGTGGCCCCCACCCTGTATTATAAGCTCCACAGTGGCCCCCACCCAGTATTATATGCTCCAAAGTGGCCCCCACCCAGTATTATAAGCTCCACAGTGGCCCCCACCCAGTATTATAAGCTCCACAGTGGCCCCCACCCTGTATTATAAGCTCCACAGTGGCCCCCACCCAGTATTATAAGCTCCACAGTGGCCCCCACCCTGTATTATAAGCTCCACAGTGGCCCCCACCCAGTATTATATGATCTACAGTGGCCCCCACCCTGTATTATAAGCTCCACAGTGGCCCCCACCCAGTATTATAAGCTCCACAGTGGCCCCCACCCTGTATTATAAGCTCCACAGTGGCCCCCACCCAGTATTATATGCTCCAAAGTGGCCCCCACCCAGTATTATAAGCTCCACAGTGGCCCCCACCCAGTATTATAAGCTCCACAGTGGCCCCCACCCTGTATTATAAGCTCCACAGTGGCCCCCACCCAGTATTATATGATCTACAGTGGCCCCCACCCTGTATTATAAGCTCCACAGTGGCCCCCACCCAGTATTATAAGCTCCACCGTGGCCCCCACCCTGTATTATAAGCTCCACAGTGGCCCCCACCCAGTATTATATGCTCCAAAGTGGCCCCCACCCAGTATTATAAGCTCCACAGTGGCCCCCACCCAGTATTATAAGCTCCACAGTGGCCCCCACCCTGTATTATAAGCTCCACAGTGGCCCCCACCCAGTATTATATGCTCCACAGTGGCCCCCACCCAGTATTATAAGCTCCACAGTGGCCCCCACCCAGTATTATATGATCTACAGTGGCCCCCACCATGTATTATAAGCTCCACAGTGGCCCCCACCCAGTATTATAAGCTCCACAGTGGCCCCCACCCTGTATTATAAGCTCCACAGTGGCCCCCACCCAGTATTATAAGCTCCACAGTGGCCCCCACCCAGTATTATATGATCTACAGTGGCCCCCACCATGTATTATAAGCTCCACAGTGGCTCCCACCCAGTATTATATGCGCCCAATAGCCCCCTCCGCTCCGCTTCAGTGGTATTATTATACTCTGGGGTCTCCTTAGACCCCAGAGTATAATAATCGGAGGTCCAGGGGAAGTGATTAAAAATAACAAACTCTCATACTCACCTTGCCTTACCTTTCCTTGGCATCCTCGCTCCATCCTGTCGTCTTCAGCGTCTTCAGGCCCTTTTCCGACGACGCTGCTGGGGCCTGTGATTGGGCCTTAGTGGTCACGTGGGGGCGCACTGACGTCATTACGCGGTCGCGCCCCCATGTGACCGCCGGGGCCTAATCACAGGCCTCAGTCACATGACGGAGGAGTGCCGGAGAGGATGCTGCGCCCAGGAGAGGTGAGAATATGTATTTATTATTTTCAGTCACCTCCCCTGGGTGCCCTGACCTGCCATCTATTGGAAAGGGGCCTGCAATATGCCAGGGCCCCTTTCCAATAACAGTATGTATAGCGGTCGGGGAACCAGGCTTTCCCCGACCGCTATCATAATGTTCCGGGGCCCCGACCATCTCCAGCTGGCCGCGGGCCCCGTCCCCTGCCGGGTCTGGTCGCGGTCGCGCCCCCTGCGACCGCGATCGTAACGCCACTGGTCAGGGGCCCCCATGACATGAGGACTAATAGTCGGGGCTCGGGGCCCACCGCTGGATTCACCGGTTCCCCGGTGGGCCAGTCCGACCCTGATGTCACGTACATCATTCGCATGATCACTGCAGCATAAGCAATGATGCTTCCATGTGACTGCTGAGCCCGGACTCTCTTCTCTGTATTGTGGTATTTTAGGGAAAACTAACATACATACTGATTTCCAGAAGTCCCAAAGTAAGATATAAAGGTATATTAGCCTTATTGCAGTCAACATTAGTTCCTGAGTAATGACATAAAACTTCTAATAAACTACTATTGGGTTTGCAAATGTTAAAAAAGCCTCACATTTCTCGTATGTTCTGCTAACCCACAATACAACCACAATAAGAGATGTCTTATTATGCCTTTGGTTATAAAATTGACTTTTAGTCCTTGGTTTTCCCTGGATATCCCTAGATGTGCAACATTGGTCGATTCTGACGGATCTAAATGCTTGTTATCTTCCAAAATACAACCCAATGGGATGAAAACAGAACCATGCAAGGTCAATTTTAAAGATACCAGGGTAAAAGAGAATATTTCCCATAAATCCAGTTAATCGATCCAACCATTCCACTCGTCCACCCATCTGCTCATTTGTTTGTTTGTTCATTCATTAACTGTTAAGTTATAGAATGAAGACAAGTATCTGATTTTGTTGTAATGTGTATGCTTAGTTGTTTTGTATAACCAAATTCCAGCTTAGAAATTACAATTTGCTGATGTTATATGGTATATTAATACGATAGGCTAATAGAACATATCAATGCTGTTTATGTATATAGCTGATGACATTTGTTTTTCAATTTTTAACCTTTGCTTCAGCTAATTTTGCATTGGTCCATTTACAAACTTATCCTATAGCTGTGCGAGTGTGAGGTTCATTGAATACCTAGTGACTCGAATAAGATAGTTTGCTTTTTGAATTAGAACAGGAAAATCATGAAGATGTAGGTAATTGTAGCTTCTACAACTTTTGTTATACGTGTGAAATATATTTTTGTTTTGTCTTTTTTTGCAAATAACAATTCTTTCTGGCTTAACAAGTCTTTTTTTGGTGTGTGCCAAATTGCTTTTGCCATGCAATGACCCATACATGTAACAACTGGTGTTTAAAATGAGATTGATGGATATTCTCCCTTTTACCTGAATACCTAAATTCAACTTCACATTCATATTCGAGTCTTACATGTATAACAAAATGTAGCGGAAAATGTTTTCAAGGTATCAAATAGCAGAAGTCATTGGTCAAGGGAATTAGTTTCACAGAAGAGTTGAATAAATAACCTGCCATTCCAAAAAGCCTATAGTGTCACTTCTCAGTGAATTTTTTTCTTTATGTTTTTATTAAAAATTTACATACAAAGGACAAGTTTCAATATTGCATGACTATGCTCTTGTAAATAGTACTAAATATACAGTTATGGCTTGTGAAGACCCCTTGTAAGAATCAAATCTTTAAACGTATAGACTGCTGTAGGGAAGCTGTCAACAGGTTTTACCTGTACTACATTAACTGTTCCATCATGCCATAGCAATTGTAAACCCATTTGTGAGTTAGCTAAGGCTCAATCTAAAGAAAAACAGTTAAAAAACGAAGCAGGAAAAAATGCATTGAGGCTAAGGCCCCACATCTCAAAATGCAGCAAAGAAACCATGCTAAAAAAAACTGAGGTGGAAACGCATCGCAGTTTTTCATAGCATTTTCGCTGAGTTTTCCTCTGCGGACTTTCTGCCCTTATTATACCTATATGGAAAACGCCAGCGTTTCGCAGTTATAATTGACATGCTGCAATTTTTTTATGCAATGTGTGGATGGGATTAGCCAGAATCCCATTCAATTTGCAAGTACTATAAAACACAGTGTTTTTTGCCATGGTGCGTCCACAGCTGGAAAAACCCTGTGTTTTCGCAACGTGGGGCTTCAGCCTGAAAATGTTTTTACTGGGTCTTCGTCTGCATTTTTTCTTCATTAAATCTATATAGAAAATGCTCATTTTTGATGACACAGCTTTTCTGCAGCCTTTTTTCCCAACAATATGTGACTAAGATCTAATTCACTTTGTTGGTACTGTAAAACGCAGTGTTTCCACAATATGGGCCATTAGCCTTAGGCTGCTCTCATGCAGTGATCTTTATTTCAGACAAGTGATCAGTTTTTTTCTTGATGCAAGAAAATAATTGATTTTTTGATCAGTTTGCATGTGTTATTGAAAAAAAAGTGTTCTTTTGAAAAAAAAACAAAAACACAAGCAAATTTTTGAAACAAAAATTGAGGTGTAATAGCCTTATAAAAACTACAGTCATGGCCAAAAGTTTTGAGAATGACACAAATATTATATTTTCACATGATCTGCTGCCCTCTGGTTTTTATGTGTGTTTGTCAGATGTTTTTATCACATACAGAAATATAATTGCATTCATATTATGAGTAACAGAAGCTATTATTGACAGTTAGAATGAGTTAATGCAGCAAGTCAATATTTGCAGTGTTGACCCTTCTTCTTCAGGACCTCTGCAATTCTCCCTGGCATGCTCTCAATCAACTTCTGGACCAAATCCTGACTGATAGCAGTCCATTCTTGCAGAATCAATGCTTTAATTTTGTCTGAATTTGTTGGTTTTTGTTTGTCCACCCGTCTCTTGATGATTGACCACAAGTTCTCAATGGGATTAAGATCTGGGGAGTTTCCAGGCCATGGACCCAAAATCTCTATGTTTTGTTCCCTGAGCCATTTAGTTATCACCTTTGCTTTATGGCAAGGTGCTCCATCATGCTGGAAAAGGCATTGTTGAGCGCCAAACTCCTCTTGGACGGTTGGGAGAAGTTGGTCTTGGAGGACATTCTGGTACCATTCTTTATTCATGGCTGTGTTTTTAGGCAAGACTGTGAGAGAGCCGATTCCCTTGGCTGAGAAGCAACCCCACACATGAATGGTTTCAGGATGCTTTACAGTTGGCATGAGACAAGACTGGTGGTAGCGCTCACCTCTTCTTCTCCGAATAAGCTGTTTTCCAGATGTTCCAAACAATCGAAAAGGGGATTCATCAGAGAAAATGACTTTACCCCAGTCCTCAGCAGTCCACTCCCTGTACCTTTTGCAGAATATCAGTCTGTCCCTGATGTTTTTTCTGGAGAGAAGTGGCTTCTTTGCTGCCCTCCTTGAGACCAGGCCTTGCTCCAAGAGTCTCCGCCTCACAGTGCGTGCAGATGCACTCACACCTGCCTGCTGCCATTCCTCAGCAAGCTCTGCACTGCTGGTAGCCCGATCCCGCGGCTGAAACACTTTTAAGAGACGGTCCTGCCGCTTGCTGGTCTTTCTTGGGCGCCCTGGAGCCTTTTTGGCACCAATGGAACCTCTCTCCTTGAAGTTCTTGATGATGCGATAGATTGTTGACTGAGGTGCAATCTTTCTAGCTGCAATACTCTTCCCAGTTAGGCCATTTTTGTGCAGTGCAATGATGACTGCACGTGTTTCTTTAGAGATAACCATGGTTAACAGAAGAGAAACAATGATGGCAAGCACCAGCCTCCTTTTAAAGTGTCCAGTGGTGTCATTCTTACTTAATCATGACAGATTGATCTCCAGCCCTGTCCTCATCAACACCCACACTTGTGTTAATGGAGCAATCACTGAAACGATGTTAGGTGGTCCTTTTAAGGCAGGGCTGCAATGATGTTGAAATGTGTTTTGGGGGATAAAGTTCATTTTCTAGGCAAATATTGACTTTGCAAGTAATTGCTGTTAAGCTGATCACTCTTTATAACATTCTGGAGTATATGCAAATTGCCATTAGAAAAACTGAAGGAGTAGACTTTGTAAAAATTAATATTTGTATCATTCTCAAAACTTTTGGCCATGACTGTAGTGCACAATATAAGTGACTATTCACACAACCGAGTTTAATCCTCAAAACTCGGTAAATCTGTAAAAAGTGACAGGGTCACAATAAATTACAGTGTAGCTTTACCTTACATTTCAAGATAAACTGGTGAATCGAAAAAATTGTATTCCGTAAGTTGTGTGACAAATTGGTTTGTCTTTTAAAACTTTGATCAGATAATTGATTGAGGGTACAAAATAATTTTTACATTGGCACATGGTTCGTCTTAGCTTATTTTGCATCTTTTCCTCTACTAGCCCTTGTTGTGTTTGACAGTGTGATCAGGTAGATACTTTACTCCATGTCTGGTGGGATTACCCTGTAGTGGCCCAGTACTGGTCGGAAATTTACACTTTCATCCGCTCTCTTACTTGGGTCACCCTTACTCTTGACTTTGTCTCTGTACTTTTGAATGGCACCCTACGATCTATTCCTAAACATACCCATAGATTGGTACAACATATCTTCTTAGCTGCTACTAAGATAACCACCACCCTGTCTTTGAAGACTCCCACTATCTCAGTTGTTCATGTTAACGCTGAGTTAACATGTATTATTATTAATGATCAGTTAAACAGCAAGTTCTCTGATTCCTGACAAAAAATGTAAAAGCTGACTTGTAAGGATCCCTCCTCCAATGATGGAATCTCTACTTCTCAGACATGAGGTGAGGCATAGAAAAACACCCCCTTATCCCACTCCTCCTTTCCCCTTCAGTTCCCTTTTATCATATATCACTTTCTTTCCCTTTCCTTTATTTACTTCTCATGCACTGTTGCCTTGCAGCGCTGGAGTCCAAGATTTGAATCTGACCAAGGGCAACATCTGCAAGGAGTTTGTATGTTCTCCCTGAGTTTGCGTGGGTTTCCTCCCACACTCCAAAGACATACTGATAGGGAATGTAGATTGTGAGCCCTATATGGGACAGTGATTGGAAACGTCTGTAAAGCGCTGTAGAATATGTTGGCGCTATACAAGTTAGCAAAATAAAATAATAATGCTCCTGCTTTACTTTATCCAAGTTGTTATACTTTGTAGTCTACATATTCTGCCAAAATATTCTGCACTGCTTTACAGATATGTCATCACTCACTGTCCCAAGCCCCACAAAGTTGAGGGACTCTTATATGTCCATTTTAATGTTTCTCGTCTACTATGGCACACTATATCTCTGCGTCATATATTTTTTGACTATATCCTACTAAGAAACATTTGGCTTACTATATTGATTGTAAGTTCATGTTTTCCTTAGCATATTGATCAGTCTTATTTGCGTTCTACACTGTTCTTTCTAGCAGTTTTTGTAAAACCTGTCAATGAAACCTGTGAAAACCCAAACTTTCATCACAATTATTAAAACAAAAAAACCCAAATATTTTAATATCTCAACTAGCCATAAGGCATCATTCATGATGTGGTCTGGACCTCTCATTATAACTCTAGTCAGGCTGTGTAGTCTGGAGTATTATCCTGGTCATATAGCATGGATCACTCAATCTAACAACAGTCTGTTTGTAATCTGGGCCATTTTAGTCCGGACCTCCAATCAGTCAGTCTGAACCAGTTTGGACTGTACCATCAATTGTATACTTGCTGATAGTTCCATTGCAGTGTACAACATCATGTGGATTCTATATCATGGTCTTCCTCTGATGCAAAATTCTTATATGTAAAATTGAAATGTATTTTTCTTAATGCATTTTAAAAAAAATTTCCTCATAAGAAGTTAATATTTATAAAATTAATATGTGGATACCTGGTGAAGGTAAAAGACCAAGATTACACATACGGCAATAGTAAAGTCAAAAATATGACCTTCCTATCTTAATGACATAGTACTGCTATTTATTAGAAGTTACCAATTTCACTCACAGCATGTATAGGTCCTGACTAATCTCCGACTCACTTACACTTACAATGGTCACGTATTAATGCCTATTCAGTATTCTTCTCTTGCTTTTCCATCGATAGTTTGGAGTTTATGAATCATTCTAACATAAAGTTTAAACAATATGTCAAAGTGTTTCTTTGCAGCTATTGTATTTATCTGATATACTTTCCTGTCAGGATATACATGTTTGTACCCTTACTGGACTATATGTTTGTATTTTTGGTGTCAGACAAAACTTTTTACCTGTTTTACCAATTTTCTTTTGTGTCCCCTTTATATAAGATATTATTATAGCGGTACTGTACAGCTGTTCATTCTATTATGTCATTGAGATATGTTTTTTTGTGGTACCAAATGACATCTGTTTGTATTGTTTAATATAAATGTTAAAAAAAATCCTAATGAATACAGATTTGAGACAAAAAAGTGTATGGAAACACTTAAAATAAAGATTTCTGTAAGCTATTTAACCATCTAAAGAATATAATATCCTAAATAAAATTGTAGTATAGTTCCATCCTCCATTACATGGTTATACCCCAAGCAAAATTATTTTATATTACAATTATATATTATAATTTATATTAAAATTGTAATTATGATCAGAATACAATATGTATACCAAAAACATCCAAACCAAACTTAGAACTCCTACTTTTTCAGAATGAACAACATATCTTAGTATAATGTAAAAGTGCTGAAATTATACAAATGAAAAAGGTGGACAAAAAACTAATTTTGTTCATACACATTCTGCTCAGGCCTTAGTTGTGTTTTCTCTTTAGCTATGTTTCTTTTTTCCATTTTCATTAGTCTGTTATCTCTAAAAAGCAGCTCATTATTCATGTAGTAAATGTATCTTGCGTAAATTTGTCATCAGAATTCTGAATTATTGACTAATTAATGTTTAATATGGCTGCATGCTTCATCTTGAAGATAAAAAAACTTCTTGTAACTTTGTTCCCAGAAAGGGTGGAGAATAATAAAGAGTAAACACTAGTTACACCAAATAACAGATACACAACAATGGGACACTTTTGTGTCTCTATTGAAGTCTACATATATCTGGATGAGTCTTTTTCATAACAGACAGATCAATAGAGGTTACACATCTTATTGTCAAAGTGCACAAAGCAATCAAAGTCCCTCAAATTACACCTTTTATTAGACGAAATAGAGAGAGGAGAATAACCATCGATCCTTCGTGAGTCTCCATAGGAGCCCTGGATAGTGACATTTCTCTCTAACAATGACTGATATCTTTGTAAACCACATTATGGTGCAATACAATGTATAATGACTGTTTTGTGACACTATTGTAACACCTATTTAATGAAACAAATTGCCATGTTTTAGGGAACATTGTAAGGAAAACATGAAGGTTCTGTGAGGATTCAACTATACATCTGAATATTGTCATGATTACAAGGGGCTGTACATTGGAATGCTTAAATGCAACAAAGTTTATAAGATGCAAATGTCTCTAGTATGGCAATGATTGGGAGGATAGTCATTCCTATAGTGAAGATATAGTTTTTTCCACATTTGGGCTTGTCTAAAGACAGATATTTGAATGCCAGATTATTTCCAATTATGATGGTATCGATTGTTATTGCTTGAAAGCAACAGGATCCGACCCCCAAAAACTAGGTAAGCTGTAAGCCCTACCTAGTGATTGGTTTCACAATTGGGTTTAAAATGTAAATGATCTTAAGGAATGATCCTAATATTCTGCCAATTTGCATTCAGTAAATTAATGAGGTTTTCTGGAATTTTCAAAACCTTGCTGAAGAATAGACAACGTGATTTAAAAAAAAAAAAAAAATTAGAAACACTCCCTACTCCAAGGCAGCCGCTCCAGTGGCTCCCACTGCTCATCTAGCCAATTACTGGACTCAGGGGACACATGCCATAAATGCAAGTGTCATCAGTGATTGGCTCCAATGGTTACATTAATGATGGATTTGACATCATTGCTGCAGTGTAGAGGAAGGTGAAAATGGAAGAAAAATGCAGCTCAAGCACTGCTAAAATAAAAGGAAGAAAACAGCAGGTATGGATTAGACAGTATGGGAAATTCATTAATGTTGTTATGTTTTTTGGCGTAAAACGCGTCGCAAATCAGGGATTTGTAACTATTTAATCACCACTTGAGACTAAAATAGCTACAAGTGACATTCTTGCATCCACCTTGCAACAATTCAGAAAGTGATCCAGGCCAGGGTATTGCATAGGTGATCCATGACACGTCACATTCATCATCATTTATGCCACTTTTGTAGTGTATATGATGACAAAATCTACACCAACAGGAAGCTGGTGTAGATTTTTGCCTAGGCGCAAGGGTCCCAAGAGGATGCGCCTAACTCTTGAAGAGGTGCAGCCTCATTATGAATTAACTACATCCTCCGCTGGTGCAGGGGCATAGCTATAGAGGTAGCAGTTGCTACAAGGTCCTGGATCCTGAAAGGGCCTCAAAAGTCCCTCTGCCACCTAAAATTTACCAATATACCAATACAGATTTTGTGCTGGGACCCAGGAGCTTCAAGTTACACATTTGTGCAGGGGACATACAAGTGTAAAAGAAAAGGCAACAAAAACGTTTCTGTTTTCCTCATTTTTTTAAAAAACCACAATGTGCTATTATTATTTTTTTATAGTTTTGGAAATTATTATGAAGGTGACACATAGTTTTGTGTCAATGGGGAAGGTGAACATGGTAGTGGCAGCCTTTTTTATTCTATTTTTTATTTTCTTTACATTTTATTTTTGTTTTAATTTTTGCATATTGTCCTCCCATAATAGACCTTTGGTGGGCATTTTAACTTTATTTTTTTCTTTCTTTTGCTGATTTCCCTTGTAACTGGGAATGGTAAATTAGCCCCAGTTACAGGAGGAATACAACCTTCTAGTATACACTACTGAGTTGATCTGGGTCCTCTAGGACCTTGCAGCTCCCAAACACCTGCCATTTAGATGACCAACAGACTGGGAGTAAGTCGTAAAATGGTGACTTCCACTGCTGTATGCAAAACTCTTATTGAGTGCTGTGTATACAGCAATTGGGAAGACAGGCACAGTAGTAAACTATATCTTCTCTTTGGGGAGTCTGGCTGCCCACTCCTGCAACTGAACAATCTCTTGCAGGAGTTACTTCTGCAATGAGATACCAGTCGTCCTTGCAGGGCTATATCACCCAGACATATATAATCAATGGGTGGTCAGCAAGAGGTTAATAAAGTACTATAAATGTTTTTGTCAATCATTTTACTAATTAGAAATGTTTTGTGGATACTATGTTTCTATAAGTAGTGTTTTGAAGTGAACTGATCAAAGCAAACCATTTGTAATGCTAGCCTTTTTTCCACTTGGTGTGCTTTGAGGTCTTTCATTAAATTATATTGTGGGATTATGTAAATGTGATAATGTGTGCTACCACATGCCTTTGATATACTTTGCTTTTTATATTCAAAAGATTAAGGCCTCCTACTGTGCAATAAGAAAGTAGTTTTACATATCAGCAGGATGCCTTGAGAAAAAAGCTTTATAGCAAGGAAGGTCAGCAATGGACAGATTACCTGTCTCATGATAATGAGGGATTGATCATGGAAATTGATTGGTATCAAACATACGTATTGATTTGTATGGCATGGATTTAAATGGTGCTTTGCAAAAAAAATCTGTAAGAAGGTTAGAGATTAAGATAGAACACAGAATGCAAAAATAGGATTTTTTTGTTCTGTTTTGTTTTTTGTTCTTCAGTTTGAGATGTCTTTTGAACATTATTTATATGTTATGTTTTTTAATCTGCAGGAGATGGTGGTTGGTCACCATTGGACAGCGATCATTATCAGTGGCTGCAGGTGGATTTTGGAAGTAGGAAACAAATCCGTGCAATAGCTACTCAAGGGAGATACAGCAGTTCTGACTGGGTGTCCCAATACCGCTTGCTGTACAGTGACACTGGCAGGAACTGGAAACCTTATCATCAGGATGGAAATATATGGGTAAGTCTATATATTCACTGGTCTTATATTTCAAATAAATAATATAATAGGAATGTAATTATTTTTTTTACATTAGATGAAGTGGTAAATCAAGTCATTTTTAGGTGCATTTGATGAATCACTCCATTGAGTTTTTTCTGTAGTGTTTTCCAATCAATTTATGCCAATTAATTTATGTTTTCCTCTGTGTTTCTCCTCCCTTATTAAATGTATAGGAAAAAACATTTGCGATTCCGCAGCTAAAATTAACATGCTGTGGTTTTCAAAAAATGCAGCTTTTTTTTCACAATATGCAGATAAGAGTATGGTTAAATTTATTTTGCTAGTTCTGTAAAACGCACTGCATTTCCGCAGCAGTCAAAAATGCTGTGTTTTTGCAATGTGGTGACTTAGCCTGAGACAACTTCTTTCTTAAACCTATACTGTTAGTGAAATATAATCACTTCATTTATTATATTTATACTGTATATAGGCAGACAATTTATATGTAAGAAATCAACTAATATGTATATAAAGCTCAAGGAGATTTATAATATGTATGTGGCAAGTATAAGGATGAATACAGAACTACCTATTGTACAATTGGTGTGAGGTAGTAAATATATATATATACACACCGCTGTGGAAACGTTTTAGGCAGGCGTTGAAAGAATATTGCAAAGTAAGAATGTTTTCGAAAACAGAAGTGTTAATAGTTTATTTTTCTCAATTAAGAAAATTAAATGAATGAACAAAAGCGAAATCTAAGTCAAATCAATTTGGTATGATCACCTTTTTTTTTCTTTCAAAACAGCATCAATTCTTCTAGGAGCACTTACACACAGTTTTGAAGGAACTCAATAGGGAGGTTGTTCCAAACATCTTCAATAACTAACCACCTAACCACAGATCTTCTGTGGTTGTAGGCTTGTTCAAATCCTTCTGTGTCTTTTTGTAAACAGACAGACTTGATAATGATGTGATGAGAGCTCTGTGATGGCCATATTATCACTTCCAGGGCTCCTCTTCCAAGGAGTAATCACACATAAATATTGATGACTTAGATTTCTCTATTGTTCCTTCACTTAATTTTGTTAATTGACAAAAATAAACTATTAACACTTTTAGTTTTGCAAAACATTCTTAATTTGCAGCAATATTTCCACACCTGCCCAAAAACATTTGCAAAGTGCTGTATATATGGTAGACTTATTATTACATATATGCAGGTGGTAAAATGCAATTTCTGTGAATGGCACTATAGTATAGATGTCATCTCAGATGTATAACTTGGCACAGCTGCAGCACAATGGTATATGGCACTATAGTACATGGCACAACTGTAATGACCATTATACATGCATATAAGATAGATATCTTACATAAATGTAGTATAATATTGGCTGTCATATACAGAAAGGCAAAGAGTAAGGCTGAACACCATGGCAAAATGGTAATCTAATGGGGTTTTCCTTTTCTTATAATCATATACATAAATCCAGCCACAATAGTGACCTATAATTTTTCACCAAATTACATATCAAAATAGAGTAGTATATTACTTTACCATTTTTCTTGCTGCAACTGCTCTAAATACTGGAATTGTCAACTACTGCCAGCCATTTTTAAGACTTGAACAAAACCAACATTGGCCACCCAAAACATACAAGTATAAATAAGTTGAATTTGTTGACTCTTTCTTGCATGTATGTGTAACTCTCTTAGACTGGCCACACATTTTCAATAACTTCTGACTGAATGCTTGGCCAAGCCAAGCAACAGCCATTTCTACAGCTGACCTACAGCTGAGTTTGATTTGTATGATGGCCTTTAGTCATGCCTCTGTGCATTCTGTGCGTGTTTGGATTAGTAGAAAGAAAACCTATATTTTGGTGGCATTGGATGATCTTATGTGTATAGGGGCCTCCCTATTTTCTCCTTACAGGTGATGTTGGGCGCTGGGATGATTGGGCATGTAGAATTTCAATGACAGTTTCTTGTGCTCTCAGGGAATTTAACTCTCTACAGGTGTCTGGTAGCAGCTAATTACGATTTTCCCATTGACAACACATGCATACTCTGCCGAATTAAGCATGACCCATGTAACAAGTGTTTAAATAACAACTACTGAAAGTGTATGAGCTCCTTTACAATTTTCATTGATTTAAAATAAGTGGTTTATTCAGTAGAAACGTGCAATAATATAGCTATGGACAGTATATGCATAGAATAAATATGCAGTTTGGCCTTTGTGACATGTCACTTTAGAGGTCATCAAGAAGACCTTGATAATGATATGCAGTACAGTAAAACTAAAATAGGCTGATCAAAGAAACAAAACTAGGGTTCATTCACATTATGTTTTATGCATCTGTTTAATGAATCCACTAAAATGGATGCAAACAGATGATAATGAAAAGGCATCCATTTGCATAGGGTTCATGGTAGAAGAAAATGAATATATATATATATATATATATTTTTTTTTTTTACCATGAACCTATGTAAACAGATACCTATCCATTGGCATTTGTTTCATTCATTTTTAAGAAATCCATTAAACAGTTCCATATTCAACATATGCAAAGAAATGTTATGTTAATGTGCCCTTAGTAATAATTGGATATATTATACTTTGAGTAACAGTTAAAAATATACTTAAAGCATCGTGATAAATTTTGCAAACTCAAGGTTGTTGCAAAATTTGGTATCAGAATATATTCTATAGCAAATGACCAGATGTGAGGATTTACTGTTAAGTGATGAGCTAAATTGAGACAGATTCTTTAGATATTTGTAGCTATTTCTCAGAAAGCCGACAACCTTTTTGTTCTACTTTTCTGATTATTGATGAGTAAGATTAATTAAGCTGAAGTATGTGTTGATTGCAGAAGTATATTAGGCAAGCAGATTAAACTGTTCTGGTTCACTGAAAGAAAAGACAAGTACAATGGTCTGATAGAGAATAGAAATTTATTAAATGCCCTTGCACGTCCTGGTCCTTTTAACACAGATTTATTCAGTAGTTTTACTTGTTGTACTGGTTTATGTTGTATGTATTTTCTAACAACATGTCTGGATAAAAGAAATAAATCATATAGAGGGCCTCTTTCAATAGGTATTGGTGTATGTGTACAATTAACTGCGGAAATTGCTTTCAAAAATAGTGTATGGAAATCAAACTACTGAAGCATAACTAAGCAAGCAGTTCAAGGTCATGAGAGAATTCTTAATTTTATTTCGGGACATAATCAATTCTTGTGAGAAAGCAAAAGCAAGACACTGCACTCAAATCTAGGCCAGTACATCATTGCCATTATCTTAGTGGCTACTTAACCTAATAATATGTACAAGATAACTTAATTTGTAAATTGTCCATTACAGAACATCTGGGCATGGCGTTGAACCACATTTTCATACCGATGTGCTAACAATGACCTTTGAGGTTAATGTATAACACAATTTTCATTTAAATGCAAAATTAAATAGGTTAATTTTACAAGCTTATCTGAAGTGACATTTAAACTCAGTGTATTAGAATGGAAGAAAAAAGTGTATAAATACATTGAACCATTTAGAAAATTAATTAACTTTAAAGATTTAACACTTTACATAAATAACTATTATACTTCTCATGGTTTCACTGTTATTGGGACAGATGATGCTGTATCTTTAACCCCTTAGGGATCCAGTCTAATTAATTAATTAAGTAGACTGGGTCCCTAACTAATTAAAGAGGTTATTTTTTTCTATTGATAGCACATTGATTTTAGATCAGCCGGGGCCCAAATGTCAGAACTCCAGCAGATCAGCTGTTTTTCCTGTACGCCATTGAGTGTTTAAGCTCCTTACTTACTTTACTTCTAATACTGACATTTGCGAGTGATGCAACCCATGTTCCATTCAAATCTATGGGACACAGGTTACACTACTCACAACCACTGCCATTAAAAGTATGGAGAGTTAGCATTGCAGCTTACTGAGTATACAGCTGTCCTATCTTACTAATTTTTTTTATCACTTTTTATTCCTTTTATGGGGAGGCAAGGTGGCCCAAAAACATTAATTCTCACATTGCATATTTTTTATGGCATTCATCGTATGGGATAAATATAAATATATTTTTATCATTTCAATGTTTATGGAAGTGGCGATACAGTATCAATTGTTTATTCATGTTTGTTTCTTTTATTTAGATTGGAAATGAGAAAATAATTTTTAACTATTAATATAGGTCCTACTAATGTTCATAATTTCAAGTATATATTGGTGTTATTTTTTTATTTTTTATTTTTTTTGCTTACATTCCGGCATTATTTTGTATTTTGCTTACTAGTTTTATTGGATCATGCATCTTAATCATGCTTCATATTAACATAAACCAATCATTTTAAGCAATTGCAAATACAGCTCTGAACCTCTAGAGAATAAATTTAGCCAGAACTCAAAACATAATTTTTCATTTTATTTTCCAAGTATATTTGGTATCATCTGCCAATGACACAGAACCGCATGGAAAACTGATACATTCCAAGCTTTGAATCATATTCATTAAACAACCATTCCCATTCATTTCAGTTGACAATAACATTCATCTTGTTCTTCTTTAAAAGAAAAACATTATTGGATCAAACATTTTAGTCAGGCCGCATTCTATTTATTATATTACAATGTTTAGACACTAACCTGTATACAGAATGTTGTATTACATTAGAATGGTAATAAAAAAAAGAGAAAAAAAGGTTAAAAAGACAAATTCTGAAGAAAATGTTAAATGTTCAGTGCCCAAAAACAAAGTCCTATTACTCTTGTTATCCTGAAAGGCTCTTTTGGGGCATAGTACAAAGCAAATTATCCAATGCAAATGTAGTTTGCATCTCAAAATAATATTTAGACATACATTTAGTGGGTCTAGAAAAAGGTTGTTATATAAATGTGTCCTACAAAAATACATTGCAATTGTGCGCAAATTGTCCAATATGTGATGAATATCTGATATACTGTACTTGTGATAGTAAGTCATAACATAAAGTTCTCTAGACTGATCTTCCTTAAAGCTGGATATATTGTGACTGTGATGTCTTATCGTTTGATATTTTATCACTACAAAGCAGAACCATGTTCTTGATACAGCTAGTTGGGAAATCATAATATGTCAGTAGAAAACAGAAAATATCTGAAGTGTAATTCATTTTTTGTGAGCAAAAGACACTGCACCAATTCATTGTTAACATGTACAGTGCCTTGCAAAAGTATTCGGCCCCCTTGAACTTTTCAACCTTTTGCCACATTTGAGGCTTCAAACATAAGGATATAAAATTTTAATTTTTTGGTGAAGAATCAACAACAAGTGGGACACAATTGTGAAGTGGAATGAAATTTATTGGTTATTTTAAACTTTTGCAAAAAATAAAAAACTGAAAAGTGGGTCGTGCAATATTATTCGGCCCCTTTACTTTCAGTGCAGCAAACTCACTCCAGAAGTTCAGTGAGGATCTCTGAATGATCCAATGTTGTCCTAAATGACTGATGATGATAAATATAATCCACCTGTGTGTAATCAAGTGTCCGTATAAATGCACCTGCTCTGTGATAGTCTCAGGGTTCTGTTTAAAGCGCAGAGAGCATCATGAAGACCAAGGAACACACCAGGCAGGTCCGTGATACTGTTGTGGAGAAGTTTAAAGCTGGATTTGGATACAAAAAGATTTCCCAAACTTTAAACATCTCAAGGAACACTGTGCAAGCGATCATATTGAAATGGAAGGAGTATCAGACCACTGCAAATCTACCAAGACCTGGCCGTCCCTCTAAACTTTCATCTCAAACAAGGAGAAGAATGATCAGAAATGCAGCCAAGAGGCCCATGATCACTCTGGATGAACTGCAGAGATCTACAGCTGAGGTGGGAGAGTCTGTCCATAGGACAACAATCAGTCGTACACTGCACAAATCTGGCCTTTATGGAAGAGTGGCAAGAAGAAAGCCATTTCTCAAAGATATCCATAAAAAGTCTCGTTTAAAGTTTGCCACAAGCCACCTGGGAGACACACCAAACATGTGGAAGAAGGTGCTCTGGTCAGATGAAACCAAAATCCAACTTTTTGGCCACAATGCAAAACGATATGTTTGGCGTAAAAGCAACATAGCTCATCACCCTGAACACACCATCCCCACTGTCAAACATGGTGGTGGCAACATCATGGTTTGGGCCTGCTTTTCTTCAGCAGGGACAGGGAAGATGGTTAAAATTGATGGGAAGATGGATGGAGCAAAATACAGGACCATTCTGGAAGAAAACCTGTTGGAGTCTGCAAAAGACCTGAGACTGGGACAGAGATTTATCTTCCAACAAGACAATGATCCCAAACATAAAGCAAAATCTACAATGGAATGGTTCACAAATAAACGTATCCAGGTGTTAGAATGGTCAAGTCAAAGTCCAGACCTGAATCCAATCGAGAATCTGTGGAAAGAGCTGAAAACTGCTTTTCACAAACGCTCTCCATCCAACCTCACTGAGCTCGAGCTGTTTTCCAAGGAAGAATGGGCAAGAATTTCAGTCTCTCGATGTGCCAAACTGATAGAGACATACCCCAAGCGACTTGCAGCTGTAATCGCAGCAAAAGGTGGTGCTACAAAGTATTAACTTATGGGGGCCGAATAATATTGCACTCCCCACTTTTCAGTTTTTTATTTTTTACAAAAGTTTAAAATATCCAATAAATTTCGTTCCACTTCACGATTGTGTCCCACTTGTTGTTGATACTTCACCAAAAAATTTAAATTTTATATCCTTATGTTTGAAGCATTGTATAAAATATGTGGTCCTGATGTACAGTATAACACTGCAACAAGAATGGAAATGAGTAAGTGTATAAGATGACCATAGACTTGTAGGCAGGGATATAACCAGAGGCGTAGCTAGGGGTTCAGCACAGGGGGGCAAACATGTCCAAGTGGTATATAGCGGCTCCACACAGGGCTCTGCAGACGATTTAGGTGAATACAGTGCAGTAACATTTAGTGACTTATCGGTGACGTCTCTGATTAATCGTTCACATTCCCCGTCTCTTTTATCTTTTATGACCACTTCTTCCAGTCTCTGCAACACAGACATCTTTGGCTCCTTACTTTTCCAGGTACCTGACCCATATTGTCCTCACCTACACAAAGCCCCCATCCTGCTGCTACCCCCAATTATAAAATATATAATATACCCCCCATAATGAATAATACCCCCAAGTGCAACTTTAAATTAATAACTTTCCTGTGCACCCCTTTAAATAGTTCCCCTTATTAAGAATTCCCCAGGTGTTTCCTAATTAAAAAGAAAAAAAAAAAAAGGAAAAAAACTTATTGGGGCTCCAATACTCAAGACACCGAGGATCAGCTGTTTGAATGAACTGTGGTACCTGTGTAAGCGCCGTGACACCTTCACTGTTTACATAGTGTCATTCATCTCATAGCAGCCATGTAATGTAACTACAGACTCGTCCTATACACATCTATGTGACAAGACTGGAATGACATCACACGGTCACTATAAACAGACAGCGTATGATATAAACAGGTGCCATGGCCCCTTCATACAGCTGATCAGTGGGGTATCACTTATCTCTTATTGATGATTTATTCTGAGGATAGACCATCAATAAAAATGAGCTGGAAAACGCCTTAAGGCGAAGGCCCCACGTGGCGTCCCGAAGCAAAAAACAGCTGTGGGAAAAACTACGGACCTTCTGTGAAAAGCGCTGCGGGAAAAACCACAATGTTACCACCATGGTTTTTCCTGCAGTGCTTTTTTTGCTGCAGCCAGCTACATGGGGCCTTAGTCTTAATAAAGCCCAAGTGCCACTTTCATTAAATTAATTGACCCTCATATTATGCCCCTGATTCCCCCTGACATAAATACTGCACCTCTAATGACCCCTTATATCAATGACCACCCCCTTATGTTCATAATGCTGCCTGATATAAATGATGCCCCCTAATGGCCCCTTATATAAATAACCTCCCCCCTTGTATTCATAATACACCACAATAACCCTTATATAAATGACCCCCCCCCATCGTCATAATAATAATGCCTCCTAATGAATCCTCCCTTTATAGTTATATATCCCCCCTCCTATCCACCCCTTATACTATTAATATACCCACAACGGCGCTAAAAAAAGAAAAAAAAAGTCATACTTACCTACCTACGATGCTGATGAACAGAGCCGCCGCTTCCTCCCTGTCCACGCACAGGATGTCTGTGTCTGAGCGCAGGCGGTGCAATGTTGGGACGTAATCGCGCCGCCTGTGTGAGAAGAAGACATCGTTCTGTGCTCTCAGGGATCTGTAAACCGCAAGTCTCATGTAGCTTGCAGTTTACAATACTGTGAAGTTGCAGGATATGTTTTAACTAGATCGGTGTCTGCAGACACTGATCCAGTTACAAATAAAGGATGTATTAATGGTGGCCCCGGGGTGGGCCCCAAAAAGTCAGTGGGCCCGGGGCAGCCGCCCCTCTGCCCCCCCCCCCGCTAGCTACGCCTCTGGATATAACTAAAGACACATGGTTCCCAGTGAAAAAGATCTGCTTTGGTTCACTACGCATCTTCTCCTCTTGACTGTCAGCCAACTGACTGACCCGTACATTTTAGCTGCATTTACATTTCCCTTTCCATCTCTATCTGGGTCCAGACTGCCATGGAGACTTGTTGACAACATATCTGTGCACACAAGTTTCCCATCATTCCCAGCCCTGTCATTGCCCCCACACAGTAATTGTGCCCCCTTTTGTGCCACAGCCTACCTCTACAGAATTCCTTCTTGACTGTATGCTGGCCTACTTCTACTTTTGGTATTAAAAGGTTAATGTACTCCTTCTGACAGTGAAAACCTCTGTATGATAAATCTTCATCTGTCTCATGCTAGTGTACCAGAGAATAGGGGTAATACATTTATGATACTTAGCCATCAAAGAAAATCAGAAAGAAGATCAAAGAAGTTTAATTTAATGCCTTATTTTTTTCTAGTAGTATAATGTTGTACCGTGTTAGCCATTGAAAGTAGTGGAAGAGTGAAGAAATCAGGCGAGACATTTTCCTGCAGGTCTTCCAATGTGGTGTACCTCATAATGTGTGTGCAATGTCCCACCACAGGCCTCTATGTGGGGGAAACAGGGCAGAGACTTAGTCAGTGAATGAACTCACACAGATCCAACATTAATAACAGCAGAACCGATCTCCCAGTGGCCACACATTTCTCCGGAGAAAACCACTCTATTGAAGATTTGCGGGTTGTGGTTTTAATGGGACAGTTTAAGACGCAGGAGGAGAGGAAACAATGGGAGTACAAGTTTATGCAAAAATGTAAAACTCTGCAATTTGGACTTAATATTCATGCCAGCTTCATGTCACACTATGTATGAGCTGTGAGGGTCACAAATCACCTACTGATAGCAAACAGATAACAGATCCCTCTGTCACGCACCACAACTTTCAAGATTGTTTTTTGACCGTTTGTAAATAACTTCTCTACTTACACTGCATTTTGTTTTGGTTTTTTTTAAGGACTCTAAAATCCTTTGAAGACCATGTATATAGGGTATATAAAAAATCTGTGAATTTTCAGTTCTTGTATAACACCATGTCTTATGAAGGAAGCTAGTCTTCTGAAAGCTTACTTATAAATATACTCAGTTAGCCTCTAAAAGGTATCGCCTGATTTCTTCACTTATTTTTTTGTAGGCACCCTTAGCTGCTATCAATGTGACTCCTATAGTTATGCGAGTGCTCATGGACCACATAAGGTTCCTTGGCCTTGGTGTGACTGGACCCTCTCAAATTATGTCCCTGTTTATAAATATAGAAATTTGAGAAGTTAAGCAGGCCAAAATAGCTCCTAAAGTATAAGAAGAAAAGAAAAAAATAGCACCAATAAAAATAAAATATAACTTTTAATAGTAATCTTTAAAACGGTATAGGCCACATGTTACAATAATTCAAAACAAGAGTGAACCAGATACATAAACTTATATAGATCATGTATCATATCCTGCAAAATATAGCAGGGTTAACATACTGTACAGTATCCCAAAAATAGGGAAAGGCTCTTTACAAGTACCGGTGTCCACCTTCAGGACATCGGGAACTGCGATTCTAACCGCATTATCTATTTATCTTTTTCGGCTCACCAGCTCTAACTATTCTCCTGATGAACCCACAAACCCTGGGGGAAACGCATTGATATTTAATTATTTCTAATAGTGCTGATTTATCCATCTCTTGCATACACACTACCTATGGGCATGATACCCTAGGAGATCAACACACCGTCATATGATGGTTTTAAGGAGATTTTGCTGTTAGCCATCTATCGACGAGCCATATTATTGGGCGTATGATCAGCCTAATATGGCGATATAAGGCGTCATTTTCTAGATGACTACGGCATGCACTCTTTAAACATTCTTTAAAGGATAATGTGTTCTTGGATTACTGTTAGATCATACCATTATCTGCGTCCATTATACTTAGTACTATAGACATTATTACCGGCATACTGGACACAGAGGTCTGCGTTATTGATATTGCGCAGAATTCTGTTTATTATTCAGTATAGGGACGCTGAGAAATTAAATTATCAACAAGAACACCGATATATTTATCCTTCACATAGATTGAGCCAATATATTTGATGTTTGTACAAAAGTGAACCATGAAAGTTCAGATGTTGTGTATATTCATCTGCTACACCTAAGAGTAATTGCGTTTCTTTAATTAGCTGATTGGGGTGGGACCTCAAAACACTGTTTTGGATGGATCTAGGCTCCACTAACCCTATTTTTCAGTAGATGTATCAGCATTATTTCCCTATTTTTGGGACACTGTACGTTAACCCTGCTATATTTTGCAGGATATGATACATGATCTATATAAGTTTATGTATCTGGCTCTCCCTTATTTTTAATTATTTTAACATGTGGCCTATACCGTTTTAAAGATTACTATTAAAAGTTATATTTTATTTTTATTCGTGCTATTTTTTCTTTTCTTCAGATTTTGAGCACTATTGTAAACGTCTCTTAGTTTAAAGTATAAGAAGGTAGGAATTGAAGTCAAAAGGGTGTGCCTTCTCTGTTTCACTATGCTAGCCACACAATGCTCTTGACACTGAGAGTCTCATGGGATTTGGAACACATTCTGCCTCTACCTCTGACTTGTTACTTTCTGAATAATTTTTTCCTCCAAATCTGAAGAAACGACTTTTGAGGGTTTAAGTCTAATGAAAACAAAGTCTGAAAATGGCTATATGAGTTAAACAGAACTTTATCGCCAATAGGAGTTCAAATTCCTTATTTACCTCATAGTTGGTTACATTAGCAGGGGAAGGAAATTACGTTGAAATATTGCCTAGATACATGTTTAAATTACAGTAGGAAGCAATGCAGTGTAACTTTCTATAATATATTTACCACAGATAGCAGGAACTTTCTCTTATACTGCATAGTCTATATTATTACTATAGTTTATTATAAAAAATATTATGTTTTGCAAAAATTCGAATGATCCATGTTAAGAGCACCTAAAAATTGCCATTGTAGGATGTCACTTTCTATACAACTACAGTCATGGCCAAAAGTTTTGAGAATGATACAAATATTAATTTTTACAAAGTCTACTGCTTCAGTTTTTCTAATGGCAATTTGCATGTACTCCAGAATGTTATAAAGAGTGATCAGCTCAACAGCAATTACTTGCAAAGTCAATATTTGCCTAGAAAATGAACTTTATCCCCCAAAACACATTTCAACATCATTGCAGCCCTGCCTTAAAAGGACCACCTAACATCGTTTCAGTGATTGCTCCATTAACACAGGTGTGGGTGTTGATGAGGACAGGGCTGGAGATCAATCTGTCATGATTAAGTAAGAATGACACCACTGGACACTTTAAAAGGAGGCTGGTGCTTGCCATCATTGTTTCTCTTCTGTTAACCATGGTTATCTCTAAAGAAACACGTGCAGTCATCATTGCACTGCACAAAAATGGCCTAACTGGGAAGAGTATTGCAGCTAGAAAGATTGCACCTCAGTCAACAATCTATCGCATCATCAAGAACTTCAAGGAGAGAGGTTCCATTGGTGCCAAAAAGGCTCCAGGGCGCCCAAGAAAGACCAGCAAGCGGCAGGACCGTCTCTTAAAAGTGTTTCAGCTGCGGGATCGGGCTACCAGCAGTGCAGAGCTTGCTGAGGAATGGCAGCAGGCAGTTGTGAGTGCATCTGCACGCACTGTGAGGCGGAGACTCTTGGAGCAAGGCCTGGTCTCAAGGAGGGCAGCAAAGAAGCCACTTCTCTCCAGAAAAAACATCAGGGACAGACTGATATTCTGCAAAAGGTACAGGGAGTGGACTGCTGAGGACTGGGGTAAAGTCATTTTCTCTGATGAATCCCCTTTTCGATTGTTTGGAACATCTGGAAAACAGCTTATTTGGAGAAGAAGAGGTGAGCGCTACCACCAGTCTTGTCTCATGCCAACTGTAAAGCATCCTGAAACCATTCATGTGTGGGGTTGCTTCTCAGCCAAGGGAATCGGCTCTCTCACAGTCTTGCCTAAAAACACAGCCATGAATAAAGAATGGTACCAGAATGTCCTCCAAGAGCAACTTCTCCCAACCGTCCAAGAGCAGTTTGGCGCTCAACAATGCCTTTTCCAGCATGATGGAGCACCTTGCCATAAAGCAAAGGTGATAACTAAATGGCTCAGGGAACAAAACATAGAGATTTTGGGTCCATGGCCTGGAAACTCCCCAGATCTTAATCCCATTGAGAACTTGTGGTCAATCATCAAGAGACGGGTGGACAAACAAAAACCAACAAATTCAGACAAAATGAAAGCATTGATTCTGCAAGAATGGACTGCTATCAGTCAGGATTTGGTCCAGAAGTTGATTGAGAGCATGCCAGGGAGAATTGCAGAGGTCCTGAAGAAGAAGGGTCAACACTGCAAATATTGACTTGCTGCATTAACTCATTCTAACTGTCAATATAAGCTTCTGTTACTCATAATATGAATGCAATTATATTTCTGTATGTGATAAAAACATCTGACAAACACACATAAAAACCAGAGGGCAGCAGATCATGTGAAAATAGAATATTTGTGTCATTCTCAAAACTTTTGGCCATGACTGTAGTTTCAATTCACTCATAGTCCCCATAGTGATTATCTCATGGGTTTGGAATAGCATAAACTATGCTACAATGAAGGAGAAAGTCACTTTTAAATACACTGATACACTATCTGCTCTTAAGCTCAGTCAGCAGTTTTTTTCTTGCAAGCCAAACCTCAGGGAATTCCAATTTTATGAATATCCATTTATGTCTAACATTTTGAAAGTGCAGAGCCAGACTTGTAAAAGCAAATCTGTTCTTCACTTCTCAGTATGTTATACAATTACTAATGGAATAGATAAAAAGTACAAAGCAGATAATATTTCCTTGACAATACTATAAAAGTCACCATAATGAAACACATTTTTAAAGGATAACTCCTGCATTTTTGTGGACATTTGTAGAATAGAAAATATAGTGCACATTAAATTTACTAATGAGGGTATTTTCAGATCTATCTATCTATCTATCTATCTATCTATCTATCTATCTTCTATCTCTCTATCTCTCTGTCTATCATGTCTTTTTCAACTCAAATTCCAAGAAATATTTGACCTTTATATTTGCAAATTGCATTTCATTATACATAGTAAAGAACAATCCACTCCTGAATAACATTAGTTAAAAGTACTATAAAGTTAAAATGCATAAACAAAATGTGTTTTCTTTCTTTTCCATGCCAAGTCTTTTTATGTAAGGCTAAAATATAATTGCAGTTTAAGACAACTGTACAGTACACAAGTCTTTTTTATTGCTTTGGTAAAGTCAGTCAAAAACACAATGCAAAAATGGCTGAAAATGCACTAGTTTGCTTATATAAATCACTCTTTGGCCTTTGATAAATGACCTCAAGAGACGTAATCATAAGTATGCTTTATAGGTGACTCTGCACTAGGCATTTTGCCTTTTATTGTGAATTTCAATACCTCTGTGTTTTAGTTTTAGACCCTGAGGTTAATAACATCTTCAACTGGTTCATTGGAACACGCTGCATAAAAGCTTTTCAGAAAAGGAAACTTGTTAAGAAGCCAAAAAACGGAATTCTTCTTTTTAACAGTCATCACATTCAATATAGCGCAACCTTAGGGCGAGTGAAACTTTTCCCATGGATCTATATTTCTGCTCTGCTTGTTGTATTTTCCTGTGGGCTGAAAGTATCAATGAGCAAATAATACCTGCAAGAAAATGTGGAGAATATATATTTGGTTAATTGGCTATGTACATAGTAATATAGCTTTGAGACCTCATCATTAGTGTTCATTTATATTATTTTGCACCATTTCAAACTTTTTATAACTCCTCTTAGCCATGCCCCTTTGTCTAAACCCTTTTAAAAACTGTTGAAAAGATATAACAGATTTGGGCATGCCACTTTTTTGGTACTGTTATTTTCCAGCACTTTTTTTTAGTAGATTTAACTTAATATTTTCATTTAAAAAATCATGCTTGAACTTTTCAGCTTTTATTAAATCAGGTGTAAAATGTGTGACTGTATTAGACTGTCATAGAGAGAAAATAAGTTTGACTCACACTAAGACATAGAGCAATATGAATGCATTTGTTGAAACTATATCAACATACAGATGTTTGTCCTCTTCGCTGGACATGTCCAGATATGTTGTAAACACAGCATTGCTTCATGACAAATTATAAAAATTGATATGCTATCTAACATAGTTATTTCTGTGTGATCACCTAGTGGGATGGGGAAGGTGTGTGAATTACAGCCTGTCAAATCTTATTTTTCAGCATATTGTAATATTGTATTGCATTTTTCATGAAAAACTAGAATCTTTAATGACATTGGAGATCAGTGTGGACACATCCATAATATCAATACAATATTATCAATACAACTGTTAAACCCTAAAGATAATATGGTTCTATATATAACTTCCTGTTCTGTTTAATGATCTATTTACAACCAGTACTGTAAATATAACAAGTAGGCATCCATAACAGCTAGAGGAAAGAAGGTTTTTATACCAACATACCTTATAAGGAATACTCTACTTTAAAAAATTTTTAACTTTTGGCACAGTTAAAAATTTTTTTCTCTAGTTCGCCACCATTCCTGAGTAATCTGTCCAATATGCATCCAATATGCAAATTAGCCTATCTACTGTCAGATGGACTGGAGTTGACAGACAAGAACTGCCCACCTAACAATATAGAGCCTTGTTAGCATATTGGGTGCTGGAACTAACAACACTGATTGCTCAGGAATGGCAGACAAAAATGCAGGACTTTGCTTCCGACGAAAAAAAAACGGCTTCGCAGCGCAGAGGGTGTAAGCGCACACCCACGCATTGCTTTAAAAACCCATTCATGTGACTGGGGTTTTAAGAAATGCATTGCAAACCTTCCCCTATCCAGTGCCTATCCAGTTTTCCAACATTTAGGTCGGATTTGCGGCGGATAGATTTGCCGCCACAAGTGTGAACCCACCCTTAGCTGACACTGCACAAACACGGCCACTACAGGAATCAAGTGGTGACCAAACCTAATGGAAATCATAAGTAAACAACTTCAGACACAAAGGGAGAATATAAAGAAGATGGTGCAGAGGAAAAAATACATTTTATAACTTTACAGAAGGAGTTATATGAGAAATAATTATTGAGATGGGAATACCCCATTTAGAGTCTATTACACAGGCTTATTATTAGGCAATTATTGGAAATTACTATTCCTAAAGATGGTCGTTCCCAGTAATTGGCCTATGTAAAGGTGCAAGCGATCAGACAACAAACAAGCAAATGCTCATTTTTTTGTGTGATTAATCTTTTATGTTGCACATGTCACAGCAGTGATCAGTTCTCTATGTAAATGCAGACAACAAGGTGGCAAGAATTGGGAACAAAATTTCTTAGGAATATCTATAGTAAAACTTGTTGGTCTGTGTAAAAGTGCTCCCCATTGAGCCCTTAGAAGCAAACAAAACAAGTTAACCTTTCTTTGTTAATCTTATTGTGTAGAGGTAGTTTTACACCTATGATGACAATGTAAGTAACTGTTAAAGCAGTACAAGTTGGTAAGGATTGAAGGAAAGCTTTTTTATCTGATTGTAAAACACTACAGAAAGAACTGGCAGATTAGCTGGGCAGCAAGCAGACAAAACGATTTAATAGAGGAGGATTATAAGACTTGCTTTCTAGGAAGCAAAAGGCATTTTGACCTTGCATTTCTATTAGTGAACTGGTAGTAAACTGTTGATAGATTCTGAACTGAATGCAAACATATTTCTCCTGAAAATATGTAACATCTATGAGATGTTTTTGACATGGAAAAATTATTTTTACATATGTTAGTGGTTACCTTGAATTATAAGTAGTGATGAGAAAAACGTGCAAGATTCAGCTAGTGAGTTTAAGCTTGATATGAACGGGACGAGCTATTATTATTTATTTATTATGCTTACTTATATAGCGCCATCATATTCCGCAGCGCTTTACAAACATTGTCAGTTACTGTCCCATATAGGGCTCACAATCTACATTCCCTATCAGTATGTCTTTGGAGTGTGGGAGGAAACCGGAGAAAACCCACGCAAATACGGGGAGAACATACAAACTCCTTGCAGATGTTGTCCTTGGCAGGATTCAAACCCAGGACTCCAGTGCTGCAAGGCTGCAGTGCTAACCACTGAGCCACCGTGCTGCCCTATTATTACACTCTGGGGTCTCTTTAAACCCCAGAGTATAATAATTGGAGATTCAGGGGAATGGAAAAAGTATGGAAAAATAATAAAAAGCTTATACCCACCTTTCCTTACCGTTCTGGGTTTTGTCTTCTTTCCCAGCATCTTCTGAGATAAATATAATAATGTGTCTTAGGTTTTCGATCCCTGAAAATGTTGGGTTTGGCCTATTCAGTGATTCATCAGACCTTCTATCAGAGTAGAGAGATTAGACATAGCCAGGAGCAGTTTGCTGTCAGATTTGCTGCATGTCAAAAGCAGCAGCCAATGTATGTGAATCTCATGAGTACATATAATCACTTAAAATGACTATATAAATTGGATTTACGCTAGGTTTACACTAGTGTTTGGCTCTTCCTTCTTTGGGTCCCCTTGGAGACCTGAAAAATGACAGCTAACCCACTTAAATAGCGGTTACCCATGGAAACTTCAGACTATAATGCGGTCCAATGTGTATCCTCCCAGTTTCCACCTGAAAAATGAGCAAGTTTGGGGACAGAAACCCAGAACATAGAGTGAGCATTAGTGTGATCCTAGCCTCAGCCATTTATTTAAATTTCATGAATGTTATAATTACAATCAGTAATTTTTGACTCAATAACAATACAAAATGCAAATTTATTTCTGAATATAAATAATAATATTTCTTCAAAATATAGTTTTGTAAGATTCTTTAATACTGCGCATTAATTAATTTCATAATAAATAGTTTAAAAAAATTAAAACATAGCCAATTGTAACATAACTTTAACGGAATAAATAATGAGTTTCTAATCACTTTAATGTGACCTTTTCCCATTGCTATTAATGACTGTTGTTGTGATAGTGAGTTATCACAGTGAAGTGAGTAAACAGATTCAAGTTAAAGAAGCCTACTTCTGTATATTCTTTAAGCAGTGAAATATCTAAGTAAATACCAAACAACAACCAGAGTGAAGTAGAAACAATCCTCCTAATAACTCTGGAGCATATCCATGTTGGTCCATTTATGTTAAGTGAAAACTGTTTCAACAAACTTTGCATATATCAATGGTACAGAGGATTATATAAAAAAAACTTTGTAATATATCTTATCAAAGAAAAATGCTTCTTTCCCTTCTCTTCTGTTTCACTGCTCCTCCTTTCTCTGCTATGCTGACTTTCACTTTGAAAATCACTGCTGTATGCATATAAAGATGAACTGCAAGTCACATGACTCAGATTACACATGTCTACAGAAATCAATAGAGAGTTGAGGAGAGATATTGATGGAGCTAAATAGCAGCTTTCTATGAAAACCAAAATACTTTATTTAGAATTTTATAGATCATTACTTCTCGCTATATGTCCTAATAGTTTTGGGGTTGTTTCTGAAAGAAAGTAATGGGCATTATACTGTGATTATACTGTGAGCAGTGTATGACAGCTAATAACCGCCTACCAGCTCAGGGAACGCTGCAAACTACTAGTAGAGTCTGCAGAGGGAAAACTGCTATATAATACAAAATGTGATATAAGGGCCAGAAGTGGTGTTACTCAGGTATGCTTCAAGATCTTAACATTTTTAAAACAAAAATATGATCCTCATTTGTCAGCATTGCAATAAAGGAAATACAAGCTTTCTTATTATTCACTAGAGAAAACAAATATATTACAAAGGGTTTATTCTCTTTTCTATCAATGTCATATCTCCAATAATTGTTTAAGCAGGTAGGAGGGATTTTTGTCATTATAATATTATTATATACAGTATGTAAGCAAACCACCTATTTTCCAGACTGTGCTTATCACTGTCAGCTTTATTTCTGGGGGGGGGGGGGGGTAGTGCTGCCCATAAGCTTATTTACGGTACTCTTTCAATAAAAAAAAAAATCCACAACTACCCAATGAAAACTGTGACTACCAGGTACAGAAAGTTAATTCATCCCGGTGCAATTGATCCAGATGACCAAATCCAGCTTTTATCTTCATTCTTCTAAACTAACTGAAGGACAGGAATGTGAAGTCTCTAGTCCTTTTCTCTCTGGCATACCGGTCTGCTTTTACAAACGTTTGTGAAACAATGGGTCATTCTAGAGCAGGGGTCGACAACCCCCGACACGAGTGCCAAGAGTGGCACGCGAGGCTTATTTCCGTGGCACGGCAGCCCGAGTCCTCGCCCAGCAGCTTCGATCGGACCAAGCATGACCAAAACGAAACTGCTATTATTATACTGTGGGGTCTCTTCAGACCCCCGATTATAATAAGCGAAGACTTAGGAGAAGTGATGAAACATAAAAAACAATGATACTCTCCTTGTTACCTGCGCTACGCGGCGGTTGTTCGATCTGCAGGCACTTCTGACAGCTGACAGGGCCTCAGGGGTCACGTCCGGCGTCATTACGCATAATGACGCGACATGACCCCAGAGACCCAATCAGCGGTCGCTGACGTCAGGCAGAAGCGCCGAAGAGAACAGAGCGGCTGCGGAGCGTAGAATGGTGAGTGCATTGTTTTTTTAAGTTTGTCCCCTCTCTTGGTCTTGCACTTATTAAACTCGGGAGTCTGAAGAGAGCTATGGAACCTAATACCGTGTACAGGGACCGCTATGGGACCTAATACCATGTGCAGGGACCACTATAGGATATAATATCGTGTGCGGGTATCGCTATGGGACCTAATACCGTGTGCGGGGACCGCTATGGGACCTAATAACGTGTGCAGGGACCGCTATGGGACCTAATACCGTGTGTGGGACCACTATGGGACCTAATACCGTGTGAAGGGACCACTATGGGACCTAATACCATGTGCAGGGACCACTATAGGATATAATATTGTGTGTGAGTACCTCTATGGGACCTAATACCATGTGCGGGGACCGCTATAGGACCTAATAACGTGTGCAGGGACCGCTATGGGACCTAATACCGTGTGCGGGACCGCTATGGGACCTAATACCGTGTGCAGGGACCGCTATGGGACCTAAAACCATGTGCAGGGACTGCTATGGGACCTAATACCGTGTGCAGGGACCGCTATGGGACCTAATACCGTGTGCAGGGACTGCTATGGGACCTAATACTGTGTGCAGGGACCGCTATGGGACCTAATACCATGTGCAGGGACCGCTATGGGACCTAATACCGTGTGCTGGGGCCACTATAGGACATAATATCGTGTGCGGGTACCGCTATGGGACCTAATACCGTGTCCGGGGACCGCTATGGGACCTAATACCGTGTGCTGGGGCCACTATAGGACATAATATCGTGTGCGGGTACCGCTATGGGACCTAATACCGTGTCCGGGGACCGCTATGGGACCTAATACCGTGTGCAGGGACCGCTATGGGACCTAATACTGTGTGCTGGGGCCACTATATGACATAATACCGTGTGCGGGACCGCTATGGGACCTAATACCGTGTGCTGGTGCCACTATGGAACCTAATACTGTGTGCGGGGACCGCTATGGGACCTAATACTGTGTGCAGGGACCGCTATGGGACCTAATACCATGTGCAGGGACCGCTATGGGACCTAATACCGTGTGCTGGGGCCACTATGGAACCTAATACCGTGTGCGGGGACCGCTGTGGGACCTAATACCGTGTGCGGGTACCGCTATGGGACCTAATAACGTGTGCAGGGACCGCGATGGGACCTAATACCGTGTGCTGGGGCCACTATATGACATAATACCGTATGCTGGGGTCACTATGTAACATAATACCGTGTGCTGGGGTCACTATGTGACATAATACCGTGTGCTGGGGCCACTATATGACATAATACCGTGTGTAGGGGCCACTATGTGACATAATATGGTGTGCAGAGGCTGTTATGGGATATAATACCTTGTGCAGGGGCTGCTATGGGGCATTATTCTGTATAACAGTGTGTTTTCTACATTAAGGATGCACAGGCATTTTTTTTGTGCAAAAATGCACCATGTGAACGCAGTTTTACATTGAATTAAAAGTTCCAGTGGCCTAAGACTATATCTGCATCCAGATACATAGTGTGTATTCACCATAAGGATGCCATCATACGGTGCTCCTGGACACATTTACCACTAATTGGGGGCTGCACATGGACTTTCATTGCTTCTAATCAGAAAGTACAGGAGCGTCCCAGGAAATAGCAGTAAACACATGTCCTAAAGCATCTTGTGGCAGCACTTCTGTGTTATGGTTTGTGGTTTATGACCTTAGGTTTAGGGGTCGTCAGACTTACAATTATTGACCGGCACTCCGAGTACCTCATCTTTGATTCTTTAATTCAAATTGGCATGCCGAACAAAAAATGTTGCCTACTCCTGTTCTAGAGAGTTCACTGAATTCCAGCATGGTAGTATAAAAGGATACTACCATTGCAACAAGTCAATTTGTGAAATTTCTTTCTTCCTAACACTTTGCAGACTTAATAACTGCAGAGATTCAAGTCTGATGGGAGTTTAATGACATGGCAGAGGAGGTGTATGCAAGCCTTATGCCACAAAGCATGATGCCAAGTGTTAGATGGAGGGGTGTAAAGCATTCTGCCACTGGACTTTGAAGCAGTTTAAACATGCTCTATGGACTGGGGAATCAGGCTTCTTTATATGGCAGTATGATATGCAAATCTGGTTTTGGCGATTGCTAGGAGAAAGTTGCCTGTCTGACTGCATTGTCCAACTGTAGGAGGTATAGGTGGACTAATGCTATGGGGTTTCAGGTGTTGGCTTACGTTGTAGTTCATTAAATTTTAGTGCAGGGAAATCTTAATTATATATGATACCAAGACATTTTGGACATGTGTATGCTTCAAAATTTGTTGGGGCAGTTTGGGGAAGGCCCTATTCTGTTGCAGCATGTACCCCAGTGCACAAAACAAGCTCCATAAAGGCATTATTGGGTGAGTTTTGTGTGGAAATCTCAACTATCCTGCCCAGAGCTCTGACTTCAATCCTGAATACTTTAGAGATGAACTATAAACAGAGATTGTGAGTCTGACCCTTTCATCTAACATCAGTGTCTGTCCTTACAAATGCTCTTTTAGGTGAATGGTCAAAAATTTGAACAGACACTCCAGAATTTTGTACATAGTCTTAACATAAGAGTGGAAGCTATTTTAGATGCAAGTGGGGTCCAATTCCATATTAATGCCTGTAGAATTAGAATGGGATGTCATGAAAGCTGTAGGTATAATGTGTAGGCGTCCAAATATTTTTGTCCATATAGTGTACAAAAATAAAAGGCAAACGTGTAGGCAGAAATATTCCTTCTTGCTTCAACATCTATATTTTTGACAGTTTCTGCTAAACTGTTGCTGAGAATACATTGATAAACTGCTTTTTCTGGGAAAATAATATCCGGTGATTGTATAGCACATTGTAACTATATATAACATAGAGACCTCCAGGTTGGCTACTCCACATTAGTAAAAATCAGACATCTAAGACATGGGAAATTTCCAGTTTCCTTGCCATACTTTCCATGACTCTGTGCCATCCTAGACTGTTTTCAGCTGAACATTTCAAACCATTTCATGACTTACTGCTTTGGCCCTTGGCCATGCAATTATATCCTTACTGCTCTTAACTCATCCCTCATGAGTACCTGTCAGAGGGAATGAAAAAGTGTTTAGAAGGCAGAATTATTAGATGATATATCTCAGGCCTCCTCTAGAGGTTATAGATGATTATCTTCTTGGGACATGGGACAGTACTACCTTCAGAACAATGGTGGGCTATCTGGAATTATCTAATGTGAAGATAATCAAATAAAAACATTATCTATAGATCTCCAGAGAGCAAATGTCATCTTTTATCTGTCTTTCTGCTTGCATATTTATGAAGGATTCAGCAGGACTTTGTATTTTATGTTACCATTTACACCCTGATTAGTGTTTTATGAGCCTTCTCCCAGCATTGATTACAGATGTCTAGAATACATCATGCTTGATGATGATAGGGAAAAAAAAATCTAATGATGTAGACTTAAGATATGCAGCACTTGTATAAATATAGTCCAGCGCGGACCTATATGACATTTCTTCAAGGTACATGAAGGGACATGACTTTACTCAAACTGCATATGTAAATAAAAGTTTTCTTCTAGCCTTTTGAGTCATATTTTTTATTCCTTCTTACACAGCACAGGATGAATACTCCACTTGGCAATAACTGATGTGTTTAAAGTTGCATGTGTTATAATTAATTTCACAGCGGTCTATCCTCTGGCTCTTTTAGTGCCAATATTTTAATGCAGAAATGGACAACACGGGGTTGGAAAGTAGTAGGGGACCCAAAGTTAAACTATATTTAATTACCTAATCTGTGGGGCATGTTATTATACAAATTGGAAACATTTTACAGAAGTTCCATAATCTGTGCTTCTTCCTATAAAAAAACAAACACGTCCTGTGGGTTTCCATTACATTAAAGGTGAAGAAACTGATGAGAGACTTGTCTTGGTGCATTCATGATCAAATCAGCTTTTGAAGTACAGTAATGTTTGTAAAAAAAAAAGCAGAAAGATTTAAAACATGTTTGATGTATATATGTTAAGAAGATATATTATTATATGGCTGCTACTCGATTATCACAGCAAGAAATTTATTACAAGCAGTAACTTATATATAACAGTATATGCAAGTGACCATGACTGTAAATGCTTCATAGCTTATTAATATACTTATAGAGGCATTCTGGTAAAGCAATTCTGCTGTGAAGATGAAATATGCACAATTTTTATGTAAGCAGCAGAAACCATTTTAATAATCGTAAGAAAAAGATATTGTTTGATCTAAAATTCTAAGTTAGAAATTTAGAGAATTGAATTGCAGGTTTAATAATCAAAATTGTTCCACATATTGGAGATATAGAATTCTGGTGCATGTTATGAATCACATTTACTAACTGTGTCAGCTTTTTGCCGCTTACTCAACAAGGGGGCAAAAAGTTGGTATGATGAAAATCAAAGAAGAGGTGGCAAAAAGTTGGAAGAGTGTCTAAAGATTAGTCAAATTTCTAACCCATTCATCACCCAGCACAAGCCACTGATGAATTTGGTGCATCTAGTCTAGTTCCAAGCTTTCTAAATCAGACAGTAATAATCAGTCTGCCACAGAAGATTTTAAAATATATCTATATCACCTATTGATGGTCACACATATATATTCTCCAAAATTACCTTCATTTTGCTCTTCCTTGCCTTTCCTCTTGGCTGGACATATCCAGATATATGCATCACAAGAAGACTAGTTTTTCAAGAGAACATGAATTTTCAATATTGTGTCACAAATTGTTATGCTATATGAGTTTATGTGTGACTAACCAGTGACTATGTTGTGAATTGCAATCTCTAAATGGTTTTTCTAACATCTTGTAAGATTGTATTGAATTAGTTAGGATCCTTAAGTAAATGTGAGCTAAGATGATGGTAGACACATCTGTAGAAATGAAAGGTATGCAGTAGACGTATTAAAGGCATTTTCTAGGTTTTATTTCAGTTTGAGCTACAGTTTACTCCAGCACATCAAAGTGAGGTGACTATTGTATTTGGCATGAAATAGGTATCAGCAGAATATCCAGAGACCGACACCTCTGTCCACTACAAACTTAATAAAATCTGTAGGGAATTCTGCAGTGGTAAATCCACAGCTGATTTTCTTAGACTCACTGCTATGGATTGGCTAGAATAAAAAAACAATATACTTACCATCTCCAGTTTCTGTCATTTAAAGGTCTCTGTATCTTGATGATACAATGGCACATATGGCTGCTGCAATCTGTGATTGGTTGCAGCGGCCACATTTAAACATGATGTAACATTGCTGAAAGCCAGGATACGGAGACCAGGAGGGAGACAGGCATCAGGCAAGCATCACTATGGCAATAGCAGAAGTCTGCTTTTTTAAATTTTAAACCTTTGTCTGCACCTGTGAGTTTAGTTTTAGTTCCGCATTCCATCTGCAGCAACATCTGCTATACTAGGATTTGATTGTGGATTTCTTTTTCTCATTGGATTCAATGGAGGAAAATTTGCAAACAAATTTTCCTATTTCTGTGGGTTTAAGAAACAAATGTACACTGCAGGTTCATTTCTGAAAATTTTCACAGCATGTACATAAATGGATGCCAATGAGATAAGCTTAAATCTAATTCACGCAGCTGGTCCCACATACATATATGTAAAGTATGTGTGTGAATGAATATAATTAAATAAGATAAATGTATCATATCATCTTGTGTTTTACTATATTTCATGATGTACAGTATATAAATAAGTGAACTGCCTCAAATTAAAGGGTTTGGATGAAGTTTTAATGTTATCCTTAATCCACATAATAGGTAAAAATATACTGATGGTGGAAGACTGCCAGCTTGGCCCTTCACCATTTGCAAGAATGGGGATTCCTCTCCTCTATCTAAATAGAGCAGCAAGTAGAGCATTTAGTATCTATCGGATTCCTGGAGTACAGTTCTCGACTATCTCCAGCAGTCCCTTAGTGAATGGAGGGGCAAGGCACATGCTCAACCTTCTGCTCCATCCAGACTATTCAGACAGGGGACGCCTGTTTTTATGATCATGGGGATTCCAGTGGTCAGACCCCTACTATTCAGCTTATTATCCCATATCCTTGAATAGAACATTAAAACTTGGGCCAACCCTTTTATGATTTGTTATCTATAAATAACTTTGTGATTCGCTTGTCAATAAAATGCAGTTGATTGAAGTTTGAGTTTACTTTTACCAAATGTAAGAAAATCAACTGTATTCTCGGAAGTTGTAAATCTGCGAATCAGCTAACCAGGCAAAGTTATTTTCTTCATCTTTTTATATGCTTTTTATAGAATATACATTTGGATATTATTACCTCCAATTACAAACAAATTAATTTACATTCACCTTGTTTTTTTCTCTTATTTGGAATATTGTTGCTCAACTATTTAAAGGCTATTCTCATTTCCAGGATCATATTTAAGCTAACTGAAGTGTTTAACCCAATACATTGCTTTATCTATTGTTCTCCATTTTTCAGATACAGCTAAATGTGTGTCCTCAATGTTTACAGCTCATTGTCTAAGTTTCAGAACACTCTAACTGCAGTGGTCAGTCCCTTTTTACAGCCACCTGTATTCTCTTCTCTTAACTGTGATAGACAGCTAATATAATAGCTCTGGAAAGTGTACTTATCTGCAAAGCCCTGGTAAAAGAGTGCTTGATCAGTGCCTCTGTTATCTCTGTATGTAAATCTAGAGCACACTGCTGTACTGAGCTGTACATCAAACAGACTAAACCCATACACTAACATGTCACTGAAACTAGGAAATGGAAGGGATAGGAGACAAGAGAGAAGGTAAAAACCCCATTAAGAAATCTATAGCTGTATTCTTTATGTTAGTTCGGCACTATTAATTTTATTAGACACATTCTTTGGGATCATCATGGAAAGTTTTTAATACGGTATGTTTTTTAAATGAATTATTTCAGTAGGCTAATGAAATCTGTGATTCACTATTCCTGAGGAAATGGGTATAACTCTGGATGATGGAGACTTAGGATATTCCTGTGCAATGCTTTCTAGACTGAGAAATATCAACATTTATTAATGTAATTCAAAACTTGCATGTATTAATGCAGCCTATAGCACTCCAGATGCTGTGAAACTGCAACTCTCTGCATGCTCCATTCACTTCTATGAGAATTCCAAGAAAAGCAGAGCAAGTATGCATGCTGGGAGTGCTTATTCACACGTCTGGTTTTCATTGTGCTATGTTCAACACAGATGGCACACGGATTCATTGAATTGAATGCATTTATTAACGTTTTTTTTCACAGACTGACAGTCAGCTGAAAAAAATGGAGACATGACTTTTTTTGGTTCGTGATTTAGCAAAATCACACCAAACACATACAGCCCACAAAAACTTGCTGTCTCTTGATTGTTTTTCACGGATCCAATGCGGTACCAGAATATTAACCTTGTGCATAACACATCCATAAAACAGAGAGAACACATCTGTGAGAGGTATTTCACACGTATTTCTTTCCTTACCTCTCCTCTTGAATGGGCATGTCTAGATATGTGAATGAAGAGAACACTAGTTTTTCAAAACAACATGATTTAACAATGCTTTCAAGATGTCTATCAA
Organism: Leptodactylus fallax; assembly: GCA_947044405.1. Taxonomy (NCBI): domain Eukaryota; kingdom Metazoa; phylum Chordata; class Amphibia; order Anura; family Leptodactylidae; genus Leptodactylus; species Leptodactylus fallax. The sequence continues at coordinate 6,827,317 of CAMRHE010000051.1, read as the reverse complement.
TTATATATGTCACACAGTAGTTGAATTGAGAACTGCAGCCTGTCAAATAAAAACAGATGTGTACAGCACTCTGTACTGTAAGATCCAGTAGGTAGTCACAATCCAGCTGTATATATCAGAGGAAACTCAGCACTCCCATTAGATGAATGCAGTTGAACATTTATTTATAGAAAAGCAATTTACAAGTAGAGTGATGCTTCAGTCCATAAGGCCTTCATGAGACTCAATTGATGAGGGAAAAGGATGATGAGGTCTGGCATCATGTTGTGTGACTAACCAATGGACAATGGCACTCAGTCTTTCAAGATTTTTGCTAACATATGACAACTTTAGGGGAATTTATTAAGAGTGGTGTTTCCTCAACACTGTGGAATTTAAAAAGTGCCATATGTGCAGTATGTTACAGTTTACATTTAGGGTTGCTTTGAGGGTGCAGAAGTAGAATAGTAGTCTCAGTTGGGGGAACATAAAATAGGCAGATATACTGTAGATGTTCACATATAACTCCAATTTACTTCCAATTCGCACTCTTACTCACTGGTTTACTTCACATAGACATAAATAGAATAGTTGGCATATCAACTGTGTTATATGTTTTAAAAAATGATGCTTTTTGGTTTGGTTTGGTTTTTTTTAAGAAAATCTGCTTAACTTGTGATATATATCACACTCCAAGGTAAGAGAACAGTAAGGAAGAACAGATCAGTTAAAAATAAGTAAAAAAAATTGTAATGTGTGCATAAAACTATAGAAGGTCACAGGTTTTCTTCATTGTGATAAGTGGCTTCGAATGAAATATTTAATGCAAGGTGCAGTGGATATATTCAGAAAACACATTGTATTTTTATTTTCATTCTTGTGTACGACTCCTGTTTAAAATGCACCACCACAAAACTAATTTTTTTATAAGATTTGTTTTAATAGTCAAGTGAATCCTGCAGCTGCTTCAGCTGTTTTGGTTGTATACACTTTCAGACTTTAAAATGTGAAGCTTATAAATGAGAACCTATGACAAAAGAATAAAAGAAAAAAATGATAGAAACATTATAAATAACTTTTTGATGGAAGCTTTTCTGAATTTTTTTTTATTATTTAGCATTTTTCTTAGACATACATTGTGTTTGATTTTCCATATACATCATTAAATTGTTTAAAGTTTCCATTCTGCAATTTAAAAAAATGAAAGCAATGAGGCATGTTTTGTTCTTTTACAATTTGCTTTATAAAGTTAGAAAACATATTCAGATTATAATAGGTTTTACACAGATATATAAACATGAGTTATCATATTCTCAAAATTCTGTTTTCACAAATTGCTTCACCTGCTGTTGATTTCACAGCCTGGAATATTTCAATAGGTCAATTAACAGTTTATGATACAAAACAACAGGACGTATTCTCAACAGAATCATCAATATACAATATTACAAACATATCCATCCTATCCATCTGTATTAACCTACACTATAAACCACCTCTCCAACTGGATCCTAGACTACCTCACAAACCGACCTCAATACGTGAGAGCCCAAGACTGTGTGTCAGGTACCGTGATCTGTAATACGGGGGCACCTCAGGGTACGGTTCTCGCCCCTTTCCTCTTCACACTGTACACTGCTGATTTTAGGTGTAACTCATCCAGCTGCTACCTACAGAAGTATTCTGACGACTCTGCAATAGTAGGTCTCATCACAGACGATGATGACAAGGAGTACAGAGAACTGAACCGGTTTTTTGTGGACTGGTGCCACCGGAACCACCTGAAGATTAACGCGGGAAAGACCAAGGAGATGGTGGTGGACTTCCGCAAAGGCAGAAGCCCTCCTAAACCAGTGGACATCCTGGGGACGGGCATCGAGATTGTGAACACCTATAAGTACCTGGGTCTGCTCCTTAATAATAAGCTGGACTGGGCAGATCACATGGAGGTCCTGTACAGGAAGGGCCACAGCAGGCTCTACCTGCTTAGGAAACTGAGAGCCTTTGGAGTCCGGGGGGCACTTCTTAGGACTTTCTTCAACTCGGTAGTGGCATCAGCCATCTTCTTTGGAGTGGCCTGCTGGGGGAGCAGTATATCAACCAGGGACAGAAAGAAACTTGACAAGCTGATTAGAAGGGCCAGCTCTGTCCTGGGGAGCCCACTGGATCCAGTGCAGGTGGTGGGTGACAGAAGGATACTGTCCGTGGTGAGCTCCATGCAGAAGAAGAAGTCCCATCCCATGCATGAGACTGTGATAGCGCTGGGTAGTACTGTCAGTGACCGACTGCTCCACCCTAGGTGTGAGAAGGAGCGCTATCGGAAGTCTTTCCTCCCCACCGCTGTTAGGCTGTACAACCAACACCGACCTAAGCGGAGATCATTACATTCAGAGAACTGAAATATCTCTCTGCCTGTTAAATCCCCCCCCCCCCTCTGCTACGTCCTATCTGTCTGTCTGCTATTAATGTAATGCCTCTCACCTTGGAACATTCCTGTACATGTTGTATTTGTATTTGTATCTGCTTATCTTTGCTGCTGTAACACACTGAATTTCCCCACTGTGGGACTATTAAAGGACTATTATTATTATTATTATTATTATTATTATTATTATTATTATTTATTAAAGGAACTGTAGCTATAGATCTGTCTATTGTTATCTTTTCTCTTGGTTTATGATATTCTGTGATAAGTGGTATCAGCTGATTAACTTTGGTGAAAAAAAAAGGAAACTTTTTGCAATGCTAACAATGCCTGACATAGCAAAGCCATTTTTTCATATATATATATATATATATATATATATATATATATATATATAGTCATATGTAGAGATAAACTAAATTTTCAAAAATAGTTTAATTTCAGATTAGGCCTATCCAGACATAAGAATTGTTTGGTCCATTTTTCCCAAGTAGAAAGTGGTAATTGCCATGGATAGTCGTGCATGACACTCTGAGGGCTCCTACAACTCTATTCAGCTCTTTCCTAATGTAAAGATAACTTTAGTAATGGGTAAATTGATAGCTGTGGTGACAAACAGCCTGTTTAAAAACTCACTGCACTGTCAGATTTTTTTTAAAGGGAGTCTATCATTCAGATTTTTTATTTTTAACTAATTCTATCTTCCTGTAGCCTTTGGAAAGGCCATTGTAGGCATACCTTTCTTTTACTGAATCTTGCCAGCTTTTTCCATAATTAGTCTTCACGGCACACCTTCTTCCCTGCTGTTCACACATTCTCCTCCTATTCTGTGCTTCTTGCTCCCGTCAACACAAATGAATTCTTGTGCATGCGGTGGCGATGCAGGGAGAGAACGATGACGCAGGTGTGCTTGGAGCGCACGGGGAAGGTACCCTGCGCTCTGTGAAGACCAATTTGCATAACAAGAAAAGGGCTTTTTATGGAAAAAGCCGGCAAGATTCAGTAAAAAAAAAATGCCTACAATAGCCTTTCTAAAGGTAACAGAAAGATAGGATTAGTTAAAAATCAAAAATCTGAAGGATAGACTCCCTTTAAAATGGTCTAAAAATGATCCTTTTGTGGAGCTATGCTTCTGGATATTTATACAGATGAGCATTCCCTAACCCAGCTGCTTGACTGGACATGTCCAGATATGTGTATAACAAGTTAAATATCCTTCATAAACACAACATCAACACAATAACAATACAAAGTGATATGCTTAGTATCCTATTTATTTCTTTGTGTTACCACCCAGTGAGCGAGGGTGAATATCAGCCTTTCAATGATTTTGTTATTATGTTGTGATATTGGGTTGAATTGATTACAAAACAACTTGGAATCTTTGACCAGACTGGAGATAAGTTAAGTGTGGACATATCAGTATAAAACTGGTGCTATCAGCAAAAGCAACAGCTTTCACAAGCTGTCCAAAAATAACCCCTTTTGAGGAGTAGCATGCCTGGTTAAGGTGAAAAGTGCAGAAGCAATGGAATTTTTTTTTACTGTGTATAATCTTTTCATTAGCCAATAAAAGTAATATATTTTGGTAACGGTAGCAGCAACCGTGTTAGTACAGTATAGACAATGAAGGACAAGGCAAGAGATGATGTTTGGTAGCATTAGTGGTGGCAGTGAAAGCACAGTATGTAACAAGGCAGGAGATGATGTCCAACTGTTAAGGGGTAGCACTAGCAGAAGCAGCAACACCAGCACAGTATGGGACTTCTACTGTCAGCATTGGCAGATCTAATAATTGGCATCAGCTGGAGATATGTGAAAATCGTCACAGATCATTCCTCATTCATTTTCACAAATGTAATGTTTTCCACACTTGCAGAAAACAATTTTGTCCATTTTGGTTTGACAATGCCGCCTGAATTGCTGAATACCCTCTGTGACAGTACATAGGACACTGGACAAGACAGTACACCCGTGGAAAACAGGACCAGTTCCTGTTGGTTTGGTACAGGACATAGGCTAATTTACTGCAGAATGTTCCATAACTTAAGTCTGCATGGCAGGGTAATTAATGGTGGTGTGTAACAATTGGTTTGTTGCAGAACATACACCAATTTTCTGTAGAAATTTCACTACACTAAATGTCAGCGTATTTATTGGTGGTATATGTAATTTTAAGATTTTATTTTGCTGACCATACCCCCATTATAACCATAACTAGAATATTTATTTAATAACTAAGCTTAAGTAATATTTACTTTGCTTCATACTGTTGAAAACTTTTCATTATCTATATCAGGGGTCGGCATCCCCTGGCAATGTTACTCACTTCTCCTGCGCAACTCCCTGCTGTCTTTGGCACTTCTGCCTGACATAAGAGACCACTGATAGGGCCTCAGGGGTCACGTTGGCGTGATGACGCATAATGACGCTGACGTGAACCCTGAGACCTAATCAGCGGATGCTAATCAGACAGAAGCGCCGAAGAGATCAGAGCCTCTCCGGAGTGCAGGAGAGGAAAGTAACACTCTTTTTTTTATGTTTTATCACTGCTATTGGCCCTCCACTTATTATACTCTGGCAGCTAAAGAGACCCCACAGTATAAAAATAGCTAGTGATTGGTGAAAATTCGTTGGAATATTAAACCGTGTGGAGGGACCACTATGGGACATAATACTGCGTGCAGGGGCCACTATGGTACACAATACTGTGTGGGGGGGGCCGCTATGGGACATAATACTATTTGGAGGGGCCGCTATGGGACATAATACCGTGTGGAGGGGCTGCTATGGAACATAATACCGTGTGGAGGGGCCGCTGTGGGACATAATACCTTGTGGAGGGGCTGCTATAGGACATAATACCATGTGGAAGCACCACTGTGGGACATAATACAATGTGGAGGGGCCACTATAGGACATAATACTGTGTAGAAGGGCCGCTATGGGACATATTACCATGTGGAGGGGCCACTATGGGACACAATACTGTGTGGGGGCCGCTATGGGACATAATACCATTTGGAGGAGCTGCTATGGGACATAATACTGTGTGGAGGGGCTGCTATGGGACATAATATCGTGGGGAGGGGCCGCTATGGGACATTATAGCTTGTGGAGGGGCCGCTATGCGACATAATACCGTGTGGAGGGGCCACTATGGGACATTATACTGTGTGGAGGGGCTGCTATAGAACATAATACTGTGTGGAGGGGCTGCTATGGGACCTAATATCATGTGGAGGGGCCACTATGAGACATAATACTGTGTGGAGGGGCCGCTATAGGACATAATACCATGTGGAGAGGCCGCTATGGGACATAATACCATGTGGAGGGGCCGCTATGGACATTATACCATGTGGAGGGGCTGCAATGAGACATTATATAGTGTGGAGGGGCTGCTATGGGATATTATACCTTGTGGAGGTGCCACTATGGGACATTATACTATGTGGAGGGGCCACTATGTGACATTAACTGTATAACGGAGTGTTTTTGCACAAAGAACGCAGGAAGTTTTTTTTGTGCAAAAATGCACCATGTGAATGCAGCTTTACATTCAAGTAAGAGTACCAGTGGCATAAGAATATAGCTGCATCCATCTATGTATCTACATAGTGTGTTATCACCATAAGGATGCTGCCATACGGTGCTCCTGGACACATACATTTACCACTAATTGGGGGCTGCACATGTACTTTCATTGGGACTTCCTAACGGGAAAGTACAGGCGCGTCCCAGGAAATAGCAGTAAACGCATGCGTCCTGAAGCATCTTGTGGCAGCACTTCTGTGTTATGGTTTGTGTTATATGACTTTTGTATAGGGGTCATCAGCCTTACAATTATTACACGGAACTCCAAGTACCTCATCTTTGATATTTTTTAATTGAACTCGGCACGCCGAACAAAAAAGGTTGCCTACCCCTGATTTATATCATCATGTTTATTAATTTTTTCATTTGACTATGCCATCTTTCATTGACAAAACAAGATTCTAAATCCTTATAAAAAAAACTATAAATGAAAAATATTATCTCACCTTGGATTTGAGCACAGTTCTGGCCTATAAATATATCAACGGTCATGGTTTATCAGGGAGATAGAACAGAAGACAGTGAGGGAGTCCGAGAGACAGGAGAGAGATAAAGTGAGCCAAAATGTAAAGCATGTCTAAAGTTTGAAACAGAGAGTATTATAAATTATTGTAGTAAATTTACTTTAAAAGTATTCCAGTCTGCCAACATTATCTAGAACATCTGCATTGTAACAAAGAATTTATAGGAACTTTAAATCATTGTGACACATCTAACAGTATGTAAGCATCTGTGTGCATTCAGGTGTCCTACACCTACAGATTAAACAGAGACAAATAGGAAGTCTATAAATTATGAGTGTAAAGACCTTTACTGGATCTGATTACAAAAGCTAGCAAAAGAAACTTAGTTTATCCTTGAAGAATGTTTCCAAAAGAATGCAGTTGAACAGATAGTATAGGTTTCTTGGATTATGTCTCTTTAGAATTGTAGCACCAAGGCTTTACATTGCATCTACTGACTTCATTAGTACACTTTGACTTACAGATCTTTTCGCTAGAGATGAGCTAATTTCTCAAAATTTGTTTCTGGCCCGACTCGAATCTGTTGTCAGTTTCATTTGCAAGAACCCTGATTGGCCTGAGAAGTTATACATGACACTCTGTAATAGAAGTCTAATGTTAGTATTACAGTGTATTGTATCAGTGATCAGAACCCCTGGGGTTCTAAAAATAGCAGTACAAATATTTTAAAACATTTACAATATTTAAAAAAATAAAAGGAACTACAAATTCAATTAACCTCCTCTTTTCTTAAAAAATATATAGAAATAAATAAACAAAGTAAAACATAAACATATTAGATATCCCTTCATTTGAAAATGCCTAATATATTTTTGTTTCCATAAGGGTTATACTGTAGTGGTAAAAATAAAAATAAAAAAAAATGCCAAACCGCCATTTTTTTTACTGTTTAGCCTCCTAAAAATGTTGAATAAAAAGTGATCAAAACATCAGGCATTTCCAAAAATGGTATCAATAAAAAGTACATCTGGCCTTGCAAAATGACACCTTATACAACCCCATATGCATATATGGGTCTGGGTGGTAGCCATCTAACTCTACATGGATGTAACTGTAGAGTAATGCTTCGTTCACACCTGCGCTTGCTATCCGTCCGTTGCCAATCCAGTGAAAATCTCGGATACAGACCGGTCAGCGACGCATTGGTTAAAAACCCATTCATTTGAATGGGTTTTTAAAGCAATGCGCGGGTGTCCGATTGCACACTCTGCGCAGCGAAGCCGTTTTTTTCGTCGGACACAAAGTCCTGCGTGTCCGACTTTGTTTCTGACGAAAAAAAAGGATTTGCAGCGCAGAGGGTTCAATCGGACACCCGCGCATTGCTTTAAAAACCCATTCAAATGAAGGGGTTTTTAACCAATGCTTCGTTGACCGGTCTGTATCCGATTCCAATCCAGTTCGCCGAGATTTTCACTGGATTGGCAACGGACGGATAGCAAGCGCAGGTGTGAACGAAGCATTAAGCAGTTGCACAAGATCAAGCAGCTGCAAGAGCAGGAAGGTGGTTATAATTAACATGGCCTGTATAAATGGTACTCAGGGAACACCACTTCTTCATGAAGCTGATCAGTGGGGGTCCTGAGAGTCAGACGCCCACTGATGCTCATTTAATAACTTAGCCTAAGAATAGGTCATCAATTGATAAAAGTTAGAAAACCCCTTTAACGTATTAACCATCAATGCAGGGTCTACATCTGTATTTAAATTGTAGTCCACTGGATTGGTAATACATGTTAGATAGATGGAGGTGTCACTGACATGACAACCACTGGTTACTAGAAGGAGACCTCTTGTCCATTCCAGTAGCTTGTCATCACTGAGGAGAATCGCATGCGCTGCAACTCTATGAAAAGTATGGAATAAGATGTGATCATCTTTACTTTTTGTTGGTTTAATGACTTGTAATTGATTATGATTTTATGCTTATTGTATCCTAAACAATTTTGTGGTTTATGATCAATCTATATTTCAAGTAAAAGAAATTGGCACTCCCTGCCTTGAAATCCCTATGGGCTTTTGGTTGTACATAACATCATATCTAAACAGAGTTTAGTGTAAATCTTATACAACAGTAGGACAATATTAGACTACTTAAAAGTAATGGCAAGAAATTTTTCATTTTTTGCCTCTGAGCATGTGTTGTATTTAACCTTTACAATTGGTCAATTACATTATTTCAAAAGTAGTATATTTTGGAACATTAGGGATAATTTAATATACTTTGTATGCCAGTTTTCTGGAGTACAAGACATTAAATTTTAAAAAAATGTCTGTGTATGTTTAATTTACTTGCCAATTTGGAGATATATCAGAACTCACAGATAATTCATGAAAGGCTACAGAATTTATGAAGAACTAAATAGGAGTTTCTGAATGTTTATGAATAAAACTTTTAAGGGTCTATTATTCTTGTAGATCCACAGTTTTTAGATGATTACAGGTAACAAACTTTGCATAAAACAATACAACAAGAAATTATAGGAAAACTTGTAATATATTTTATCAGAGAAAAATTCATCTTGTTTCACTAGTAAGACTATTTTCTTTCCATAACCTCATTCCTAAATTGACATTGATTCTGAAATTTCTGCTGCCTCAGGTTCCCAAGAAGGAACTGCAGCTCATAGTAGTATCAAACTACATCTCTTCACAGAAGTCCATATATATATAGGGTATGCTGTGGGCAGGAAGGAAAGCCATTTTAGTGATAGTCAAGCTAGAGGATAGACATGTTATTCATCACTGCATGATCCAAAGTGATTACTCCATTTTCTACTGGAATACAGCAGCAATACTTGCAATAGAGCACACAGAGTAATAAGAGTAGGAGAAGTAGAATGAAGTTTAGTTAGATTTAATCAATTACAGGCAGATAGTGAGATAACTCATAGGTGTGCATTTTGCATGTACTGTAGTTTAACAGAAACTGGACAGTTAAGCATTTTTTTGCCAATAATCTAATTTTAAGTTTGTCTTACATTTTACTGTTAGTAAAAAATCTTTGGTTAAGGGTTTTTTAAGCAAGATTTTGTTTTATTTTGATTAAATGCACAGTGGCTCAGTGGTTAGCCTTGCAGCGCTGGAGACCTGGGTTCGAATCCTGCCAAGGACAACATCTGCAAGGAGTTTGTATGTTCTCCCCGTGTTTGTGTGGGTTTCCTCCCACACTCCAAAGACATACTGATAGGGAATGTAGATTGTGAGCCCTATATGGGACAGTGACTGGCAATGTCTGTAAAGCGCTGCGTAATATGATGGTGCTATATAAGTAAGCATAATAAATAAATGCATAAAATTGCCATTCTAACAGCAAAACACTGATGCATCCTGTGCTAGTCTGAAAAATCTCTGTTCATTAAGGTTTTTTTTTTTTGTTTTTGTTAACCAATATACATACAAACTGCCATTGTAATTGCCAAAAAGCTGAATGATGAAGTGTGTTTTAGTCTAATGCTCACTGACCAAGTCACCCTTTTATTGTTTTTTAGTGCTTTGGTATTTTTCTTTAAATATTTTTTTGTAAAAAAAACCAAAAAAAAAACAAAAAAGACATACACACAGTGTCAGAATTGTTGTCAATCACTATTATAGTTAAGTTGTGTGCAATACAATGACTAGAAAAAATAGGGCATGCGACAGGTAAAAGAAGGAGTAGGAGGAAACACTCATGCAAGTATTTACACTAAGAATGTGGGTGCCAACAGCAACACTACTTCTGGTCTTGACAGTGATGCCAGTAGCCACAGTGTTTTGTACTTCCTGAGAATAAAGAAGTTTTTGAAAGCAGTTAAACTCAAATGTTGAGACAAGGTTCTCTGAGTTCCCCCTCCTCCTTCTCTGTTGTAAACAATGTCTTATTCTTTATCTTTATTACTCAAACCCGAAATCAGAGATTCGCTCATGTCTACTTCCCACCTACATACTCAAGGACAAATGAGGAGAGATAAAGCCTACACAGTGGAAAACTGCTAAAAAAAATGGATACAAGTCATATAATAGCCAGAAATAGAGCCAATCCTCATGTACAGACAGATGCAAGTTTATGCTATAAATAACCATTTTCAGGAATGCAGTAAAGGTTAGTTTTTAGGGTAGGAAAACGGCTGGATATCAGATTGTTAGCATGTATAATGGAGATAAAGTCAAAGTTTTTTTTTCTGAATAAAGCGTTTAAGAAAAAGGCGAGAATGGCACTCACGGTTTATTAGGACTTTATGTTCTTTATTACCATTCTGTCGCACAACACTCTAGCAAGAAGCTGAGAGGGCAAAGGCTGTTTCGTGATTCCTTGCTTCTTTTGGCCCAGATCACATGACTGAGTACAGGAGTGCCTCTTAACTCCCAACGCCAGAATGTGTATGTGTCAGAGGCAGGAGGCGTATCAAGAGACGCTGCTATGGTAACATATACACAATGCTACATTTAAATACAAAATGTATATAAAATATATATAAAATCATTAATCCACTCCCTTTTCTTTACTTCACCGAGGGATGTGGAGGACTGGCTATCTCTTCTTCCTCGATCTCCGAGACGATGATCCTGATGGCGTGTGGTGAGAGGTCCGATCGGACCATACATAAGGACTTATGTATTACGGGATGCTCTTGTTTATTGCATAAGTAGTTTTATGAAAAGTGCGGTTCTGTTATTATAGTATCCTGTAGTCTTATAGTTACCTGGGCTGGCGACCCCCGGGGCGCGGGTGTATCTCATTTACTCATGTGAACCTGGCTCTGTTGAATAGTATATCTCCTAGCCTAGTGATTATCCATACCTTTAAGACAGTGCCCCGTATACCAACCACTGTGGGTGCACTTCTTCCCCCGTTAATTGTAGCCACGGTTAATTTAACAAATATTGTTTGTTTATGCCAGTAGTATGTCTCACACCCTTTAGGGGTGTAATGGTTCATTTCGTTTGTATATGGTTCTTAGGTTGCTGCACACCACTTTGTGTTTCACTCAGCCACGCGCTACACACTCATAGGCGGGTCACTTTTGGGGTCCTGAATTGCCATGATTACATTACATTCTTAGACGACCATGGCATCCTTTAGTGTACTATCTTGGAATGTGAGGGGCCTGGGTAGCCCACGAAAGAGGTCGTTGGTTTTCTCTCAGATTAGGAGGTCTGACCCACACCTCATATGCCTCCAGGAAACTCATTTGGTTCCAGACAATTCCAGACGACTTCAGAAGCCATGGGTTCAGAGGGAGGCTCACTCTACACACACTTCCTATTCCAGGGGGGTGTCCATCTTGGTGCATCGTAGACTCAGGTGGGAGCCAGGCCTCATTGTAAGGGACCCCGAGGGACGATACGTTTTTGTCCAGGCCTAGGTTGACTCTGTCCTGTATGTTATCCTGGGTGTGTACTTGCCACCGGCGTCTGATCTTGCTGTGCTCCAGTAGGTTGTGCAGTTTGCGACCCGATTCCCTGGGGCTATTGCATTATGTTTGGGTGACTTTAACAAAGTTATGGATATTGCATTGGATCGGTTCTCCGCGGAGCCGGGTTCCCCCTCTCTGCCTCGCCCTACTACAATGGCCGGAGTGATCCGTGAATTGGGGTGGTTGGATTTGTGGCGGGTCTGGTTTCCGGAGGCCCGCACCTTTTCCTGTCACTCTGCCAACAGACATACTCTGTCCAGGATTGACCATGCTTTTGGAAATACTAAAGCATATTCTTTGTTGCAGACCATATCCTATTTACCCAGGGCAGTGTCTGATCATTCCCCGTTGTTGGTCCAATTAAATAGTAGTACGGCTGCTAAGCCACGACAGGGTTGGCGAATCCACCCATTTTGGTTGAAACTATTTGTACCACATGATCGAATACCTGATCAACTTCAGACGTTTTTGACCATTAATTCCCCAAACACTTCTCCGCTCCTCTTATGGGAAACTATGAAGGCATATCTTAGGGGTTGTATTAAGTCCTCCATTTCCTTTGTAAAGAGGGAATCCTCACTGTTGGAGACCACTTTGGTGACCCAGTATGCCTCGCTCGAAGCCGCATACGTGGCTAATCCAACTGATGAGGCTAGGTCTCAATGGTTGCAGACGGGTAGACAATATCTGCATATACTGCATGACAAGGCACGTAGGTCTCTGTTTTTTAGCAAACAGAAGTTTTACGAACTTGGCAACCAGTCGAGCAGCTTTCTAGCTCAACTGATACATCAAAACACAGCCTCACCTGCAATACTACGAGTACATTCAGAGACGGGGGAGGTACTGTCCAATAGCTTGGCCATTAGTGACAGATTTTATAGGTATTACAGTGAGTTATACCTCTCCAAGCTTAGAGTCACTGACGGAGAGCTTGCCACCTATTTGGGCTTGATCCCCCTTCCTACATTGTCAGAAGACCAACGTGAATTTTTAGATTCCCCTTTTACGCTAGAGGAGCTATCGGGAGCCCTGGCAGATATGGCAAGGGGCAAATCGCCGGGTCCGGACGGCATCCCGGTGGAGGTTTATGCCCAGTATGGGGGCCTGCTTCTCCCGATGTTGCTTGACTGTTATAACGCTGCCTTTGTGGGTCGCAGTCTCCCGGAGTCCTTTTATGACGCCACCATTATCCTGTTACTTAAGCCTGACAAGGATCCGCTGGACTGTGGCTCATATAGGCCTATATCACTGCTTAATATAGATTATAAACTCCTTACTAAAATGTTGGCGAAAAGGCTAAATTCTGTTGTTCTCGACCTTGTCCATCCGGATCAGACAGGCTTTATACCTGGAAAATCCACATCGGATAATCTTAGAAGGGCTCAGGTGATAACTCAGATTGGGGCATCATCCTCACATGACTGGGCGATGGCTTCTTTAGATGCAACAAAGGCGTTCGACTCTGTCGAGTGGCCTTTTCTATTGCAGGTGTTGCGAGGATACGGATTTGGAGAGGGGTTTGTTACCTGGATTTCCCTTCTATACTGTTCCCCTAGAGCGGCGCTGTCCATTAATGGCGCGTTGTCTTCCTACTTTCCTTTGGGTAGGGGTACAAGACAAGGATGTCCATTGTCACCGCTACTGTTTGCTCTGGCGGTGGAACCCTTGGCAATACTGCTTCGGAATGACCCAATATATAAAGGCATAGTGATAGGCACCCGGGAGGAGAGAACAGCACTATATGCCGATGACTTACTCCTGTTTATGAGCGACCCCTCCCGGTCTCTGCCCAGAGCCATGGCTATAATTGACGAATTTGGTAATTATTCTGGCCTACGGACCAATTGGACTAAGTCCTCATACATGCATATTGGCCGTGCGTCAAGTGTAGCTGAGGGGAATGTGGTATGTGGATTGACTACAGTCTCAACCTGCAAATATCTGGGCATCTTTATATCTAGGGACCATAGGTGTTTTTTGGAACAGAACATCTTTCCGCTCATCTCGCACTTTAGGGTTAAGTTTAATCTTTGGGCTACACTGCCTTTGTCGGTGGCTGGTAGAATCAACCTAGTTAAAATGATAGTACTACCCAAATGTCTATATGCCATAAGCCATTCTGCTGTGTCCGTGCCCCTTAGATTTTTTAAACAAATGGACTCCCTCATTATCTCTTTTATATGGGGAAACTCTAGATCTAAGCTTAGGTTGTCATCTCTACAACGACCAAAGCAGCTCGGGGGTACATCACTCCCTGATCTGTTTCTTTACTATCTGGCAGGACAGCTCCGTTTTATTAGGAAGTGGCTCTCATCTGATCCCCTACCGAGGTCCGAGGCACATCTGGCTCACCACCTGGGTCTGCATAATCTGTGGCCGGTGTTGGAACACCCGGCCTTGTTTAGGGGGAAATTGTTGCCCATCCATGCCCTGGCGGGACAGGTCTGGCGTCAGGCGAAAAAGGTGTCCGCTTATTCTGATATACCTGCGGAGACCCCGCTTTGGCACAACCCTGGTCTGCCGACGTTATTTTCCCTGCCTGGCGCCCGGGCCTGGTCGCAGTATGGCGTGTCCTCTCTTAGTGACCTGTACATACAAGGGGTTTTTAAAACGTTTGACTCGCTAAGCTCCTCCTATGGCATCCCTAGAACGCAGTTCTTTAGATATCTACAGATTAGACATGCACTTTCTTCTCAGTTCCCGGATTGATTGGACAATATATCTGAGTATCCGCTTATCGGCATACTTCGCTCACAGGGCCCTGGGGGTTTGATATCTACTTTATATGCACATCTGATACAGGCCAAGGTGTCCACTTTGGACGCCCCGGCCTTGACGCGATGGAGCATAAATATCCCAACTCTCACAGATGAGATGTTTCAAGATATCCTTGAATCTCCTCAACATGTGTCACCTTCAGCTAACAACAAACTGATTCAAACATATATTCTACACCAATGTTACTTGACACCTTCCCGTCTATACAAAATGGGACGTCTGCCCAACCCCGGATGCCTTAGGTGTCTTTGTCCACAGGCAGACTTTTTGCATATGATTTGGGAATGTCCGATCATACAATGTTTTTGGAAAGGGGTCGTGGATCTCCTGGCGGAAGTTCTGGCTAAACCTATACCATTAACCCCAGAGATATGCCTTTTCGGCGTATTAGATGAAGAAATATGGCAACACCATGTTAGAATCCTTTTGAGGGAGTCTTTACTTTATGCTAGGAAAGCTATCGCACTGCGATGGATGGCTCCGAAACCCCCATCAGTATCTCAGTGGAAGAAACTTGTTAATACTGTTCTTCCTTATAACCAGATTGTGTATAAAGGGAGAGGGTGCCCTCAGAAATTCCATAAGGTGTGGGGAACATGGTGCAATTCTCCGGTAACCCAATATACGGCTCCCTCATTGCGCTCTGCCATTAATTTACTCATGCCGTGAGGGGTGCGAGACACCGGGAGTATCCACGACCTCTCATTTTGGAGTGTATCCTTGTTGTTACCCTTGACTTATTGACTGCATGTTTTGTACATGATAACTGATGTATACAGTATTACGCATGTCCTGATTATATTCTTTCTGTACCGAGTCTACGTTATATGGTCCGGATGGGACGAGGGCCTGGCGAGGTGGGATGTGGTGCGTTGAGTGAATTTACATTGAAATTCTCGTTTTTTGGTGCGCAACATGTTATGTATTTGTTTTGATTCCTTTTCTTGTGTCTGATACGCAATTTTCAATAAAACGAGTTTAAAAAAAAAAAAAAAAAAAAAATCATTAATCCACCATAACAAACATTATCTTTACAAGAAAACTCTTAGATCATTGCGATCATTCAAGCCTATAGCACCTAATGCATTTTTTTTCTGAACATTCTGTCTACTTTTACCTTCATTAATATAATAATGTTACCAGTCATTGACCACCTTATATAAGTAAGCATAAATAAATAAATTAAACTCTGCTTAAATGGGCGTTATATGATACATCTTCACTACAGGAGTGACATTTAAAGAGCTAGTGTCCATTTTAAGGTGGGTGATTTTCCACAACCTTACATATGACAACCTATAACATTCTAGAATACTTTGTGTTTTAATTCATAACTAAAATATTTGTTTTCAATGAGTGAACTTTTACATGCCTGCTTTGAACTGAGAAGAGGATGCAATTGTACTCATTCTATAGAATGTATTCTCATAGAATGTAAGCTCTTGCGAGCATGGCTCTCACTCCTATTGTTTGATATGTTTATTTCTTTGTGACATTGTAATGTCTCATGTGTCCTCTGATTTGTAAAGTGCTACGGAATATGTTGGTGCTATATAAATAAAGTTATTATTATTTAGGCTAGTTAGGGGCTCAAGGAGTCAGTGAGTGCGCTAACTGCGGCATAGGTTTTTTTGTTTTGTTATGATGCAGTTAAGCTGAATAAAGCCACTTTATTTTACACTTGGACCGTCTGAACACTATCTCTCCGGCGCCCAGTACCATGAACCACTGCTGTCCGGACCAGGAGTCTGCTGCCATTTGAGACTAATTCCCCCAAGTTGTCGCATATGGTGCTATGGATTCGGGCATAAAGAAATCCACGCAAGTCCTGGAAGACAAGTGGTTGGTGACTGCAGTACTGCTAAGTGTGCATTGTGGCATACAGCTGGAAGAAATCTGTGATTTCAACTGAGAAACCCAGGAAGGGGTGAGTGGAAATTGCAACATAGCAAAGTGTGTGCAAAACTGGTGAAAGTAAAACTCTGGAAGAGGAGTCCAGGGAATGGACTTTGTGTATACTGTGGCACAGAAGTCTGTAAAGTGCTTGCTGATGGCAAGAAAGTAAGCAATGTGTGTAGAAGCTGGATATTGCAAACAGTCTATGTGAAAGGCTATGGTGCCATGTTTGTGTTTTCTGTGGAAGACAGAAGAAAATGCTGGTTGTTGTAGTGCCACATAAGTTAACTGTTTGAATACATGTGACTGCAGAAGATAGCAAAAAGTTGCTGCCGGTTGAACCCAAGGTTGCTGTGGAATATTGTGTAATCTTGTTAGTAAACCATGGGCAAGAAAAAGAGAATTTCAGCTTGTAAAAAAGCAGAGAAGTTATGCACAGGTTTATTAGTGCAGCAGTCTGAATGCAGAGGGACACAAAACTCGGAACAGATCATGTGGAATGCAAGTAAAGATAATGGGTTGCATGAGAGTGACTCAGTTTTTTTAAAGCACCTCTGTTCTATGATTGGATATGTCCCTGCTGACTGTATGTCTCATACTGGAGTGCATCAAAGCGCCAAAGACGAAAATGTTATGGTGCAGCAGCTTCAAGATGAGAATAAAACCATCAGGTTCATGTATGAAGATGAAATATCTGATTTGAAACGGCAATTTGAGGTATTAGAAAAAGAGCACCTTAAGTTGAACCTGAAGTTAAAGAAAGATCTTGAATCTATGAGGAGTTCATATTCTAGTCATTGTGAAAATGTGGTACTGGGTTTGCCTGGAATGGACTGTGTCACTAATAAGGAGTTTGCTGAAATGAAATGTTCTCTATCTAATAAAGTTATACAGAGTGTAGAGCAAAAGCAAGTGCTTGCAATTACAGGATTTAAAGGAGCAGCATGTTCAAGACTCCATTGCCAAAGAGCGTGTCATTGAAAAATGAAGAGATGACCTTGAAACTGCTAAACGTGAGAGAAGTGAAATCCACGAATGGCGAAGCAGAGCTGGAGTTCTGGAACAAAGAGAAATGGAACTCAAAGCTAGAATATGTAGCCTGGAGAGGGCGCTGTCAGGATCTTGTGAAGATAATGAGAAATTGTCAGTTTTGGTGCAAAATAATGACAAAAAATTGATGGAGATGTCGTCTGTCCATGCTCAGAAAGTGCAAACCTTACAGGAGAGTCACAAAAAATTAGAGACTCAAGTTCAAGTGCTGCAACTAAAAGTCACAGAAGGGGACAGGTTTCAAGCAGAACTGCTAGACAAGGCAAACGGTCTACAGGTGGAATTGAATAATGTCACAGGGCTTCTTTCTCAAGCAGACAGCAAGTTTATCAAACTTTCCAAAGATTTTTCTACACTAGAATCTCAGCTTCAGGACACTCAGGAACTTTTGCAAGAAACACATCAGAAGCTTGACCTTAGTACACAACTAAAACAAATGGAAGATGAGAAAAATGGTTTCCTTGAGCAACTAGAGGAAGAGGAGGAAGCAAAAAGAGATTTGACAAATCAGCTTTCAACATTGCAGGCTCAGGCGACTGATATGAAGAAAAAAATGGAGGATTTGGTTAGCTCCAAGGATGAAGTTGAGAAAAATCTGGAATCTGTGCAGATATTGTATGAGAACAAAGCTAAAGCTTATGACAAGCTGGAAAAGGCCAAGAGAGAATTGGACCTCCAGATAGAAGACATGAAGATTCAGTTTGAGGGAAACCTATCTAATTTGTCTGCTGAGATTGTAGATCTAAAAATGCTTGTTGCTAAACTAAAGGTGCAAGTGAACAAGCAGGAGGAAATTGCATGCATCAAGGAACAGCTGGAGTTTCAGATGGATCAAGTGAAGCGCGAGTCAGAAATAAAGTTGGAAGAGCACACGCTTCAGATTGAACAGTTAAAAACCGAAGTGAAATCTAAAAGAGAAGAATTAGATCGATTGCAGCAGTCTTTATCCAATACTGAACAGTCGGCATCTGCACCATCTTCAAAGCTGGCAGCACTAGAAGCTGAGAAGGACTCGCTGCAGAGCCTGTTAACCTCTAAAGAATCAGAGCTGCTATCCCTGAAAAATGTGATTCAAGAAATAGAGTCTTTATTCAACCAAGAGCAAGATAAGAGAGACACTGAGACACGGGACTTGAATGAAAGACTTGACAAAAAGTCTGCAGATGAGCAGAAGCTTTATCAGAAGATGTTGGAGGGTCTGTTCAATATAGTTCAGGGAACAGTGGGGGAAGCAGAAAATATCATCCAGGATGCTGACCTGACAAATGTTAGAATAACACTGCAGAATATCCTAGAATTAGGAGGCATAGTTGATAAAGAGATGGCATCTACATCTGCTGCCATAGAGGATGTCAGGAAGATTGAGGAAGTTCTGCAAGTTGCAATAGTAAAAACTGAGATGGAGGCTGCTCAGAAAAATGTGGCAGTGAAGAAAGTTCTGGAGCTGGAATCAGAGATTGGTGCGCTACAGAAGGCGTTAGAATTGGAGAAAGCTGCCAGCATAGAGACAGAGAAAGCGGAGACATTAAGGCAGCCAGAACATGTAACCAAAAAGCATCTGGGTACTGACAGTAAAAACTGTGCTGTTGAAAACTTGGTATCCCAGTCCTCCGGTGTTAGCACAGGGAATGAAAATAACTTGGAGAATGTTGAGATGATGATATCACCAGCTCCTGTACTGTCAAAAAGGGGTTGGCACAAAAATTCTTGCAATCTATCACAGTACCACAACATGCCTCCAGAAACTTATGCGTATGAGAAAGAGATGGTAAAACTAGAGTATGGAAGTGGTTCTCCGGTTGCATTATACAGAAACCATTCCAATATATGATGTGGCAGTTGTTAAAGACATACCAGAAAATGTAGTTCAGCGTGATCTATTATGTGAGGGTGTACTGTATGGCCCTCGTGCAGAAGGAGAAGATATTGCAGTACAGAGCTTGTGTATCTCAAAGAGGAGAGCAAGCAGCCTATGTCTCCTAAACTTCTAAGCCTTGATGGTGATGGCAAAGTTTGCTTTGAGATAAAGGTTATAGAAAAGGTACCCGTGAAACATTTATACTCTAAAGACATTGATGTGCATGAAGTACGTGTTATTTGGTCTCTGAGCTCCTGTGGATTCATGATTGGTGAAGATGAAGATTCTTACGGCTATTCACTAAAGAAATCAAAGTCATGCAATGGGAAGGCTGAAGACTATGGCGAGAAATGTGATGAAAATGATGTGATCCTCTGTATGGCGAATTGTGAAGGTGATGAAGCAAAACTTGCCTTTGCACAGAATGGCCAGGATCTTGGCGTAGCATTTAAAGTGATGAGAAGACGGAAAAGTCGATGGAGCGGAATTTGGAAGAAAAGACCGCCAGATTGGGACTTCTGGATAGACACTGGACAGGCATACATGGTTGAAGAGGGACTTCGACATAGGATGTCTTGTCCCATTGTAGCTCACCCCATGGGTAGTGAGCTGAGGTGGAGGGTATGTGAGTATGTGAACCTAGAGGGCGCTAGGGAGCGACCCAGGCCAACCCTGAAAAGGCCCTCAGCCACACCTTTGGGTGTGGTGTGTATCTCCAGAAGGCTGGAGAAATCCGCATGGAGCAGGAACTGTGGAACCAGCCGGACAGATAGACGGTCTGTGCCAGGAGGGCTGGGGTCCACAGGGGACTTTTGCTGGAGCTGAGCAGTGCCCCAGAGGCTAGTTAGGGGCTCAAGGAGTCAGTGAGTGCCCTAACTGTGGCATAGGTTTTTTTGTTTTGTTATGATGCAGTTAAGCTGAATAAAGCCACTTTATTTTACACTTGGACCGTCTGAAGGCTATCTCTCCGGCGCCCAGTACCACGAACCACTGCTGTCCGCACCAGGAGTCTGCTACCATTTGAAACTAATTCCCCCAAGTTGTCACATATTATTATTGTTATTATTCTATGCAAAGCTCTGTAGCAAACTATCACAGAGATTTGTCCAGCTGCTGCTGACGTATTTACTTCACAAAAGACTGTATTTATTGTATCCACTTCTCAGCTGAGAGCAGGGCCGGATATTTACAGGTTTGCAATCTCCAAATGTCATTAAGTGTGTTCTTATCCACTGACGTTTACATAAATCTAGAAAATGGTGAGGAACTGAAACATAAAGTACATTAGGATGTTATGTATTGCTTTTTATCTATACAGTAAGTAAGCATTATTTTTATAAAATCTGAGAACCCATTTAGGAATGTTAACCAATTTGGACACTAACTTGGGCACTGTCAAAGTCATTGTAATAATTTATTATCATATGTAACTGTGCTTTGTCATGTAGATTCTTTACCATACTTAAAAATTATCTTCAATGACCATTTGCGGATAAAACATTTTCCTCAATAACTATTATATTTTGCATGGTTGATTTACCCCATATGTTCCTAAGCCTACACAGAAATTTATTGTTCTTAACAGATGAATGAAAGCCAACGGCCTTCCAGCTGTCTTCCGTACTCCATCAAACTTATGCTGACAGCAAACAATCTTAACAGTCTTCGGAGAAGCTATAGACATGGTCTTGATCTTTGATGGATGACTTTTAGACACATTGTATTGCAATCACCTTTTTGTGCAATTTTTGAGGATACCCTGACCAAAAAGGTGTTTTTTTTAGTGACTGAAAAAAACAATATAAGCAAGTTCAACATCGATTATTTCTTTTAATTTTTTTTAGAAATGTGTTTGCTTGCTAAGTGTAAATTATAAATACTTTAATCTTAAATAAATAGCACCCCAAACCCACACCCCAACACAAAAAAATATCTAAACAAAAAGCTTCTGTTATGTGTGAAATGCTATAGTTTATCTAAATACAAAATAAAAATACCAGTTTATTTGCAATCACATATTTCATACTGAACTATGGAGCTTGGTATTGTTTAACAGATATAAAGTAGGCTTTCTGCCAATATGGTATTAGTAGTTAAATAGTTGTGAACATTTTAGCAATTTCTGAGCATCTGGCTTTATTTATAAAGGATAACACATGTCTAGTAAAATATCCTACTGGGAACAATGTTTGATTATTATAATGGTATCAAAAATATCAGACAGCGTTGGTCCCAAACCACCTGTTTGAACAGTTAATGAAATGTATACAATATTTCTGTTATATCAAATGAAATTGACATTTATACTGTTCTCCTTGAGTTTATCTTAAAAGCTAAATATATTATTATAGATATGTGATAATGAGGTTCACACCAAAGAGGTATAGTATAAACAGTAGCACTCCGCTGACAAAACAATGGTGACAACATGCTAGATCTGGTGAATTGCTTTTCAAATATTCTGTATGTTACAGTTAGTGGGAGACCTACCCACTGTAATTGTAGACAAATCAAATCTTTGATATGTTTATTTAGATTTGTATTCTAGATACAATACAATTACAATGAAATTGAAAAGAATAGTAACATAATATCATATACTGTATATAAGGAAATAGAATATGTAACATACTGTAATGTTTATAGGCATGATATAATATAGAACCTGGGGAGGATCTCTGAAATTAGAATAATCCAAATAGTAACATTTTTCTGTTGGTAAGATTTACAGGCTGGCAATTTTATTAAAATTGGTACAAATGATCTGATTAAAAAAAAAGAATGATAAAATTCTTTCTGCAGGGTGAGCTACACAGTGACCAAAATTTATGAATCCTTTTATAACAGTAGGAGGAGCAGCATGGGAATCTAGGAGGGCCAGGGCATGGATGCATTGGTCTGTTAGATTTACTACAGCTTACACCAGAAAACTGGCGTGAGTTATACCACATATCTGCACCAGTTTCTGACTGCCATAGATTTGAGTTTGGGTACAAAAGTAGTTAACGGGTGGCTAAAGATATTTTTCCTTCTACTTAGAACAGTTATCCAACAAAAATAAGTGTAAAAAAGACCATAGGTACAAAATAAAATAAAATTTTACTTTTAATAAATAACGACATAAAAAATTCAAAATATTTCACTGTATTCAAACTAATGCACTTATAGCGTGTTCAGGAGGAACAATTATCAGGTGCTTGGCTGACACTGGATGTTAGCGTCAGGTCCAGATGTATAATAACATCAGGGAAAAAGACCTAACAAAGAACTTTTCCTGCTGAATCTAACTTCACTAGGTATAGTAGCTGAGCATTATATCCAAAAAGATGCACAAATGCAAAGATAGTATTCTCAAGCAAAGTATAAAATGAGAATGTCTCTGACTATGAGGCTACTGGCCTAATGCCACACCAACAAAGTCTTTGGTCCTGAGAAAGTGCATCAAAGAGACAGACCCTACGCGTTTCCTCAAACAATCATCAGGGGTAAAAATACAAAGAGCAGTATAGACTGCTCAAGCTATACAGTAGCTTATTAAAACACCCTGATACAAAGGTGGTAGAGTGTGACAGCACCTGATAGCAGTGGTGAACACACTGGTCTCTTCCACCTTTATATAACGCAGATCACATCCAGCTGATGTAGATGCGACCTATCCTCTCTGGACATGTCGCATTTAGGCCGTCTCCCACACCCACTGAGCGCCAAATGCAGCCAAATGGTGGCGGCCAATCACAGCACGGCCATGTAACATGGGGCCATCCTAAGATAACACGTCATCCAGCGCGTCACAGCCAAGCCCACTCATACACTGGGCAAGGCAGGCTCGACCACCGGAGTGAGGAAAGACACACCCCTACAGGCTTGCATCATTGAGGGGAGTGACGTCACGTGAGAGCCAATTAAGACACAGGGGAGGTGAAGGTTGTTATGGAAACAGGAGACGTTGAGCTTACAGTGCTCTGATCAAGCCAGGATGCAATGGTCCGATACCGATCCTTCATCAGGACAAGTCACCATAAAAACATGTATACAGAGGTATAGACCAATTGGCCCTATTGTACCTAACTGAAGCTATAAGCTGGTAAGATATATAGTAAAAGAGAAATTAGCTCACAGATAAGAGCTCATACAGTTGTGCTAAAAAGTTTACATACCCCAGCAGATTTTTTGTTTTTTTGGCCTTTTTTCAGAGACTATGAATGATAACACAAAAACTTTTTCTCCACTCATGGTTAGTGGTTGGTTGAAGCCATTTATTGTCAAACGTCTGTGTTTTCTCTTTTTAAATCATAATGACAACCAAAAACATCAAAATGACCCTGTTGAAATGTTCACATACCCTGGTGATTTTGGCCTGATAACATGCCCAGAATTTGACACAAATGGGTTTGATTCGCTACTAAAGGTAACATCCTCACCTGTGACCTGTTTGCTTGTAATCAGTGTGTGTGTGCATAAAAGCTGAGTGAGTTTCTGGGATCCAGACAGACTGTTGCATCTTTCCTCCAGCCACTGATGTTTCTGGATTGTGAGTCATGGGGAAAGCAAAAGAATTGTCCATGGATCTACGGGAAATGATAGTTGAACTGTATAAAACGGGAAAGGGATACAAAAAGATATCCAAGGAATTGATAATGCCAGTCAGCAGTGTTCAAACTGTGATTAACAAATGGAAACTCAGGGGCTCTGTAAAATCCAAACCACGGTCAGGTAGACCAAGCAAAATTTCTGCCACAACTGCCTGGAAAATTGTTCAGGATGCAAAGAAAAACCCACACATAACATCAGCTTTAATACAGGACTCTCTGAAAAATATCAGTGTGGCTGTTTCAAGATGCACAATAAGGAGGCACTTGGTCGAGTTACCAGAAGAAAGCCATTACTGAGCAAATGCCACAAAGAATCTCGCCTTCAATACACCAAACAGCACAGAGACAAGCCTCAAAACGTCTGGAACAAGGTAGTTTGGGGTGATGAGACAAAAATTGAATTTTTTGGCCACAACTATAAATGCATGGAGTTGGATCACTGATGATGGGGTGATGTGTGAGCTTCAAAGGCACAGGAAACTTGGTCAAAGTTAAAGGAAAGATGAATGCAGCACATTTATCAACAAATACTGGAGGAAATTTGCATTCATCAGCCAGGAAGCTGCGCATAGGACATACTTGAATGTTCCAACATGACAACGATCCAAAACACAAGGCCAAATCGACCTGTCATTGGCTACAGCAGAAGAAAGTGAAGCTTCTGGAGTGGCCATCTCAGTCTCCTGACCTCAATATCATTGAGCCACTCTGGGGAGATCTCAAGCGCGCAGTACATGCAAGACAGCCCAGGAATTTACAGAAACTGGAGACTTTTTGCCAATAAGAATGGGCAGTTTTACCATCTGAGAAAATAAAGAGCCTCATCCACAACTACCACAAAAGACTTCAAGCTGTCATTGATGTTAGAGGGGGCAATATATGGTATTAAGAACTGGGGTATGTGAACTTTTGAACAGGGTCATTTTGATGTTTTTGGTTGTCATTATGATTTAAAAAGAGAAAACACTGAAGTTTGACAATAAATGGCTTCAACCAACCAATAACCATGAGCGGAGAAAAAGTTTTTGTGTTATCATTCATATTCTCTGAAAAAAGGAAAAAAAAACAAAAAATCTGCCGGGGTGTGTAAACTTTTTAGCACAACTGTATATCTAACAAAAGCACCATATATCAACATAAAGGATTGTGTCAGTTCTCATGGAGCATCCAGAGATACATGGCCTAGAAAAGGCCAGTAGTAGGGACGGGGAAACAGGCACACGGGGAAAAGGACAAGGATTTGATTTCAGGTAACCCTACATGAGCAAGAATTATAGAGAGACTGGAGCTTCTTAGTAATTCTGGAGCTTCTTGCACCTGTTGTGAAATTAATTAAGACTGGTGTAAGAAATGCCTGTCTTAATAAATTTCCCCCTAGTGAGTGTTCTCTAGTCTACGCTCCAGACATAGACAAATTTAGTATGTTCTTATATGGCTGTTAGAACATAAGCAGGGAATTTGCTGCTCTCTATAAGAAAACCAGAGCTCCATCCTCCCTAACAAAACCTAAACCTAATTATAGGTTCAATTGTTCTCACTAGACTCCTGCCATTAAAATCTTCACCATCCAAATAATATAATAAATAAAATAATGTATACAAATATTTATGCTTAATCAGTTTTTATTAGAAATTAGAAAACAAATTTTTATTAGAAAACAAATTGTGCGGAGGCACGCAGGCCTCCCCAGTGTAGAAAAAGCGGGGGGAACGACCCGCTCATACATATATTTATATATTAGAAATTATAGGTAATATAATATATATAATATTTAAAGAGAGTTTATCACTGCCCCCAGCTACTTTAAACTGCTCCCATAGTGCTGTAGATGTTCTTAGCAGAATAAAAACCATACCTTTCTTAAGTTTCAGAGCCCCAGGAAAGTATAGAAAAAGCACTTTTATTCTTTATTCAAATGAGGATCTTGGAGCACAGGGGGAGTTTTCTTCTATTACTGAGCACTGCTACATCATCACTAAACACACCCATCCTACATTCAGCTCATCCCCCTGTGAGGATCTACTGACACTGGGAGGATCAAATCACACTGCCCAGGGGAACGAGCTGAATGCAGGATGGGAGTGTTTAGTGATGATGCAGCAGTGCTCAGTAATAGAAGAAAACTCCCCCTGTGCTTCAAGTTCTTCATTTGAATAAAGAATAAAAGTGCTTTTACTCCGCACTGGGGCTCTGAAATATAAGAAAGGTATGGTTTTTATTCTGTTAACAGCATCTACAGCACTATGGGAGCGGTTTAAAATACCTGGGGCCAGTGATAGACTCCCTTTAAGTTTTCACAATTGTTTAGTTAGTGTAAACAGTGTTAGGGCTACACTCAATTGACAAGAGTAGTGGTAGGATTCAGTTGTTAGTTTATTTATATCTTTCCTGGAGGAACAACAGAGGAATCAATCAGAAGCTCAATACTATTTTCTTATAAAAGATTATCAAAGATGTAAAAAGACATACCTCAGAAATTGATTTGTAAAGCATTACTAACTTATATAGTAGCTGTTATTATCAACACAATGAGAATACTGTAGTGTATGTTTTGGCCAGATTTTGCAGCAACATTTCTCATTGTAAGCCAAAGGGACATTTGAAATGTGTGAACCATAAATTAGTCTGTTATCTGACTACTACATTTTACTGCTTGCAAAGTAATCATTTTAAGTTAATCTTTTTTATGTCTGCCTTTCTGTGAAATACATGAAGCATTCTTTAGCCATGTGTCTTTCTACTAGTACAGTATATAGACAGCACAATGTGTTCACTCTGAGCTAGCAAAATTAAACCTGATCATCCATGGAGCAGAGCTGTGTAAGCAGCAGGATGCCCATTTGCCTGCCAGGAACAAGCAGGTTCCGCAGTGGGCATCCTGTCTTAAAGCTGATTGAAAGAAAAGGAAGAAAGTACTTTAAGTAAGAAAAACTTCACCTTGTCTTCCCTCAATCAAGTCATTAAGAGTGAGAGCATTGTGTATGATTTCATAACGGATCAAAAGACATTTTAGCTACAAGTCCCAACCATAGTTGTTTCTCTTAAAAGATTTATTAAGCTTAAAATAGATTATCTGATTATTCAAGGACACACAAAAACATCTACATTAAAGCTGTGATAGAAGTGCTGCAGCATATCCACAGACGCTAATCAGAGCAAACCTGCATGAAGAATATAAATGTCTACGATATTTCAGCTCATCTGCTCAAACTTACCATATAATATTCTTACACTTCTGATAAGGAACGCTCCAGGCAAAATTTACAGATTCTGTTAATCTAGTACAGATCCTGAGTGGGTGGTGTATGACACAAGGATTCTTTGCTGTTCTCTCGATCACTGTGCCATGCACTGGCATACATAGCCAAGGAAAAATAGTGTAACATTATTAATATGTTTGAAAATATAATATAGAATATTCAATTATGAAAGGAAAACACAATGTACACAATGGAAAATGGGCATAACAATATAGTTTGTTTTAACATAGTATGTCATGTAGTTTTGCTGAAGTCTGTCGTCATTCATGCAGTTTGGTGGCAGTTTTTGGTGCAATGTATGTTTGCAGTTTCTTGAAACAAAAAAGTGTATTTTATATATATATATATTGTGACAACTTGGGGGAATTAGTCTCAAAATGGCGGCAGACTCCTGGTCCAGACAGCGGTGGTTCGTGGTACTGGGCGCTGGATAGATAGCGTTCAGACGGTCCAAGTGTAAAAAATAAACGGGCTTTATTCAGCTTACGTGCAACATAACAAAACAACAAAAATCTAGGCCACAGTTATGGCACTAACTCCTTGAGCCCCTAACTAGCCTGACTACTGCTCAGCTCTAGCAAAAGTCCCCTGTGGACCCCAGCCCATCTGGGAGAGACCGTCTCTCTCTGTCCTTGGCTGGTCCACCATCTCCTGCTCCCTGCAGGATACTCCAGCCTTCTGGAGTTACGCGCCCCACCCAAAGACGTGGCTGAGAGCCTTTTCTGGCCTGGGCCTGGGTCGCTCAATAGCGCCCTCTGGTTCACATACTCACAATATATATAACGCCATTAATTCGATGGTGCGGTACATTTGTGAAGGGGTTTACAAGGGGAGGAAAGAGGTCCCTGCTGCAAAGGCTTACAATCCACAAGGGAAAGTAGATGGAGACAATAGGTGACAGTTAGAGATGAGCGAATCGAAGCTGAAGAAGTGGAATTCGATCCGAATTTCAGCAAATTTTCGGTTCGCATCGATTCCGGATTAACTCACACTTCGTGGTAACGAATTGCACAGCTCCGAGCGGGGGTTTTAACCCCTTGAATGCCATGGTCAAACATGACCACGGCATCCAAGGGGTTTCGTCATGCTACCTGTCCCCCTCAGCACGCCCTGCGGTGATTAAAAATAAAAAAATACTGATGCTCACATGTCCTGGGCTCAGCATTAACTTAATATAAGTCGTGCACTCCACAAATCTGGCCTTTATGGAAGAGTGGCAAGAAGAAAACCATTGTTGGAAGAAAGACATAAGAAGTGTCATTTGCAATTTTCCACAAGCCATAAAGGAGACACAACAAACATGTGGAAGAAGGTGCTCTGGTCAGAGGAGACCGAAGTTGAACTTTTTGGCCTAAATGCAAAGTGCTATGTGTGGCGGAAAAGTAACACTGCTCATCACCCTGAACACACCATCCCCACTGTGAAACATGGCGGTGGCAGCATCATGCTGTGGGGAGGCTTTTCTTCAGCTGGGAAGCTGGTCAGAGTTGATGGGAAGATGGATGGAGCTAAATACAGGGCAATCCTGGAAGAAAACCTATTGGAGGCTGTAAGAGATTTGAGACTGGGAAGGAGATTCACCTTCCAGCAAGACAATGACCCTATACATACAGCCAGAGCTACAGTGGAATGGTTTAGATCAGGGGTGGGCAATTAATTTTCCCATGGGGCTACATGAGAAATTGGAATGGTTTTAGAGGGCCAGACTAATATACTTAACTCAGTTCTACCCAATACCTATATACTGTGTACAGTATATATACTATCCCTTCATAAAAAACAGTAAATGAAACATTACAATGATTCAATGAACATGTGGAGGACCTAATTACATCATTATTTAATGATGAGATGATGAACCTGTGATGAACTTTAATGAACTTGTGATTGTTCAGTTTAGAAAATTGAAAACTTTTGCAGTGTTTAAAAAACTAGCATCACATCCTGACGTAAAATAGAAAGTTTTTCAAAGAACAGCATCCCTTTAACTTAATAAAGAACAGTAAAAGAAACATTACAATAACATGAAAATGTGGAGCACAGAAGTATAGCACAATTTAACAAACATTTTTTGAAAATGACCATCTTCTGCAGCGTTTAAAAAAACTAGCATCACAACTTTACACAAAAAAAATCTAGTTTTTCAAAGACCAGCATTACATTAACTTTATATAAAAATATTCAATGAGGGAAATCTAGCCTGTTTTGGGCTTGAAAAAGTGCACTGAAGTCAGGTTGAATATCTGAGGTGGATATGCGAAGGACAGCACACAAGTGATCATCACTGAGAGAGGATCTGTATCTGGATTTGTTGAACTTCCTGACTGAGAATGTTTGTTCACATAGGTAGGTAGATCCAAAGAGAATTAACATCTTCTGAGCATGCCTCCTTATTTACCACCCCACAGCATATGATCCCCCTATTTATGGCCCTCACACAGTTTATGACACCTTTTATACCCCCCACAAAGTATATGACCCCTTTTTTAAAGCCGACCCACAGTATATGACCCCCTGTTATCTCCCCCACCCCCACACAGTAGGGGTGGTAGTGGCCGATAATTTTTACTCACCTGTCCACGCTCCAGACCTGGACATCCTCCGCTGCCGCCCCCAGGGTGCGCTGTTGCCGACGATTAAGAAAACCGAGACGCTGTACATAGTGTCCCCGCGTTCTTCAGCGTCATAACGTTAGTGTAGTGCCGCCTAGAGGAGGCAGTGGAGGGCGGTCAGGACAGGAGCGTGGACAGGTGCGTAAAGGTATGGACAGCTGTTTATTGTAATAACACAATACATAGCTGCTGATGCGTGTCACACAAAATGTCTTGGCGTGTCACAGCAGGCCGTACAATGCCCAGGTCTGGTTTAGATCAAAGAATATTCATGTGTTAGAATGGCCCAGTTAAAGTACAAACCTAAATCCCAGTGAGCATCTATGGCAAGGCATGACAATTGCTCTTCACAGATGCTCTCCATCCAATCTGGCTGAGGTTGAGCTATTTTGCAAAGAAGAATGGGCCAAAATCTCAGTCTCTAGATGTGCAAAGCTGGTAGAAACATACCCCTACAAAGTATTTCTACAGGGATACTGAAAACCATGTATCATTTTCGTTCCACTTCACAATTATCTGCTACTTTGTGTTTGTCTATCACTTAAAATCTCAATAAAATACATTTAAATTTGTGGTTATAAGGTGACAAAATGTGAAAAAGTTCAAGGGATATATATACATTTGTATATATTAATAGACATGCTGGACCAAGCATGCATGTCTATTAAGGGAAAATTGAGAGCATGGTTGACACCTATCTAGGGCATATGTGCAGCTTTAGGATCAG
The DNA here is from genome assembly GCA_947044405.1 of Leptodactylus fallax. Lineage (NCBI taxonomy): Eukaryota > Metazoa > Chordata > Amphibia > Anura > Leptodactylidae > Leptodactylus > Leptodactylus fallax. The sequence goes on along the minus strand of CAMRHE010000051.1, from coordinate 6,796,623 downwards.
TAGAGTCAGGTACGGGTATTTTATAATGTTTCTGTTTCTCCTAAGTAAAGAAAGTTCAAAGCAAAGTGACAACAATACATACAGTAGATAAATTATATCAGTAAACCTTTTTTTTCTTGGTCATGTCAGGACACTGAAGATCTTGTGCAGATATACTTATACTTCTTAGAGTGGGTTCACACCTGCGCTTGAGTCCGTCAGCTGCCAATCCGAGTGAAAATCTCAGGAAACAGGATAGGCATCGGATACCGACAGGTTAGCGACGCATTTGGATAAAAACCCATTCATTTGAATGGGTTTTTAAAGCAATGCGTGGGTGTGCGCTTACACCGTCTGCGCTGCAAATCCTTTTTTTTTCGTCGGAAACAAAGTCGGACATGCAGGACTTCGTGTCCGACGAAAAAAAATCGCTTCGCAGCGCAGAGGGTGTAAGCGCACACCCACGCATTACTTTAAAAACCCATTCAAATGAATGGGTTTTTTAACCAATGCGTCGCTAACCTGTTGGTATCCAATGCCTATCCTGTTTCCCGAGATTTTCACTCGGATTGGCAGCGGACGGACTCGAGCGCAGGTGTGAACCCACCCTAACATATCAAGGATATATATGGTATAATAGAATAGAATCGGCAGATGAGTCAGTAGTGTATAGGGCTGTTATACTGTATTTTTCCTAGATAATTGAAGATGAAAATGTTTTGTAAGGTTCATCAAACTTTCTAGAACTTTATTAAAGTTACTCTTCCTATGAAGAATGGAAAATACATTTAAGAAATAGTGCTGAATAGAAATCAAATAGTTTATATAGAGCCGTTACCTAAACAAAAATTCTATACATTGACTAAGCCCGGAAGCTGCTTGGCTAGACATGATACACTCTACTTTTCTGATTTCCTCTTTGAATGTAGTTGTTGCATCTAGCATTAGTAATAATAGATGGAAAGGGTATTGTGTATAGAACTGAAGCTTTAGATTTCAAATACAGAAAAAAGTCAATTCAGCTACTTTTCTTGTCAGAAGGAACCATAAAGCATTTTAGGTACTTCTGAAAATTTGCACTTGATTAGAAGTGTTCTTTTTCAAGTACAGTTCATGATGAATTGCATGTGCATATCTCAATCTATTAAATAGTCTTTCAGAGAATAGGATTAGGTTGTCTAGAGACAAGGCTCTTGATAAATTGCATTGTACCTAAAACTTTAAAACCCTGGTATAAAAATAAATACAGCCGGGTGATGGATTAAAGCCAAACTGTTTATCTTTTCATTTTAATAATTCAGCGAAGAGTAATAAGTTTTGAAAAAGTACATCATTTGTAGCCAAAGTTTTATTTAGATGTATCAGGGGATATTGCTGCATCATTAAGCCATGAATAGTGTTGTTTTATTAATGATTTCATTTAACTGTGTTAGTGCTGTAGACAAGTAGATGTTACTGCAGGCTCTAGTTATTGCAGTATCTGTAGCATCAATCTAATAAAGTAACACTTTTAAAGCTGTAAAGTTACTTGCAATCTATACTATAGCACACACAAACATATACATGTTTATAGAGATGTATCCAGTTTTACCTTACCTTTCCTAAAATTTTGTTAAGGAATATAATTCTGCATGATACAAATTCAATAAAATGATTGCAACATACTGGCAAAACCTTGACAGGCTGCAAATCCCATCGCAACCACTGGGTGACAACATATAGACGTAATGTCTAACTAAACCTTATGAAATCATATGTTATTCAAAGCTGGTCACCTACAGATTTGTCCTCCTTTGCCTTTTCTGTTGTCAGGACATGTCCAGATTTGTCTATTAAAGGTTAGGCACCTTTAAAAAAAAACAAAAAAAAACAACATGATCTGATAAATTAACACACTGGGATATACTAACCATGCTATTTGTGTCTATATGTGGTCGCACTGTGTGTCTGTGTATGTGTGTGTGTGTGTGTGGGGAGGGGGGTGTTGGTAAGGTGTGAATTGCAGCCTTGGAAGAATTTTGTTACCATGTTGTGGATGTGATATTATGTTAAATTGATTTAATGAGAAATTAGTTACTGCATGTTTGGTCACATCTTTATCTGAGAAATCATTAAGCCAAGAAGAAAGGTAAGTAAGAGTTTATCACTGTATTTAACATTCAACATCTTAGATCAGTTCACTTGATTACATTAGAATAAAATGACTGTGAACGTTTTCCTCTGCTTGCCTTGTAAGGTGTTGGCATTGTACTTTGCTTTCTCCTTCATTCACATCCAAACATAAATTTAACATTTTGTTAGTAAAATACAGGACATCCTAGGAGTTCATATAACAGAGCTAAACTGCTAATAGAGCGGCAAATTAAGTAACCAAATTATTTCAAAGGGAACTGATCACATTGCACGTGCAGACCAATCTGTGGGCAGAATGTTATCTAACAGAAGGATCTGAGCAAATTGTGGAAACAGATTCTGTACATCTAGTAGATTTTTTTTTTAATTTTAATTACTGATACTTTTTGGGTATATGGGTCCATTTTTTTCTGTGATACATAAAGGCTTATGTTTGTGGTCTTTTATACAATTTTTTTAGTTATAATTTTCTTTTTTATTATAATAGTGCAAAGTAACTTTAAAACACATGTTTTTTTTATTGTATCCTCCTTCTTTCTCAATAGAAAACTTTATATTGTGAATGTATAATTTTAGGTCATCCAGGGTGGAGCTGCATTCTTGGTTTGGTCTTTTCTTTCCTTTTTTTGTTTTTGTTTTATTAATTTATTTTACACATTGTGCTCCCATAAAGTCATAAAAAGTCTTAAAAATACATTAATTTATATTAATTTTTAATTGTTGATTCTCATATCAACCCCGGTTACAGGGGAAAAACAGACACAAAAACTATACAGTCAGGGAGGCTGCACTGTGATCTCCTCCATCATAGGTGTGCGACATGAGATGTCTTATATCAGCAGCAGCTAGTGATAGCAGGTTTTGTCCCCCCGTAATCATATAGAAATGTGTGTTGTCTGAGATGGTGACCCCCTGAGAGAACAGAAAGCCATGTTATTCTCATGGGGTTAACCCTGAGATCACATGACCCAAATAAGGAGAAGAAGACCTTGAATTTTCAGATATAAAAGAATAACTAAATGAGGTAATACTAGTTGAATTATACATATTGTGGGAATAGGTACATAATGAATGAACAAAAAAAAAATCCGGAGTACTTCTTTAATAGACACTGTTCCACTGATTCTGGTGCAGGTGGATTTTTTTTTATCTAGTTCTAGTTCTCTAGTGTTCTCTAGCTCATTCCTGAGCAATAAGTGGTTTGGTGCCTCATATGCTATTGATACTATCCACCTTTGATTTTAGCTCTGAATCACACCCCTTACCTGCTTCTTCTTGACACTGCCCACCTAACAGTAGAGAGCCTAAATAGCATATCAGGCAATAAAACTAGCTGCACTGGTAGCTCTGGACTGCAGGAAGCCAGAAGACAAATTCCAACTGTGCCAGAATCAATGGAGCGACAGCCAGTGGCATAACAATTGCAGTCGCAGGGGGTGCCTCCATGACCAGGCCCGGCGGGGTACGGGGCCCATGGCCAGCTGGAGATGGCCGGGGTCCTGGACTATTATGATAGCATACTATACATACTGTAAATGAAAAGGGGCCCCAAAATGTCAGGGGAGGTAACTTAAAATAAATAAATACTTATACTCACCTTTCCTGGGCTCTGCATCCTTTACGGGGCTGTTCCGTAACGTCATTGAGGCCTGTGATTACGCCCCAGCGTTCACATGGTGCGCAGCGGCGTGATGATGTCAGTGCGCCGCCACGTGACCGCGGAGGAGCAATCACAGGCCTCAGCAAGGATGTCTGAAGAGGCCGAAGATCCTGAAGACAGCCGGACCGAGCCAGGATGCACAGGAAAGGTGAGGCAAGGTGAGTATGATTGTTTGTTATTTTTATTCACCTTCCCTGGGCCTCTGATTATTATATTCTGGGGTCTAAGGAGACCCCAGAGTATAATAATAGCACCAGAGCAGAAGGGAGCTATTGGGAGCATATAATACTGGGTGGGGGCCACTGTGGAGCATATAATACTGGATGGGGGCCACTTTGGAGCATATAATAATGTGTGGGGGCCACTGTGGATCATATAATACTGGGTGGGGGCCAATGTGGAGCATATAATACTGTATGTGGGCCACTGTGCAGCATATAATACTGGGTGGGGGCCACTTTGGAGCACATAATAATGTGTGGGGGCCACTGTGGATCATATAATACTGGGTGGGGGCCAATGTGGAGCATATAATACTGTATGTGGGCCACTGTGCAGCATATAATACTGGGTGGGGGCCACTGTGGAGCATATAATAATGTGTGAGGGCCACTGTGGAGCATAAAATACTGGGTGGAGGCCACTGTGGAGCATATAATACTGGGTGGGGGCCACTGTGGAGCATATAATAATGTGTGGGGGCCAGTGTGGAGCATATAATACTGTGTGGGGGCCACCGTTGCGCATATAATACTGTGTGGGGGCCACCATGGAGCTTATAATACTGTGTGGAGGTCACTGTGGAGTGTATAATACTGTGTGGGGGCCACTGTGGAGCATATAATACTGTGTGGAGGCCACTCTGGAGCATCTAATACTGTGTGGAGCCCCTTCACTATTCACATCCCACACCATCGGTTTTATAGCAGCCGTGCACTATTATTACAGGCTGTAATCACATTGTTTGGTGATTATAAAACTGATGCTGTGCAATATAAATATGGAAGGAGTCACGGTGCCCACAAAAGCACCACAGTAACTTCAAAGTATTGATCAGCAGGGGCCCTAGGTGTTGGACCCCCACTGATCTCTTATATCTCTTAGACAGTTAGGACCCTGCAGACCAGCTGTTTCTCAAAGCACACAGCTCCCAGTATTGTTTTTATATGCCAGGCGCTGCACTGCTCACTCATCATATTCTTGATAACTGGTTGGGGGCCACTCTGGAGCATATAATAATGTGTGGGGGCCACTGTGGATCATATAATACTGTGTGGGGGCCACTGTGGAGCATATAATACTGTGTGTGGGCCACTGTGGAGCATATAATACTGGGTAGGGGCCACAGTGGAGCATATAATAATGTGTGAGGGCCACTGTGGAGCATAAAATACTGGGTGGAGGCCACTGTGGAGCATATAATAATGTGTGGGGGCCAGTGTGGAGCATATAATACTGTGTGGGGGCCACCGTTGCGCATATAATACTGTGTGTGGGCCACTGTGGAGCATATAATACTATGTGGAGGCCACTCTGGAGCATCTAATACTTTGTGGGGCCCCTTCACTATTCACATCCCACGCCATCTGTTTTATAGCAGCCGTGCACTATTCTCACAGGCAGTAATAACATTGTTTGGTGATTATAAAACTGATGCTGTGCAATGTAAATATGGAAGGAGTCACGGTGCTCACAAAAGCACCACAGTAACTTCAAAGTATTGATCAGCAGGGGCCCCAGGTGTTGGACCCCCACTGATCTCTTATATCTCTTAGTCAGTTAGGACCCTGCAGACCAGCTGTTTCCCAAAGCACACAGCTCCCAGTATTGTTTTTATATGCCAGGCGCTGCGCTGCTCACTCATCATATGCTTGATAACTGCAGTTGTGGGTACTACAGCTGTATCGCTTTCAAGTATCTGAGATATCGCTGTAGCACCCGTAACCGTCACTATCAAGAATTCGCTCTGGTGGGGGGGGGGCAGGCCGGGCAAATGTTTGCACCAGGACTCACAAGACTTTTGTTACGCCACTGGTGACAGCTGAGAACAAGAGTTGGTAGAGCTGGTGAAAGGCTCTCTCTAAGCACCTTTTCTAAAAGCAACATGATCTTGTGATAACTAACTATCATATTTGTGTCTAATTTTGGCCGGTATGGGGCGGTGGGGAGTAAATTGTAGCTTTTCAAGACTGTCATTCCCTATAGTTAGATACTGTGCTGAATTGGCTTCATGAGAAATTGCATTAGTTAACTAAATTCAAATCAATTAAGTCTGGTTTCATCCATACATTGCACAGGGTATTAGACAGCCTTTTTGCAAATTTCACATTGAGGTCCAGCACCACAAATGAGTTCATTGTACATTATTTATGTCAAAAACTACAAAAGTCTCCCCACTTATTCTAAAATTAAAATAAGATCTTGGTTTGTTGTCTATTCCCTGAATTCACTTTCACTATCTACGTTATAAAATCCCCCCAAAAAAGCAAATACAAGCGAATGATAATAATAAAAAAACAATAATAAATTAAATAAACACATGCTTTAAATATAGTAGAGTTTTCTAATAAATATAATATTACTATTTAAGATGAAGAGATATAGATGTGTATATCCTTTATTGAGCTAAAATTTGGTTAAAAACTCCAATTTGCCATGAAAACAATTCAATATAACAACATAACCACAAAAACCTTGAACGGCTGCAATTCACAACACAATGGGTAGCCACAAACACTGTAGACACACATGGAATAGGAAGAATATTGTTATAATATTGTTATAATGTCACTTTGTGGTATCATATAGGAAAATACTGTTAACCACTTCACTACCGGGCCAATTTCTAGTCCAGGACCAGACATATTTTTGTTTTTTTTGTATGTGCAGTTTTGAGGGCTATAACATTTTTATCATTTGTGTTATTCAACTAATTTCTGCGTCTTTTTTCAGTGATACACAGGGCTTTATTTTTATGTTGTTTTTATGTTTGCATGTTTTTTAAGTTTGTTTTTATATGTGGAAAAATATAAACAAAAGAGGATGGAAAACGTGTCTGTTTTTCAATTTTCTTTTTTTTATTTAATAGCACAAAGTGCTACTAAAAAACTTTATAAAATAATTTTTCCTCTCCGTTATGGTCATTTTTATTTTGTATTGTGTCGTCGGGGTGGGGCTAGAACTTGTGATAAGGGCGTGTTATTGGTGTATTATTTTATTTATTTTTTTATTATTTTACTTTAATTTTAATTTTTTACTTTTCTACTTCTTTCTTTCTCTTTCTTTCTTTCTTTCTTTCTTTCTTTCTTTCTTTCTTTCTTTCTTTCTTTCTTTATATTTTTTTACATTGTGTCCCCATAAGGTCATAATAGACATATAGACTGATACATTTAGCCCCGGTTGCAGGAGGAATACAGCCTTCTGCCCATAACTACAGAGCTGATCTGGGTCCTGTAGGATCCAGCAGCTCTAACAGATGCTGATCTGCCGGGTCAGAGGGGAGCTGCATCATGGCGGCTCCCATAGCTGTGTATACAGCGCTCATTGAGTGCTATGTACACAGCGATCGGGAAGGCAGAGACGGTAATAAACCTTCCCTGCCTTCTCTAGGGGAGCTCTGGCTGTAGTTACAGCCAGCTCCCCATTTCTGCAGCTGCTCAATTTCATGCAGCTGATGAAAACTGCAAGGATGTATCGGCACGTATTATCAAAAAATAAAAATAAAAATGAAAGGAAAACATTTAAAACTTAACTTTTGTTAAGGAACACAGTCCACTAAAAGTGAAAATTATATTATGATGTGTATATGTAATCATGTGCAGCCGCACATATGATACAATTCCGCTGATAAAACTTGCGTATAATTTGCAGCACAGTATAACTAAGAAACCTTATGGTCAACTATTTATTATAATGGCTGATAATTTTACCATCAAATGGTAAAATTATCAGCCATTATAATAAATAGTTAACCATAAGGTTTATTAGTTATACTGTGCTGTAAATTATACACAAGTTTTATCAGCGGAATTGTATCATATGCGTGGCTGCACATGATTACATATACACATCATAGTATAATTTTCACTTTTAGTGGACTGTGTTCCTTAATAAAAGCTAAGTTTTAGATGTTTTCCTTCCATTTTTTGTGTTGATACTTACCACCTAAACATCCATATATTTCCAATATTTCCCGTTTTTTATGTACCGGTACATCCTTGCAGAACTAGGCAACCACTCTCCGGACTAATTTACCCAATGGGTGGTCCGGAAGTGCTTAATCTCAACAGACACACTTATACATGTTCAATTAAGAAGAAAGGCAAAGAAGTACACATCCGTACTGCTAACACTTAGTAAAGGACCTCCTAACTGTTGTATGTACCGTACAACACACTAAGGGTATTGTAGTACAATGTCCTAAACTTTTTTCTTTGGATTTGGACTGCTTGGAATTTATCACAAAGATTACATTTGACAACTTTAGTTTTTCTGTTATACAGTTTATCCCCTTCAAACATGACTCCAGAAAACCCATCATTTCTATTGCACCTAGAGTATTGCAGTCAAGCAATAAAACCCAATGGAAGAGCCATTTACAGTTGTGACATGCTTTACTGAGTATTGTATTACTGTGAGATTGTTATTTTACAAAGAGTTAACCATAAGAGACAGCCGTAAGTGCTATTGAAAGCTTTTCCACTCAAGAAACTACTGCAAAATGTAGGTTGATTTATTAGACTGGTATTTCAATCCTGTGTAAATGTATAATCCTATGACTAATAGAAATATATGCACAGAAGTATATTTTGATTTGAAAATGTAGAAAATCTACATTTTTATATTAACAATTAGAATTATTGGAAAGAAAAACGTTCCTTGAAGGGAAAGGGTAATTTGGAAATTAAGATTGTTAACAGAAAAGTTAATATTGCATTGAAAATTTAAATTCAGCAGATGTTATAGGGAAAGAAATAGAATAATATTAAGCAAATAATGTAAAATACTATAAAAGTTGCCCAATTTTCCAATATTGTTTCTTGCATTCATTAAATAGGAACTTTATTAAATCCTAGAGAATAAAAATAACACCAGGTACAAAACTTACTAAAGTTACAAGACTGTTAGCAGACTTATGACTCATTTGTCATTCACAGTTTGAGTATTCCATCTTTCCCAGCTGGCATTTAAGTAAATGAGAGCTGATATGCAGTAACCCAGCCTGGCCACTACACAGAGGACTTTTGTGATCATTGGGAATGCTGTGTGTTTTGACCCCCATTAATCTGGTATTGATAACCTGTCTTTTTGAAAGTTTTATTTCAATTTACTGTAATGTTTTTTTTTTTTTATGCCTTAAAGTCAATTGACAAATTTAAGAGAAAAACATATCAAGTGGTTACCTTAAGTTGCACTAAGTTTAAGGTGAAATTAAAATTGAGAGTACTCTGTCATTGCTACATTTAAAAAAAAAGGCATTAAATACACTTTATATGCAGTTTACAACCTTCTTGTAGTTGCAGACTTTTTTTTTTGCTGTGGGTGTGGGTCTCCCAGCAAGACATATTGATAATCTGAGGTTTGCGTATCTGGAATACTGCTGCCTTCACCAGCTCTTATGTGCTAGCACAGCATCAACTCCCCATGACATCTCTTCTCCCTTATGCTGATAGACACTAATACTGATGAGTATGTTATTCCCCACTCCCCTTGCAGAGTCTTCGGTGACTGCTTTCCTTTTTTATGTACTGAAAAACAGTTTATGTGATTTTCACTCTATTGAGAGTACATTGTATGTGGTTTCATCCCTATCTTCACTGTGATATAGTAAAACTTTTTCTAGTCTACCCTCCCTTAAGATATAGATTCTGTCCCTCTTCATCATACTTTCATTACCAGAGAGCAGAGAGGGGGAAACAGATAGTGTAAACAGCCAGGAGCAGTGTGCTGTGGATTATACGCCAGAAGCCCCAGGATAGCTAGCTATGTGAAGGAGTTAAACAGACTCTACATCAGCAAAATAATAGAAAATATTTTATGAAGACTATTAAGAAAGTTAGAATCTAATTACAGATACAGTTCACTTGTTTGGACCGCAATAAGGGTCACATAATATCCTGTTCAGAGTTACTTTGTGGCTAAATAATTGATGGTACTCAGCTGTAACAAGCAGTGCTAACATAGTCCAAAGAAGAATATATAAACTTTCAACAACACTCCAGAGAATGGAATTTTTTTTTCTGGTGGCAGAAAAGTCATAAAATAAAATAAAAGAGCTGCTTCTTCACTGCAAAGCAGCAGCTGTCATTCTCCTCACTGGTCCAGGTTGTCGACACTGCAGGGTGATGTCATTGACTCCAGTTTCAGTAAATTACTATGGCCTGTGACTGGCTGAACTTAGAGTAGGTGACATCATCCTAAAGCATCAGCAACACATGTCAGTGAGAACTGGAGCCTTCTGTAAGAGAGGAGCAAGCTTACCTGTGTTTGTTTTGTTATGACTGCTCCTGCCACCAGTGAAACTTTACTTTATCATGTTAACCCCTTTAATAAGTGCAAGCATTAAAAGAGAAAGTAGGCCTTGGCCAATGACCATTTTCTCATGTATGTAAAATAGTAGTAAACCAGTTTGATATGACTCCTCTCCCAGCTTGCATATTGTATATGCTAATACTTCTATAAAGGCTTAAGAATATTTGATGAATTCCAATAAAAGTTTATTCTACTACTTTGGATATTTAGAGAGCTGTTTGATTTTGTATTTATTCTAGGAATCAACTGGACAATAAAAAAAAATTAGTACAGAAGTATCCGTAAGCTTTAAGAGCTGAAAGCTTTTTGCCATTTTCTTTGCTTCTGTTGCTCTCACTGTAGTTCTTAAACTAACTATTTGGTACCTCAACATTACAGTGCTATATGTATAGAAAAGAATGTGTGTTTATTTTATATTTTTTATTTTTATTTATTTTGACAATGGAATAATGCATAAAGGAAATTTTGACTTAAAATTTTTAAGTATACATATAAAGAATAATAATGCATGATTTATAGCAAAATTGTAATTGTCAATTTAATCTTTGCTAATACTCTACCTATCTATCTATCTGGCAATCTACTTTATCTATCAATATTTAATATATGTATTATCTTTGACATTTGATATAATTTTCTTGGACATTATATTTCTGAATAAGACTTAAAATATATCAACCACCAATATTTCAAAGTAATAAAAAATTTATATTTTTAAATATAGACATACAATTTGTAAGAATAAACTAAAATTATTCATGGCTGCTCAAAACTTAATGATCTTTTATCCTTTCACATTGTGAATAATCCTCTTTATACTGATCAGTTCTCTGTCATAACTGATGAATTTCAATCCAGACAATTATTCTGCTACACTGAATTCAATTATTCTCATTTCTTGTTCTGGAACTATGACTTAGCACTCAGTTTGTTTTTATTGCTCATGTTGTAATTTTGTGTTTCTCAATGTTCATTTGCACCTGCATGTGAAATTTTCATATATTAATTATACTATGGCCACTAATATATGCAATAATATGAACTTTGCACACATATATCAAAAGCCCTTCATATGTAGCATCTTCAAACCAGGAGGGCAACACATTTTATGGACATTTTAAACTGCCTACATATCTTCTAATTTTATTTGCACATTAAAAAACCTCAAGCCAAGAGTTTTAAACTCTTTATTGGCCAGGGCATTTTGGTTTTAAATGACTTGTCACTTTTTATTGACTTTGTGCACATTCTGGGTTAACTGTTTAAATTTTTTATGTAAATATTTTTTTTTTGTTTTTTTTTCTTGACACATAAGGCTGTTTTTTTATAACTTTTATAGAGAAATACTTTTTCTTGTCATTACAGGGAAAATATACAGAAAGCAAATATATATTTTTTTCAATTTATAGTTCTTTTATCTTTAAATTGACACTAAAATATAATATTAAAATTTACTGTATTGTCACGGTTGGTATGATATACAATATACACATATGTTCTTCTTTACCATTCCTCTTAGCTGAACATATCATATTTTTTGCAGAATTTTTCTTCCAGCTTCCCAGTACATTGTATGGAATATTAACTGGTGTCATTAAGAAATACAATTTGTACCGCAGGAATTGAAACTGAAACCACATTTGATTGTGATTTGACTCACACCACTTTTTTTGAGTTGAGTTCCAATAGAAATAAGCAAGGAAAGTTCCTTCACAGTTTACATCCCTATGCTGTTTATTTCTATTGTAATTCAACTATTGCCATAAAGTTGCATGAAGATGCAACCTTGGTATACTTTCAACTCAGATTCCTCATTTCCATGAATGTATCTGTCACACAACTGTCTTGCATTTAATGTCATCACTTTACTCAGGTCTTAGGCTACGTTCATATCTCCTTTGGGATTTCATTTTGTCCATTCCATTATAGAAATAGGAAAATGGATATCTTGTCAGGAATGGATCCATAATATAATTGACAAAACAGTAAAGGACACAACGGGTTTTGCCAGACAAAAAAAGTTCTGCATGCAGGTATTTTTTGTCTACAATGTTAAAATGCAATGCAATGCAATAAAGCTCCTAATGGTGAGCATAGCTTTATGTACTTATTTTAATGGTAAGGACGTACAGATGTAGCAAAGCTTATCTTGACTTCTTGACTGTAGCAAGATATCGTATCACAGAAGACAACAAAAGCATTGAAAGGGTCAAGTTAGCACTCTGTGTTAGATGTGTCTCTATGTAGATTCTCCCAAATACTAGATACATAAAGGGATCTTGTTATATTATGTGACTTGTCTTATAGGAAAACCAAGGGGTAGTAAACGTAAAAAAGAAATTAAAACAATCTCAGTATATCTTTTGCATCTTAGTTAGGAGATTACTTCAATGGCATGGTATACTCTGTGATGATACTAATAACTCTCAGCATATCATGAGGAAAACATCTGAAAAGTTCTGGTGCAGGGAGATATAATATATTCATCCACACTATGCTATTGTTATAAATTGATCCAGCAATGTCATAATTCAGCTGTTTTACTTTTCTGGAAAATAGAAAAAGCTGGCTCATCTCCACTACTACAGCTGTAGCAGTGACTGATTTATGCTTCTACCCTGTATTATTATTTTTTTTAGCTGTTGTGAATCTTACGTATTAGCATTCGTAAGACTGGAGGTGAAGTGTGCTTGTTGTATAAAGTAGGTTTTAAAAGTATCCTTCGAATGTAATACTGATCAAAGAGAGATGAGCATATGAGAATGTAGAAGCTGAATAGTCTTCTAACTCTACTGACTGTGAGAAGAATAAGAAATAAAGCTAAGTAGATACGGAAAATATGAGCCTTATGTAGATCAATATCACGTTTAGTCTCTCTTTGGACACCAAACTTTATGACATGTTCAAAATGGATTTTAATTAGAAATCTAAGGATAATTAAAGAGTGAACAGGAATCCTGGGTTCAGAGATAAAAATGGAGAGAGAATTAGGGTCAAAATCTATGCTGATGACTGTTTTTGGTCTTGTAAACTGCATTGGCCTCTTTGATGATATAGTATTTATATACCTCATGTACTGTATAAATTAGTAACATCGTAACAGAGTTGAGAAAAGGAGAAAAAAAATCTGGGTGTATTAAGATCAACCTACCGTATGAACATATAGTGTTGACTAGAGGAAGGTAAAGACTCGATTGAAGGCATTTTCAATTTTCTCATATTGGAGAAGGGCAAGGATGCCCTTTATCAAGCAGAATAGGTAGACAAAGACATGGGTCCAGTAGGTCACACTTATTAGACTATAACCCCTATATATTTTCTTGCCAAGAAATAAAACCAATATAAAATGCCGTATACACAATAATACACTTAGTGAGGTATATTATTGCTTATATAGCATTTTGTATTATTTTTAATTCTTGGCAATGCAATGTATAGGGGTTATATTTAGTTGATGTAATTTTCTTGAATATATTATGAGGGGTTGTCTGAAGTTGTAGGTGTAATATGTTTTTGAAGTGACGTACTCAATAAGCAGACATGATTAGATTACTAGTGAGCATGTCATAGAGTTAGGGAGGAGGTTCTGTGCATCATCTGGATTTTTTTAAGAAAAATGTTGACAGTATAAGTAATAAATAAGGCTGGTCATATAATTCTCTTTAGGCAGCTGTTGGCTGGATGCTGTTTTGGCCCCTCTTTCACATAAAAAAAAGCTTGGTGTAGGCTAACTCAGCTAAGATGAGGTGAGACATTTGCTCTCCTGCTAAAGCACTTCCCTCCACTGACATTTGTAGTCAGGGGAGATTCTGTAGGCCTCAAATTACTTGATTGTCTGCTCCTGCCCCCATTGGTGGGTTTGTGAGCAAGTTTCAATTAAGTTTTTTATGTAGAATCTTTGCATGAATAGCCTGTGGAGGGAGTAATATAGAAGTCAGTATTTATCTCATAGTTTATATCATACTAGTTTTAGAACCTAAATCTGCTCAGTCTAAAAGTCCATGATCAATAGGTCTAAATGAGCAAAATGCAACCACTGCTACAGTGCATACAGAAATTAGTATTTAACCACAAAAACAACAAACTTATATCCTATACTAATAGTAGCAAACTTCACTTACTTACAAAGTGTAATGAAAAGGATGGGGAAAGATGTATCATAATGGTCATTTTTAAAGTTAGTTTTGATGGACATAGTCTAACATTTCTCTCCTGACATGTTTCTTCACTTTCTACACTACACACTCACTGGAGTGAGTTTGCAACAATTTTTCAAAAGTCACACTTGACAAATCTGATGTATAGACACCAAGACAGATTGACCATGCCCAGTTTGACATCCAATTTTCAAAAGTGGAGTGAGTGGTATAAAAATGCAACACGTTGAAAATTTTGCACAATCTTGGACAAAAGAAAAAAGCTTCAGAAAAATCCTTTTAAACATATATATTAAATACAAAACAATTTTCTAATTGCAGAAGGTGAAAAAAGTGATTGCAGCTATAAATGAAAGGCATATGTATATAGACAATGTGGATTACAGCTTGATGAAGAATGATTCATTGTCTGAATATATGTATGCTTTGAATGTGTTTTTAACAGTCCCGTGGCAGCATAGCTTTTTTGAGTGGGCGGGGGGGGGGGAGTGCAACCTATTTGACCTGTGAAAATGCTCAGTGTCAGAGTAACTTGTACCCTAGTTAGTAATACGGATAATGCAGGGCCTAGATTACTTATCAGTAGCTGAACATATGGATACCACAATACCACTTTTGATCGGTCTGTTCTACTAGATTTTTGCAATACCATTTCTCTTTAATTCTCTCTTTACTTAAATAAAAGCAAAGATCAAACAAGCAATGCTTCTTGAGTTTCCAGTGTGCTGAATTCTCTTACTGTAGAACTTTAGATCAAATCTGAGGCTTAAATTGTCCTTTATTCTCTGTACATTGTCACATCTGTAATTTGAAGAAGTTAGCACATTCAATTGTTGCTTTAGACTTTTATATAATATACTAGCAGAAGGACCCGGCTTCGCACGGGTATATTTCATTTTTTGTTTGTGTAGTGACCCCATGTGAAAGATCCTCTGTGCGCCAACACCGCTTTGGCTACACCTGAGTCTTCTTTCATATAAAAACCACACTCACCCCCAGTGAATGTCGGGTTCACCAGATAAATACAAGACAAGCCTTCTAAATTTTATATATTTATTAACCCCTAAATGGGTCGGTATTAACATCTAACACATGCAGTTCAGAACAGATATGCAGATATATGCAAGCATTAACAGTTACTAGTTACAAAATACAGTACAAATAAAATAAAAGGGATAAAGGTGAAATTATTACTTTACCACACATGTCCTTGATGTGGTTCTGTAGTCCAACACTCACACATGCTCTGTCATGTGTGAATAACCAGTGGAGGCTGTTTAGCATGTGGCATTAATACAATAATCCAGCCTGCATGCTCTCATCACAGTCTCTCAGCATTAGTCCAGTAGTCTCATCACAAAAAATCTCCTCATGGTGTTCTCTTGTAGTCTCAACACAAATCTCCTCCCATTGCCTCTTACCTCATCTTTTATACCCTTTATGCCACCTCCCAGAATGAGGTCATCAGCGGCAGCAAGTCTGATGGATTAATCCACTCAAGTCCAGATTCTTTACAAAGAGCTGAGACCAAGTGAAATGATACAATGTTATCAGCCATATCTGATCTATCAGTGCAGACTGGACAATGCATGTTTCTTTGATCACTCAGGACTGTATAGGAATACAATGGAGCCCTGCTGTGATGGATAAAAAGCCCTATTGTTCCAGCCTGGCCACTATTGCCAATATACACCTGGGATTATGGCTGCGCACCTTATGAGTAAATGGAACTAGAGAGAAATACGCTACCCAGAGACCAAAATACGGCTCTGAATTATAGCCATATTTAAGCAGAATCATTGCACCCCATAAGAATTGGCCAGTTTTGCACTTGATATCCAGTATGGCAGTCCAGTATAGGTATAGTCTATTTATGGCTGTGTTGCTATGGAAACCTGGCAAATGAAATGTGAACTTATATTGGCTGATGCACGTCATATGCTGAATATTTAAGGACCTGCGAACCGCTATTGACTCATACAGGTCATAAATAGCTTGGTTGCTATAGAAACCTGGTGCAAAGCTGTGTGTATGTCAAGACTGAAGAACCTGCGATTTTGCATTGGTCCATAAGCGTCATGTGATCATGTATATCTCAGTTTGGATATCAGTGAAAGACCTGCGATCGGTTGTTATGGAAAACCTGGAGTAAGGTTGTGTGTATGTGACCTTGTGTAACAGTGTCACCTACAGCTCCCTGCCCCTTTAAAGTTGACCTACAGCAGTGAAGAAAAATGGCTGGGTTGTTATGGAAACATGGAGTGCAGCTGTGTGCATGTGGCTGACAATGCCTTGTCAGATTGGAGATGGACTTGGGTCTGCTGGGTTGTTTCAGCAGCTCGCTGTTATCTGTGACATACCTTTTCAGATTGGAGACGGGCTTGGGTCTGCTGAGAGTTTTCATTAGCTCAAGTAGCAGCCATGCATTTTGCTGCCTGAGGCATGAGTAGTTTAAAAACGTTTCAATTTATAAGAATGCTGAAATCCAGTATGGCAGTCCAGTCAGTGGCGTAAATACCGGGGTAGCAGTGGTAGCGGCTGCCACAGGGCCCGGGACATTAGGGGTCCCGGCGGGCCCCTGATGTTTTTTTTATATAAAATATAAACAAAATATAAACAATTTTAATTTAGATGACAGATTTTTTTTTCCCTGCAGTTTTCCATACAGTAAAAATAACTTATAACTTTTAATCAATGGGACGGTAGAAATGGTCTAATACCAAATATGTATACTGTAGTGTTTTTTAAGTACTTTTGCCCAATAAAAACACATTTTATGGAGAATTACATAATTTTAGCACAAATGCTTTCCAAGAGCCATAACTTTTCTTCATGTTTGGTGTTTGGGCTTATTTTTTTGCAGGATGAGTTCTGTATTGGTACTATTCCAAACATTTTTTGGACTTTTTTCATATTCTATTTTTATTGAAATTTATAGATTAATATGACAAACGTGTAAATGCAAGCTGGATCAATATATAAAGGTATACAATTATACCAAGTAAACATCAAAATCTCAAAAAGAATAGTAATCAAAATACCCACCATTAATGTACAGAACAGGGAATGGCTTAGCATTTCTGACATGTAGGCCGGTGAATCGGTCGGCAATAAACTGCACATTTTAGTTGGAAAGGCTGGTGGTAAAGACCTCCTGGGGGAGGCCAAACATGGCAGGGATATGACTGACTTGGTTAAATGATGATGTGTAGCCTCCAGTGAGGAAATATGTCCTAAAAAGCTAGGTAGTTCCAGCTCTACAAGAACATATGTAGCCCCAAGTGCTGCTGTCCATTCCCCTTTTGCACTTTTTTTTTTAACAGAATGTGTCATGTGGTATTACAAGTTATCTTTTAAAGTGATCATTAAGATTGGTTCAGTGCTAAATATATATCTTTATAATATACCATTTAAAAAAAATAATTTATAATTGATTTTGGGAAAATGTACTTTTTATTTACTGAATAAATACTGTTGTGGTTGCTGTTGAGCATGGCAGCTATGAGGTTACATTGCTAGAATTGAAGCTATCTCTGATTGGCAGTTGAAGCAAAAACTCAGCTATGTATTAAAGTGCTGGTTGTGCTGTTGATCATGTGGACACAGTGACATGAGCAGAGCATCACAATAGTACAGCACAAATCGTTTGAGAACTCAAGATGTTATGGATTGCTAATGAAAATTACATTTTTGAAACTGTTTATAACATTTCACTGTAACATTTCACCGGTGGGCCCCTGCTGCTTTTTTTTAATAGGCAGTTGCTTGCTGGAATAACCCCAGCAGGTATTGGGCCCTATTTACTTACCGATCCACATTCCTGCTCATGGCTACCTCCGTTTCCACTTCTGCCCTCCAAGGAGCCCCATGCATATCATGTTGCTGTGGCCCCCAGGATGGAAGAAAGAGAAAAGGAGGCGGCCATGAGAAGGAGCGGGGATCGGTAAGTAAGGCCATGGGCCCGCAGCAAAGAGTATTTGTTGGGCGAACCCCAATTTAGGTAAACATTCTAATTTATATTGAAAGCAATTCAACACAATATCAAAATATGCTAGCAAAAGCCTTAAAAGGCTGCAATTTACCTTCTCCCACTTTGTGGTCACTCATATACTGTTGTGTTTAGAAAGGTTGCTTAACTTGTGATATAAATTTCTGGATATGTCTAGCCAAGAGGATAACTTAGGGGAGACACATTTGTAAATTTAAAAATGTGCTGGTTTCTTAACCAGGTGCAGAACTTTAATTTCCAGTAAGACATGAGGTATAATGAAATTAGCAGAAATTTTGAGAGCATCTCTAGGTAAGAACTGGGAAAATTATTTGAAATCATTTAGAAACTGTGTAAAAGTAAAGGCATTTTTTTCAAGCTTTGAAATTTGAAACATGGAATATGAAGAATGCCATTATATTTTCTAAAAGGTTAGGTATTGTTGTACAGATGTAACTACATTTAAAATGACTCTCAATGACTTTCAATAAATTAGCCAAGTCTGCACTTTCCCCTCCAAATGAAAAACATTTTTTTTACTATGTCTTAATATTTTTACTAAACACTTTGGCAGGAACACATTATAGTTTACAAAAAGTTAACTGTAGTTACATAACTGAAGGGTCCTCTTATTTTCTTTATACTATTACTACTAGGTACTAACTTTGACACATTTTGGTCTGTGCTAGCCAAATACTAATTTGTTTCTTCTAGAAAAGTCAAAGTGCAAGCCCTTTAACTACTAAAAGGCCATAACTGGTCCTGATGTCCTGGACAACTAGTAACTGCACCTTTAAGACCAAATTTGGCACTGGAACAGGATGCAAATCATTTCTTACACTATTGATTCAGTTATAAAGGCAGTTGACTTTTAGTCTTATTTTGGCACCTATTAATTAAAAATTTCCAAGTGCTATTTAGGAAATGTATGTTTATATGCACATAATATGATTGTATTATTTGGATACCTTATGGTATTGGTACCATAGGATACTTACTGCATAGGACACCATGTAACCTAAGGTGAGCCCTGCCAAAATGCTCCAAACTATCATTATTATTATTATTATTATTATTATTAATCTTTTGCAATTCACAACAAAAGCCTGTCAGACAACTGTTTACTTAATGCATTGAAAGTCTAGTTGAATCTGGCTATATATGTAATTCAATTACAGATAAAATGTGATGGAATAATACAAGAGTAAAAAGTGCTAATCAATCCCAAAGGACAAAATAAGATCTACTGTAAAGGGTTAAGAATGCAGATCTTACACGCAAATAAATTTTGGACCTAGTCATTTCACACTATATATAGAATTCCCTTTTCTGTGTAGAAAACCTTGTTTGACCCTCTTATTCAGCACCACCTCCATTACTGTGGGCAATGGACCGTGCATATGTGTGTTTCTTCCGCTCAACTTCATGCTTCATGCTTTTGAATGTGATCAGATGTCACATTTCATCTCTAATATCACAGATGACAGCGTACAATACAGAATTTATTTGTGTATGTCAAAATCATTGACAAAATGCAAAGAACTTTAATATGCCTTATGGGAAACTGTTTACATCCTTAAACTGCCCAGATTACCATAACACAGTGCCTTAATGCGTTTGGTAGGCAGTTTACATTTTTACTAGAAGTAATGAAATAGTTCAATGTATAAGTATGTTTCTTATGAGCTTACACTATGCAGGTTTATGTTGTTTTAGTAAGAATGTCAAGTTTTTCTTTTTGTCTTCCAGCAAAATTCACTTTTCTTTCTTTTTTCCATGGCCAAGGAGTGTTAATATGGCCTATTTATTTCTCACTCCTAAATTTACCTCCTTAATCTCAGCTGCTGGGATTGACCACATAGATTTTAAAATATATTACATTGCATGAATCATATATACTGTAAAAGTGTATTTTATCCTGTAAGAGGGTGGCCATTTCCAGTATATGTTAGTAAATAATAACTTGCATCAAACTGAATCCATTGATCATTCAGTTTATAAGCATGACTGGTAAGGGTAAGTACTCTTTCCATTTTCCATTTTCTGTCCTGTTATATGGACGTAACCAGATTTCAGTGATCTCCAGTTTAGTATGCAATTTCTCATTAAACCAATTCAGCACAATATCACAACATGCTAATAAAGACAGGCTGAGAGTTACCCTCATATAGAGAAAAATGGAATTGTTTGTATATCCCCTTGTGTTAACTTGTCATGAGATCATGTTGATTTTTGAACTTAGGCTAAAAATTAGCAACAAGAAAAATAATTCATGTGTTGAAATCTACTGTTTGTCCCAGATTAAGGGTAACCCTGCTAAGTGCATTAAAAGATCAGGTACTCACAGCCAGGCACCTGCTAATAACACCCTGAGAGTTATCTATCCTTCTGACCAAATCTGTGACTCCTGTGTTCCATCCCGTACAGGCAGGCAGAGAGCACCTTCCCTCACCATACAATGCAGATGATTCACTGCCATTCAAGACAATCAGTGAAAACATCACGTAGGTTTTCAGACAGTTCATTGCCTTCTTACTGTGACTATCTCTTCAGTCTGTTCACAATGTTCACAGTGCTTTTTTACAGCACCAACCACCATTCAAAGCCCAGGATAAGATGCTGTGATCCAAATGGGAAAAGTTGCTAAAAGAACCCCAGCACTAAATGACTAAGGCTGCGCCAACCAGTGTCATGGTTGATACTGGCAATAATTTATGCGATAACTGGAGAGCGATGATGCTGATGTATGCCGGAACTGCAGCACTGCAGCAGAGATGGGACTACATACACACGTGGACAAAATTGTTGGTACCCCTTGTTTAATGAAAGAAATGGTCACAGAAATAACTTGAATCTCACAAAAGTAATAATATATAAAAATTCTATGAAAATAAACAAATGAAAGTCAGACATTGCTTTTCAACCATGCTTCAACAGAATTTTTTAAAAAAGAAAAATCATGAAACAGGCCTGGACAGAAATGATGGTACCCTTAACTTAATATTTTGTTGCACAACCTTTTGAGGCAATCACTGCAATCAAACAATTCCTGTAACTGTCAATGAGACTTCTGCACCTCTCAACAGGTATTTTGGCCACTCCTCATGAGCAAACTGCTCCAGTTGTCTCGGGTTTGAAGGGTGCCTTTTCCAGACGGAATGTTTCAGCTCCTTCCAAAGATGCTCAATAGGATTTAGGTCAGGGCTCATAGAAGGCCACTTCAGAATAGTCCAATGTTTTCCTCTTAGTTATTCTTGGGTGTTTTTAGCTGTGTGTTTTGGGTCATTATCCTGTTGCAAGACCCATGACCTGCGACTGAGACCAAGCTTTCTGACACTGGGCAGCACATTTCTCTCTAGAATCCCTTGATAGTCTTAAGATTTCATTGTACCCTGCACAGATTCAAGACACCCTGTGCCAGAAGGAGCAAAGCAGCCCCAAAACATAACAGAGTCTCCTCCATGTTTCACAGTAGGGACAGTGTTCTTTTCAAGATATGCTTCATTTTTCCCTCTGTGAACATAGAGCTGATGTGCCTTGCCAAAAATTTCGATTTTTGTCTAATCTGTCAATAGGACATTCTCCCAGAAGATTTGTGGCTTGTCAACATGTAGTTTGGCAAATTCCAGTCTGGCTTTTTTAAGTTATTTCTGTGACCATTGTGGGTTTTTCTTTCATTAAACGAAGGGTAGCAACAATTTTGTCCACATGTGTAGCTGTATTAGCAGAGCATTACAATGCATGTAAGACATTTGGAGCAAAGATAAAAGAACAATGTTGTATTGATTGGTGCTAACACTGGCTACCATCTGTTTACTCATATATACCATATATCCTGCTGTCATTTTCACATTACTAAGGCTGTGTTTGTGTTTGCTTTAGAGACCTAGAACAGGGTTAGATAGAGTCCTGGGAGCCCTGATAATGTCACACACAACTTTTTAAAATAATTTATGTGCACTTCTGGTTCTGAACAAACTGGTTCAAACTGAATCATACTTATGGTCTGAACCCACAAACCTGAATCCAAATCAAACCTTGAAAGGTTGCCTCATATGTAATGTCTTATAATGACATGAAGAGCTCTGTTACAGATACATTCAAAAGGAACCATAATAAATCCATCAGCATAACGCCTAGGGCACAAAAAATACAAAGGATCACAAAAATCCCAACAAGTCTCTTGTTTGTTATAATAGTTTTCACTTTTGATCATTCGACGTGTAATAACACAATGACAAAGTTGTCGTGAATGTTTGTGAATGTGATGTTATTTGATTAATTGGCTGATAGCGTCTACATTAAAGGGGTATTCCCACGAACATAACCATTTTTAAATTTGTAGATAATTAAAAAGTAAACATTTTTGCAAATATAAGTAATTAAATATTGTGCAGAGTTTTAAAGATTTTCTCTAAATATCTTGTGATCACAAGTTGTTGTCTTGATCGGTTACCAGTGGATACGACCATGAATGCAGGAACTTTCTAAGGTCAGAAAATCAGCTATGATTTCCTTATTGTGACTGGGATATCTTATCATACATGTAGTGTCCCTGCCTGATAACCCAGCTACAATAAGAAAATCATGGCTGGGTTCCTGACAAGTTCCAGACCATAATAAGTTTCTGCATTTGTGGTCGTATCTATTGGCAACCTATCAAGACAACACTAAGATAGTTAGAGAAAATCTTTAAAACTCTGCAGAATTTTTAACTACTTATATATGTTTAACTTTTAATTATCTACAAATATAGATATGATTATGTTCATGGGAATACCCCTTTAATCAGGAAGTATATAAATGACACTACTGTTTGTCTGTATATCTGCATTGTAAAGTGTAAGTCAACTTTCCTTTGCCTCTAATTATACTACAACTTTCACCTGCTGGTTCATTAAGCAGATTTCATTAATATGTACTAGAGGGTGCAATAACGTTTAGCATGTGTGAATTATATATTAGGATCACAGACATAGGTTACAGTCTTAGTAATGAATCAAGACCTTCTTATGAGTTCACTACTGTAACTTTAGTTTTCCTATTAATAGCTGAATCACAGGAAAGTGAGATAAAATATTTCACTTTCATTTTGAAAATGGAAAGAAAAATTTAGATTTTTTTTACAACATGGATGCTATTTTAGTATGTTGTGCCTTATGTAAGGGTTTGCTCACACAAACATTCACACACAAGTGTACAATGCACCAAAACAATTTGGGATTCATCTTGGTCGAACAAAAATGGCTGCCGCTACATGATTTGTGGTAAATTATTATACTCTATGGTCCTTTCAGACCCCGGAATATAATAGGTGTTGGCCCAAGAGAGGTATAAAAAAATAAAAAAAACATATGTGAATACATATATTTGACACTAAAACTATTTCTAATAGGATCTTTTTGGCAACATTCACAAATTTCAACAGCAACTATCAATAATGATGAAATGATCATTTTAATTTAATAATTGCTACCACCAATAAGAAAATAACTATGATAACAAAAATTAGGGAGATTCATCTATACTGTCACAAGTCTAGATAAACATGCCCACTGAATTGATTTGTGCCTTAGGTGCATCTCTGTCCCTGTGTGTGCCATAAAGTCAAATCTATACCAGACAGGAGCTCATATACATTTGAACTATAATTTATAATAGTTGCTGTTGTCAGACTTAATAGACCTCACCCCCTCCTGTAGAGGCCCTGCCTCCTCTGCTGAAGTTCTTCCCTAGCATACCCACTTATTCTTAAATTCAAAAGAACAGTATAAAAATGAAAAAGTTACATGTTTTTCTGGAAGAACAGATTTTTATGCCTGAAAACTGGATTAGGGGATTGAAGACTGATGTGTCTTTGGACATACAGTACAGACCAAAAGTTTGGACACACCTTCTCATTCCAAGAGTTTTCTGTATTTTCATGACTATAAAAATTGTAGATTTACACTGAAGGCATCAAAACTATGAATTAACACATGTGGAATTATATACTTAACAAAAAAGTGTGGAACAACTGAAAATATGTCTTATATTCTAGGTTCTTCAAAGTAGCCACCTTTTGCTTTGATTACTGCTTTGCACATTCTTTGCATTCTCTTGATGAGCTTCAAGAGGTAGTCACCTGAAATGGTTTTCACTTCACAGGTGTGACCTGTCAGGTTTAATAAGTGGGATTTCTTGCCCTATAAATGGGGTTGGGACCATCAGTTGTGTTGTTCAGAAGTCAGGTGGATACACAGCTGATAGTCCTACTGAATGGAGTGTTAGAATTTGTATTATGGCAAGAGAAAAGCAGCTAAGTAAAGAAAAACGAGTGGCCATCATTACTTTAAGAAATGAAGGTCAGTCAGTCCAAAAAATTAGGAAAACTTTGAAAGTGTCCCCAAATGCAGTGGCCAAAACCATCAAGCACTACAAAGAAACTGGCT
This sequence comes from Leptodactylus fallax, assembly GCA_947044405.1. Taxonomy (NCBI): domain Eukaryota; kingdom Metazoa; phylum Chordata; class Amphibia; order Anura; family Leptodactylidae; genus Leptodactylus; species Leptodactylus fallax. The sequence continues at coordinate 6,771,744 of CAMRHE010000051.1, read as the reverse complement.
CACATGAGGACTGCCCCAGGAAAGGAAGACCAAGAGTCACCTCTGCTGCGGAGGATAAGTTCATCCGAGTCACCAGCCTCAGAAATCGCAGGTTAACAGCAGCTCAGATTAGACACCAGGTCAATGCCACACAGAGTTCTAGCAGCAGACACATCTTTACAACAACTGTTAAGAGGAGACTGTGTGCAGCAGGCCTTCATGGTAAAATAGCTGCTAGGAAACCACTGCTAAGGACAGGCAACAAGCAGAAGAGACTTGTTTGGGCTAAAGAACACAAGGAATGGACATTAGACCTGTGGAAATCTGTGCTTTGATCTGATGAGTCCAAATTTGAGATCTTTGGTTCCAACCACCGTGTCTTGGTGCGACGCAGAAAAGGTGAACGAATGGACTCTACATGCCTGGTTCCCACCATGAAGCATGGAGGAGGAGGTGTGATGGTGTGGGGGTGCTTTGCTGGTGACACTGTTGGGGATTTATTCAAAATTGAAGGAATACTGAACCAGCATGCTTACCACAGCATCTTGCAGCGGCATGCTATTCCATCTGGTTTGCATTTAGTTGGACCATCATTTATTTTTCAACAGGACAATGACCCCAAACACACCTCCAGACTGTGTAAGGGCTATTTGACCAAGAAGGAGAGTGATGGGGTGTTACGCCAGATGACTTGGCCTCCATAGTCACCAGACCTGAACCCAATCGAGATGGTTTGGGGTGAGCTGGACCGCAGAGTGAAGGCAAAAGGGCCAACAAGTGCTAAGCATCTCTGGGAACTCCTTCAAGACTGTTGGAAGACCATTTCAGGTGACTACCTCTTGAAGCTCATCAAGAGAATGCCAAGAGTGTGCAAAGCAGTAATCAAAGCAAAAGGTGGCTACTTGGAAGAACCTAGAATATAAGACATATTTTCAGCTGTTTCACACTTTTTTATTAAGTATATAATTCCACATGTGTTAATTCATAGTTTTGATGCCTTCAGTGTGAATCTACAATTTTTATAGTCATGAAAATACAGAAAACTCTTGTAATGAGAAGGTGTGTCCAAACTTTTGTCTGTACTGTATCTATTGGCAGGGAGAGTCTGTCCTGTACACTTGTACTCCCTTTGAATTACAAGTATGTACAGTTGCCAAACGGATGATGACACTTCAAATAGCTAGATCTCTAGTTGTGTACAAGGTAATTGTTGCTAGGGAGAACTCTAGAGCCTGTTTTCTATTAAAAGTAAGTAAAATATGTCAATAAAGTAAATCGGAAAAATGTTTCCCAATTGATGGCACATATACTTTAATTATCCTTTCTAAACACAACAGGGTTTTAAGACAGGTCATCACAAAGTGATATGTTAACTATTCTAGTTGTGTCTATGTGTGGCCAACCAGAGGAGGAGGCTAAATTGCAGTCTTCCAATACTTTGTTAGCTGTAATGAGATTTGGTTGAATTGCTTTAAATACAAATTGGCATCTTTAAAGGGGTTATCCAGCAAAATTTATTGCAAATACATTCTCTGCAGTGCTAAATGCTCACTGTTTCCTTGTGCAGCCTATTCTTGGCTTTATTTTATTTTGAGACTCCTTGTATTACTGTTATTTACATGCAATGATTCTGTGAAGAAACTACATTTACCATGATGCATCTGGGGAATGAGCTCAAACGAAACATCACAGCAACATGTGACCTCAGTTGTGGGAGTGATTTATTACCTGTGAGTTCACTGCAGGGGAGAGTGGGAAGGGAGGGGTACACAGAGAGTGATGTATCATGGTAAATGTAGTTTGTTCACAGATTCACTGCTTGTAAATAATAGTGATACAAGGAATCTCAAGTAAAATAAAGCCAAGAAAAGGCTGCACAAGAAAACTGAGTATTTACCACTGCTGTGGATGTATTTGCAGATAATTTTTGGAAGCTGGATAACTCATTTAATCAAATTGGCAGTCAGAAAAATTGGGCATATCCATATACCCATATAGGCTGCTTACACTTTCCTATATAGAGGATACTGCTAGCCACTAGCCCCAAACATAATTTTGTACACTAGTAGCTAATATGCTAAGTGGGAAAAGTAAGGAGGTAATATCAGTAAATATCAGTAAAAGTCATTCTGGAGGCTACTGTATTATACAAATATTACATGACTTCAATTAAGAAATTCACAAAACTGACAATTGCCTCCTACTATTTATGTCCTGCAAGCAAACACGGGCCTCAGACAACATCAGCAAGCTGCAAGATGATTGGTGGGGGGCTCCAGTGGTGACATGGAAAAGAGAAAAAGAAGGCTAATGGCTGTATGTACACTGTGCCTAGATGTAATATCAGCCAGCCTATTCATCTATATATGATGGTTGAAATGCCGCTTTTAGCAATTAAAATGTGCCATGAACTTCTCATTCAATGAGGAAGTGAGGACTGTGGTCCAGGCTTAGGAGCAAACAGGGGATTCACCTTCTCCACCATGACACAAAGGTCTGGTGGAAAGGCCATACCTGCCATTTATTAAGCTTACTACAAAACTTTATAAAACACCCAAAGATACCAAAATATAAAATATACCTTGCAGTATGCTCAGTGAGCCCTCTTTTCAGTATGAATCTACTGCTAAGTAGGTGTATCTAAAACAATTCCAAACTTATGTACTGTACATCACATACAGTGAAACCTCTTTGAGATGTCCACTGGAAACTAAAGTGTGGAATTGTCTTTTAAAAGAGTGGTCCTCTCAAAGAAAGTTACCTACTATATGTGCATAGAATATAAGAGAACTAAAACCTTTTTATGGGGAAATCTGATCAGGAGTGGTCTTTGGAAAAATGGAGATCGATCTATCTATCTATCTATCTATCTATCTATCTATCTACATATGCATCTAATCTTTACAAACCTTTAAAATTGCTGTTAGACTTCTATATGTATTGACACTGTAAGAAAAGATCTGTAATTGCACTGCACAGGGTTATCCTCTACTTGCTATTTTGGAAACTTGTCACTGTTCTAGTCTGAGCTAGAAGCTCTATTATTTTTAATATAAATGCTTTCTGATCTTACTTTACTTTTTCTTCTTCTATCCACTTGTCAAAAACAGGCTTCAAGTTAGATTTGTTCATTCAAGGTCAATAGCTCCAAATTTTTATGGTTCTAGAAACCCTGAGGGAAGTGGCTGACAATGCAGCAGATTAATGTCCTCAACAACGTAAAATGATTAAAACATTAATTCAATGTCTAAAGTTGGGTTGAGCTTTAAATGCTAGAAAGAATAACTCCTGTCAAAAACTTTAATGTGTTCAGTTGAAATGTATTAATAAGTGGTTCCCTTGCGACAATCTTAATGTTCGTCTTAGAACTGTCATATGCAACTGTCCATATTTAGACTGTCAAATTACAGTATATCAGCAAAGGTCAGAATGTAGAGAAAACAAGCAGAAGGCAATAAGAAAAGTATTACTTAAACTCTTAAGCGGCCTTTGATCCTAGTGAATATTATAAAGCTGGTCCTAGTTATATAACATAAATAAAAATTGTCTAGTTGTTAGTATACAGTATTTACCCCAAGCCTTAAAGAGGTTATCCGGGCGATACAATTTTTTAAATATGCTGGGGGAGGTTAAAAATTTTTTTAAAAAATCATATTCACCTGTCCCCGGTGCTTCGGTGTCCTCCCAGCGTGGTCCGGTCCTGCTGCTCCGGCATCTTCTGAAAGTGAAACTGCTCGCCGACTGAAATGTCCTGGATCCCTTTTGAGGAAGCCGCTGATTGGCTTTATGTGCCCTTCACTGAGGCCACCAGTAGACCACAAAGGACCAGGAAGACATGACCATACTGGGAGGCACCAGAGCACTGGGGAAAGGTGAGTATGAATGAGATCTCAATGGGACAGAGCTGCAGTGCCTACACTCACCGGTACAGTTTGTATGGCGAGTAAGCAGTGTGGCTCGTGGTATGTAAACAATACCGCGAACCACACTGTCTTGGTATTGTTGACCTGCAGGGGTCCCGGGTGTCGGACCCTGGCAGATCTAATATTGATGACCTATCCTAAGCATAGGCCATCAATGTTAGAAACCAGATAACCCCTTTAAGGTTTACCTACTGTATAAAGGAAATACTGTAACGCATAGTACACATGTGGCAATTCAATGCGTTACACAGATACATTTCTTTTTCTAGGTTATGCTATCACTGTGAAGATGAAAACAGCTTCATCATCACCTTTGTGGCAGTGTCTTCAATATGGTAGGGTCAAAAGTGATGACAGATTACCTTTAAATGAATAAGAAATTGAAAAGTGTACACTGTTAGAATGTAAGAATTCTGGTATAAAAGTCCTTAAAATTACTATACACTGCTCACATAATCTACAGATGTAGAAGTCTTGAAACAGACATTGTATTGCACTTAGGAACATTCATTTTGTGATAAGGAACGTTCATTCACTTTGTATAAAAACGGCTGTTTCATAACTCGCCATAGCTCGGAACTGGCGCAATAAACTTTTAACAACTGCTACATCTGTATACTGCTTGTCAGCAGCTGATGTAGCTTGATAATAATGTCACCTCAGAGGGTTTCAGTAGCTAAATAGCTCATAGGGAAGTCACAGGGGATCAAAATTCCCTGGAATTTCGATTCACTTGAAGTTGTCAAGGCAAAACTCCTTCACATGTACATACTGAGAATCTGATGTTTTATTAAATTTATACTGATGTTTATTTAATTTATACTAAAAAAAAATCTCTTTTGAAGGGTTTTTCCCATGACAGACATAAACTGCTGGTAATGTCAACTTAACTGGACGTAACTTTTGAACATTCATGTTCTGCAAAATAAAAAAATATTGAAAACATTGACTTTTGGCAAACAAAGGTCGACAAATTCATTGTAAGCTATTCCATAGCCCATCCTTTCAATACTGTGAGTGATAAAGACTGACTTTTCTAATATACAGAGAACAGTGATGCATGCAAAAACCAGCATTTCATCACTTTCACATCAGTAATTCATTGTTTTTGACACTGAGTATGCTCCATAATTTAACATGATGGAGAGAGAACACTGTTTTATGCAAAATAAATACCAAAGTTATGTACCATGGCAGAAATGATAAGGAATGAATAAAGAGCCCCTGCTCAACAGCTGAATATGTGTCCACAATAAATTACGTATGTATACTTGTAATGGGAGGGAAGGCGTGATGGCATTAATTGGGATTATGTCCTGTAACTGAGTGTATTTATAAAATGATGGAATGCTCGGAGTCCCTCAACAATCTGATACACTTGCATGACATATATAGTGTCAATTTTTTAACAACTAAAATAATAGGGTTAATCTGTAATGCCATTGGCATGTACCAAGACTTTATACAGAGGATGACAGAGGTTTTTTTTTTGAAGATTTATAATGAATCAGCAACAAGAAATCATAATATATTCTATAACATGCAATATAAGGGAACATTGCTTTTAGGCGAGCCTATGTAAAGTAACAATGGTACTGTAATACGCAACTGTATGGCCCTGCCCTGAGACTAAAATGTGCTTTAAGGGTTTTTTTTTTTGCATGGCATTGTAGTAAGTAGTGGAAGTAGTAAGACAATGATGTGTTTACACAATAGTGCATTTGAGATCACATTAGAGCAATAATAGCATTATTAAAATATATACTAACACAAAAATTTGCAGAATGCAGGTTCAGTAGATGTCACCCCGTGGTCTATGGTATAAACCAAGGCTGTGTTCACATTCTGCAGTATAGCAGCAGTTTTTGCAAATTAATTAATGAATTCAGAGCAATATTGCAAGAAGCATTTAAAAATGCAATTAAATTGTTAAGTTTAATTACTTGGTTCACAATCTCTTCACGTGCGTGTAATACTAAACATTCCATGATATTGCACTGTCGTGGTTACTTGCAGATTGATAGGAGCATATGTTTCTTTTATCAGCATTGTGTAGTACTTATGTTAGCTTATTATGAACAGAATATGCGACTTATTTACTTGATATACATTAGAGATAGATCAGATACATAGAAAGATAGATAGATAGATAGATAGATAGATAGATAGGTAGATAGATAGTTCCTCCTCCACCCGTCCTAATGACTGGACATGTTCAGATATACACACGTGGACAAAATTGTTGGTACCCCTCGTTTAATAAAAGAAAAACCCACAATGGTCACAGAAATAACTTGAATCTCACAAAAGTAATAATATATAAAAATTCTATGAAAATGAACAAATGAAAGTCAGACATTGCTTTTCAACCATGCTTCAACAGAATTTTTTTAAAAAGAAAACTCATGAAACAGGCCTGGACAGAATTGATGGTTCCCTTAACTTAATATTTTGTTGCACAACCTTTTGAGGCAATCACTGCAATCAAACAATTCCTGTAACTGTCAATGAGAATTCTGCACCTCTCAACAGGTATTTTGGCCACTCCTCATGAGCAAACTGCTCCAGTTGTCTCGGGTTTGAAGGGTGCCTTTTCCAGACGGAATGTTTCAGCTCCTTCCAAAGATGCTCAATAGGATTTAGGTCAGGGCTCATAGAAGGCCACTTCAGAATAGTCCAATGTTTTCCTCTTAGTCATTCTTGGGTGTTTTTAGCTGTGTGTTTTGGGTCATTATCCTGTTGCAAGACCCATGACCTGCGACTGAGACCAAGCTTTCTGACACTGGGCAGCACATTTCTCTCTAGAATCCCTTGATAGTCTTAAGATTTCATTGTACCCTGCACAGATTCAAGACACCCTGTGCCAGAAGGAGCAAAGCAGCCCCAAAACATAACAGAGTCTCCTCCATGTTTCACAGTAGGGACAGTGTTCTTTTCAAGATATGCTTCATTTTTCTGTCTGTGAACATAGAGCTGATGTGCCTTGCCAATAATTTCGATTTTTGTCTCATCTGTCCATAGGACATTCTCCCAGAAGCTTTGTGGCTTGTCAACATGTAGTTTGGCAAATTCCAGTTTTGTCAAATTCAAGTTATTTCTTTGACCATTGTGGGTTTTTCTTTCATTAAACTAGGGGTACCAACAATTTTGTCCACCTATGTATGTATCACAAGTTAAGTATCCTTTCTAAACACAACATGGTTTCTTTGCAGGTTATCACAAGTTATATGCTAACTATCCTATTTCTGTCTATGTGTGACCACCCAGTGGGGGAGGGTGAATTTCATGCTTTTGTTAGAATGTTGTGATATTGTGTTGAATTGGTTTGAAGACAAGTTAGAATCTTTAACCAAACTGGAGATCAGTTAAGTGTGGACACATTCATATTTATCCCAGTAATGAACTGTAACGTATTATGTTAAATGCGGAAAATCAGTGGGATAAATGTTTTACGCTGGAATATCCCTTTAACGCTAGAACTGCAGATTTGGTAGTTGAGTCATGGAAAAATTGTATCATTTCAATAACCCAATTTCAATGTTCTCTCTGTGAAAGAATATTGTGGGAGTCCTTAAGACTTTCATAAAATGTTCACACCAAGTAGATTTTTTTTTTTTTAAATGGTCACTAACTTTTCAGACAACTTAGGCCCGGTTCACATCTGCTTTCGGGTTTCCGTTTGGGGAGTCCACTTGGGGACCCCCCAAACGGAAACCTATATGCATAAAAAAGCGGTTTACCTGGGAAACCCGTGGACCCCATAGACTATAAAGTGGTCCATGTGGCTTCCGCTTGGTTTCCGCACAAAGCAAGCGGTGAAGAAAGTGCTGCATGCACTAATAAGACACCATGTATAAAGGCTTATACAGTCATAGATCAGACTGCCCAGCAAGTCCCCCTGCACATATTTCAACTTTTCATGAAAACTCAGGTGCCCTTTAAATACTAAGTCATTCACATATTTGCTTACTATAGGAAAACACAAAGGTTGCATTGAGGTAATACAACAATTTTATTGCAATTTACAGGCATCCAGATGTATAGCTTAGCTTTAATTAATAATGCTATTATTAACAACAGTAGTATTAAACATCAAGTCAGCACTTTGGAAAGACTAATGATGGAATAAAATTGACCTGGCCTTTACTTTTGATAAAAATGTACATTAAACTACAAAATTTCTATATTGTGAGTAAAAAGCAAACACACAGTAACTTTAAATCTATAATTTACACCTTGCTGTAGCACAGAGTACAGTAGTCTTGTTTTCTTAAAAAGACTATAATAATACAGTGACATTTAAAGCAATGCACTAAACCATGTTGAGGCCTTTCCTTAATTCTTATATACTCTCTATTCCACTATATTTTACTTTAGAAGTTTTTACAGTCGTGTGTGTTCCAAGTTATATTCTATTGATAAGGTGGGGCTATAGGGAGGGTATACATGGAAATCTCCCATTTAAAAATTTTAAGTGCAAGTGATCATTATCAATAAAAACTGTTTTAACCCCTTAACCTGCAGCCATATTTATTTTTCATTTTTATATTTTACTCCCTGCCTTGATAAAGTCAACTTGCATTCAAGTTATGAGCAATTATCCTTGTGGAACAAACTTTACTTTGTAATAGTAACATTTAATATTCCATATAATGTACTGAGGTGGAATTAGAGGTGTACTGAGGTGAGATGGAATTAGAAAAAAACTGGGTTTGTTCTATGACGTTTACTGTGCAGCAAAAATGACGTTATCTATATTCTGTGGGTCAGTATAGTTTGGGCATTTGCAGAGATACCTAATGTATATATGTTTGCTTTTGTTTGTTTATTATTAGATTTATACTATATGTGATCTATAGAAAGTGGGGTTATTTGAAATTTTTACTCATTGACAAAAAAAAATAAAGTGCTCATAAATGTTGGATTGCTGCAAAAATTGGCATTCAAATATGTAAATGATTACAGGTGTGGTCTGATTAGACACTGGGTCTTGGCACAAAAGGACATCGGTGAGCTTTGCCTGCTGTCCTATAAATTAGCTTTTACAGGCTACTTTTGGGTAGTGTATCTCTTGGTGAGAGATTGTTGACTGCTAGACATGTCTCTACAATGCACTTGAAGACATTTTGTCCAGTTAACAGATTTCTATAGGGGGTGCATCACTGGACTGAGAGAAGCAGGATGGTTGTTTTGACGAATTGCCTACTATCTAGGCTGTTCTGACCTACCCGTAAGGAGGTGTTTGCAGCAGGGATTATGTGAGGGCACACACACATCATACAGGCTCAAGAAAGTCCAGACAAGCCACTAGTAGAGAGGATTTTTGAAGGGCCACAAGTAGGAGCAGTTCCCAGAGTTTCCTTGTCCTCCACATTCATTGAGCACAGGGGCGTAACTTGAGGGGGTGCAGAGGGTGCAGTCACACCGGGGCCCAGGAGCCTTAGGGGGCCATAAGCACTGGCGTCAGTGTTGAGATTGCAGCTTTCATCTGGCCCATACGTCAAGGAAACCCACAGATTACCCTAACCACACTTAGGTTGATTAAACTCCTTAGCACCCGTAACCATCACTATCAAGAATTAGCTGTAGTGATAAGGTAGGGGGCCCTGGAAAAAAGATTGTACCAAGGCCCACAAGTCTTTAGTTACGCCACTGATTGAGCAACAATGTTTCTGCCTCAACCATTTCCAGAAGCTTAGCAGAATGATATTTCATGTCATGATGCTAGTTAGGTGGCCTTCCCCAACTACTGGTGTAAAAATCTGGGGAGATATTGCATACAACAGTCCATCAACGATACGAGGGACACTAACAGCTCAGCAATATGCGTGTTGTCATGTGTTGTCTTTTACTGCCATTTTTTAGCAGGATACTGAAGACAAAAGGTGAAGAAGCATACTGTACACAAGAAGTGTATATGGGTGTAAAATATCCCATTGTGCTTTCACTTCTTTCCTGGCTCATACCCACAGCTAGCCTTAGAGATCTGTTTAGAAAAACTGTATGCAATGCTGCCTGGCATCTGCTGGTGTGTATGTAATGTTGCCTGGCATATGCTAGTGAATATAACATGGATATGTTCATCTTTAATCAGAAGATATTAGAGAGCATTCATTACAGACAGCAGTCAGGTTAGAGAGGTATGGTAGAGAAAGAGCTTCAATGTTCCAGCATCTCTGCATCACTGCTTGTTTGGAGAAGCCCAGTCCTTTTGTGCTCTTCCCCTCTCTTTTAGTAACTATCTATAAAGTACCTTCAATTGTACATGTAAATAAATATTGTGTATTCCTTCCTTCAAAAAAAAGATTGGAGGGTTCTTTTGAAAAGTTTGGCCCAGGAATCCCCACCAACACTGGGCCCAGAGGAGGTGTAAAAAAAATAGCAGTTATAGTTATTGTTCAGCTCACTCTGTGGATCCTCGTCTGGCTTTCTGGGTGACATCATGCCCTCGATCACAAGCCTCAGCAACATGGAGTGCGCCATCATCATGACAATTGCGTAGCCCCATGAGGCCAAATCACATACTTTAGTAACCCTGGAGTGCATGATGTTATCCAGGGGGCCAGAAGAGATCAGAAGAGAACCCAGAGGGTGAGCTGGATGCTGTGAGGAAGCCCAGAATAGGTGAGGGGAGGTTTATTATAATCTGAGTTCTGAAGGGACCCCAGAGTATAATAATTTCTCTTTCAGCTCGTAACAGACTTATTTGTCCTGAAATAAATCTTTGGCCAAAACTGTCCAAACCTGAAACTAAACAAATCTTTAGAGGCTCGCCCATCTCTAGTTTGAATGCATAGTCTGGGTAACAGTGAGAAATAAGTAGCTACAGCACATGCTCAATTTAATAAACTTAATAATAAATGTGAATGAAAGTGTAGAACACAGACAGCATCAGTCCTTTGGTTAAAAATTTATATTTTAAGGTATCATTTGAATTTAGTAAAAATGATGGTTGGAAAAATGTTTTTTTGCTTATTGGATTTACAATTTCATGCTGTTTTAGAACTACATGCAATATATACAGTGTCCATATTAGGACATCCTCAGCTATCAGAGTCAAACATCAGATTAATGGCAGTTTACAACTGTGGTACCTGACTCTGACACCAGACTCTGATACCACACTCTGACACCTGACTCTGACACCTGACTTTGATACCTGACTTTGACTCTGACACCTGACTCTGACACCTGACTTTGATACCTGACTCTGACACCTGACTTTGATACCTGACTCTGACACCTGACTTTGACACCTGACTTTGACTCTGACACCTGACTTTGATACCTGACTCTGACACCTGACTCTGACACCTGACTCCTGACACTCATCTCTGACTGAAGTCAGCTATCAAGCACATACAGTGTGTCTTCTAGTGATTGTATCTGCTGGCAAGGATTACTGACCTCTGATTGACCTCACTGCTCACACTCAGGATTAGAAGATACATTGTATAAGAGCTGCAGGCTGAGAAGCTCCATGAGGTCTGATAAAAAGTTGTCTGACACAAAGTTGTCTGATACCTGATACCTGACTCAGTCAGAGATCAGACTCACACATCATCTGAGTTTTTCATATACATACAAGCCAGCCAGCACATACAATGGTGGAGATTTATCAAGTAAAATGCTCCATAATTCTGGTATCATTTTCATCAAATAAACTCTCTAACATGTCATGCGCCACATTTATAAAGTGTTTTAAATATTTTTATGACTTGTACAAAAAAGGGCGTGACCTACACATTGTGCTCCAAAAATACACCCAAATCCTAAGAACTTTTAGTTCAACCAATCACTAGTGTAATGTTAGGCTGTGTTCACACTACCGTTAGATGTCTGTTCTGATAGTGTCCATTAAAAAAAAAAAAAAAAAACCCCCCTATCATAACGGACATAAACATACACTAACTGATGTTAATGCGTCCTTTTGTTTAAACTGATCCATTTCATGGATACATTAGTATCAGTTAGTGTCCGTTTTTGACCTTTTTTTATACTGTCCATTTTTTTTTGCTTCTGCTTTCTGAGCATGCTTAAAAAAACCAGACAATAATAACAGACATTATAACGGACAACCGTCCATCACTGTCCGTGAGCCATAGATATTAATGTTAAAAAATAACGGACACTTAACATCCGTCATAAGTCCATTATTTTGAATTGACACAAAAGTCCTGCACCCCGCGTTATGTCTGCTAAAAAAAACCGGACATGTGACGGATTTGGTGAAAATTGACACTAACCGACAACAGATCAAATCCCATTGAAATCATTGGGATTTTTAACAGATTTATGACGGATCTGTTGGTGTCGGTTGTTAATATTTAGTAACGGATGCTAGTAACGGACACTAGTAGCAGAAGTGTGAACACACCCTTAGATTACATAGTAAGCTAGGTTCACATCTGGCCGACCCGAACGACGGAGAGCTGGACCGCTAAACCAGCGGACACCCGCAGACCCCATAGACTATAATGCGGTTCACCGGGTGTACAGTACGCCATTTTTATAATGAAACCAGCACACAGAAAAGTCCTTTGTGCAGGACTTTTTTCTCTGACAATTTTCGCTAGTTTCTGTGGCGGAGTCCTAGGTTCGCACTGGGTCCTACACTAGGTTCACACTAACATTCAGGTTTCCGTTCTTCGGGTCTACTTGGGGACCAGAAAAATGGAAACCCTATCCATTTAAAAAAAAAACTTAATAGACTTAAATAGACTATAATGAGGTCCTCTGGGTTTCCGCCCAGTTTCCGCCTCAAAACGGGTGGAGAGAAAAGTCCTGCAAGCATATTTTAAGCTGAATGGAGGACAGAGACCCTGAATGATCCCCGAACACTACTGCGACGGCAGCCTTATGTAGTGCACAACTGTGTGGCATGGCCAGTTTGATAACTATACTAAGCCATAGGTTTGACACAAGGCAGTAACACAAGGATGCACAAAAACATGAGGGAGTTAAAAATAAAAAACACAAAAAGAGGAAGAAAAAAAAAATCCCCAAAAATTATTTAGTGCTGATAAGGGGGCTTATTTCCTAATCAGCAGCCAGCAGAGGGGGGGTGGGGAGACAGAAGTGAAATAAAAAAAAAAGTTCAGAGTAGTGGAAGGTGGGATGGAGGAATAGATGGTAATGTCTGCGGTCACAGACAGCAGCAATCCCCCACACATGGTGACCTGTAAACACCACACCATACTATTACAGAACGTTGTGCAAAGTCACTGGCTTCAGCGCTGTAACAGTACGACATGTGTCGTTAAGGGGTTAAATAACTGTAGTGTGAACCTAGCCTGAATTAGACTGGACAATCCTAAATTTCCTCAGTTTTATGGAAGTGTCTGATGAGGTTTGATAAATATGGTGTATTGTTAGGCCAGGTTCACATCTGCGTGTAGGAGACTCTGCTACAGAAACCGCTGAAGATCACCAGAGAGAAAATTCGTGCATGGACGACTTTTCTCTGCACCAATTTCAGTATAAAAATGGCGGACTCAGCTATAGTCTATGGGGTCCGCAGGTAACCCACGTCCAGATGTGAACCTAGTCTAGCATTACACCAGTGATTGGTTGAACTAAAAGTTCTTAGGATTTGGGTGTATTTTTGGAGCACAGTGTGTAGGTCACGCCCTTTTTTGTACAAGTCATAAAAGTATTTAAAACACTTGATGAATGTGGCGCACGACATGTTAGAGAATTTATTTGGTGAAAATTATACCAGAATTATGGAGCATTTTACTTGATAAATCTCCACCATTGTATGTGCTGGCTGGCTTGTATGTATATGAAAAACTCAGATGATGTGTGAGTCTGATCTCTGACTGAGTCAGGTATCAGGTATCAGACAACTTTGTGTCAGACAACTTTTTATCAGACCTCATGGAGCTTCTCAGCCTGCAGCTCTTATACAATGTATCTTCTAATCCTGAGTGTGAGCAGTGAAGTCAATCAGAGGTCAGTAATCCTTGCCAGCAGATACAATCACTAGAAGACACACTGTATGTGCTTGATAGCTGACTTCAGTCAGAGATGAGTGTCAGGAGTCAGGTGTCAGAGTCAGGTGTAGAGCAGGATCAAAGTCAGGTGTCAGAGTCAAAGTCAGGTGTCAAAGTCAGGTGTCAGAGTCAGGTATCAAAGTCAGGTGTCAGAGTCAGGTATCAAAATCAGGTGTCAGAGTCAGGTATCAAAGTCAGGTATCAGAGTTGTAAACTGCCATTAATCTGATGTTTGACTCTGATATCTGAGGATGTCCTAATATGGACACTGTATATATATATATATATATATATATATATATATACATATATATGTGTCAAGATAAAATTTTGTTTGATTATATGGAGGTACATGACAATACATGGATTTTACTTCTCATTTCCTATAGAATAGTCTGGCACTAAATCACTATTGCAATGTTATTCTTCCTCTGCTAACAACATATTAACTGAAATATAGAACTCCCTCTTTTTTTTTTAGAGTTTCTTTAGCAGCTGTACTATGCTGTTTTGTGTCTATGCTGCTACAAAACATTGTAATATACATTGCCTATGCTTTTCTTTATAAAATGAATATGGATGTGTGAGTGAAGTCAACTAATGATGGACAGGAATCTCCTGACAGGCTGCAAATCACCACATAAACCCTGGGTGGCCACAATAAGCCCATATAGCATACCTCTTTGTGACAAAATCATGTTATATTGAAAAGCTGGTAATTCTTTGACACATATCTGAAGCAATAAATGTCCATTCTGTTGGTTTAATATAATTTTGGAGTTTCTCAGTAATGGAAATATTTAAATAATTTACAGTATGGAGCATATTATCCCATATATTATGTTTCTGTATCATCTATTAGACAACCCTTGCTGCCAGTCATAAAATATGCAACAGGAAGATGAACCTTGCTACTGTACAGATCACCTAAAACTAACATTTGGAAGTTGTTTTTCAAATGAAGATTTGCACAATGCCTTTGTCTTTGCTGAAATATAATACAAATGATGTAGTATGGTGAGTTCAAGTGGGACTTGATATGACAAAATGCTAAATCTAAACCTTTTCCTCCGGATATTACAGCTCTCACTAGATATTAGGTTCACCTACAAAGAATGCAGTCATAAATAACTAGCCTGATAATAAGTTCCACACTAAGAAAGGTCAACTTGCCATAACAATGAACTAAACAATAAGGTTAGTTATAGTACTTGGGCTTTATTGCTATGGCAATAAATTCTATTTAGCAGTTAATTATAATAAGACTATCCATAAAACAAGGAGAGAAACTATAATTTAATATCCTTGGAAATCTAGAAAAGTCACTTCGCTTTTCCGTTGAAGGGTGTTTTTTGTTGTTTTTATTGATATATCTGCATTACAGCATGGTTGATGAACACATTAGGACATGCTTCAATGACTCTTACAAAGGTCATCATATATTATTGGCAAAGATATGTTAGCATGAACCCCTCAATCATTACAATTATCTGAATATGTTAGAGAACATCACAACATATCCTGGAACCATAAATACAGTCTCCTTATCTTCAAGTTTTTACCACCTTTAATTTTTACTGTAGGTCAGTAAATGCCACTGCTCACAATATATTTCCCATCACAGACTATGTAATAGATGGTTTTCAAACTTATTTGTTTATATGGGAAATACACTATATGGACAAAAGTAATGGGACATTACACTTGCAGGCATTAATATGGAGTTGGTTCATTCTTTGCAGCTAAAACAACTTCTACCCTTTTGCAAAGGCTTTGTACAATATTTTGGATTGTGTCTGCCCAAATTCACCCAACCATGACTTTATAGAGTCTATGGGGTCCGTGGGTGTCCACGAGTAACCACTTTTTTATGGGACGGGCTTTCCGTCTTTCAGCTAAACACTAGTGTGAACCTCAGATTTCCCTTCACTGGAACTAAGGGACCTGGGTCAACCCCTGAAAAACAACCCTATGGCATTAGCCCTCCACCACCAGACTTTACAGTTGGCACAATGCAGTCAGTTCTCCAGACATTTTCCAAATCCTAAGAGGAATATATCTTTGAGAAAAAAAGAAAAATGCATATGATTATATAGATATGCAGACATGAATAGAAACACTTGCTATATTCATGTATCTTGAACTGTGTTGCCTCAATTATGGAATACAAATAATGTATGCTCCTGGTTTTGATGACATGTTGTTTAAGATGTCTTACATTATCTACTTTTATGATGTATTGGAGACATTAAAATGTAAGTTGTCACAATTGAGGCCACTTTGTATGTTGTAATCTTGGCAATCATATATATTTATGTATAATTAGCCTGTTACTCATCAATAGCATTCTGCATATTCTCAAGAAATGGTTTCATTGAGGTCAAAAGTCCTTCAAGGCATTTCACATACTAACAGGAATTTCAAATAAATAGGTAACTATAAATGTTCTGCTCTACAATAATAGTTCTTGTTACCTACGTGTTACGTAGATACAGTTGAATAAAGACTTATGTCCGCCAAGGGCATGACTGAAGGGACGAGTGAAGCAAATAAGCATACTATACACTTCCATAAGCATCAATACTACTTTGCTCTGAAAAGGAATTCTCAACTATTGTGTACGAAAGTTGCTGTTTTGCGAAAAAGGCGAGATCACAGATCTTCAAATCTTTTTTTTTTTTCACTTAAATAAAATTGGTGCTAGTAATACATTTTGGTACTATGGTGGATATGTAAGATGCAGGAAGATATAAAACTTACATGTAAATTTTCCAGTGTGAATGACAGTAATGTGTAGTGTTAAAATATAATAAAAAAATATACTTGTCCAAATAAAAAATAAACCTTATATATGCACTTGGCATAAAATTAATGAATTTTCCAAAAGAAGGCTGTGTTAACACAGTCCTAAAACACTTAAAGAATGGATGACCCTGTCATATGCAGGTGTTTGCTATATAAATGTATACGTAATCAATTGCCCAACTTTATAAAAAAAAAATAAAGCTGTTGCATAAATTTCTTTTATTTTTACAGATTTATTTTTTTACATTGGATTAAAATGTGGCAGAAAAAGGTGTAAATAAATATATTGATTAATGCGGTCCAATGTTTTTATGAGAGCAAACATTTTAAACATTTAGGCTACATTCAGACGACTGAGGTACACAATGGCCATGGAAAACGGCCGTTTTCATAGATCGCTCATACATTTGAGTGTATAGAGGGATCCGTGAAATTGGACACAAATAGGACATGACCTATATTTTGACAGTCTGTTACGGATTGTCAAAATAATGGTCATGTGAATTGCCTCCATTCACTGATATTGAATTTAATGTTTCCGTGTGAAGTCAGTTAAAAAAACGGACATCACAGGCCACTAATTACTGTCGTGTGAATGTAGCCTTAGGCCGGGGCCCCAAGTAGCATAAACGCATGGCTAATCCAATCCACAAATTGCAGAAAATAATCTGCAGCAAAGATGCTGCAATTTCACAAACGCTCACATTTTTGCAAATCGAAGCATGCCAATTATACCTTCGGAAAGCTGAACCTGCTGATTTTAGTAGAACCAGTCATCTTATGTGTATGGAGTTGTGTCAGCTGTCCACCAAGAAATTAAGTCAGGGTAAAGAAGGACCAGAAATGTTCAATTTTAGTGAGGAGTTTGAGGAAGTTGAGAGGAATAACTGTCAGTCGAATTACAGCTATTACGGATGTGTGGCCATCTTTAGGTGAGTAGCATTTGTGTTTGTCATTAGCACAAATAAAATCATCACATCTCAAACTGATCTCGGGACAACTACCTGCATTGTGTGTGATTGTGGAAATGCGACATGTAATACAGATTTATGGGCTTCCCATATAGTAGTATAGTAGTAGTGAATCCCCCGGTGGGCCCTGAGACCCGACTATTAGTCCTCATTTTGCCAATGCAGAGGTCAGGGGCCCGATCCGGCCTCTGACCATCCCGATATGGCCCCTGACCAATGCATTTGCATTGGCAAAATGAGGATTGGCAACCTTGGGGGCAGGGCAGGCGTTGGGGGGGGGGGGGGCAAACTGGGCAATCGCCCAGGGCCCTCATAACTTAAGGGGCCCCCTGGGCTGCCAGGTGCTGGCTGTCTCTCTCCCCTCTCTCACTTACCCACGCAGGCTGACAGCTCCTCCCCCTCCTCCTCCTCCCGGAGTCTTGCACTGCAGGGGATGATCAACTACATTGGGCTGCTGCAGCCCAGAGTAATCTATCCCTGACTCGGCTCCAGGTACAGTGTGTGCTGTGTCTTTTGTGTGTGTGTGTGTGTGTGTGTGTGTATATGTGTTGTGTGTGTGTGTGTGTGTCTATGTGTGTGTGTGTACATGTTCTGTGTGTGTATGTGTGTGTGTACACATGCTCTGTCATGTGTCTGCATGTGTGTGTGTACATGTTTTGTGTGTGTGTATGTACATTTTGTGTGTGTGTCTGTGTACACATGTTCTGTCATGTGTCTGTGTGTGTACATGTTCTGTTTTGTGTGTTTGTGTGTATATGTTGTGTGTGTGTGTATGTACATGTTGTGTGTGTGTCTGTGTACACATGTTCTGTCATGTGTCTGTGTGTGTACATGTTCTGTTTTGTGTGTTTGTGTGTATATGTTGTGTGTGTGTGTGTATGTACATGTTGTGTGTGTGTCTGTGTACACATGTTCTGTCATGTGTCTGTGTGTGTACATGTTCTGTTTTGTGTGTGTGTGTGTGTGTATATGTTGTGTGTGTGTGTCTATGTGTGTGTGTGTGTGTGTGTACATGTTCTGTGTGTGTATGTGTGTATGTGTGTGTGTACACATGCTCTGTCATGTGTCTGTATGTGTGTGTGTACAGTCATGGCCAAAAGTTTTGAGAATGACACAAATATTATATTTTCACATGATCTGCTGCCCTCTGGTTTTTATGTGTGTTTGTCAGATGTTTTTATCACATACAGAAATATAATTGCATTCATATTATGAGTAACAGAAGCTTATATTGACAGTTAGAATGAGTTAATGCAGCAAGTCAATATTTGCAGTGTTGACCCTTCTTCTTCAGGACCTCTGCAATTCTCCCTGGCATGCTCTCAATCAACTTCTGGACCAAATCCTGACTGATAGCAGTCCATTCTTGCAGAATCAATGCTTTCATTTTGTCTGAATTTGTTGGTTTTTGTTTGTCCACCCGTCTCTTGATGATTGACCACAAGTTCTCAATGGGATTAAGATCTGGGGAGTTTCCAGGCCATGGACCCAAAATCTCTATGTTTTGTTCCCTGAGCCATTTAGTTATCACCTTTGCTTTATGGCAAGGTGCTCCATCATGCTGGAAAAGGCATTGTTGAGCGCCAAACTGCTCTTGGACGGTTGGGAGAAGTTGGTCTTGGAGGATATTCTGGTACCATTCTTTATTCATGGCTGTGTTTTTAGGCAAGACTGTGAGAGAGCCGATTCCCTTGGCTGAGAAGCAACCCCACACATGAATGGTTTCAGGATGCTTTACAGTTGGCATGAGACAAGACTGGTGGTAGCGCTCACCTCTTCTTCTCCGAATAAGCTGTTTTCCAGATGTTCCAAACAATCGAAAAGGGGATTCATCAGAGAAAATGACTTTACCGCAGTCCTCAGCAGTCCACTCCCTGTACCTTTTGCAGAATATCAGTCTGTCCCTGATGTTTTTTCTGGAGAGAAGTGGCTTCTTTGCTGCCCTCCTTGAGACCAGGCCTTGCTCCAAGAGTCTCCGCCTCACAGTGCGTGCAGATGCACTCACACCTGCCTGCTGCCATTCCTCAGCAAGCTCTGCACTGCTGGTAGCCCGATCCCGCAGCTGAAACACTTTTAAGAGACGGTCCTGCCGCTTGCTGGTCTTTCTTGGGCGCCCTGGAGCCTTTTTGGCACCAATGGAACCTCTCTCCTTGAAGTTCTTGATGATGCGATAGATTGTTGACTGAGGTGCAATCTTTCTAGCTGCAATACTCTTCCTAGTTAGGCCATTTTTGTGCAGTGCAATGATGACTGCACGTGTTTCTTTAGAGATAACCATGGTTAACAGAAGAGAAACAATGATGGCAAGCACCAGCCTCCTTTTAAAGTGTCCAGTGGTGTCATTCTTACTTAATCATGACAGATTGATCTCCAGCCCTGTCTTCATCAACACCCACACTTGTGTTAATGGAGCAATCACTGAAACGATGTTAGGTGGTCCTTTTAAGGCAGGGCTGCAATGATGTTGAAATGTGTTTTGGGGGATAAAGTTCATTTTCTAGGCAAATATTGACTTTGCAAGTAATTGCTGTTAAGCTGATCACTCTTTATAACATTCTGGAGTATATGCAAATTGCCATTAGAAAAACTGAAGCAGTAGACTTTGTAAAAATTAATATTTGTATCATTCTCAAAACTTTTGGCCATGACTGTACATGTTTTGTGTGTGTGTATGTACATGTTGTGTGTGTGTGTGTCTATGTGTGTGTGTGTGTGTACATGTTCTGTGTGTGTATGTGTGTATGTGTGTGTGTACACATACTCTGTCATGTGTCTGTATGTGTGTGTGTACATGTTTTGTGTGTGTGTATGTACATGTTGTGTGTGTGTCTGTGTACACATGTTCTGTCATGTGTCTGTGTGTGTACATGTTCTGTTTTGTGTGTGTGTGTGTGTGTGTGTGTGTGAGTAATACAGATTCCCTATGATATCCAAAACTTGAATCAGAATATCATATATATTTGCTTTGCTATGGTGTCAGTATTTACTGCAGTTTTGCATTACATTTGTCAGGATGATCACCATTATATCTCCTAAGATTCTTGCTATATATGTAAACGATGAAGCCAGATAAAAACTGTCATTTTAAAATGAATTGAAAACTCTTAGGCTAGGTTTACATCTTCTCCAGCCTCTCCATCGTTCGGGTCCGCCAGGGAAGCCAGACCACTGTTTTAGAGGTTACACACAGACACCGGCAGACCCCATTGACTAGAATGGTGTCCACCGTTTCAAAACTGAAAGAGGAGCTTTCACATCCACTGGCACCTGCGGTGCTTGGGTGCTGGAGATATTTGTGCCATCATTGTGCGTCAGTGATGCCAGCTGGACCTGGATGCCGTCTGTGACATCATTGAAGAGGGCAGAAGACAGCAGAAATTCGCGTTGGAGCACAGGAGAAGTAAATAAGACAGTTTTTTGTTTGTTTTTTTGCCTGCTTTAGGGCTCCAGCGTACCTAGGTCGCAGAAACTCCAATACAGCTATAGGGGAGACCAGTGAAGGGGCATACAGTGGCCCCTTCAATATTCCCCCCATACAGTGGTCCCTTCAATATTCCCCCCATACAGTGGCCCCTTCACTATTCCCCCTTCCAATACAGTGGCCACTCACTAGTCCCTATACTGTATGGGGATCATTGATGGGGTCATTATATTGTGGGGGGGGGGGCAGTGATGGAGGCCAATAGCCTGGCGGACATTAAAGGGGTTGTGCAGGATACCATTTTTTTTTTTAATTACAAAGGGGCAGGTGGAAAAAAAAAAAAAAACTTTCTCTCCTGTCCCCAGTGTCTGCCAGAGCCTGCAGCTCTATTTTCTTCCGCCGGAAGTTCCCTCTGCACGTGACTACCTGTGACGTCTTGTGACCCCTGAGGCCAATCAGTGGCCTAAGGGAAGGGACGTGGGACATCACAGCCAGTAAGGACTTCCGGCAAAAGAAGACAGCGGAGCTGCAGGACCGAACCGTGCTGGGACCAGCTGACTCCGGAGCACCTGGGACAGGTGAGTATGTTTAGTATGTTTTTTTTTTGTAGGGGACAGTTCACCTCCCCCGGACTAATTATAAAAAAGAAAAAAATTATACTGGACAACCTCTTTTGTGTGGTGCATTAGTGGGTATATTAAAGGGGTTGTCCAGGCATAATTTGTTATGGTTTATCTTCAGGATAGGCCATAGATACCTGATCTGTTGGGGGCTGACCCCGGACCGATCAGCTGTACGGAGCAACTTCTGGTGTCCATCCTGTACACAATACGGTGGCCGGAAGCAGAAAACTCTGTCCACTGTATATTAGCTGGCCACCTTCACTGCATCTCAGCACTTATTGAAGTCAGTAGGAGCTGAGCTGCAGTGAAGGTGCCGGGCGATTAAACAGCGGATGGAGCTTTCAGCTTCCGGCCCTGTGTTGTGTACAGAACGGGCGACGGAAATGGCTCCAAACAGCTGATGGGGCCGTGTGTCAGCCCCCTACTGATCAGGTATTTATGTCCTGTCCTGAACATAGGCCATAAAAAAGATTAACCCTGGACAATCCCTTTAATATGCATCACACAGGATATTAGCCCCCATCACTGCTCCCACACAATATTAGGACCCCATCACTGTTCCCCATACTTTATGGGGGACCAGTGAAGAGGCCACTTTATGGGGGGAACCAGTGAAGTGGCCATAAAAAAATTTGACCCAGACAACTCCTTAAAAGACAGAATATGGGTGTGGCACCGAGCTGCCCACACTGAAATATAGTCCAATAGAGTCTGGAGGTGTATGGATATAAACCTCCTCACTTTCTTAGGCTGTGCAGTGGTTGGCAACAGCCTATATCCGTATAGTACCTTCTCAACCAAGCAGGAGAGGGTAGAAGCAGCTAGAGTCACAACCGCACGTCACTTAGGCGACATCCGAGATGAGGTAGAGGGATACCAGTAGCGATCCTGTATCTGAATCCACACCAAGGGACAAGGAACAGGAAAGCTTGTAGAAAGACACAGCGCTTCACCACGGATGGTACGTCAAAATCACACTTTAACCCCTTAACGACCTTGGACGTACTATTACGTCCTGGGTGCTAGGTACTTCGCGCACCAGGGCGTAATACTACGCCCGAGGCCGGCCGCCCGCTCACTATCTGAGCGGGCAGTATCGGAACCGGGTGTTAGCTGTATCTGACAGCTAACACCCTGCTCCATAACCCCCGGTCGGCCATAACTTCCGATCGGCGGTTTTAACCCCTTGGATGCCGCGGTCAAACATGACCGCGGCATCCAAGGGGTTCCGCCGTCTTGCCGCCCCCCCCCCCACCCCCCCCGCGTTGAGATCGGGGGGTGTCGATATCTCTAATCTGCAGCCCGGGGTCTGCCAAGTGACCCCAGGCTGCCTGGAGCCCCCAGTACCTGGTTGATCCTGCCGAGACCTGCGGAAGTTAGCGCTGTGTTTCCATAGCGCTGACTTCCTGTATAGGCTGCAAGACACGTGTATGCTCGTGTCTTGCAGTCTATAGTACTGAGGCAGAGATCAAAGCATCTCTGGCTCAGGTGTCCTAATGGGACAGAAGAAAAAGTAAAAAAAAGTGAAAAAAAAAATAATAAAGTATGTGAAAAAAATTTATAAAAGAATAAAGCCCCAAAAATTCCCTTTTCCTATATAAAATGAGTTATATAAAAAAATAAACCTAAAAATTAATAAAAACAATACATATTTGGTATCGTTGCGTCCGTAACAACCTGTACAATAAAACTGAAACCATATTTAATGTCCACGGTGAAAGTCAGGGAAAAAAAACGGAAAAAATCCGCCAAAAGTAACGATTTTTCGCCATCTCACCTTACAAAATATGCCATAAAAAGTTATCAAAAAGTCATATGTACCCCAAAACAGTACCAATAAAAAGCACAGGTTGTCCCGCAAAAAATAAGCCCTAAACCAACTCTCTAAACTGAAAAATAAAAATGCTACGCATCTTAGAAGATGGCGATGCAAAAAAAATTGATTTATGTCCCCAAATGGGTTTTTGTTCTGCAAAATTGGTATTGCATAAAAAAAACTGTATAAATGAGGTATCGCCGTAATCGTACCGACCCGTAGAATAAAGGTAACATGTTACTTACACTCTACGCTGCATGGTGAAAAATTTAAAAGATAAAACGCAGTGCCAGAATTGATGGGGTTGTTTTTTAATCCACCAAGAAAGAGTTAATAAAATTTATTTAATAAGTTGTAAGCACCTAAAAATGATGTCATTAAAAAATACATCTCACCCTGCAAATGCCAAATCATTAGAACATAACTGGCTGCAGCAGGAAGGGAATGTATAAGCTGTGCGAGCGGATATTAGGGTACAAACCAGATTTAGAGCTTACGAGGGATAATAAACCAGAAGTGACCCCCAGAGTGACCTCCCCAATAATAGGAACTACTGGGGAAATAGTAGGGAATTTAGTGTACCCAATGTACTACGCACAGATTACATATTCATTCACTTTCCCCCATCCGCTGTGCAGTCACGTCTGGGATACTAATGCTCGTTACACCCCTTGATAAATTCTTTGAGGGGTGCAGTTTTCAAAATGGGGTCACTCCTTAGGGGATTCCACTTTACTGGTACTTTAGAGGCTCTGCAAACATGACATGGCATCCAGATCCCAAACATCTGAATCTGCGCTCCAAAAGCCACATAGCGCTCCTTCCCTTCTGTGGCCTACTGTGTGCCCAAACCGCAGTTTATACCCACATGTATGACACTGGTGTACCCAGGATAAGGTACTTAATGTCATATATGGGTATAAACTCCTGTTTGGGCACAGCCGGGCACAGAAGGGAAGGAGCGCTATTTGGTTTTTGGAGCACAGACTTGGACGGTTTGGTTTTTGGACGCCATTGCACTTTTGCAGAGCTGAAATGCCAGTACAGTGGAATACCCTGACATGTCACCCCATTTTGGAAATTGCACCCCTGAAGGAATTTATCCTGGGGTACAGTGAGCATTTTTAACCCCCAAGTGTTGCTATAATTTATTATCCGTAAATGAATACACAGCTGATGATGAAAGGTGAAAATGACAATTATTCCAGGAATACGCCATTTCAGTGCGTAATATGTTGTGCCCGGCTTGTATCAGAGATGAACGCTCCAAAAGCTGTTGTGCCCGGGATCTCCGCTCACCAGTTTTTGGAGTGTGTGTCTGTGCAGACATAAACTGGGCACAACATATTGGCCACTGAAATTGCGTATCTATAGAAAAATTTCATTTTTAACTTTTCATTATCAGCTGCGCATTCATTTTTGGAAATTAAAAGAATGCAACACTTAAGGGTTAATAATGCTCGCTACCCCACTTGATAAATCCCTTGAAGGGTATAGTTTCCAAAATGGGGTGACATGTCTGCGGATTCCACTTTACTGACAATTCATGGGCTCTGCAAAAGTGGCATGGTGTCCAAAAAGCAAACTGTGCTCTAAAAACCAAAATAGCGCTCCTTCCCTTCTGTGCCTGGCTGTTCCCAAACAGCAGTTTATACCATATATGGCATTAAGTACATTATCCTGGGTACACCAGTGTCATACGTGTGGGCATAAACTGTCATTTGGGCACACAGCAGGGCGCAGATGTGAAGGAGCGCTATGTGCTTTTGGAGCGCATATTTAGATTGTTGTTTTTTTGGACGCCATGTCACATTTGCAGAGACCCTAAAATTGCCCCTACAAAATGGGGGTCACTTCTTGGGGAATTCCAATTTACTGGCACCTCCAGGGCTCTGCAAAAATATCATGGTGACCAGAAAGTCCCTCTAAATCTGTGCTCCAAAAGCTAAAAAACCACAGTGCTCCTTCCCTTCTGAGCCCTGCTGTGTGCCCAAGCAGCAGTTTATACCCACATATATAATTTTTTTGTCCCCGGGATAGCCCACTTAATAGTTTTAGGAGTGTATGTCTCTGATGCCACAAAGTGGCCGCAACGTATTAGGCACTGAAATTGGATATTTCTTTAAAAACTTTAATTTTCACTTTGTACATTAATTTTTGGGAAGCATTTTTAGGCTCTAAATGATAATACCCCTTGATACATTCCTTGAGGGGTGTAGTTTCTAAAATGGGGTTACTTTTGAGAGGTTTCCATTATATTGGTACTTTAGGGGTTCTGCAAATGCGACATGGCATCCAAAAACTATTCCAGCAAAATCTGCCCTCCAAAAGCTAAATAGCGCTCTTTCCATTTTGAGCCCTGCCATTTACCCATGCAGCAGATTACAACCACATATGGGGCATTTCTGTGTTCAGGAGAAATTGTGTAATGAACTTTGGGGTGCTTTTTCTCCTTTGTCCTCTTGTGAAAATGAAAAATTTGGGGCTAAATTGACGGTTTATTGGAAAAAAAGTAATTTTTCATTTTAATGTCCCAATGTTAATAAAATTTGTGAAACAGCTGTGAGGTCAAAATGTTCACCATACCCCTAGATAAATTCTATAAGGGCTGTAGTTTCCAAAATGGGGTCACTTTTTGGGGGTTTGTATTATATTGGTACTTTAGGGGCTCTGCAAATGCGACATGGCATCCGAAAACTATTCCAGCAAAATCTGCCCTCCAAAAGCTAAATAGCGCTCTTTTCATTTTGAGCCCTGCCATTTACCCATGCAGCAGATTACAACCACATATGGGGCATTTCTGTGTTCAGGAGAAATTGTGTAATGAACTTTGGGGTGCTTTTTCTCCTTTGTCCTCTTGTGAAAATGAAAAATTTGGGGCTAAATTGACGGTTTATTGGAAAAAAAGTAATTTTTCATTTTAATGTCCCAATGTTAATAAAATCTGTGAAACAGCTGTAGGGTCAATATGCTCACTATACCCCTTGATATGTTCTGTGAGGGGTGTAGTTTCCAAAATGGGGTCACTTCTAGGGGGTTTCCACTGTATTGGTACTTTGGGGGCTCTGCAAATGTGACATGGTACCTGAAAACTATTCCAGCAAAATCTGCCCTCCAAAAGCTAAATAGCGCTCTTTCCATTCTGAGCCCTGCCGTGTACCCATACAGCAGATTACGACCACATATGGGGTACTGCTGTGTTTAGGAGCAATTATTTTGCAAACTGTGGGGTGCTTTTTCTCCTTTAACCCATTGTGAAAATGAAAACTTTGGGGATAAAGTGACATTTTAGTAATGTTTCATTTATACATCCCAGTGTTAGCAAAATCTGTGAAACGACTGTAAGGTCAAAATGCTCACTATACCCCTATATGAATTCTGTGAGGGGTGTAGTTTCCAAAATGGGGTCACTTTTTGGGGTTTTCCTTTGTATTGGTACTCTAGGGGCTTTGCAAATGAGAAATGGCACCTGAAAACTATTCCAGCAAAATCTGCTTTTCAGACGCCCAGTGTCACTCCTTCCATTCCGTGCGCTGCCATTCACCCAAACATCAGTTTACACCCACTTGTGGGGTATTTCCGTGCTCGGGAGAAATTGCATAACAAACTGTGAGATGCATTTTTTCCTTTAACCCTTTGTGAATGTGTTAATTTTAGGGCTAAATTAAGGAATTAGTGGGAAAAAATTAAATGTCTAAATTTCACCTCCATATTGTTTTAATTCCAGTGAAATTCTTAAAGGGTTAACAAACTTCCCAAATATTATTTTGAATTATTTGAGGGGTGCAGTTTTGAAAATGGGGTGATTTATGGGGGTTTCTAATATATAGGCCATTATAATCCTCTTCAGAACTGAAGTGGTCCCTAAAAAATTAGTTTGGGAAATTTTCTTGTAAATCTGCAAAATCGATGTTACACTTGTAAGCCTTCTAACATCCAAAATAAATTACAGGACGATTAAAAGATGATGCCTGATATAAAGCAGAGATATGGTAGATAATATGTATTAATGTATTTGGGTGGTATGACTATCTAACTGAAAAGCAGAGCATTTCACATTTTGAAAATTGCGATTTTTTTCCAAATTTCCATCAAATTTCCTATTTTTTTTATAAATAAATACAAAAATATTCATTAGTGTTTACCACTAACATGAAGTACAATGTGTCACGAAAAAACAATCTCAAAATCACTTGTGTAAGTTAAGACGTCTCAAAGTTATTGCCATATAAAGTGACACATGTCAGTTTTGAAAAACGAGGCCTGGTCCTTAACGCACTTTTGGGCTGGGTCCTTAAGGGGTTAATCCAGACACGAATAAAAAACACACGACACCGGGATTGGCGTTTCGGGGCAATACCCCTTTTTCAAGTGTATGACAATGTCAGTAGACAGAGAGACATGTCTCTCTGTCTACACTTGAAAAAGGGGTATTGCCCCGAAACGCCAATCCCGGCGTCGTGTGTTTTTTATTCGTGCCTGGATTAAAGTGTGATTTTGACGTACCATCCGTGGTGAAGCGCTGTGTCTTTCTACAAGCTTTCCTGTTCCTTGTCCCTTGGTGTGGATTCAGATACAGGATCGCTACTGCTATCCCTCTAACTCCTTAAAAGAGGTTGTCCATAAATTGGAGCAACCACTGTGGCGGCCGCCATGGAGGTGTAAAAATAAGAAAATTTCAAAAAAAGCATAGTCAGCTGTCCCCGACACACCATTGTCCCCTGCCTGTGTCTGTTCGGTCTCATGGCGGCGCCTTATTTCTGGAAATCCTGTACCTAATTGGTCTCAGCAGTCTTACATGAGGTGCAGGACTCCCAGCAAGAAGAGACTGGCATGAGACTGAATGGACACTGGCAGCGGACAACGGAGCGCCGGGGACAGGCGAGTATGCTTTTTTATTTATTTATTTTTTACTTTACACCTCCTGCCTGGCACATGGGTTGCTCCAATTCCTGGACAACCTCTTTAAAGGAGTTATCCATCTTTCTAATATTGATGGCCATCAATATTACATCTGCGATGATGCAACAACCAGGACCTCTGCAGATCAGCTTTTCCAGGGCAGTGCGGCTACAGGTAATGGTAACAATTCTAGGAGCCACACTGTTCACTTGCCCTACAGGGTGTAGCAGTAGGTTTAGGTAATGTAGTGGTGCACATGGTATGGCGGGTGAGCAGCATGCCGACATGTTATTACCTTTAGCCGCCTGTTTCGGTACCGCTGATCTGCAGTGGTCCTGGTGGTGGGCCACTAGAAACAATTCCACTGGTGGGCCCTAGACATCCCAGTCTGACACTGGCTATAAAGATATCAGGAGTGTCATTGATAATAAAATATTCAATAAGTTTGCTCTAATAGGGTCTGCTATTGAGGTTTCATTAAGAATCCAAGTCTGGGTTCTTTCAGTGAGGGTATCTAGATTGAAATTGAGATGGGGGTATGATCTGAAACTGTAATAAAACCTCATCAATCTCAATCTCAGGGGTAGAAACGATTGGTAGGTATGTTTCAGAGATAAACATGTAGTTTACACGGTGAATCATATTGAGGGGGAAGTAAAAAGTTAAATCTTTGGTGGCACACCAAAAAGAAATACTATATGTAAGACCTAATAATAATTTCAGATGTACAGTGTAACATATGCATAAGAACAATACTTTGAGACCAATTTTGTAAGTGACTGATTTTCCTCCCATTATACTCTATAGAACCTGCCTCTCTATAAGCAGACCAACCCTTATCTAACCAAAAACCACTTCTATGAGAAAATTTTTCAGTGGGAACGCCTTTGAAAAACCACACATTGGACTTACATACAGTGTGAAATCAATATGGACACAGCTCTATGTGGTGCGGCATCATTGGACTACTGCAGCAAACCTAAGACTTGTAAGGGACATCAGGGGAGAAAAGTAACCAGCATCACACTGGAGCAGGAAGCCCATGTCATACTCAATGCAGTATGCCATTGAGGTGCCCAGCACACATGCTAACAGTCCAAATTTTGCCAGGACAATCTTGGGAACTGGGTCACAAAAATGGATGGGTTTTATGTATACTCCAGACCAAAATGAGCATTCTTGGAGCATTCCCAGGTGGGTTTTAAAGTTAAGATTTTGGCCTATGAATTGTCAGCAAGTATGGTCAAGGTTAGTATTGTAGGAGGAAATGGAAAGGGGAGTCATTTGGGGGTCTAGGAATGAGAGGAGAGCCATACTAGGAACCAGGGACAAAAGGGGTAGCCATGCTGGGGTCCAGAAAGGGAACCATGCTGAGGATCAATATTTAAAGGGATATTGTGCTGGGGACTAGGATTGAGAGTGAAACCTTGTTGAGGACCACTATTTAAAGGGATACCATTCTGGAAACTAGGAATGAGAGGAGACCAGACTGAGGATCACTTTTTAAAGGCATACCGTACTGTGGACCAGAAACGAGAGGGGAAACCATGCTGGCAGCAAGGAATAAAGGAAAAAGGAAAGCCATTCTGGGGCATTTTAACCTGCATTCTGTATATTTCTTTCTTTGAGAGGACGACACCAATAAAAGACCATTTTCTGTGCAAATTTGGGTGGTCAGCTCAAAGAGTTTCCACTACATAATGTATTTTTTAATCTCATCTGTCTTACTGTTCAAAGTTTTTACCTTTTTTACATATAACCTTTTCTATCCATTTTCATTTTGTTCCCTATCCTTATTGCTGCAGGAAATGTTATTCATATTGTGTTGCTGTCAGTAAGTAGACAGAAATTTCACTTCTATTTTTCAAAAACGTCTTTGTGAGAACAGAGTCTTTATTATATCTCAATATGTCCCCCAAAGCTTGCTGTGATCAAATGTAGGATAAAGGATGGGTGCACTTTAGGAACTACTGTAGTTTGTGGATATTTCTCAAATGTTTTGAGCAATTTCACTTTATAAGTGTTACATACCTCTGTAGAGTACATTCAAATAATTCTTTTTTTTTCAATTGTATTCATGTATTTCTAACCACCTAATGAAAGTATTTCATCTGAAATGGTGTTGACTGTATCCACAATTTCTACCTCCTTCTTTGCATTGTAAATGGAATTTAAAGGGAACATGTCACCAAGATTTTCACCATGAAATCCACAGTACTGTCAGGTGTGGTATAAAATATGCTTTTCAGCAGTTAACCTCTTCCTGCTCAGTCCTATTATATGCTGGTCTTGGTGAACCCTGCAATGGCGGAGGATTTGCAGGTACATCCTCCACTGGGCCATGCTCCTCTGCAGAAATCTACACCAGCTCACAGCTGATGTCAATTTCTGTCAACATTTACAATATAAAAGTGTCATTAAAGTTAGTAAATATGGTGTTGTATTTTGCATCTGCAACACTGTACCCTTGCAGGTTTATAAAAAGATGTTTATTAGTTCTATTTTTTTACATTAGCACTGATGTGTTTGTCATAATTCACTTTCCTCATAAAGCAATGAATACGGCCAACTCAAAACTTTAGGCCAGCTCTGGATGTTCTGCTCATCTTGCTCATTCTACTGCATACACTATGAGACATGTTCACAAGGAACAGAAAGGCTACCATAGAGGACAATAACCAAGAATGAGGGGACTAGATGGCAGTGGCTTCTGTTTATACCATGTGCTGTTCTTTGAGTGTTGGAGATCTGGGTGATGTCCTTTTGTGATTGGTGATGATGAGTCAAACTAAGTGACAGCTCCTAGTAACTATAAGGCTGTGTTCACACGGTGGAAAATGAAAATCGTTTTCCACCGCCGGAATTTTTGCCTCGGTCTGCTGCGACGGGATGCCGATGCAGTGCATAAGCATTCCGCCGCGGCATCCCGCTCCTGATTAGGCCCAGATGAATGGGCCTAATCAGGAGCGCGTCTCGAGCCGCGGATACCGCGGGTGGAATCCGTGGCAAGATAGAGCAGGAAGCTTCTTTTCTCCGCATCCTGCTGCTATCTCCACCTCCCATTGAAAACAATGGGAGCCAGATTTGGGAGGAATCTGCTCCGGATTTGGGGGTAGAATCCGCCCCCAAATCCGTGGCAAATTCCTCCGTGTGAACACACCCTTACCTAATGGGTGGTTTTATTTGTTTCTGGGTGGTACCCTTCTCTGAATGGTGGAGAGCCAAGCCAGCTGAAAGCTGATACTGGCTATTAGCTCATGGGTGGTTCTATTTGTTTCTGGATAGTACTCGCACTCTTTTATAATTGGGGGAAACCAAAGTCAGCTCAACACATTTCCTCATTGGGTTTTCAGCTAGCTGGCTAGTAATGCTGCCCTCTAATGGATATTCAAACAGAATAAGTCATAATATCATCATCCCGAAAAACCTCTTTAAAATCTATGGCAGAGTTGCTTATTTTTTAATTTGAAATCTGTGAAGATGCACATAATCTTTAATTTAATCTCTTAAATTAATCTTTAATTCTAATCTCTTAAAATTTAAGCAATATCAGGCCATCAAATCAATCCTTGGTCATGCAGTTTGTTACAGTGTATCAGTGTAGATCATTACCTAAGCTATACATACTGAAGCAGATATTCCTCTTTAGGCTAATAGCTCTTGCCTACACTAATACATTGCAGCAAACCCTCTGCAATTTAAGCAAGACAAGAGGTTAGGTGGAGTTGAAAAATATTAGATTATGAGTGAGAGCCTCTAGTTCAGATTCCACAAGGGATAATTATTATTCTACAGCAGATTTCCCAAGGTTTGCTACTTTTTAAATGTCAGTTGAGACTAATATTGTTGCTGCTGACATTTTTGAGCTGCCCATGCCACTTTCCACCACCAAAAAGGGCGTATTGAGAGCATGCTGGGTGTGGAGCAGTCAACCCTATCAGATTTATTATCACTTATTACAGAAGACTGGTGTAAATGCTGCTGGAAATTTACTCCAGAATGAGAGTGCGCCTATCATAAATGAGGCGCACCCTTAGCCAAGGGGTAAGAAGACTTCTTCTTCTTCTCACATGTCTCCCATGTCATGGTATTGGACAGAACTGTGGTATAGTGTAGACCGGCAATGTAAGGCTGTCCTCCAGAGGCAGCTTCCAGTATTAAAGGGGCACCAAAGAAGACATGTCTGTACAAGCACCTGCTCTTTGGTCAGATGTGTTATGTGGTCTGTACTTTTATAAATCTGTGAACCAGGGGCAATGATCTGGTCAGGGTGTGAAATAAACAATTACTTGATCCAGTAATGCAGCTGTAGGACACCATCTATAAGGACAAACTCCATAAGCCCAGGAAGTAAGTCATCAAAATGGGGACTGTATCAGATGTCTGACCACAGGACCTGCCATCCATAACGTACAGTCAATAGTACATTATCAACTGCCAGTACCCCCAACTGAACCGCCCTGATCACATGCACACTACCGTACTGTCCAGTGCAGTGCCATGCTCCAACTGTACTGTCTTAATAGAGACTAAAACAGCATGGAACACTACCCTTCTGAGAGTGCATAAAAAAAAGAAAAAAAAACCTGTGCAACTCCTTTACATTATGCTTAATGTGCTGTTGCTAGTCAGACTTTCATGAGAGAACATTGTACCAATGTGACAGTCCATATGTAGCTGAATAAAAATCAGCAAGGGCCTAGACCGTCACCATGCAAGCGTCTAGTTTCAGAGTCCAGTCCCAATCTATGCTGAGTGCTGAAGCCCCTGCTATATGTAAACCTGAAGTCTCCACCGTGTGGCTCTCAGTGCATGGTAGGAGTAATAGTTTTCTTCTCCACATTAAAGATCACTGATGTAGGAGTATGTAAGACTTCCATCCTTCCAGTACTGTTGATGTAGGGTGTGCATAGAGAGATGTCTACTACAAACAGTGGGGAAAAAAGTATTTAGTCAGCCACCAATTGTGCAAGTTCTCCCACTTAAAAAGATGAGTGGCCTGTAATTGACATCATAGATAGACCTCAGCTATGAGAGGCAAAATGAGAAAACAAATCCAGAAAATCACACTGTCTGATTTTCAAAGAATTTATTTGCAAATTATGGTGTAAAATAAGTATTTGGTCAATAACAAAAGTTCATCTCAGTACTTTGTTATATATCCTTTGTTGGCAATGACAGAGGTCAAACGTTTTCTGTATGTCTTCACAAGGTTGGCACAGACTGTTGCTGGTATGTTGGCCCATTCCTCCATGCAGATCTCCTCTAGAGCAGTGATGTTTTGGGGCTGTCGCTGGGCAACACGGACTTTCAACTCCTTCCAAAGGTTTTCTATGGGGTTGAGATCTGGAGACTGGCTAGGCCACTCCAGGACCTTGAAATGCGTCTTACGAAGCCACTCCTTCATTGCCCTGGCGGTGTGCTTGGGATCATTGTCATGCTGAAAGACCCAGCCATGTTTTATCTTCAATGCCCTTGCTGATGGAAGGAAGTTTGCACTCAAAATCTCACAATACATGGCCCCAATCATTCTTTCATGTACACGGATCATTTGTCCTGGTCCCTTTGCAGAGAAACAGCCCCAAAGCATGATGTTGCCACCCCCATGCTTCACAGTAGGTATGGTGTCCTTTGGATGCAACTCAGCATTCACTCTCCTCCAAACATGACGAGTTGCGTTTCTACCAAACAGTTCTACTTTGGTTTCATCTGACCATATGACATTCTCCCAATACTCTTCTGGAACATCCAAATGCTCTCTAGCAAACTTCAGACGGGCCTGGATATGTACTGGCTTAAGCAGGGGGACACGTCTGGCACTGCAGGATCTGAGTCCCTGGCGGCGTAGTGTGTTACTGACGGTAGCCTTTGTTACGTTAGTCCCAGCTTTCTGCAGGTCATTCACTAGGTCCCCCCGTGTGGTTCTGGGATTTTTGCTCACCGTTCTTGTGATCATTTTTGACCCCACGGGGTGAGATCTTGCGTGGAGCCCCTGATCGAGGGAGAGTATCAGTGGTCTTGTATGTCTTCCACTTTCTAATTATTGCTCCCACAGTTGATTTCTTCACACCAAGCTGCTTCCCTATTGCAGATTCAGTCTTCCCAGCCTGGTGCAGGTCTACAATTTTGTTTCTGGTGTCCTTCCACAGCTCTTTGGTCTTCACCATAGTGGAGTTTGGAGTGTGACTGTTTGAGGTTGTGGACAAGTGTCTTTTATACTGATAACAGTGTCAAACAGGTGCCATTACTACAGGTAATGAGTGGAGGACAGAGAAGCCTCTTAAAGAAGAAGTTACAGGTCTGTGAGAGCCAGAAATCTTGCTTGTGTATAAGTGACCAAATACTTATTTTCCACCATAATTTGCAAATAAATTCTTAAAAAATAAGACAATGTGATTTTCTAGATATGTTTTCTCATTTTGTCTCTCATAGTTGAGGTCTACCTATGATGTCAATTACAGGCCTCTCTCATGTTTTTAAGTGGGAGAACTTGCACAATTGGTGGCTAACTACTTTTTTCCCCACTGTATGAGACAATTGTCATATACAGGTGCATCGCAGTAAATTAGAATATCTTCGAAACGTTCATTCATTTCAGTAATTCAATTCATAATCAGCGTCTTCCATGATTGTGTGTCCTACTGAACCAGACTGAGGGACCATTTAAAGGCTTAGGAAACCTTGGCAGGTGACACACTGAATTTACAATACTGAACTTTTTTACAATATTCTAAATTTCTTAGATTTGGGTTTTCATTACCTGTAATCCATAATCAACTTTTACAGATATAAAACACTAGAAATAGAACGCTCTGTGTGTAAAGAATCTAGAAAATATAGGAGGTCACTTTTTAATTCAATTACTGAAATAAATAAACGTTTCTAATTTATTGAGATGCACCTGTATATGATACATTAACTCTTCTAATTTCCATTAACCTGTTCCTGCACCATGCCGTTAAAGGGGTGTCCTTGGACTTACATATTGATGGCCTATCTTTGTGAATGGGGTTCAGCTTCAATAACAAGCATAGCTTGGTATTAACTGAAGAGGGTGCAGCGCTCCCCCAAATGCTATGGCCTCTTCAACCAGCAGCTTTGTAGGGGTTTCTGGTGTCAGACCCCCTCTTTGAGCCCACAATCCAAATTTGCACAGAAAATTGGTCTTTTATAGGAGTGGTCCTCTCAAAAAGAAATTTACAGAATGCACGTTAAAGTGTCAGCAAGTATCAGCAAGAGTCAGCAAATATGTACAGTACCCCAGATCCCCAAATAATTATGGATAATATGGTATTTTATGCATCAGTATATTACAAAAAATAGGTATTTCATCAATATATCACACAAACTAGTCTTAGACTAGCACATATAAAATAGCCATGGTACTGTACAACAGTTACAACAACCCACACACAGAACCTTTCTTACTCCCCTGGTGAATTGCACATTTACTGGTTTAGGATAGCCCAAGCATTCTTGGTTCCCAGCACGGCTTTCCACTTTTTCTTAAATTGTGGTCCTCAGCATGGTCCCCATGTCAGTCCATTGACAAAGACATGGGCTCTCTGCTCCAGTGTGATGCTAGTGATTTTTCTCCCCTGATGTCTCTTACAAGTCTCTTGCTCTTGCTTGTGCAGGCCAGTGAAGTGGCACAGCATAGAACTACATCCATATTGGTCTCGCATTGTATGTAAATCCAATGTGTGGTCTTTTCAAAGGGGTTCCCAGGGAAAATTTTCTCAAAAAAGTGGTCTTAGGTTGAATAAGGGAGTGATCTGCTTATAAAGAGGTAGCTTCCATAGATTATAATGGGATGAAAATTGGCCACACTATCCTTGCCTGATCCTGTCACAATAAGGAAATTATAGTTAGGTTTCTGACAGGTGCAACAACAGAAAGTTCCTGCGTTCATTGTTGTATCCAATGGCAACCTATCAAGACAAAAAAAACTATCACCACTAAGATGATTAACCCCTTAATGACCCAGGACGTAATAGTACGTCCTGAGTCGCATGACGATGTATGGAGAGCGCTCAGGAGCTGAGCGCTCTCCATACACCGTGGGTGCTGGCTGTATAATACAGCCAGGACCCGCAGCTAACAGCAGCAATCGGTGGCTGCATCGATTGCGGCTGTTAACCGTTTAGATGCCGTGGTCAAACGTGACCGCGGCGTCTAAATTGCGGAGCCGACAAGGGCGCCGCCATTTTTACCTCATCGCCGCCCTCCGGAACGTCATCGGAGGGCGGCGCTTGGTTGCCATGACAGCCGGGAGCCTATTGAAGGCTCCCAGGCCTGTCATTTCAGTATAGCTATTACACGATGCCAGAGGCATCGTGTAATAGCAGTGAAGGCATTTTGCTATTCACTGCGATACAGTAGTATCGCAGTGAATAGTATGAGCGATCTGACCCCCTAGGTTTCAAGGTCCCTAGGGAGTCTGATCATACAAGTAAAAGTATAAAAAAAAAAGTTTTTAAAAGTATGTAAAAATTTAAAAAAAACACAAAAGTTCAAATCACCCCCCTTTCCCTAGATCAGATATAAAAGTAAATAAACAAAAGTAAACATAAACACATTAGGTATCCCCGCGCTCCAAAATGCCCGAACTATTAAAATATTAAAATATTTATCCCATACGGTGAACGGCGTAGCGGGGAAAAAAAATCAAAATGGCCAAATAGTGTTTTTTTCAACACTTTGTCTCCTATAAAAAATTGAATAAAAAGTGATCAAACCATCAGATCTTTCCCCAAGTGGTATCAATAAAAACGTCATGTTGTCCCGCATAAAAAGACGCCTTACCCAGCTCCATACATGTAAATATGAAAAAGTTACAGGTGACACAATATGGCGACGCAAAATTTTTTTTTCTATTTAGCAAAGTTTTTAATTTTTTAAAAGGTATCAAAACATTACAAATACTATATAAATTTGGTATCGCCGTGTTCGTACTGACCCACAGAATACAGGTAACATGTCATTTTTACCACACAGTGAATGGTGTAAAAATTAAACCCATATGAATTTGGCGCAAATGCAGTTTTTCTCCAATTGCACCTCATTCTGAATTTTTTTCCAGCTTCCCAGTACATTGCACAGAATATTGAATTGACATTACAAAGTACAATTTGTTTCGCAAACAATAAGCCATCATGTGACTCTGTGAACTGAAAAATGAAAAAGTTATGGCTCTTGGAATGTGGGGAGGGAAAAACGAAAATGCAAAAACAAAAAATGGCCCGGTCATTAAGGGGTTAAAGAAAACATTTAAAACTCTGCAAAATGTGTAATTATTTATACTTGCAAAAATGTTTAACTTTCATTTGTCTAAATGGACACAGAAAAAGGTCCAGAGTTTCTACATGGACCAGTTTTATGTTGGAAGGCGTCCTCTGCCATACCACCAAACCAGTCAAAAATTGGCCAAATTCAGTTCTGTTTTCTAAACAACAATTGTGTACAATGCTGGGACATAATATAATGTACAGTGCCACAAAACTACATTTTAACACTAAGCATTGGTACATACAGTATATACATTGTAAAATAATCAAATACTAACAAAAGAAGAATTATGTCCAATTGTTACCTTCCAGATTTGTAAATTGAAATGCTGGACAAGAATTTTATCAAGCAGGAGTTACCCTGTGGCAAACCTTTTTCATTTTTAATAGAGCTCAAGTGTATTCCGTCTATTCTTTTCATACTGGATTCTCAATTTGAAATCTACACAGTGTCTAAAGGCAAATATCATCAGAGATAAATATATCCTGACAGGAGCTCTCATGCACAGCCGCAGCTATTCTGCCAGGTCACACAGAACAGAGGTTCCTGTTTCTTTACAGCACTTCCATTGTCTCTCCTGCACTGATCTTAAGACTGATGATCTGTGCAGCTAGACTGATGACCGAAGACTATACAAGGAGAACTAAAGCTGTTATCAGCCTGTCAGTTCATGGCAGGTCTTTGAGAAATGCTGGAGTGATAGATAAGGAAATTTACCAATGGCAGTCTGAAGATAGAGAAAGATAGAGACTGTGTGAGCTGAAATCTGTGGATTATTGTAGCAAACCCATGCGTTGTAAAATGATTATAATTTACTCACTTAGTTTTGACCATCTTAAAATCTCCTATGTGAATTTACATTGAAGACTTTTTTCTTCTAGTTAGGGTGGGTTCACACCTGCGCTTGGTGTCCGTCCGTCGCCAATCCAGTGAAAATCTCGGCGAACTGGATTGGCGTCGGATACAGACCGGTCAGCGGCGCATTGGTTAAAAACCCATTCATTTGAATGGGTTTTTAAAGCAGTGCGCGTGGTGTGCGCTTACACCCTCTGCGCTGCGAATCCTTTTTTTTTCGTCGGAAACAAAGTCGGACATGCAGGACTTCGTGTCCGAGGAAAAAAAAAGGATTCGCAGCGCAGAGGGTGTAAGCGCACACCCGCGCACTGCTTTAAAAACCCATTCAAATGAATGGGTTTTTAACCAATGCGCCGCTGACCGGTCTGTATCCGACGCCAATCCAGTTCGCCGAGATTTTCACTGGATTGGCGACGGACGGACACCAAGCGCAGGTGTGAACCCACCCTTAATGGATGTGTATGTGTTTTCACTACTTTCTATCAGTTTTATCTTAAAAGGAATGTATCAACCATTTTTTTTAGTAAAACTGATAGTGAAATACATAATTTTTTCCAATCTGTTTTTATTTTCTGATTTTTTTTTATTCTGTTTTTTTTTAAAGCTTATGGGGACTCCTGACTTGCCGGAGCTTTCCCTCTAGTAGTGATATACTTTACATCAGCGTTCACCAACCTTTTACCCGCCACGGTCTGGCAGGGAGTGGGGGCAGGGTGGGCAGTTTAGGGGCGGGACTTTGGTCATATGGGGGCGGGATTATGTGCTATACAGCGCTGTAGACCAGGTCACCGCTATTAGTTATGCTAGGAGCCCCGGCTCCTGGCATAATGTGCCGGGAGCCGCGTTTACCCAGGCCAGCCCACCGCCCCGCGGACCGGCAACAGACCCCCAATGGCCTGGTCCGCGGGTCGATGGTTCGGGACACCTGCTTTACATCATATTCATGGCCATAGGGAGTAATTGTCTGGAGCTGACTCACTGAGGTTTTTTTAGGCCTACTGTGTGCATGGGAGCAGAGTAGATAAGCTGTGGCATCATCATGTTAGTAGTGGTTGCAATGATGAATGTCATGTGGTGTTATCTATAGAGCTGGTATCTTCTATTGTAATGCTTATAGAAATGTTATCTTCTATTGTCTTGCTATCTATCTTGTCTGTGTTGTAAATGAGATGTCTGTGATATAGTATTATAATGTTGTACCGTGTTAGCCATTGAAAGTAGTGGAAGAGTGAAGAAATCAGGCGATACCTTTTAGAGGCTGAGTATATTTATAAGTAAGCTTTCAGGAGTACTAGCTAGCTCCCTTCATCAGACATGGTGTGATACAAGAACTGAAAATTCACAGATTTTTATACACATGGTTTTCAAAGCATTTTAGAGTCCTTAAAAAAATTGCAATCTAAGTAGAGAGGTTATTTACAACAGGTCAAAAAAACAGTCTGGAAACTTGTGGTGCGTGACGGAGGGATCAGTAATTCTTGCTGTTATCTGTTTGCTATCAGGAGGTGATATAGTATGTTTTTTTTTAATACAGATAGTGACTAGAGATGAGCAAATCGAAGTTGACAAAGTGAAATTCGATCTGAATTTCAGGAAATATTCAATTTGCATCGAATCTGGATTTCCTCACACTTTGTTGTAATGAATCTCACAGCTCTGATCGTGGGTTTTAACCCCTTGGATGCCACGGTCAAACATGACCGTGGCATCCAAGGGGTTCCGCCATGCTACATGTCCCTCTCGGCACCCCCCCGCGGTGATTAAAATAAAAAAAATACTGATACTCACCTGTCCTGGGTTCAGCATCCACTCTGGAGCTCTTCCAGCTGCTGACTGAGGGCCTGATCCCCAGACCTCACTACTGGGGCTTGTGATTGGGCCCCAGCGGTCACATGTAGTGCGCCGATGTAATGACGTCATCTCGCCCCGACGTGATCACTGAGGCTCAATCACAGGCCCCAGCAGTGACGTCTGGGGAGCAGGACCTCAGTCGCAAGGAAGAAGAGGAGCGAGGAGGACACGTTTTATATTTTTTCTTTTTGTCCACATAGGGGATTGAAGCAGCAATATTCTGATCACTGCTTCAATAGGTATATGCTGCAATACACGTGTATTACAGTGTATAGGAGGCTGTCAGCCAGTGCAGACACATAGGCTGACAGTCTCCATTCAAGGCAGAATCAACCAGGTATGCAGAGGGACAGTGATGGGGCAAACCCGGGGTCACTGGTCAGACCCCGGGCTGCCGAATAGGAGTAGCGGCACCCCCTGAAAATGTCGCAGGGGGGCTGATCGGGACCCCAATATATAATAAAAATATAAGCTCAGCTCTGACTGGGGGTGTTAGAGGACAGTGTCAGCTGTTACATACGGCTGACACCCGCAAAGCAGGTTGCGCACACAGTTTCTGTGTGTGCACCAAGCCTCTGCTGTGGTTTGCAGGAAGTCCTTCCCGGCAGCGCCGTACTATTAGGGCGGATGTCGGGAAGGGGTTAACGGGATTTGCTGTGAATTAATTCGGATCGAATCGTTACAGAAAATTTGGCGAATCGGCCGAATCGAATTTTTGAAAAATTCCCTCATCTCTAATAGTGACAATGAAATTTTAAAAAAAATGTCAAAAATGCTTACAAATTTATTATGACATCTTGGTTTTTAAAAAATAGGTCCTTTCATGGTGGCACATTCCCTTTAACTCTACATGTTCACTCAGTATAGAATTTTGTACAGGACGTGGGGTCCTTATAGTGAATAATTTTAATAACCAATACAAGATTTACCATAAGGTGTTTTTTTTTTTTTTTCAAAGTGATGGCAGTTAATTAACATTGCACCTTAAGACTGGGGCCCCACGTAAAGTTTTTTATTTAGCCGTGGCGTTTTACAGTACCTGCAAAGTGGATGGGATTCTGGCTAATCCCATCCACACATTGCAGAAAAATATACTCAGTTGACATGTCACATTTTTGTAAATCGCGGCATGTCAGTTATACCTACAGAAACGCTATAGGTATAGAAGAAGCAGAAAGTTTGCAGAGGGAAACTCTGTGAACTTTCTGTGAAAAGCGTTGCAGGAAAAAAAAACCCACGATGCTTTATTGCTCCCCAGATGACTCCTCTAATGCAAACAATGTCAATATAATTCCAATTGGGGATCACCCAAACATAGACCATAACCTTTAAAATATTTTACTAGGCTGTCTTAAAACTTTCTACACTAACTCTACAGAGATTGCAGTCACTCCTGGACACTAAAGCCTAAGCAGCAAATAGTCTATCATCAAGCAGTGGCAAATAGCCACCTTAAAGAGGACCTTTCATGTCCTCAGGCACATGCGGTTTTACATACCGCTAGAAAGCCGACAGCGCGCTGAATTCAGCGCACTGCCGACTTTCCCAGTATGTGCCCCGGGGCTGGAGATATCTGTGGTATAAGTTTCATGATTTACTGTCAGAGAGGCGTTCCTGACAGTCTAGCTGCACTGTGAGGAACGCCCTCCCTGACTGTGCTCGTTCATAGACTTGTACTGGGGGGGTGTTCCTCACAGCTGAGCGTCATCGCTGGGCTGTAAGGAACGCCCCCTCTCTCTGTACTCGTCTATAGCCCTGTACTGTCAGAGGGGGCGTTCCTTACTGCCCAGCGATGACGCTGAGCTGTGAGGAACACCCCCCCAGTACAAGTCTATGAACTAGAACTGTCGGGGAGGGTGTTCCTCACAGCACAGCTAGACTATCAGGAATGCCTTTCTGACAGTAAACCGTGAAACTTATACCGCAGATATCTCCAGCCCTGGAGCACATACCGGGAAAGCCAGCAGTGCGTTGAATTCAGCGCGCTGTCTGCTTTCTAGCGATATGTAAAACCGCATATACATGAGGACGTGAAAGGTCCTCTTTAAGCTAAAGTCACACTGTAAATTACATAATTAATGGTTACATTACACTCAAAGACTTGAAGTGTAATTTAAAGCTCTAGAATTGTAGTCAAAAAGAGTCACATGTTAGGCACATTACCTTAGTATATCTATGTGATGTCAAAAAGCTTAAAGGGGTATTCCCATGAACATAATCATATCTATATTTGTAGATAGTTAAAAGTTAAACATTTTTGCAAATATAAGTAGTTAAAAATTCTGCAGAGTTTTAAAGGTTTTCTCTAACAATCTTAGTGGTGACTTTCTGTTGTCTTGATCGGTTGCCAATGGATACGATCACGAATGCAGAAATTTTCTATGGTATGGGACTTGTCAGGCACCCAGCAATGATTTTCTTATTGTAGCTGGGTTATCAGGCAGGAACACTACTTGTATCAGAAGATATCCCGGCTACAATAAGGACATCATGGCTGATTTTCTGAACTTAGAAAGGTCCTGCATTCATGGTCGTATCCACTGGCAACTTATCAAGACAACAACTTGTGACCACAAGATATTTAGAGAAAATATTTAAGACTCTGCAAAATGTTTAATTACTTATATTTGCAAAAATGTTTAACTTTTAATTATCTACAAATTTAAAAATGGTTATGTTTGTGGGAATACTCCTTTAAGGTGGTTTAGAGTGGCATAACTGATATTCAAGTTTTAGATACATTTTCTTTTAATGACCATAAAAACCTGCATGGTT
Organism: Leptodactylus fallax; assembly: GCA_947044405.1. Classification (NCBI taxonomy): domain Eukaryota; kingdom Metazoa; phylum Chordata; class Amphibia; order Anura; family Leptodactylidae; genus Leptodactylus; species Leptodactylus fallax. The sequence continues at coordinate 6,728,540 of CAMRHE010000051.1, read as the reverse complement.
TACTACTTTCATACTTGATAAACCAACCTGATAGAGGGAAATTGAGCAAATCCAACTATCATACACAGTATACAGGACACCAAGTAATCTGCATGAGCGACAGACTATAATTCTTATAGTTATATGCAATATTATTTAACAAATTATAAAAGTCAAGAAATTTTTAGTTATGCCTTTGGCACATGGTGTAAATTATTAACATAGTCAAAGAAATGGGAGCTAGAATAGATCCATACTTTGTTTTCACTGTTCTTTGTTATTCCTATTACGCACCAAATACTGTAAAGTCCAAAGACTTTAATATTTAGTCACGATACAAGGATCATTTCAATTTTTTATATTTTTAATTGGAAATCAGAATGAGACCTACATGAAAACATGTTCCCTGTATTTATATTGTGGTAAAAAAAATGAATTTACATTGTGCCAAGAATTATCAGGAAATGATTTTGTCCAAAAGTTTCGTTACTTTTAAAGTCTGTAATTTTTTTTTCTTGTTCTTTCTTTTAGCTTTTTAAAAGTTCTTTACTTTTGAATTAGGCAAATTGCTGAAATCTGCATAAAATATTTTATAAAATGTAAATTTACTATTGAATCCCAGCACAGAGAGAAAAGAAAAAAAGGCAGCTGTTTATAATTTACAAGCTACTGCAAATTGATTTTTCAGCCTTGCAATGATGGATATAGGCCCGAATAGTGTGTTATCCATAAAGAGCATTTTCTATACAGCATTGGTGTAAATAAAAGCAATATTTCACCACTGCATAAATGAAATGTGGTTTAATTATCCTAGAAATACACCATTTATTAGATCACCCTGTTTTCCACAAGCAGTTTAAATCTTTTATTTCAACTTTGTAAAGATCTAATTTTATACTTCATGGTACAGATTATAAAAGGGCTTTTTTTCTTCTTTTCATACACAGTCTTCGGAATTTGACTAATATGGTACGTGCATGCTAATATGTTAGGAATTTTTTATTTGCCATAAGAAATCTTGAAATTTTTCCCATCATGCAGTTAAAGTGAGAAAGTAATTTGGATGACTAGTGATACCTCTTAAAGATTTCAATATATGTCCAGTTGATTTTCTCTTAGTAGTGACAGACATTGAAACATACAAAGGCAGTGTTGTGTGCACAGAGGCTGAGATACAGTAAATGTAGACCATATGGCTCTTTAACACCATCTTCTGTACAGTATATTGTCATAGAGATTTTTTAAATGCTGTACATGCTTTGTCAGTCTCTGTGTGTATAGATATATTCTATGCTAAGAGAACTGCTTCTAAGGGAGAATATCTATGCAAGTACCTGTGCATATGTTGTTCAGTAGAGTATGCAACAATTTTATTTGGCAGATATTTGGATAAACCTCAATATACTTCTGGCTTAAATAGGAGGCATATGGTGTAGATAGTTTATGCAACACTATATTAAATATGCTATGCCTGTGTTTGCCTTTTTGCATCAAGATACTGATTCTGAAAAATATGTATTGTTGTAATCTTATCATTATTCAATAAGTTTGTAAATAACAGTGAATATTTTGCAGTACATGGACTCAGTAGTTTATTTGTGTTTTTTTTTCCTGTACAAATGTATATTTGTGACTCACATCACAGGTGGCCCGGATGGCGAGTTGCATGTCATACAGTGCCAACAAGAGCAAAATGTGAAGGAAATGTGAACATAACCTTACAGCAGATAGAAGAGTAAAACCAATTAGATTATGTTTCCAATAGCAATGTAAAAAAAATAATGTACAGGTATCTATCAATGAGTTGGGACCTTTTAATTGGCACAAATGTGACAATACTTGGCACAATGTGACCAGACTAGGAATTATACATGGGACAGCTCTTGTCATTGTTAAGGAGCATTACTAAGAATCCGGTAGTTGATATCATAATAAAATGAGCTTCATGACCAGGGTTAGGACAGAAAGAGTATTGAGCAAAGCAATGGAGGAGGCAAGACAATAGGCTTTAATCCTGAGCTTGTCAAACCAGAGTACTATCATATATCCTGAAAAGCAGTACTAGTGTAGATGTGGCAAAAAGCCCAGAGGAAAGGTCCAGATTGTTTATTGATCACAGGTAGATTTATGGTGCAGCATGAACCTAAGGAGGTCTCATGTTGTAGTACATGTCAGTTACTACCTTCCAAGGTTTATTGCAGTACAATATGGTATGTGTCATTTGAGCAACGCTTTAAATACTTGAACCTTTATGTCCCTAAAGCCGACTCTGGCTGAGGCCACATGTTGAGTAAAGGCAGAATTTTTGGCCCTTGTGGAAACACACTGGAAAAAAAAAACAGATTCTACACTACAGCAAAGTGAATAAGATTTTATTTAATCTCATCCCAACAGGAAAAAACAGTGTGGAAAACGCTGTATTTTCAAAAACACGTGTTTTTGAAAATACGTTATTAATTTTACCTTCAAAAACTCAGTTACTACATCTGTTAACAGTTACTACATCTGTATCAAGAGCCTGCAAACACAACCTGACCATGTCTATTTGCATATTTATAAAAACAGTTTCTTAAGGAAATGATTCATCTATTCGACTTTATAAAAGTATGATGATGTTCAATATAATATCTCCCTACAATGCTCTATGGCAGTTTGATACTTACCTAGTTACCCTTGGCAATGATTAATATTTATTTATATAAAACCAGAACAAAACCCTTTCATTTCATGTATCATCTTTAGTTGAATTGTTGCACAAGATATATATATATATATATATATATATATATATATATATATATATATATATATATATCAAAACAAAATGACAATGGAGAAATAAACACAAACTCTGTTATAATCTGTGAGAATAATTTTTTTTTTTTAAATCAGATCACTTTTTATTAAATAAAGTTTTTTCATTTACAAACATTTAATAGATAAAAAAAAATTAAATACAACAACATCTCAGACACCCTACCCCTCTGACACCATTATCATATCATAGTACAGAGGAGACCAGCGTGTACATTAGAGAAGTGGGATATTAAGAGCATCACATAATAAGTCAAATACCTCATAGTGTAATCAGGTATCGCTTTCCCCCAAAAAATTTAAGCAGTGTGTATCATTGGAATAGGAAATAGGCCACCAAGAAAGCTTCTTCGAAGGTGTGTAGATGGCAGATCAGGGGCTTCTACCCACGGCCCCAGGTAGATTCAAATTTTACCTCCACCTTTCTTTTCAATGATAGAATGAAGTTTGTTAACCAATTCCACTACCACTGGTGGTGTTGAGCTATAGTTTTCCTGGCTTGATATAAAATACAATTAATACCCAGCGATATCCCTGCTGTCAAATCTCTGTGTGTAGGTCTCACACTAAGCTAATCCCGTATACTGTATGCACCAGAGCAAGGACTCCCTCCCAGAAGGCTGCCAAAGAATCACAGGACCACAACATATGAAATAAGAGATCTCCGTCCATATGGCATTTGGAGCATTTAGAATCAGTTTGGAGGCCCACGTTTTGCAATAATACCAGGGTTCTATATGTTACCTGTATAACATACAATTTGGACAAACGTTGCACCTCAGTAACTGAAAGGTCCGGTACTGCCTCTAGGGCTTCTACCCACTGTTCCTCTGAAATAGCCCCTAGATCCTCCTCCATTTTCACCTTAACTGTCAAAGGATAGTTTCACGCTTGAGCAGACAACAAATGATTATAGAGAGCAGATATTAGCCCCTAGGTAGTACCACATTGAGATATCAGCTCTATTACCACATGTGAAGATATCGACAAGTTAATTATAGTTGCTTGCGAGGTTAAGACATTGTGAAGCTGGAGGTATTTAAAAAATGTCTGGGCAGAATTGAAGGTACTGACTGATGAGCTCTTCCCCCAGGGTGTCCCACTGGATCCTCTTGTTTACTTGCTTAATTTACCTCACCGGCACCTCAGTGGGAAGGCCTCTAAACTCTTCCTGTATCTTTAAACTGCAGCGAAAACGGGTAGCCCTCCATTGGAAGAGTGTGCAGCCTCCTACTGGTCCAGCCCTTGTGGCCCATGTCAGGGACATCCACAGTTTGGAGTTCCTCACTGCCACGCTCACTAACGCAATGGATGCCTTCCAGTCGGTCTGGTCTCCATGGGACACGTACTGCGTCCTCCATGTCCTCTGATCTCCTCCCTCCTCCCCTCCTCCTTTTTGTGGTCCCCACAACCCTCTGTCTGTTGTTTTTTGTGTTATTATGTCCTGTTTGTCCCTACTTAGTCTGTTTTTTCTTGGTCGTTCATTTTATGCCGTTTTCCCCTTTGTACTCTATACATTATCCTACCGTTTTGTATTTTAAACCTTTGTAAAATCTAATAAAAATTACAGTTGAAAGAAAAAATGTCTGGTAGCCTAATTTAAATTCTTCCCAGAGGTGTTCAAAACTTTTTAGTATGTCATCTACACACGTGGACAAAATTATTGGTACCCCTCGTTTAATGAAAAAAAAAACCCACAATGGTCACAGAAATAAACTGAATCTGACAAAAGTAATAATATATAAAAATTCTATGAAAATGAACAAATTAAAGTCAAACATTCTGGGGGCTTCCCCCTAGTCCTAAGTTCCAACAAGTACATGAGTGGTCATCCTCCCAACCTCTGGGAAAGCAGATTGCCCGCTTGACCCAGATGCTCAGATTGTCCCCAATCTCTGCAGTGTTTTAACTGGGAGGCTCGGAAATATAGCCATGGATTAGGAACTGCCAGGCCTCGATAATCCTTATCCCTCTGCAAGGTCTCCAACGGGATATGGCAAACTTATTTTTGCATATTACATCCCTAAACATAAGCTGGATCTTATAGAAATATCGTTTGGAAATCTAGACAGGGGAATTATAAATAATGTATAATAACTGAGGCATCAGCACATCTTGGTTACATTTAGGTGGGGTTTACACCAGGTCCTAATCTTTAGTTAAAACCGCTGGAGGAGTGGAAATACATTCAGTTCTATGCAATTCTGCACCCGGGCTGATACAACGATACCTAAATATTTACAATTCTACACCACCTTAATCTGTGTATGTTCCCCTCGTACATTATCCGGGATATGTTCCAAGGGCAACAGGACCAATTTATCCCAGTTGATAGTTAGTCCAGAGAATCTCCCAAAATAAGTAATAAGTGCCATTGCCGGTTGGAGTAAGGTAGCAAATTCTCCCAATTAAAACCAGTAAATTCCTGGGAAGCTCAGAGTCTACATATGGTACCCCTTGAAGGCTCCATACTGTTTATGTATGCAATTGGACAGCAACACTATTGGTCTTTAGGATTCTATGGACACCACTACTTGAATCCAACATATGGTTAGGAGCATTAGGACTTCAGCATAAAGTATTTCTAAGATGAAGTAATAGACCTAACCCAAGATTTCTCAGACATATCTGTAAAGTAGTTCAAATACTGTACTTCTGACTGTATATGTCAATAAGCCATTTGATGGTGAAACGTGCGTTTGGCACAGCGCTCTTTCCTCCCTGTTGAGTTTTCTATGCTGGTGCTATTGTTCCTATGCTATCATGACTACTGGTATGTAAATTTATAGTGATATACTTTTTTGGTCCCACATCATGTGGATTCACTTCAGCTATAGTTGGCATTAGGTCTGTGGTTTTGCCTTCTATTCTAATCAGTTGAGCTATTTATATTTACTCTCATTATTTTTGATTCATGTTATTATACCTTGGCTATAATTTTGACCTTTAGATATATGGGATTTGATAATATAATACAACATAGCAGTGTTTATCACATGCTGATTACTGGAATATTGGTTATAACTTTGATCTTTAGATATATGGGATCTGATAATATTATATTACATAGCAGTGTTTATTATATGTTGATTATTGGAACAATTGTATATTTGATACACAGTTATTATTATTAATAAATTGTTTAATTATATCTTATTTTTTTGACTATTATCGATCATCAACTTTCCCTGGGGAGGAGGGTTTATTGGTACCATATACGCTTTTACCATCGGCGTACTTGTTTGCATATTCACTTTGTTGATATATTTATTGTATTTTATATGAATAAACATTGTTATTTTTCTATATGTGAGGTCTCTTTAAACCTTATTTTTTGGTGATCTGATTGTTATGTGGTTTATGAGGCATTAATATTTAGGACTATACTTTTTGGTGTTTGTATATGTCAATAATACATAGTATACACACTTGGACAAAATTGTTGATACCCCTCGTTTAATGAAAAAAAAAACACAATGGTCACAGAAATAACTTAAATCTGACAAAGGTAATAATATACAAAAATTCTATGAAAATGAACAAATGAAAGTCATACATTGCTTTTCAACCATGCTTCAACAGAATTTTTAAAAAAAGAAAACTCATGAAACAGGCCTGGACAGAAATGATGGTACCCTTAACTTAATATTTTGTTGCACAACCTTTTGAGGCAATCACTGCAATCAAACGATTCCTGTAATTGTCAATGAGACTTCTGCACCTCTCAACAGGTATTTTGGCCCACTCCTCATGAGGAAACTGCTCCAGTTGTCTCAGCTTTGAAGGGTACCTTTTCCAGATGGCATATTTCAGCTCCTTCTAAAGATGCTCAATAGGATTTAGGTGAGGGCTCATAGAAGGCCACTTCATAATAGTCCAATGTTTTCCTCTTAGCCATTCTTGGGTGTTTTTAGCTGTGTGTTTTGGGTCATTATCCTGTTTGCAAGACTCATGACCTGCTACTGAGACCAAGCTTTCTGATACTGGGCAGCACATTTCTCTCTAGAATCCCTTGATAGTCTTGAGATTTCATTGTACCCTGCACAGATTCAAGACACCCTGTGCCAGATGCAGCAAAGCAGCCCCAGAACATAACAGAGCCTCCTCCATGTTTCAAGATATGATTCATTTTTCCGTCTGTGAACATAGAGCTTATGTGCCTTGCCAAAAATTTTGATTTTTGTCTCATCTGTCCATAGTACATTCTCCCAGAAGGTTTGTAGCTTGTCAACATGTAGTTTGGCAAATTACTTGTCAGATTCAAGTTATTTCTGTGACTATTGTGGGTTTTTCTTTCATTAAATGAGGGGTACCAACAATTTTGTCCACGTGTGTATATTGCTATCTTAAGAACCTATATTTTGATGTGTTGGGTGTAACATTTGGGTATAAATTTATTTAGGAGCAAAATGCCTCCTGAATGCAACCTAATATTCTGGAATCCAGGCTTTATCCGACTCTGAGAACAGGGCTATTGGTTAAGCATTAAATATGTATTATGAAAGCAAAACAAGACATGCGAAAACAGATGAGGCAAGGGGAATTCTAAATAATTGAATACAAGTATTTCCAATTCAAAGAAGCAGTGAGCATTGACACTATACCGACTGGTTACATTGATATAAAATGCCAGAATGGCTGGCTCACAAAGATGAGATAAAGCAATGGTAATAGTATACCCACATGTGATATGATATTTCCTTCATACTAAGCAGATAAAGATAACAAAATTAAAGAGTAAAGAATAAACCTTCTACAATTCTTATCAAAAGGTAAGGGCTCATCCACACAGCATGCACACATCAAAGAAGCATGCATATGTACGGGGGTGTCATCCAAGATTGCTGTCAATTGAAGGTCGACACATATCTGATGTCTACAGCCAACTTTAGTAAATCTAAAAATATGTCCAATTTATCACAGTGGCAGATGTTGGATGATAAATCAGATGTATCTATAGACTTTCTAGTCTAAGTTTATACTATCTATTTGAAGGCTTAGTTTGTGAGTTTGTGCCAAAAATAGCACTAAAGCTTTATCACTTTTTCAGCAATGTCCCTTTAAATCTATAACTTGCCCACTTTCCTCATTACAAAGAGTATCTAAAACAGACAATAAATGGGACATAAAGAAGGAAGCAAAAAAAGTGGAACATAAAAACTGTAAACCACAAAATCTCAGACAAGTGTACAAAGTCTGCATAGTATCAGCATAGTGCATACTATACCGGAGAATATAGCACAGTTCTATTGTAGTCTGAACAATAGTGAAGGGCACAGGGAATCAGGCACAACTGTGCATATACAGAATTTCAGGATCTAGTAGAAGATTTAACTTATGTCACACCTCTCTTACTTGTCAAACATGCCTAAAAGGACCTGGATTACAGCTGTGACAGCATAAATAGGTGAACCTTTCCCTCCACCTGGATGACTAGATAAGGAAAGTTATCATACAGAGCGAAACTTTTCAAACCTTTATAACATGACATTTTATACTTATCCAGTCCAGTGGTGAACCTAGCCTCTTTGCTGCCTGAGGCAGACTATAGAAAGACGCCCCCCCCCAAAAAAGAAACAAACTGAGTTTCCATGCTACTAGCTTCACACACTGTTATCGTCGCACAATATATACAATACACAAAGTTATAAAACAGTTTTTAAGAATTCTTCTTACTGCATTACTTCAGTATCAGATCAACAACACGGCATTAACAATGACAATAACTTCACACATCTTCTGCTTTTCCCCCCACTGGGTGGGAATTCAGCCTGACCGCAGCCATATATAGGTGTGTCACTTGGTGGATGGACAAACCCGCATGGCCCCCATTCTCTACAATAGGAGCACCGCAGATAGCTGAGTACTGGACTTCGGCTATCTTTGGCACTGCCATTGAAGTGAATGATAGCCATGCGGGTTTGTCCATCCACCAAGTGACACACCTATATATGGCTGCGGTCAGGCTGAATTCCCACCCAGTGGGGGAAAAAACCCAATTCTCAGGCTCAGTGGGGGTTTCAGCAGACAGACCCCCATCACTCAGGTATTTATCCTCTATCATTTAGGTGAATACAGGGCAGTAACATTTTGTGACTTACAGGTGACGTCTCTGACTAATCGGTCACATTTCCCTTCTCTTCCCTTTGGGCCGCTATGACCACTTCTTCCAGCTGTGACTTGTCTCTGTAAAGTTTGCAACACAGACATCTTTGGCTCCTCACTTCTCCAGGCACCTGGCCCACATTGCCCTCACCTGCACACCCATCCTGCTGCTACTCCAATTATAAAATATATGATATAACCCCCCATAATGAATAATACTCCCAAGTGCATCTTTATATTAATAATGTCGCTGTGTAATCTGTATAAATAGTGCCGCTTATTAATAATGCCCCAGTTGTTAATTAATTAAAAGGTTTTCCAAGTCATTAATAAACTAATCAGTGGGGCTCAAAAACCCAGGACCCCTACTCATCAGCTGTTTGACTGTTACCTGTGTAAGCGCCGTGACCGCTTTTCTATTTACATAGTGTCATTCATCTCATAGCGGCCATGTAAAGCAACTACAGCCTCGTCCTATACACGTCCATATGACAAGGCTGTAATTACATCACACGGTCACTATAAACAGACAGTGTATGATATAAACAGGCGCCATAGCCCCTGTTTATAGCGCCCCATTTACACACATTATAATGTTCCACAGCAGCCCCTGCACACAGTATTACGACCTGCAGTGGCCCCTACACACTGTATTATGCCTTGCAGCGGCCCCTACACACTGTATTATGCTCCATAGTGGCCCCTGCACACTGTATTATGCCTTGCAGCGGCCCCTGTACATGGTATTATGCTCCATAGTGGCCCCTGCACATGGTATTATGCTCCATAGTGGCCCCTGCACATGGAATTATGCCCCATAGTGGCCCCTGCACACAGTATTATGCCCCGCAGTGGCCACTGCACATGGTATTATATTCCACAGCAACCCCTGCACACAGTATTATGCTCACTAGTGGCCCCTGCACACGGTATTATGCCCCATAGTAGCCCCTGCACTGGTATTATGCTCCATAGTGGCCCCTGCACACGGTATTATGCTCCATAGTGGCCCCTGCACACGATATGCTCTATAGTGGCCCCTGCACACAATATTATGCTCCATAGTGGCCCCTGCACATGGTATTATGCTCCATAGTGGCCCCTGAACACGGTACTATGCTCCATAGTGGCCCCTGCACACAGTATTATGCTCCATAGTGACCCTTGTACTGGTATTAGGCTCCATAGGGGCCCCTGCATATGGTATTATGCTCCACAGTGGCCCCTGCACATGGTATTATGCTCCACAGTAGCCCCTGCACACGGTATTATGCCCCATAGTGGCTCACCCATGAACTATTATAATACTCTAGGGTCTTTTCAGACCCCAGAGTATAATGATTGGAGACCCAGGGGAGGTGACAAACATAAAAACCAGTGTTACTTACCTTTCCTGGACACCGGTGCACTCCCTGCAGCTTTCGGCCCTGTTTAATTGCGCACACACGTCACGTGATCAGGCCTCCGCTTCCCCCATAGCAGAAGGAGAAGTGGAGGCGGCCACGAGCAGGCGCAGGATAGGTAAATAAATAGGCCGTTATCTGCTGGGGATACTCCAGCAAGTAACGGACTATTTATATATAAAAATAAAAAGTTATCCTCACCTACCTGCGATCCCTTGATGGAGCCACCGCCTCCTATTCTTGTCCGCGACATCTGTGTCTCAGCAAGGGAGGCGATGACGTCATTGTATCGCCACCTGCTCTGAGATGAAGAGGTCTCATAAGCCTGGGCTGGTTTGCATTAAATAAATAGTAAAAATGCCGCCCCCCCCCCCCCCAGACCGTGACGAATAGTGCCACCTGAGGCGGCCTCCTCACTTCGCCTCATTATCGGTGCACTCCTGATCCAGCCTAATAAAGGGCACAGTAGAAGAGATGATGAAAAGATCCAACACATGCTTGGCCTAGATAATACCTGGCAGGTTCCTTTAAACTGATCTCCAATTTTATTAATCAATACAATTTCTCATGAAACCAATTCAATACAATTGCAAGTTGCAGTGAAGATCTTATCCAGGTGTAGAAAAGGGAACTCATTTCTAGAAGAGAACCTTCATCTCTTCAGGATAGGAATGGCAGTTCCATGTCAACAGACCCCATGCTGGCAGAACAAAGGCTTTCTAAATCTGTTTTGTACTGAACATCTCCACTACATTACCAGTGAGGATTTTAGGGGTCCAGAGCTGAAATATCCTCTGCATTTCCCAAAGGGTGGTTGGAATGGAGGATTAGGTTGCAGGGCTCACTCCGGATCGCCATGGTGGAAAGGGTCAGAGAACTAAGGAAGAGGTGAATGTAGTGTTCCACTGGTAGCACTACAAATGGATTATATAAACAATGAAGATATACATCCACTCACCTCTCAGGTGTCCAAAGGCAACTTCTAAGGGCCGGTTCACATCTGCATTCGGGTTTCAATTCGGGGATTCTGCTTGGAGACCCCCCGAACGGAACCCTATACACATAAAAAGCAGTTTACCTGGGAAACCACACGGATCCCATAGACTATAATGGGGTCCGTGTGATTTCCGCTCGGTTTCCGCACGAAACATGCAGAAACATGCAGAGAGGAAAGTGCTGCTTGCAGAAACCACACTGACCCCATTATAGTCTATGGGGTCCGTATGGTTTCCCAGGTAATCTGCTTTTTATGTGTATAGTTTCCGTTTGGTGGGGTCCCCCTGCGGACTCCCCAAACAGACACCCGAACACATATGTGTACCGGCCCTAAGCCAAATAGTAATAACAAACACAGGAGCAATGACCAGCACTTCTACAGACTTAAATTGTCCAGTATATTTATGTGTCTGACAGGTTAAAAGGAACATAGAGGACAAAACACATACAACATCCTTTCCTTCTGACAGTTTTCAGATTCCCATGAGTCTTTATTAATATAGATAAAAGAAGAAAATGATGGTTTGTCGCTGAAGTAGAATCAAGGTGAAAGCACCACTCATCACTATCACAAGTGCAAACAATCAGGTTGTAAACTATATCTGCAGCACACCTGGTCCCCCCAATAGACTACTGCATGAAAAGCAATGTCTACTCATGTCTGTGTATGTAAAGTGCTATATGTGTGGAACCTGCTGCTGAAAGTGAATGCACCTCAGTGTTGCTTTGTAACAGTAAACTGAGCCATAAACTTTACCAGTTTCAACTGTCATCCCTCCTCCTTACCACCAGTCAGGAGATTAGTAGCAGGGAGTGCCCTGGGGGACCCTACACCATCACTTCACTGCAATCCCCTCATCACTCTGCTGCTTCACGGTCTGAAAAAAGATTTGTCACCCAAAGAGACCATGATCAGTTAGGCTGCCATCTTGAGTCTACCACCATACACCATTTCGACACTGCTAAAACCTGGGACATTATACTTCTAGGAAGAGCTATTGTAGTGCAAGAGGTCATATATCATTCTTGCAGTCGTGCCCTCTGTGGATGCTTCTGACCTTTTTATGAGGTTGAGAAGTAAGTAGGATGCCCTGGGTGAGGAAAAGCATTTTTGAGGTTACCCCATGGTAATGGAAATAATTATTGCATGGATATATTAATCCTGCATATAGAATTGGCCCCTTGTTCCTGGTAAATTAGGTTTCATTACAACACTAAATAGTTTAATAACTCAATAACTATTTTCATATATTTCATGTTGACAATAATAATATTGTGTAAAAACACTAATAACCTTGCTGTAAATCTGATCATTCCCTTTTAGCTTTCTCTCTGCTTGCACTAATGCTATTTGCATTATTCTCTTTGTATGTAATAAAATATACTGTGAATATCCTTGATGAAAATTGGTTGATGACCAAGCTAAGATATAAAAACTTCCATAAAATAAAGTGTACAAATGTTTGGACTTGATCTTAGCTTTCCCATGGCAGTGGTTAAGTGGCCATACTGAAGTACACAGGGTCCTGTGGATTTAAAAAACGAAATATTCTCTTCTTGGAATATTGTAGCTACTTTCATAAATGACCAAATAAAAGTGAAGCCTCCTCTGCATTTAAATGGTTGTGAAACATTTCATTATTCAGTCCCATTACTGGAGGAACAAGCCATTAGGTATGGACAGCAGATTGTCATCAGCATTTTGATATTCAACGCTGAAAACAAAATGGCGCATCCAGTGCCAGTGCCTCATACACAGTAGACTCTTGACACACTTTCCTGATTTTTTGGATGCATTCTCTGTTCGGAGTAAAGAGGTTTTGATTTAATTTTCAGTTCCAAGATGTTAAGCAATGTCTAAAATGCTGGATATTGTCTTTGGCACCATCAGGCTATAATTAAGCTCTGTATGTCATTGCTGTAGTAATCGTATAGACGCTCCAAGCCAAGGAAAAGTTTATGAATAGCAAATAACAGCATGCCTTCTGATTCTACTCAATGTCTTATTAACTTGTGTAGTCCCACATGCTTAACCACTACCAACATTGCTTCTAAACCACTTATATGCTATTGAAGGAGCTGGTGGCATAGTGATCACACCTTTTTGTGGGTCAAAGTGCAATCATGCCACAGAGAAAATTAACTTTTAATCCAAATGCAAATGAGCTGTTTGGCTCACCCAGAGTGGTCATTTTTATCCGTAGCCACCACCTAGCATCAGCTCCTAAAAGAAGGATTGACAGTATAGTGTGGTAGTGTGGATACAGGTTACCTGGAATAAGTCCACTATGCAATAATGACTTTTATGGATCAGAACTCTTTATTCCATGCTTCCTCCAAGGCTCCCTGTCTAGCATCTCCTCTTCCTAGCTCAGCTCCTCCCCCCTTACTACCTCACTGTTGCTAGGCAGACAAAGCAAAATGAATAAGCAGCAAAGAACATACAGAATACTTATAACAACATCACAGACAGGTCCCAGTATTTAGAAGCAGCAGGCAACAATGGATGCTCAGGCAGATGTGGCCAAGCCCCAGGTATACTGAACAGCTCATTCGCAAGTTGATCTTCCCTGTGTGATAGTTGCACATGACACAAAAAAAACAATGTGCAGTAAAGGGATTTAGGCTTATTGATCAATCTACTTGTGTCTTGATAGTGTGTGCTAATTCATCAACCATCTGACATCTGGTGCTTGTGACCCTCATAATAAAAACACCAAAATATCCCTTTCTATGTTGGAATACTGTACAATAACAGAGATGTGTTAAAAAGAGATGTAAAGGAAATGTTTATTGGCTTGCCATGGAAACTAAGTAGGCTTCTTTTTCAAAGTGTCTGTGAAAAAATAATTTTGGATTTCGATTGGTTGCTCTGGGCAAGTAATCCTTCTTTGCACCAGAATTGATACATTTCAGACACTGTTACTACTACCCCTTGGTCACCTAACCCTAGAGTGATGTTTACATTTTATGATATAACTTTGAGTTGCCTTCATATTTATATATGCATTTGTAATAAATTATATAGTATCACTGAATCACGTCAAGCTTTTAAACTCCACATAATATTTTTTTATTGAGAAAGTTTCCATGCAAAAAATAACCCCACAACAAATTCCTAGCACACCCTCCACCCAAACTCCAGGTAAACAAAGTGCACTGAAATGAAGCAAGGCCTTGAGAGTTCCATACAGAGAAAGTCCTTCGGTGGTGAGGTCGCATATCACCTAGAAAACAAGGGGAACCTCACAAATTATTTAATATACCTGCCTCCTTTATATAAAACACTATATCGCTGAATTATCATGCTTTGCACTCGTTTTCTGTTGTAAAAAACATGAAAAAAAAAATCAGGCATTTTGCGCAAAAATTGAGACTTTTTTCCTTTTGCCACCTACTTTCTACTTTTGAAAAAGTGGGCAGAGTGAGACAGGGATCATGGCAGATTTACAATAACGTGCCAGAAAACTGGTGTGTATTATAGCTGAAATCTACCCCAAACCCTGGTGTACAGAGCCTCCTGAGACACAGAAGAATTATCAACAGACAGGAGATCACCAGTATACAAATGGCATGAGACTAGCACAAAGTCTTTATAAAAATTTGCTCCTAGGTATAGTTGTCTACTACTTTTCCTGTCTTTAATTCAAATGAAATTTATCCAGTAGTCAAACTGATAAAACAAGACAACCTGCTTTTATGTAATAAGACTATACAACATTGATTACTACATGTTTTGAATATTCCATCGATTTTATGTATAGAGTTTTATGCCACTGCCTTAGAAATTCTTCTGCAGTGCTTGTTAACATGATTTTATACCCATAGAGGGGAAATAACCACAGTCAATAATAAATGGAGTATTGAAATATACATCTAAAGCATGAATATTCTACAAATAAGTTTTCTTACCAAGTTAACCAGTTTTTAGCCACTCCTATGAATGCTGCACAAGCCACTTAGGAAGACAGGCTGAGCCAAGGGCGAGGAAGCTTCACTCAAAAGTCCTGATATTCAATGATGATGGTGGATACACCAAAACGTCCAATTCTGAATATCTTATTGATGTCTATACTGGAACTTAATACTGGATTTCTGTGGTGCCATATGTTAATAAAACCACTTCTTGAATCATAAGAATGGAGAGCCATGATAATTTTACTCTACTGAGATCGACTGCAACATGTCTTTCACAGGCACCCGGATTATTTCCAAGGGTGTGCTGGGACATTATTTAATACTAGGAAATTGGTTATAAACCTAAGCAAAGTACCTTGTGGAGAGGATTCTACAGTTTCCAAATATATCTCTATTGGCCAGCTTTGGACCCCATTTCATTCAAATCACTCTTGTATTCATATGCTTTGTTGCATTCCTCTCATTTCTTAGAGCAAGTGATTCTTGTCCTTAATGCAATGCACCTTAATTTAAAATTTGGCTGCTTTTTGCCTAAAAAACCTATTCAAAGTTCCTGCCACTAGGTGTCTCCCGTCTAGCTAATTTTCAGTTCTCTCCCTTTAGGCAAGTTTTACCTCCATAGATACAAGACAGGTTTACAATGAGTGGAGGGGGTGGTTCTTTTTTCTCTCCACAGAGTGAATGGTGAGGGGAGGGGTTGATTCTCCTCACAACATATCTGCAAACTGCTGGCTCTGTGCAAAAGGTTGAACATTCTGCCAGTTGAGCAATTCCCTGGTGCTGCTGCAGAAACCTGGGAGGAAGGGAATGACAGAGACAGTGTGCCCTAAACTTGACACAGACCCTGTCTCTGCCTACTTGTCTCAGCTACCCTAGGCGGTAGCAGGGCAACTTGGCGACAATCCCTTCTCTGAATAAGTGACACACAGAACAGGACAAGACAAAACAACACAGAAGAGGAGTCAGCAAGCCAAGGGTCAAAACCAGAGGGACAAAGCTGTAACAAATCAAAATCCAAGAGAGTAGTAACAAGGGAAGCCAAAGGTCAGAAGTCAGAATACAATACAAAAGGAAGAGCAAAGCAAGCAAGAAAGAGAGTCACAGGACAGAGTCGCAATAGCCAAAGACCATGTGTCAGCTGACGACCTGTTTATAGGAAGTCCAGAATAAGTCCCAGACTTGATTGGTAGACAGGCCGTCAATCACACTGGCAAGGCTAAGATTAACTGTTAGAGGAGCAGAGATAAATAAAGGTGCAGGAGACAGGTGTGACCGAAATTCAATTACAGACAAGAGGTACTAGGACTGTGTTCAGACGGAGCAACAAGAACCCTACGAAAGGAATCAAACTGAACACGCCTCCTGCACCGCAGCGTGCGAGCGGAGGGTGGCGCAGAGACCCGAACAGGCAGAAACATTACACTCATGCCTGCATATTTGCAGTTCACTGAACATATAACAGTGAATATATATAGTCATAGAACAGACTACCCATGCACATATTTCAACTTTTCATGAAAACTCAGGTACCCTTTAACTTACCTGGGCTTTATTCCTGACTCTAGATTCACAGACAAAGCAGTTTCCACTCATTTGCATAAGAATAGAATATCAATTTACATGCAAATGGACCTCCAAAGCTGAATAACAGAGGCATATTTGAAAACCGTAGACTCACCACTACAAGGTACAATGATTAGGTGTATAACAAATCTACTGTTGTTAGACTTCCTTTAATCATGCCTGGAAATCGTCGTTTTTTATATTTCGCAAAGACCTACATTTTGTCACATAACTTTGTTTTTACCAAAAATAAAGTACCAGCACTGATACCACATATATGTCTATGAGAGATATATCTCCACCGACTATGTCATTTGTCCTTCGATGTATGAAATAAAACAGTCCTAAATGTTTGAGTACACTTTCAGTTCTTCACACTGAAAATGATAGGGCTGCTATGACAATCACATGACTTAAAGGGTTGTCGCACTATAGACTCCTCAGGTTAATGGGGAACCTTAAGTTCCCCTGAGTTTTCCATATGATTAGAGCAGTGGTGCACACACTTAGCCACTACGCCACTGATTTCTGTGGGTCTGTCAGTACAGCACCACTGCTCCATGCACATGGAGCACTTAGGAAAAGTTACGGGCCTTTATTCTCCCGATCACTGAGTGTCCCAGCAGTAATAACCCAGCAATCAGACACTTCCTCTCTATTCTGTGGCATAGGTTTGGCAATTATACAGTCGTTTCAGAACATGTCAGTGAATATGCCATGAGTACACCACAAACATGGTGTGAATCAGTCCTCACTGGTTTTAAAGCATACATCCTCAGAATGCTTTGGGACAACTATTTTGCCAATTCACTTTAATGCAAAAAAGATACATAACAACTGCATATCAATAGGAATCAGTATACACATGAGGCAGGTTTGTTTCCTATAAAAAGATGTGAAAGGTATACAGGTTGACATAAGGGATATGTGTTAAAAGTGGAATAACCCCTTTAAAAACAAATCTGTCTTTCTTGCTATTATATTAACCTATCTATATTTTCCTATAGGCATTTCCTGGAAACATCAACTCTGATACCGTTGTTCGACATGAATTGCAGCACCCAATAGTAGCTCGCTATGTACGAATTGTTCCTCTGGACTGGAGCGGAGAAGGACAGATTGGATTAAGAGTTGAACTTTATGGATGTCCATACTGTAAGTTCATACAGAATTTAATAATAATTTAATGTAACCTGTTGAGCATTCAGCATTTAGACGTGCATTATTAGTAGCACTCAGCAAATTTCAAACAACTTCTGATTTGCTGGTGATAAATCTTGAATATTATTCATTAATATTGATCTTCAAAGGGGTACTACCAGCTTAGTACTGCTCAGATGAATGAGGCTGAGCTTCACAACCAGGGTCTGTGCACCCCTATATTTACCAAATGCCCTGTACTACAACTAATAAATATACAGTATATACACTAAAATTATCTCCAGTTTGGTTAAAAATTCCAATTTGTCTTGAAACCATTTCATCATAATATCATGACATCTAACAAAGCCTTGAAAGGTTGCAGTTCACCCTCCCCACTGGTTGGGCATACATATACACAAATACAATAGCATATAACTTGCTGCAAAATCATATTGTGTTTAGAAAAGTTGCTTATAGGGAACCTGTCAAGGTTATTTGGGTTACTAATCCAACTACTTATGGACTGGTAGTTTGGTGTCCCAAATAGCCCTATGTGAAAGCTGTCCATGGCCAGGATTAAAGAAAACAAACAAAAAAAACTTAACACTTACATGCCTCCTATACTCCTTGGCACCTGTACAGCTTTTCACTCAAGCTGAAAAAGTACCCCCTTACCTTCAGGGCCTATGTGCTGGAATTCGAGCACATTTGTAATGAGGCCAAGGTGAACTTCCCAAGCATCAATAAAGAGCTGCGCAGGTGCCAGGACCATCTGAGATGAGTACAATGGCGCTCATCAGACTCATCTCTAGACAAGTATAAAGGTTTGTTTTTTTTTTCAAATGCAACCATGGGAAGGCAAATCAAACTTAATTGTAGGGAACCTACCTGTCACACTCAAATACAGTCCAGTAAGTAGGCACCTTGTCATAGACCAGGAGCAGCTGATCAGATAATAGGTCATCAATAACAAATCGGTGGGGGGTTGACTTTCCCCACCCTGGCCAATCAGTTGTATGCAGTATGCATGGAACTAGCACAGCTTGGTAAACCGTGTAGAAGCTGAGAACAGAACTGAAAGCTTTGTCCCAGTGACATAAATGGTAATGAGCTTGCAGTATACTCCCTAGCTCCATCACAGCATACAGAGTATAGGTCATCAATAGTATACTCCTGGACACCTCTTTAATAAGTAACTGTTATTGGAATGCAAATAAAGAAAGATAATTTGTTGCACAATACTTTGGTCTTGAATAAGACTGAGGTTTGTTGTATGTCCTCTATTTCATAATCTTTCCATATATCTGTTATAATAACATGAAGAACATAATTTTTTTCTATTCTATGAATAACAGTGTCTGCTTGACACTAGAAATCATTGATGCTCTGAATATAATCCTATCTCTGTGAGTAGAATGAGAGGAAGAAATCTTCTTTTATTGAATAGAACTTTTTCATTGCTTCATAAGGTTGAGAGGATGAGTGATAAGCCAATCTGAATTGTGTCATAATGTTACATGCGGCATTTACTTTTTGACTTCTATATAGCTCATGAGGAGACAAAGCTGTGCTCTCTAGTATTTTTCTTATTCTGTATTATACAATATTTATTTAAAAAATGTGTGAATATTATCTGTGCAACCTTGGTTTGTACTACTATATATCATAATAATGGTAAGCAAAAGTTATATGTATCAAGCTATCCGAATGATGTTCTTAAATCTGCCTTTATTTCATATCCTTTGCTGCTATATTATTTTTTATGCAGTGAAAAGAGACTAGAACTTATGTGCTCATGGGTGCACTGACCATATAAGAAATAATATAGAGCAGTGTTTTAGGGCACATGGGCAGGGTCATCCCCTTGGAAATTTACAATTCTCATTGAAGTGATTAAAAAAAATAGTGGTAAATATTTATAAAAGTATTAAAGGACCTTTCACTAACTCCACCATCTCTAGCTCTTTATTATTTATTAATAGGTACACTGATCCCTATCCACCACAGTACCCAAGCAACCGTTGCAGTAATTTTTGGTGCTTGATGTTCTAATTAGGCTCTGTACTATCAGGTGGGTAATGTTTGGCCAAAGCAGACAATGGAGGCATGATGCAGAGTTTTGACACTGCCCACCTATGAATGGACAGTGTCAGAGAGCTCAATATCACAAAATTATGTTTTTGTTTAGAAGTTGCTGACTTCATGCCACACACTTTGAGATATGTTTAATCAAGAATACATATAATGAAGGATTTATCTATGTAGGGCATAGGGTGAATGCATGTGTGTGTCCACACTTAATTGATCTCCAGTTTGGTTAGCCAATGCAATTTCTTATGAAACAATTCAATACAATATCATGACAAGCTAAAGATTTTTGAAATGCTGCAATTCACACTGCCCCACAACCACAGATAGACACAAATAGAATTAGCAAAATCTTTGTGTAAAATTAATATACGATCTTGTCCCTTTCAGAAAAGCTACTTAATTTGTGATATACATATTTGGACATGTACAGTCAGGAGGAATAATAACAGAGTACACATTTGTAGTTGAAGAATTTCCAGGTTGTAGAATTTACAAATCTACCTATAGATTGCTTTCTAGTGTACTTCCTCTTACTTCTAGCAAAGCAAAGGCAATTGGACTCTCACACAATTCTACTAGAGATGGCGAACCTCTAACGATTAATTTTGTTTCGGGTTCAGACGGTTCGATTCAAAGATTTGTTTAGGGCTGAACTTGTTTGGGTAGAACCAGAAGTGGAATTAATATACTCTGAAGTATTTTAAGACCCCAGAGTATAATAGGTGGAGGCCCAGGAAAAAGTGTAATACAATAAGATAGTTATACTCACCTTCCCTCACCTCTTATGGGCATCCCACACTCTCTCTGGGTCTTCTTATGGCCTCTTCTGGCCTTCTGGTTGATGCCATGTGCCCCAGGGTCACCAGCGAAACCTGTGATTGGACCTCAGTGGTCCTATAGGGCATATCAATGTCATAATTTTGCATCACACTATTGTCTCCTATGCTAAGAAACTAAGTGCATATTTTATTCAATTACAAAGTTTAATATTTATTTGCAGAACGGATCTTCGTCACTCACTCCCAGCAAGTTGGTGCTTTTAAACATTTTAATAGAAATAAAAAATGTGTTCATTTCACTGTAACAAATTAATCACATTGAAATGATTCCAGCATCTTATTGCTGAATTATTGCTTTGTAACCTAACTAATTATAATAAAGTAGACTTGTGTGCATTGGAACAATTTATGAACTGCATGAAGTAATGAATCAGGTGCAATATTGTTTGTTCATTTTTCCTCAAAAATGTCAACCGTAAACAACATAAACTGTATATAATGAAAATGTGGAAAGTCAGCTAGCTCCAAAGAAAAGTTTGGAAACCATGTCAAGGTCAAACTTAGAGCTAATGCAAATAGCGATGATGTGTGCATGAAGCCTTTATAGCAGCACATAGGGAGAACGCTGCTATAGAATGCTGTATCGTGCTTTTGTCTAATATTGTAAAAGGTTGGGGCATGAACAGTGGTGGGTGGGGGCAGGGTTTTTACTGCTCCACTGATTTACTATTACTTACTCCATAAATCTGGTGTACCTGAAATGAACGCCAGCTTCTAGTTGCTGTACATTTTACTTCTGGTGCATGGATGACTCCAAAGGCACAATGATTATCAAGAGGCTTGAGCAGTTCCCACAGCGAGTTGGGTAATGAGAGGCAGTTGACAAAAGTTAGGATTAAAGATGGTGACTAATCTTTTAACTCTTCCTGTCATGGTATGGATATGATGATTGTGTTTTTTCTACAAAATCTCCTACAGACCCTAGAGTGGCCATGCCATGGGGGTGCATTGATGTACATGATGGTGATTTTAGTTCCCCCAGGGAATATCCTGGGGGTGGTTTTCTGGTTGGTGAAAGGTGAGGTGCCCTTGATGTTAAGTGCAAATAATGTAACAAACCAAATTTTACTTTGGCTTGATGCATTATTGATGTTAGACATGAATACAGTACTTCTGGGGTTGAAATTATTGGAGAAGTACCCATCCAAAGTAGCTTTGTAGAATAAGCGTAAATAATGGACAGGAGACCTGTATCACCTTTATAGGAGTAGTCAGCAATCAAACAATAATGGTTACACATGCAGTCTCCTAATATGGAGACTCAGTCTCTTAGGTGACAATATCTACTTACAGTGGCTCTGAAAAGAGGAATAAATAGTATTTGCTTCTCGCTTCCTCTCTCTAGTCCACTATTTGATGTACATTAAAAGAGCTTCTCCTCAAGTGGTGTGGACCATTAGATAATGAATATATCCAGTGTTTTAAAATCAATGGTTTCCTTTATTTGTGCAATATAATAATACGTGTTTCAGGACCGGACTGGGCCTTTCTTTAGTTAATTACACAGTAAGACAACAGCAATAGCAGAGGTTTAAATGTGTGAGTTGGCGCCAAGAGGCTGAATTGTCAATAAATCAAGGCAAACAGTGAAATAAGAGGGAATTGAAGATAAACAATGAATGAGAGGGCAGACATAAGGAACATCAAAAGCATGCTATTAATACCCTCCATAACAATGAGATAGGATGCAAATGCATAATTAGTCAACTGATGTTCATATGGCAATTATAGGATTGTATAAAAACAATATATATATATATATATAGATAGATTAAACCAACCAATTAGCTGATTAATTAATTGATTGGTCAGTTATCAACTGTGCAGTGAATCATAAAGTCCCCCTTAAGTAGTCTATATGGAAATTTAACAATTAGTTAATACTCTAATTAGTTACAGTTATGGATTGTTTTGAATGGTATACCAAGCTGATCTGTTCTAACAAAACTGGGGCTAAATTACTCACAGCCTAAATGAAGTAAGACTAAGAATCCATAATAATGACAGCAATAATGTTGTGACAATAATTGTAAATAATATATAAAACAAAAAATTAAATAAAACAAAATAATGCATTATACCTTTTTAATAAAATGGGTGAAAATCAAATAACCAATAATTAATCAAATCTCTCTAGTCCATTGATCCTTTCAGACATAGCAAATATGAGATGATTCTGAATTCAAATCCATTTCTAGCTCACGCACTTAGTCCTTGCAGAGCAACCCACTTGTGTGGAGATAGATATATATACAGTACAGACCAAAAGTTTGGACACACCTTCTCATTCCAAGAGTTTTCTGTATTTTCATGACTATAAAAATTGTAGATTCACACTGAAGGCAATTCAAAACTATGAATTAACACATGTGGAATTATATACTTAACAAAAAAGTGTGAAACAACTGAAAATATGTCTTATATTCTAGGTTCTTCAAAGTAGCCACCTTTTGCTTTGATTACTGCTTTGCACACTCTTGGCATTCTCTTGATGAGCTTCAAGAGGTAGTCACCTGAAATGGTTTTCACTTCACAGGTGTGCTCAGTGAGGTTGGATGGAGAGCGTTTGTGAACAGCAGTTTTCAACTCTTTCCACAGATCCTCGATTGGATTCAGGTCTGGACTTTGACTTGGCCATTCTAACAACTAGATACGTTTATTTGTGAACCATTCCATTGTAGATTTTGCTTTATGTTTGGGATCATTGTCTTGTTGGAAGATAAATCTCCGTCCCAGTCTCAGGTCTTTTACAGACTCCAACAGGTTTTCTTCCAGAATGGTCCTGTATTTGGCTCCATCCATCTTCCCATCAATTTTAACCATCTTCCCTGTCCCTGCTGAAGAAAAGCAGGCCCAAACCATGATGCTGCCACCACCATGTTTGACAGTGGGGATGGTGTGTTCAGGGTGATGAGCTATGTTGCTTTTACGCCAAACATATCATTTTGCACTGTGGCCAAAAAGTTCGATTTTGGTTTCATCTGACCAGAGCACCTTCTTCCACATGTTTGGTGTGTCTCCCAGGTGGCTTGTGGCAAACTTTAAACGAGACTTTTTATGGATATCTTTGAGAAATGGCTTTCTTCTTGCCACTCTTCCATAAAGGCCAGATTTGTGCAGTGTACGACTGATTGTTGTCCTATGGACAGACTCTCCCACCTCAGCTGTAGATCTCTGTAGTTCATCCAGAGTGATCATGGGCCTCTTGGCTGCATCTCTGATCAGTCTTCTCCTTGTTTGAGATGAAAGTTTAGAGCGACGGCCGGGTCTTGGTAGATTTTCAGTGGTCTGATACTCCTTCCATTTCAATATGATCGCTTGCACAGTGCTCCTTTGGATGTTTAGAGTTTGGGAAATCTTTTTGTATCCAAATGCGGCTTTAAACTTCTCCACAACAGTATCACGGACCTGCCTGGTGTGTTTCTTGGTCTTCATGATGCTCTCTGCGCTTTAAACAGAACCCTGAGACTATCACAGAGCAGGTGCATTTACAGTGCTGGCCAAAAGTATTGGCACCCCTGCAATTCTGTCAGATAATACTCAATTTCTTCCAGAAAATGATTGCAATCACAAATGCTTTGGTAATAATATCTTCATTTATTTTGCTTGCAATGAAAAAACACAAAAGAGAATGAAAAAAAAGTCAAATCATTGATCATTTTACACAAAACTCCAAAAATGGGCCGGACAAAAGTATTGGCACCCTCAGCCTAATACTTGGTAGCACAACCTTTAGACAAAATAACTGCGAACAACCGCTTCCGGTAACCATCAATGAGTTTCTTACAATGCTCTGCTGGAATTTTAGACCATTCTTCTTTGGCAAATTTCTCCAGGTCCCTGAGATTTGAAGGGTGCCTTCTCCAAACTGCCATTTTGAGATCTCTCCACAGGTGTTCTATGGGATTCAGGTCTGGACTCATTGCTGGCCACTTTAGAAGTCTCCAGTGCTTTCTCTCAAACCATTATCTAGTGCTTTTTGAAGTGTGTTTTGGGTCATTGTCCTGCTGGAAGACCCATGACATCTGAGGGAGATCCAGCTTTCTCACACTGGGCCCTACATTATGCTGCAAAATTTGTTGATAGTCTTCAGACTTCATAATGCCATGCACACGGTCAAGCAGTCCAGTGCCAGAGGCAGCAAAGCAACCCCAAAACATCAGGGAACCTCCGCCATGTTTGACTGTAGGGACCGTGTTCTTTTCTTTGAAGGCCTCTTTTTTTTTTCCTGTAAACTCTATGTTGATGCCTTTTCCCAAAAAGCTCTACTTTTGTCTCATCTGACCAGAGAACATTCTTCCAAAAAGTTTTTGGCTTTCTCAGGTAAGTTTTGGCAAACTCCAGCCTGGCTTTTTTATGTCTCTGGGTCAGAAGTGGGGTCTTCCTGGGTATCCTACCATAGAGTCCCTTTTCATTCAGACGCTGACGGATAGTACGGGTTGACACTGTTGTACCCTCGGACTGCAGGGCAGCTAGAACTTGTTTGGATGTTAGTCGAGGTTCTTTAGCCAACATCCGCACAATCTTTCGTTGAAATCTCTGGTCAATTTTTCTTTTCCGTCCACATCTAGGGAGGTTAGCAACAGTGTCATGGGCTTTAAACTTCTTGATGACACTGCGCACGGTAAACACAGGAAAATTCAGGTCTTTGGAGATGGACTTGTAGCCTTGAGATTGCTCATGCTTCCTCACAATTTTGCTTCTCAAGTCCTCAGACAGTTCTTTGGTCTTCTTTCTTTTCTCCATGCTCAATGTGGTACACACAAGGACACAGGACAGAGGTTGAGTCAACTTTAATCCATTTCAACTGGCTGCAAGTGTGATTTAGTTATTGCCACCACCTGTTATGTGCCACAGGTAAGTAACAGGTGCTGTTAATAACACAAATTAGAGAAGCATCACATGATTTTTCAAAGGGTGCCAATACTTTTGTCCACCCCCTTTTTTATGTTTGGTGTGGAATTATATAAAATTTGGCTTTTTGACAATTCTTTTTGTGGTTTTCCATTGAAGACAAATTAAATGAAGATATTATTACCAAAGCATTTGTGATTGCAATCATTTTCTGGAAGAAATTGAGTATTATTTGACAGAATTGCAGGGGTGCCAATACTTTTGGCCAGCACTGTATACAGAGACTTGATTACACACAGGTGGATTATATTTATCATCATCAGTCATTAAGAACAACATTGGATCATTCAGAGATCCTCACTGAACTTCTGGAGTGAGTTTGCTGGACTTACAGTAAAAGGGCTGAATAATATTACATGCCACACTTTTCAGTTTTTTATTTTTTACAAAAGTTTAAAATAACCAATAAATTTCGTTACACTTCACAATTGTGTCCCACTTGTTGTTGATTCTTCACCAAAAAATTTAAAATTTATATCCTTATGTTTGAAGCCTGAAATGTGGCAAAAGGTTGAAAAGTTCAAGGGGGCCGAATACTTTCGCAAGGCACTGTATCTTTTAATCCCTTAACACTAAATGACAAATATATTTATCATGAGCAAGGGGCAGTTTGTGT
Source organism: Leptodactylus fallax (assembly GCA_947044405.1). Classification (NCBI taxonomy): domain Eukaryota; kingdom Metazoa; phylum Chordata; class Amphibia; order Anura; family Leptodactylidae; genus Leptodactylus; species Leptodactylus fallax. The sequence goes on along the minus strand of CAMRHE010000051.1, from coordinate 6,702,159 downwards.
TCAATGATAGATATATCCAGTGCTGCTGTGCCAACACAATCAATGGCAGGAGCCTTGGTGATGCAGATTGCCGGGTTCCTGATTCAACTGCTGGGGATGAATAACTCTTATTTCTGGCAGTTTAACCACTTAGATGGTCAATAGAGACCACAGCATCTATGTGGTGAAGCCTGTTAGTGGCCTCTGGGTCTGTCTTGTACCGAAGTCTGTTAGTCAGTGTAAAATTGACAAAATAAAACACAACAGAATTCTTATATTTTTTAAAGTTTACATTAAAAAAAAAAAGTTTAATAAAATGTTAGAAAATATTTTTAAAAATGTAAAAAAATCATAAAAATTGCCTCTTTTCCCTCAAGCATACAGAAGTAGCAGAATTATCCTGACTTAAATGTACTAATTTATAAATTGTGTATACTGTAATCGTACTTACCTGCATAATAAAGTTAATGCGTCATTTGTAGCATACAGTGAACACTATAAAAAAATTAAACCACCAAAAAACAAAATTGCAGTATTACTATTTATTTTTATTTTCCCCACCAGAAAAATAACTTTATATGTACCCCAAAATGGTTTCATTAAAAAAGTACAACTGTATAGCAAAAAAAACAGAATATGTCAACAGAAAAATTAGGTTTTTTAAATATGGATATAGAAAAAGTTGCTGGAGCCCTAAAGGGAGACTGTCAACAGTAAATTGGTTATAAACCTAATCAAAGTACCTCATAATGGGGATTTTACATTTTCCAAATATAATTCTAATATTCAGCTAAGGAGTCCCATTTTCACATAAACCACTGTTGTATTTATATGCCAAATTAGGGGTAACGTACTTTGGGGTGTGTCTTAGCTTGTCTTGTTTTTTGTCTGAGCTGTAGATTTCCAGGCTAACCCCTTTTCCTTAATTTGCATATCAAAAAACAAATGTGTGGAATCCCCTTTACAAGGTACTATGTATACAGTAGGTTTAGAACTGATTTACTGCTGACAGACTCCCTTTAAAAGGTCTATCCAGTTACTAAGATTGATGGCCTATATTTAGGAGAGAGCCGACTGCTCTCTCACCATACAAACTGTAGCGATGAGTTTAGGTACTGTAGCACTGCCCCAAAGACTTCAATGTCTAAACTAGACACTCACCGGGGACGCTAAAAAATAACCAATAACTCACAGGTGTAACTAATGGCACAAAAATATAAAAAAATAATTTTATTGCAATATATATTGATATATAAAATCCCAGTTGTATAAAACCAGAAAATGAATGTACCAACAGTCTATTTCCTAGCCTTAATGTATGAATGCATATCCACACTAGACACAAAGTGGACACAAAAGAGGTTGTATATGTATATGTAGCAAAAGGGGTGGTAGAAATGGTTTATGGTCAACCCACCGCTATTGTTCACTAAACATATGTAGGGAACTTCTTATGTACCATACAAATCCCTAAATGTGTCTTAATAAAAGCCAGTAAAAAGGACCTCCAGATGGTGACCCCTCCACCCAATAAACTAATATAGGCAGGTGTTGGACCGAAAATACTGATAGCCAACTGCACAACACTGCATTTCTAAATGAAAACTGGTGCTAATTAACTATACAAGCACCACACAATCTATTTGGTGCTAGATAATCACTTAGGCACCCCAAAATCAATAAAACTAGGATATCGCTGATTATCCTTTAGATGTCATGAATGGTTTACACTTAGGGCCGGTTCACATCTGCGTTCGGTTTCCGTACAGGGGAGTCCACTTGGGGACCCCCTGAACGGAAACCTATACACAGAAAGAAGTGGTTTACATAAGGAAACCTGCGGACCCCATAGACTATAATGGGGTCTGTGTGGTTTCCGCTCGGTTTCCGCACAGTCTCTGGGGTCCGCAGGTTTCCTTATGTAAAGCGCTTCTCTCTGCGTATAGGTTTCCGTTCGGGGGGGACCCAAGCGGACTCCCTTGTATGGAAACCAAACGTAGATGTGACTTGGCCTTTAGGTGTTGTTCATATTATTGGTAGGAAGCCAAGAGATGGTCAATCCTGTCTAGTATAGCTCCATTCTCAAAGATAACTTGCACTTCCTCTAGATGTAACAAGGTTTAGCTTGTGGAAGGATATCCAAAACGTTTGACCCAAGTCATACAGTTTAAAGGCAATGGTACCAAATACTAATGAAATGTATGTAAACTTTTGACTTTGCAGAAAGTAATAAAAATGCCTAAAAAATTATCTCTCTCTCATTATTCTGGCATTTGGCAAATATAAATAATTTTGGTAATCCTAATTGACGGGAATGGTTTGTTATGATTTCATGTCAGATAGTGAGAAAAACATGCATATGTGTCTTTTTATATAGTGTATGTAAGCTTCTGATTTCAACTGTATTAACTTGTAATGCATCTATTCCATTCAGATACACTGGTGTATGTTTTTCCTTCAACATATAAAGACAAACTTCTCTGCATATAAGACCTGTCAATAAAACTGAATTTATTTCATATAATTACATTTTCAAAAAACTTTGCCAGTCTTACAATACAGACAATATGATAGATTCCTTTTTATACTGTAACTCTTGGCTTTCGGGACACCCACATGGCAGACAAAGAGCAAGTGTTAATTGCTGCTCAAGTTAATGACAGTTAACACTGCAGTAGGTCTGCACTGGAGCTTTGTATATCCCGATTCCCCATGTTTCTGCTTACTGGCAGTATATTCTCTATCTTCTGTCTATGTGTTGCCAGAAGTATTCAGTTACATCTATACATAATTATGGATATCAACTGTTTAGTCAACATAAACAAACGCCTGTGTCATTTAAGTCTGTAAAATACTTCCTCCAGCAATCCGCACTTCTTCTAGATGTGTTAGCCAGCATATGGAATTACTCTGGGATTTCCAAAGAAACTCTTTTCCGATTGCAGGTTAAATTGTTAGTAATTATTACATGTCGTTTTAAATGAAACCATCTGTTCGTCTACGCATTTTAGCGCCTCAATTCCCCTTTTTAATAAAGAGATTTTGTAACCTCTTTAACCCTTGTGTAGCTCCTGGGGCTTGTAAAATACAGTAATATGATATGAAAGGAATAACTTCATTTCACTTTATTAAAGGTAATATTCTTCTAACATTACATAGGCACGTGGGTGACGTGGGTGCAGCTGTCAGGGGTCAACTCAACTCTTCTCACTCAATCTTGAACTCACCCTTCACTCAGGCTGCAAACTGAGCATAAGTCACACCCCAACACAGTCCACGCACCCCAAATACACGCTGCCACCACTGCTGGTTCAGGTCCAGCAGCAACCTCATGCACATATGCAGTTGTCTCAAACACAACTCATAGAGCAACACAAAATAACTTTAAAGTTAACACTTTAATACTGAAATGGTTCAGTGTTATATATACATACAAAAAATGATAACAAGGACACACAATGCTGACAGCTTTGTAAATAAAAGGAAATAAATCGAATAATACAAAGTTTCTATGTTCTTGGAGGCTGTTAAGAGTCTTGGTTGCAGAATGGACACACCCCAGCTCACCTTAGCTGCTCTCTCAGATGTGACAAAAGTTCTCCAAAGTTAGGCACAGATAAGGTGTGCAGCCACACACCCCTGCTGCCCCCCCTCCTCCCATTCCCAATGCAGGAACCTGAGAAAGAAGGATGTTTTCCTGGCTGCAGGAATGCTGTGTCTGGGTTGAGCTCAGGATCATTAGCCCTCTCTCCTTTGGCATCAGTTTGTCCAGGGGTAATAAAACTGTTTGGCTGGAGCCAGAAAGGGCAATCTCCCCTTCTATACACATAAAACCACTGAAGCGAATTGACCTGCAATGTAAACACATAGGAATAATAGGATTAGGTCGTTTGTATATAGAACAACACATATTAAAGAAAAATACATAGACTGGGGTTATCTCATCATCACACTAGATTATTATTTTAATGTAATCTCTGTGAATTGGCCAAAAAATAAAATATTAAAACCAGGGCTGTGGAGTCAGAGTCGGAGTCGTGGAGTCAGAGTCGGAGTCGGTGCCTATTTTGGTGGAGTCGGAGTCGGAGTCGGTATAAAATGGACCGACTCCGACTCCCAAAATATATAATAAATTGGTACAGTTAGTAGTACAATGCAGTATGTGCTGAATATATTTTCATAAGAATTTGGGAAAATGATGAAATGTTGAAAATGATGAAATGTCCTGTAAAGGTCTGTTCTATTCCTCATATAATGATGGGACTGAGTTCTGAGTGAACCTATAAGGTTTAGCAGTGCCAGGGCTGTGGAGTCGGAGTGGTGGAGTCGGAGTCGGTGCCTATTTTGGTGGAGTCGGAGTCGGAGTTGGAGTCGGAGTCAGGGGAAATTGAGGAGTCGGAGTCGGGGCTTTGGCGTACCGACTCCACAGCCCTGATTAAAACAAAGTCACACCTACCTGCATCTTCTTAGCAAGAAGCAGGAGCTCATTTTTTCTTGGGGGTGGGAGGGGGTTGTATGATGGTGAAAATGACTGTGGTATGTCTGTCACTGCTCTTCTCTATGTAAAACCCATCATGGACAGATTCCTTACTGCTGAAGGGGAATACGTGGAGTCAGGGAAGGGTAGGATGGAGTCAGAGTTGTGGCTTAACACATTACTTTCTGTTCAGGTTGTGACCAAGGCTGCACTAATACCAGAAGATGGTGGCTCAGCACAGCCTCTCTTCTCAACTACTCCACCATCTTCTGGTATTAGCGCAGACATGGTCACTGCCTCAGAAATCCTGTCAGGCTGATACACAGCATCAACAGAAAGGAAAAATGTAATGCTCCACCCCAGGATCAGCCCATGCCCCCCCCCCCCCCCACACACACACACCAGACTCTGGCCCCTCCAGTGTTGCTTTTACACTTGTTACCACAGTCCTCAGGTAGGTCAGGCAGAGTTGTGTCACTCCAATAGCATAATGTTGGAGGGTATGGAATTGAGAAGGGGGTGGCTCATGACAACTTTTCACTTGACCCACTAATGTATTGTAATGGGGCTGCTTTTACTTATATAAAGGCACCAAGAGGACCTTAGTTCTGTGTCAAGTCGCAATATCCCATTTGTGTGGGGCAGCTGCTCTAATACATGTGATACATAAATTGTGTAAGCACATTATGATTGTTCTTTAGTTCATAGACCGCCTGCTCCATCTATACATGGACAACTATGTGGCGGTTTATAGACTGCCTGCTCCATCTGTACATGAAACGACTATGTGGCGGGTTTGTGTTTCTGTGAATTATGGTAACTGTGTAATGAAAAATGACAGTGGACACCGGAAGGGCTGTTTGTATATCTTTTATTAGCAATAAAAAGAGGAGCCATTAATAATAATGGCTTGTATTATATCCTACTAAATGATGGGATTGTGGTTCTTATCTCAGCTCCATGGAGTCAGAGCTTCTGTGATAGTCCATATCACCATCCATAAGGTACAGGGTTAAGAGCCCCAATCTGATGCTCCAGAGGAAGGCGAAGAAAATTTGAGTCTAAGTGGCTTGTATTATATCCTACTAAATGATGGGATTGTGGTTCTTATCTCAGCTCCATGGAGTCAGAGCTTCTGTGATAGTCCATATCACCATCCATAAGGTACTGAGATAAGAGCCCCGATCTGATAATCCAGAGAAAGGAGAAGAAAAACCCTAAAGATTTGAGTCTAAGTGGAAGAAATATATAACCCTAGATCATGTCTATTCATCTGCCTACTGAGACCCCAGAGTATAATTGTAGTTCGTGGGTGACAAACCCCACAAACTACCATTAGGAGCAGGGCACTGTCACACACCACGCAAGTACCCCTGGGGAGAATTGGACATATCCCCCAGGGGTACACGTAACGTGCTTTGAGAACCACTGGTTTAGAGTGCATAATTCATGTGCCCCTGCACACAATCATTGACTTCGCTGGTGATATTTGCATATACAGTACATGTATGGCACATGACTGCTGAGACCAGTGTGGGGCTGGGGCGGTTCACAGCAGTTGGGGCGGCTGGTAGGGTGACATCATTCATTAATATACAAAGATCTGAGATTTCTACAGCATAAAACTTCACTTTTCTGCTAGTGACATACTAGTGAGGGGCATCATTAGAATAGCCTTATCTTACTGCTGCACTTGCTGGGGGCTGTTTAGTGTGGAAAATCCTCCTGATAGGTTCCCTTTAACAAAAGAATAATTAGTTTTTTCTCATGTATTTACAGTTTGTGTCCACATTTTTATTTTGCAAAGTGTAAGTATCTTTGTTTATCATATATATATATATATATATAATATATATTTAGTGTGTGCTGAATAGTGAACCTACTCTGTTATTTTACACCTACCAATCATCTCAATGATTGCTATTTCTTCAGGAATTTTCAATTGCAGAGGCTCTTGTAAACTGAAGAAATGAAATTCTGTCAGTACAAGTGGCCTAAATGTGTATGAAAATTGACATGTCATTATTGCAATCCCAGCCTTGCACTTTGTCAGTTATTATAAGATGGAGTTTATATATTTTCATTATTGCCAAGTCTGGACTAAAATATTCTGTACTTAGTGGAGCTCATGAATTAAAATAGAATTACCCTTGTTTTTTATCTTTAAGTGGTCTTTGTTGTCATCATTATTTTGCATTGTTATTGTATTGTAAGTTGACTTCTTTCTTAGCATAACCAGGACCATTTCTTTTCTACCTTCCTTTACTAATTAATTTATACATAAAATAACATACAAAACCTATTAATTAGAATAGTACTTGTATGATAGACAGTGATGACAAAATACAGGGCCCTGCCTATACAAGCTTACAGTCTGAAAGGAATAGGAGGCAGATACAGGTCAGGGAAATCACTGAGCGGTTCTAACAGGCCAGTTAGCTGGTTTGCTGGACTTTTGGTTGAGGGTTATGCTAGGTTTTACGTTTTCTGTTAATATTTCAAGGTTTGATTCATTTGAAAGTGTTAGATGGAATAGGGGAGGGAGTTCTAGAAGGAAGGCACAAGTACAGTCTTGTATCAGAGTGATGAGAGTGTTTTAGAGTGTAGAGCGATCAGAAAAGAAACATTGTAAAGAGCAGAATTAGATACGGTGAAGTATTTCAATTGGATCCACGGTATAATAGGTAGTGGAGGCCTGACAAAGGAAGGTGGAATTAGAGGAACAAGAGGAGAGGTAAATGAGTTCAGTGGAAGTGTTTAGGATAGCTTGGAAAGATGTTCATGGTAGATGACAAAGGAGTGTGCTAGAGCAGTATAGCTAGGATATTATGAGTGCATGTACAAGCCTGTACTATTTTATTATTATTTATTATTGACAAACAGACAGATGTGAGATTATTTTTTTAGTTGAAGGTGGCAGAAAGTGGGGATATATGCAATACTTGCAAGAATAGAGTCATAAGTATAAGCATACACACATAGATATAGATGTGCCTTCCCTTACCTGTCTTCTTGGCTGAATATGTTCAAATATAGATGTAGCAAAGTTTAACATTACACGGATAACATACCGCACCATGATCTCTTGTCACAGAATACAAAAGCCATTGAAATCTATTAAAAATCTCAAGTTAACTCTATATGACAGTGCAGTTAATGTATTATTTGTTAAATTAAACTTTGCTACATCTGTATGGTGTAAACAGCATAGTTTTGTGACAAGTTATTACAACGTAATATGCTAAATATCCTATTAATGTCTATGTGTGACCACCCAATGGTAGAGAGTGAATTGTAGAATGTTAAGGCTTTTTTTAGCTTACTTTGGTATTTTGTTGAATTTTTTTTGGAATCCTAAATCAAATTGGAGATCAATTAAGAGTGGTCACATCAATATATGTTGTGATTGGTGGGTCAAGCACAGAATAGTGCTGTTCAGGTGCTCTGCTGTGATTGGCCAGCTAAGTTTGTCACTGATATTAGGAATATGTGTGACTATCATTGCTATTGTGAATCTGTGAACTATTACTGAGAGTCTATGGCTGGTCCTCTTATTAGGAGTCCTGTGACCTTTCAGTTGAATTGTTTTAATGTACAGTATTTCCAGCATGAAATACAATTTTAAATTGACTTGAACAAGCCCTTTAATTTGTCATGGTTTAATAAGGATAGAGGTAGACTTTATGAGACATGAAAATTACAGGTAGGAGTTATTGTCCTTGTTTCATCACTAAAATTTGACATGAAACACGAATGTGAAGAGAATCAACTGGCCTCCAGATTATTCAACTTCTGCCACTTCTCAAGAAACCAACTCCACACAAAGGTGCTTAACCACTTCTGCACCGCCCATAGACTATAATAGTTGCTGGATAGTGGCTTCCTTGTTCTGCAAGGACACACAGGTACGTCCAAGCAGTTTTCAGCAGCTGTGCAAAATTGTGCAGCTGCTGAAACAAAGAACCGGCTGTAACTTCAGCCTGAGGTCCCAGAGAGAAGGCAGGGAAGGTGTATTACCATCCCTGCCTTCCTGATCGCTGTGTACACAGTGCTCAATGAGTGCTGTATACACAGCTATGGGCGAAGCCATGATGCGGCTGCCCTCTGACCTGGCGGTCACGTGATCTGCCGGGATCAGGGTGTGTTTGAGCTGCTGGGTCCTACAGCTCTATACTAATGTGTAGGAGGCTGCATTCCTCCTGCTACTGGGGCTAAATGTACCAGGCCCAGTTACAGGGGAAATCAGCCTTCCCCACAAAACAGTGATCAGATGTCCCCAAAGGTCTATTATAACCTTACGGGGGTACAATGAGAAAAAAAAAAATGAATAGAAAAGTAAAAAAAAAATAAAAAATAAAAAAATAAATAAAATTATTTTAAAAAATATATAAAATAATACATAAAAAACACCCCCTTATTACAGGTTCTAGCCCCACCCACGGCGGCACCTCCATCCAAGAGAGCAGTTGAGAGAGGATACAGCTGTACAAGACATATCTATAGAAACACTTAAAACGCTCTTTACTTTGTCTCTTTTATAGTCCAATATTTTCCAAAAAAAAAGTGATGGATTAGAAAGTTAGATCCAAAATTAAAATCAAATTTAAAATGCTAGAAAAAACAGAACCTTGACCAAAAACCAAAACCAAACAAAGGTAAGTTAGGGTATTTGCACAAAAAGTACTATTTAAAAGAGATGATTTTGAAAGTTAAACTATCCACATCATAGTGTTGTCTTTTAAGAAAAAATAATTAGACATTCACTCACAGGCTGCTTAAGGGCTGACTAAATACTGTAATTATCTGGAGAAAGTATCTCTTCAACTATAATAGCGTAAGATTTCTCCTGTTGTGCTGTACTCTGAAGAGAGGGAGGTAGAAAGAGGGGAGTAGACAATCTGGGTGTGTTTGATTTATTTCCATTTATTCTCAGAATAAGGATCATTATATGTATGCTCAGGTGGATTTGTGCCAGGCATATAAAATGAACATTGCAGGGCTTGTCAAGGTTGGTCATTAGTGCACATTAATCTTATTAAACACTACTGTGATCAAAAGAATGACATCGCCCAACAAATATTAGTTTCAATTTACAAGGTAATTTCCTTCACTTGTATGAAGGCTGTACCTAACCCTAATGGCAACTGTGAGCAATACATTAATGTCAGCAGCTGATGGGACGTGACAAAGTTAAATTCAAGATAAAACCTCACCAGCTGGCACGAGGTAGAATGCAAATAAATGACTTGTAGTTTTATACCATGCTGTGGATTAGTATATTTTTATGTATTTTTATTCTGTGGTGTTACTTGTTTGAAACATTTGGTAAGTACATGGCCGTATATCTTTACAAAATATTTAAAAGAACACATGACTACTCTTGATATGTCCGTTTTAGTACATTCCTGCATTCCCCATAATATACCAATTCTGGGGCATTTTAGAATGGTTTGTTTTGCTGTTCCTCTGTTATTCCTAAGTATATATAAATAAAATTACAGCAAGTTAGGGATGTCTGATACTGGTCTGATACTGTTCGGTCTTGGGTGACTATGCCAGACACAGACACACACACAATGATAACACCCAGTTGTCAATGTATTCATAAATATTGTGTAGGAGTGACTGTAGAACAACACAGTGCGGAGTAATAAGGAAAGGTGCTTCAGAATTTATTATTATTATTTCTTTGTGAATACAGTTATTTGCTACAGCAGACATGTCAGGACTAAGGCTATATTTACATGTGTAGTGTCTTATGCAAATGGTTATCTTATGGTTTAAAGTCCTATAGGCCCACAGTGTTCCTCTGTATAACACCAATGACATTTATATAAAATCCATTGGTAAACTTAAAAAAAAAAATGTCAATGTCATGGGATGCAGCATTACATGCCATATTGTGGAGGAATTCATCCCTAGAAACATTGTTTCTATTAAAGAATACAGTCCCTTGTGGATAGCCGATAGAGTGGCACATGAAGTGCCTTTGAGTTTATAAAACAGACTCATGGGGAATCTAGGTGCTGCTGTATAGTGTTTATGGCTTTGAAGTGTGCAAAAGCCCTTAGTGGAATTGTATTGACAAAGTAGAAAGTTACAACAGTCTATAGTTGTACATATTTTGAACATTTTATACAATATTTTAGATGATTCAAAAAAAAAAGAAAAAACTACCACAAAGGCAGATGCAAACATTTTACACAAAGAAAACATAGACAGATAGATAGATAGATAGATAGATAGATAGATAGATAGATAGATAGATAGATGTGCAATTGTAAGCAAAGATATTAAAAAGAAATTCACAATTGCAACAACACACATTCCATTTTGTCAGGTTGTATCATCTGGAGCAATAAAGTTTATGGCATGCACTGAAAAAGACAAAGTTAGCCAGGAGCTCCTAAGGGCTTATTCACACATCAGTGATTTTCATTTGTGTGCTGTCAGTAGTTTCCACAGACAGTACACAGACCTATTGATTTCTATATGTCTGTTCTGATTTCGGTTTTATTTATAGACCATGGTTCTACAGACCTCTTAGGGTCTTTGGACATGTGAATAAGGCCCAGCAAAGTCAAACATATAGGCATGTCTAAATCCGCTGTCACTGCAATGCAAAAGCAAACAAACACTAAGATGCAGCAGGCTATAGCAGTCATAAACACTATACAATCTAGAGGCTGGTATTCCAATATTCTTTGAGTTTCACAGTGAAGCAAGAGAAAACCTGGAAAGTGACCTTACCAATAGCATTTTCATCTTTGCACAAGCCCCATCTTACCAACATGAAATATGATGTACATGAAAAGCAGATCATAATTTTTTTGCACTAAACACAATATCCATAAATCAGTTTATGATGGCCTAACTATAGATACAATTCCTTAAAATCAAACTAACATGGTATCTGAGTGAAACAAGACTGAAAAAAGCAGAAAATGAGGAAAGATGACCAATTAGAACCCTAATATTTATACCAATTGAAAAAATAAAATAATAGTAGAGATTATGTAAAAGGGAATCTTACAGGAGATTCATGCTGCCTAAATCCCATGAAGCTCCCCAAAACAGCTGCATCTTACTCTTAAATGCTACAATGCTTCACAACAAGCATAATTTAAAGATTTGCTCAGTTTCAGCACATTAATGTTAATGTTTGTATAATGAAAACAATTTTCCAATATATGTTCTGTATCAATTCCTTACAGTTTTCTACATCTCTGCTTGCTGCCAGTCTTTGTTTAATTCCAGTGATCAAAAATAAGTCCATGGTCATGTGATAGACACACAGGTGCACGACTCCTTAAAAGACATATGTCTGACTACTGAGCTATTACTGTAACAAGTTGTACAGTCATGGCCAAAAGTTTTGAGAATGATACAAATATTAATTTTTACAAAGTCTACTGCTTCAGTTTTTCTAAAATTTGCATATACTCCAGAATGTTATAAAGAGTGATCAGCTTAACAGCAATTACTTGCAAAGTCAATATTTGCCTAGAAAATGAACTTTATCCCCCAAAACACATTTCAACATCATTGCAGCCCTGCCTTAAAAGGACCACCTAACATCGTTTCCGTGATTGCTCCATTAACACAGGTGTGGGTGTTGATGAGGACAGGGCTGGAGATCAATCTGTCATGATTAAGTAAGAATGACACCACTGGACACTTTAAAAGGAGGCTGGTGCTTGCCATCATTGTTTCTCTTCTGTTAACCATGGTTATCTCTAAAGAAACACGTGCAGTCATCATTGCACTGCACAAAAATGGCCTAACTGTGAAGAGTATTGCAGCTAGAAAGATTGCACCTCAGTCAACAATCTATCGCATCATCAAGAACTTCAAGGAGAGAGGTTCCATTGGTGCCAAAAAGGCTCCAGGGCGCCCAAGAAAGACCAGCAAGCGGCAGGACTGTCTCTTAAAAGTGTTTCAGCTGCGGGATCGGGCTACCAGCAGTGCAGAGCTTGCTGAGGAATGGCAGCAGGCAGGTGTGAGTGCATCTGCACGCACTGTGAGGCGGAGACTCTTGGAGCAAGGCCTGGTCTCAAGGAGGGCAGCAAAGAAGCCACTTCTCTCCAGAAAAAACATCAGGGACAGACTGATATTCTGCAAAAGGTACAGGGAGTGGACTGCTGAGGACTGGGGTAAAGTCATTTTCTCTGATGAACCCCCTTTTCGATTGTTTGGAACATCTGGAAAACAGCTTATTCGGAGAAGAAGAGGTGAGCGCTACCACCAGTCTTGTCTCATGCCAACTGTAAAGCATCCTGAAACCATTCATGTGTGGGGTTGCTTCTCAGCCAAGGGAATCGGCTCTCTCACAGTCTTGCCTAAAAACACAGCCATGAATAAAGAATGGTACCAGAATGTCCTCCAAGAGCAACTTCTCCCAACCGTCCAAGAGCAGTTTTGCGCTCAACAATGCCTTTTCCAGCATGATGGAGCACCTTGCCATAAAGCAAAGGTGATAACTAAATGGCTCAGGGAACAAAACATAGAGATTTTGGGTCCATGGCCTGGAAACTCCCCAGATCTTAATCCCATTGAGAACTTGTGGTCAATCATCAAGAGACGGGTGGACAAACAAAAACCAACAAATTCAGACAAAATTAAAGCATTGATTCTGCAAGAATGGACTGCTATCAGTCAGGATTTGGTCCAGAAGTTGATTGAGAGCATGCCAGGGAGAATTGCAGAGGTCCTGAAGAAGAAGGGTCAACACTGCAAATATTGACTTGCTGCATTAACTCATTCTAACTGTCAATATAAGCTTCTGTTACTCATAATATGAATGCAATTATATTTCTGTATGTGATAAAAACATCTGACAAAACACACATAAAAACCAGAGGGCAGCAGATCATGTGAAAATAGAATATTTGTGTCATTCTCAAAACTTTTGGCCATGACTGTATGCCTGTTTCCATACCATGACCATTGGACTGTCCATCGCATAACTATTGATTGATTTTTATCCACTGGAAGTTAACAAAGAATGACAGCAAGCAGAGATCTAGAAAACCATAAGGAATTGATACAGAAAATATACTGGAAAATTGTATAACTTTTCAGTATACAAACAATAATATTTATTGGCTGAAACTGGACAACCCCTTTCAAAAATGAGACAGGCAACATGAGCAGACATCTCTGCCAGCTTCTCTGAGTCTTTCTTGGCATAATCAACTGGTCTCCCCCTACTTCCATAAAGGAGAGACCTGCCATCAAGCCATCTAGACAGGGAGAAGCCTGCAGGGAGCTGCACAGGGAACCCTTCCCCAAGCCTGGGTCATTTTGAAGCTATGTTTTCTCTTTAATTCTGCTGCATTTCAAAGTAAAACATGTTAGTATGTTGGAACGTCATGCTACTTTTGAGCAAAACAAGAATCTCCTGGAAGATTCTCCTTTACAATTCATTTTGGACTGAAGGTGTTTTATTCTGAAATTTCATATGCATTTCAATGGTATTTAGTAAGACATGATATTTGATCATTTTCAGTGTATCAATTGCCAGTGTAAAGAAATTATATACTAATATTTCCATAACAACATACAGCTGTAAAATATGACATCTTATTATTTAGTATGAAGGAAAAAAAAATCATAAAATATGTCCAATTATGTTTTGTTTCCAGTTTTCATAAATTGTACATCTTCTGCTGGAACCGTCATATACAGTATATATAAAAACCTTTGGTCTTAAAATAAGAGAAAATGTTCAATAGTAAAAACAAACTAGTTAAATACAGCCGTATATTCACAAATAAGTTTGTAAGTAAAAGCCATTGTAAAGCTGGCTATGTAAAAAAGCAATTAAGTGCATTTGTTCTAGGCTGCGGCAAATGTTTGGTTGGTAATCAAGGGTTCCCGAAAGGTCTCATATCTTAAAGATTGGTACTGCAGGAAGAATGCAAGAAATGAGTCAAGGGAAATATAGGTTACAAAGGTCAGCGCTATTATGAAAAGAAAATGAGAAGTATTGTACATGAATCCTTGAGCAGTAACAAATTTATGCATGAGCTTTAAGGAGACAATGTATGCAACATACAGCACAGGCAAGAAAATTAAATAACCAAAGCGTAATGTAAACTGAACATGGAATTTTCATTTTACTGATAAGGAGGTGATAAAGAGTGATGTAAATCCACTTATGTGAACTTTGCTTGTAGCTTTTAGAAATTTGATTTTCCTTTGAATTAGCATTTGCTGGTAAAGTTCCAGCATGTTAAAATGCCCAGTATTCGAGGGATTAATCATCTTTCCAAATGTCCCTGTACAAAGAGTTAGATTCAGCTTTTATTGATTTTGTGGTTTCTTTGATGTGTCTCTTCTGTTTGAAGAACAATTTTTGAACATGGAGTATCACAGAACACTGGAGCCAGCTCTACAAATTCATGTAACAAAAATCAATTGCACTACAGTTAGCCATTAAATGTATTGTTATTATTAATGCTTAGTGCGAAATTCATAGAATGCACAAAATAAACAAGATTGTGTATATGCAATGTGCATGTGCCCATGACTGGAGTTGAGTCTCAGACTAATCTATGGTAAATTCTAATTTATTTTTCTAGCTAATCCCCGGTTTTCACAGGTACATCTTCAGAAAGCTAAAAATGTAATTGCATAATAGCATCCCAGAAATTTCCTGGCCCCAAAGCTGGTGACAGATTCCCTTTAAATAAAAGTATTAGTGAGAATTTAGTAACTTTATTTGGTTGAATTGTGGCTCATCATCTTTACATATACTGTACATAGTAATACATAATCAATGTCAGCACATAAGCAGGCAGTTACAAGGGCGTTTTAAGGGTGCCATCAACCCTTGACTGTTCATAAAGCTCAAGCCCCCTCACACCAAACATCCCCGTGACAGAATAATGTCCCATAATGGCCCCTCTATGCAGTATCATGTCAAATAATGGCCCCACTATGCAGTATAATGTCCCATAGTGGCTTTTCCACACAGTATAATGACTGAAAGTGGCCCCTCATCAAAGTATAATGTGGCATATACATAGAATTGACCAAGTGGGTTCTTGTTATGATTTTTTTCAAAAATTTCAGATTCAACCGAACACAAAATTTTTGGGTTTCGCCACTGAGAAACTACTATTATACTCTTTGGTCCCGTCACCCCAGAATGTTACTCACCTACCCTGGGGTCTGGCGTGTCCTCTTCATGCTTCTTCCAGCCTCCTGACTGATACTCACATGTTGGAAGAGGACGTACTGGAGCCCAGTGGAGGTGAGTAACACTGTTTGTTATGTTTGCTCACCTCTCCAGTGCCTCTGCTTATTATACCTTGGGATCTGAATAGTATAATAACAGCAGTTTTGGTTTGGGCATGTTCGGTCCAACAAAACTGCCATGCGAACCTCACCAATATTCGTAAGATGAATCTTGTGAGGTTAATCCAGCCCATACTCACCTCCAGTAGACTCCTATGCCCCGCCACAGTAATTTACTATACCAGTGAATCCCGATACAGTTGACTACAAGGTTAGATTATAATGGGGAAATGGGGCAGTTATTTGTCACCCATTTCACACATATGTAAATCTGTCCCTGGGCGGATACAGTCACACAATGATACCAAAACAGCAGTTGTTGCTAAATAATAGTAATCATACAATAGTATACAATTGCATAGTGTAATGTTAACCATATTCTATATCTGACAACCACATAACCATTGTCATAGATTAGTGCCAGAGATATTCTAGTGCAAACCTTATTAGTGGCTACACTACAGATGTGTCATTTCTTACCTTTCCTCTATGCTTGACATACAGATATGTCCATCCTTACATTTCCTCTTGGTTTAAGATATCCCAAGATGAGTAGCCCAAAATGACTAGCTTTGACAAAAAATATTTTCAGCATGTATAGCAAACAAAATATTATTTGCCAATAGAAAGCTTTCTTTCTTTTTTAAGGACCAGTCATTTCTCACCACTCATCTCGATACATATTGCATCAAGAAGACAAATACAGAAGCTTCTTTATCCCGAGATATATGGCACAAGATGGCCAGAATTGAAAATAAACATGATTTTACAATATTCTGTCAAGATATGGTGGAGGAGCAGCTAGCATAACATAAGGAGAGAGAGAGAAGCAGGGGAAGACTGCATACTCTGAAGACACAGGACAGCCTCTACAGTGTTTTGTCTCCAAGAATTGTAAAGTAGGAAACACCACTGCTCGTAGATATCAACAGCAGGCAGTGCATCATCTTACAGTACTATAGTTACACAGTTGTTGGGCATCTTTAGCAATGCAAGTACGGTGTATATTATTCTCTTATCTTGAAATAGTACAGTTTTTTAAATATAGTTTTTAAAAATTGGAAGGGAGCTCTGCCAGGTCATGCAACAGAGGTTAATAAATGAAAATGGAACTGGCCCAATAAATCAGAGTGTCAGTTCAGTGCTTCTTGCTTGGCACACATCATGTTGCATTCTACTTTACCTTTCCTTTTTAAGGTGAGCTTGGTAAACTGCCAATCTATGTAATTCCTGCAGTGGTTTCTAAGTGCTCTGTTTTCAAAACACAAAGTAAATGAGATCTAGTCTTTTCAGGAAACGAAGAGTGATGCATTTATGTCAGACATTGGTCTAAGTCATAATGTTTGAGGGTTCTGCATATTGTGAACGGAATTGAGCATATTAACGGGTAGGTGCTTTGGAAAAGCTGCATTTGGAATAGACAGAGCCCTTCTTATTGTCTGTAGCAGCATGTTTCTACCATGCAAATAATTCAGTACACCTGGAGTGAAAAACACGTTTTTCAGATAACAGACGCAACAAAATTGCACAGAAACATAAAACATGAGTATGAATCACCTGTCAAATTAATGCAGAAAGCACAATTCTGTGAGAGTGAACACTTCTCTGAAAATAAGAATATGCACACATCTAGCTTCTACTGGCGTGACAGTAAAAGTTAAAGAGGTTCTTCAGTAATCTGTATAATGATGGCATTTTCCTTTGATATATTATGTACTGACATGTCCCCTGGAGAAACACAATTCACATGCTGCCTGTGTGCAGCCAGAAGTTAACCCTTTGAAGAGCACCCATGAAATTCTTGGATTGCATCTTTAATAGCTTTGTATAAATGATCATTACCTTGCCTGCCAAAAATATTCCTAATCCAATTATATTTGCCATAACAACATGTAAACACTAATTTCAGAAAACATGCTGTATTTCATTTTATACTCGAATCTTCCCTTCTACATATTCTATTTGCTTCTTCCTTCATACCTGTCAATAACTTACTATATGGTATCACTTTTTGTACTGGTGGACCATTCACAGGAAAGGTATTAAAGGGAGTCTACCACCTCCACCAAACATACTCAACTTTCTCCACTGTGTTACAGAGCACATTTCAGTGATGAACAACATGCCTTTGTTATGTAAGTCACTTTTGTAGAGAAATAACTTTGAGGTCTTATGAAAATGAGGCAGTTGGTGCACTAGGGGTGGGTCTTCAGCTCCGTGGAGCACTGTTCTTGACAAATAGAACCCTACCATTTCCTGCCTGCACCACCTCATACAGTGAGAGTTGATCCTCCCACTGCTATGACATCACCCATCTTACTTGACCAGCAATAGCAGTGCTCTAAGGGATGGAGCCCATCTCCAGTGCACCACTGCTCATTAGCATAAGAATTCAAAGTTGTTTTTATCCAAATCTACAAATGGAGGTATATTGTTTGTCTCTGTAATGTGGTGACTGTAGACTATGCTTGGGGAGATACTCAGGGAACTTTAAGCATTTGTTCCCGAAGTATCCCTCCAATGGGACCGCCAGAAACCACGGGAACAAGGGTCTCATGTCCTCCCTTTAAATAAAGCAATGGTTACAAGCATAGAAGCACTGCAACTTTCTAAATGTACTTACTAAATGGTGCCACTCTGCATGTACAGTAGGTCTAAACAGCATTGTACACCTTTACTCCCTTCCTTGGGTCTACAAATTAAGAATAAATAATATACAGCGCCTATTAAGAAGATAATCATAATGTAGACATATTATTTAGTTTTCTCTACATGAAAAGTTATCAACATGTCAAGTACTATGTGTAGGAGTCACACTACGGATGCTTCTAAATATAGTCTCATTGACTTAGTCTTTGAGTGATAGGAGTCTAAACCTAGCCTAGAAATATTTACAGGGCATGAAAAATCTTTTTGAAGCCATGCCATATCAAGTCAGAAGTGTGTTTTCTATTCTGTACACCCTGTCATCTATTTAGAATTTCCGAAGGCCTATCTTTCCAGATAATAACATTCTGTAGCAGGAATGTCTCTTGTGCTGCTAGTATATTGACACGAGTGTACAAGCACACCGAATTCATTCTAATAGTAGAAAGGAATTCATATTTTAATACATACCATTGCAACTTTGTTACTATTCATTATCCAGTATGAGTATGGTTGGACTTATAAATTCCAAACACCTAAAAGACACAAGCCTGAGTAATAATCAAGCCATACATCATAGAAAAGTTCTAATGGAAACAAATAGAAGTAAAAGCAAATGCAAATGCTGCCAGAATCAATACAAGTATGAACAAAACAAAAGATAAAAAACAATTGTACAGTATGGTGTTTTTAGGATGGCTATGAACTGATTGTTTGCTCTCAATCCCCCTAATTCAACTGAAAATAAAAAGATTAAAAATAGTAAAAAAAAGATACCTAATAAAACAAGTGTTTGCATATAAAAGCCAGAAACAGTTGTTGGAAGCTAATAAATGACTGGATAGGAGATAAGTGTTGCCTTGCAGCACTGACATTCTGGGTTCAAATCTCACCATGGGCAACATCTACATGGAGTGTTCCCCTGGATACACCAGCTTACTGCCACACACCAAAAATAAACCGATAGGTAAATTCCCATGAACAGCTGACCCCTGTGGTACTGTAAGTTCTTTATGTGAAAAAGTGCTATACAAATGATTGTCATTGTCATAACTTGGGGTCTGACTACGTGCACCCCCCAGAAATCACAAAAATGGGAGTCCTGGAGTTTTGTAAGTGTATGGAGCAGTAGAGGACGAGCATGATCACTGTTCTACTTGACTTCTATGGGATTGAAGGAGAATACTATATAGGAAGAAGCATAGAAGTGAATAGAGCAGATGTTCACACCACTTTTCCATTCTCAAGATTACTGGAGTCCCAGCAATTGGAATCCCAGGTATCAGTTATCTTTTTACATTAACCTATTTAAGAACAGGAGCTTCTTCTGATTCTTGCTCAGTACACACAGTGTACAGTAAAAATATCAGTGTTATAGTGTGCCAATTGTTGTATTTAATCGTTATATTAAGGTTTTGTGTGTTTTAAAGTGTTTTTTTTTTCACTTTTCCAGCTTTATACTGAACCTCTGAACCAGCTTTATCATTCCTATATTGCAGTTGCAAACGGGCGTGGAATTTGCTTCATGGTTTCTAACTGTGGAAGGAGTTAGCTGGTAACCTAACAACCCTTTTGAGCCAATTAAGGCCTGTTAGCTCAGCTCATTGGGTAGTTAGCAGAGTAGTTCAGATGTGTTTCAGAGAGCACCTTCTGCTCTATAGTTAGTTTTAGCTAGGCCATGATAGACAACCCCATGCCATTGGGCCCAACAGGTCTCAGCATAAACTTTTTTATTGCTTAGACAACATCTCCACTGCCTAATATTTAGGAAATCCAGTATCCATGGCCAAAATAAGTCCTGCATTTCCACATGGCTGGCTGAAACAAAGTGCAACTGTGGAAATGGACAGAGGACTATAGGGGGAATGAAGAGCACAGGACACTTCCATCTGTGTATGTAGAATGTCCTGTGCGTGGATGCTGTCTGACTGAAGGAACTGTGCCGCCTTGTCATTTATGAGTGGAAGATTTGGCTTAGTAATCGGTGCAGCAAGTCTCATCAGTTCCACTGCCAATGTGTCTCCTGTGTCTCATTCACACTCAAGATCAAGTATACCCTGAAACACCATATGCCAGGAGACCACTTAGATGTGACCCTATCCTGACTGTGCAACCCTAGGTCCTGTAACAGGATTTGGTGCCAAAGTCATTGAGAAAGGAGAGGGAGAGGCCTGTTGTTGTCTTAGGCCTCACCCACAGTACCATCTCCACACTTCTAGGAATGGGACATTGCATCGTCATACCTTCACCTACTGTCCAAAGCATTAACTAGTCCTGGCACAAGTATATAGCAGTCCAATGAATATAACATAAAATAGAGCAGAGCTTCTGGTTTTTAGTTACAACGTGTTAGGACCTGATAGCTTGAGAAGTGTTTGTGCAGTAAACTACAATGATTTTTACTGAATTGTGCAGCATATGTTCACTAGCGTGCAAATAAATATCCAGTTGCAGAAATAAAGTTCAGTACATGTACTGAAGTCAAGGAAGATAAGTATAACACATATACTATAGCAGGGGTAGGCAACCTTTTTTGTTCGGCGTGCCTATTTTAATAAAAAAATCAAAGATAAGGTACTCAGAGTGCCGGTCAATAATTTTAAGTCTGAAGACCCCTAAACTAAAGTCATATACCACAAACCATAACACAGAAGTGCTGCCACCAGATGCTTTAGGACACATGCATTTACTGCTATTTCCTGGGACGCTCCTGTACTTTCTGATTAGAAGCAATGAAAGTCCATGTGCAGCCCCCAATTAGTGGTAAATGTATGTGTCCAGGAGCACCGTATGGCGGCATCCTTATGGTGAATACACACTATGTATCTGGATGCAGCTATATTTGGAACTTTTTCATTCGACGTAAAACTGGTGCATTTTTGCACAAAAAAAAACAAAGCCTGAGTTTTCTGTGCAAAAATACATGCTTAATATAGAAAACACACCGTTATACAGAATAATGTCCCATAGTGGTCCCTGCACACGGTATTATGTCCCATAGCGGCTCCTGCAACCTGGTATATGTCCCATAGCGGTCCCTGCACAGGGTATTATGTCCCATAGCGGTCCCTGCACACGGTATTATGTCCCATAGCGGCCTCTGCACACAGTATTTGTCCCATAGCTGCCTCTGCACACAGTATTTGTCCCATAGCTGCCTCTGCACACAGTATTTGTCCCATAGTGGTCCCTGCACACGGTATTATGTCCCATAGCGGCCTCTGCACACAGTATTTGTCCCATAGCTGCCTCTGCACACGGTATTTGTCCCATAGCAGTCCCTGCGCACAGTATTTGTCCCATAGCGGCCCCTGCACACAGCAATATGTCCCATAATGGCCCCTACGCACGGTATATGTCCCATAGCAGCCCCTGCACACAGTATATGTCCAATAGAGGCCCCTGAACACGGTATTATGCTCCATAGTGGCCCCTGCACACAGTATATGTCCCATAGTGGCCCCTGTACACGGTATTATGCTCTATAGTGGCCCCTGCACACGGTATTATGTCCCATAGCGGCCTCTGCACACGTTATTTGTCCCATAGCTGCCCCTGCACACAGTATTTGTCCCATAGCGGCCCCTACACACGGTATATGTCCCATAGCGGCCCCTGCACACGGTATATGTCCCATAGCGGCCCCTGCACACGGTATTATGCTCCATAGCGGCCCCTGCACACAGTATATGTCCCATAGTGGTCCCTGCACACGGTATTATGCTCTATAGTGGCCCCTGCACACGGTATTATGCTCTATAGTGGCCCGTGCACACGGTTATGCTCTATAGTGGCCCCTGCACACTCACTAGCTATTATTATACTGTGGGGTCTCTTCAGACCCCACAGTATAATAAGTGGAGGGCAAAGAGAGGTGATGAAACATAAAAAACAATGTGCTCACCATTCCACGCTCCGCAGCCGCTCTGTATCTTCGGGCGCTTCTGCCCTTAGTCAGCGACCGCTCATTGAGTCTCAGGGGTCACGTCGCGTCATTATGCATAATGACGTCAGACGCAGACGAGACCCCTGAGGCCCTGTCAGCTGCGGAGCATGGAATAGTGAGTAACATTGTTTTTTATGTTTGATCACCTTCCCGGGGGCTCCGCTTATTATACTCGGGGGTCTGAAGAGACCCCACAGTATAATAATAGCAGTTTCGTTTCGGCCGTGTTTGGTCCGATCGAAACTGCTGGGTGAGGACTCCGCTGCCGTGCCAGGGGAATAAGCCTCGCGTGCCAAGAGTGGCACGCGTGCCAGAGGTTGCCGACCCCTGTACTATAGTATAGGTTGAGAGTAAGACAAGTACAATACATGTAATTAAAGTAGAAAACAGTACATGTGCAATAGAATAGGTTGAGACCAATTCAGTCAGGGGCATAACAATAGGGGGTGCAGAGGTAGCAGTTGTTACCAGGCCCTGGACCCTGAGGGAGCCTTAAAGGTCTCCCTGCCACAAAAAAAGATGTCACTATTCAAAAAGGCACACTGTAGGCAAGGCCCCATTACAGATTTTGCATTGGGACATAGGAACTTTGAGTTACACCACTAAGCACAGTAAAAGTCGTCCAGGTACATAAGAGTACGAGTACAACTGTATAGTTTGACACCCATGCAGTACATGTAGTCCAGGAAGATAACAATACATTACTGTACATGTAATATAGGTTGAGAGCAGTACAGTACCTGTAGTCCAGGTAGACAAGAGTACATGTACAATAGTATAGGCGAGGAATTGGTACAGTACATGTAGTACAGATACTTGACAATACAGTACATGTAATATAGGTTGAGTCCAGTCCAGAAAATATAGTTCAGTTAGATAACAGACACAGTAGATGCACAATAGTATAGGCTGAGACCAGTACAGTGCATTTAATCCAAGTAAATGACAGTACAGTACTTCTACATGTATTTAGGAGTCAGGTGTCCTTACAGTATATGTAGTTCAGCTAGATACACACGTGGACAAAATTGTTGCTACCCCTCGTTTAATGAAAGAAAAACCCACAATGGTCACAGAAATAACTTGAATCTGACAAAAGTAATAATATTACAAATTCTATGAAAATGAACAAATGAAAGTCAGACATTGCTTTTCAACCATGCTTCAACAGAATGTTTTAAAAAAGAAAACTCATGAAACAGGCCTGGACAGAAATGATGGTACCCTTAACTTAATATTTTGTTGCACAACCTTTTGAGGCAATCACTGCAATCAAACGATTCCTGTAACTGTCAATAAGACTTCTGCACCCCTCAACAGGTATTTTGGCCCACTCCTCATGAGCAAACTGCTCCAGTTGTCTTGGGTTTGAATTGTGCCTTTTCCAGACAGTATGTTTCAGCTCCTTCCAAAGATGCTCAATAGGATTTAGGTCAGGGCTCATAGAAGGCCACTTCAGAATAGTCCAATGTTTTCCTCTTGGAAAGCCATTCTTGGGTGTTTTTAGCTGTGTGTTTTGGGTCATTATCCTGTTGCAAGACCCATGGACCTGCGACTGAGACCAAGCTTTCTGACACTGGGCAGCACATTTCTCTCTAGAATCCCTTGATAATCTTGAGATTTAATTGTACCCTGCACAGATTCAAGACACCCTGTGCCAGATGCAGCAAAGCAGCCCCATAACATAACAGAGCCTCCTCCATGTTTCACAGCAGGGACAGTGTTCTTTTCAAGATATGCTTCATTTTTCCATCTGTGAACATAGAGCTGATGTGCCTTGCCAAAAATTTCGATTTTTGTCTCATCTGTCCATATGACATTCTCCCAGAAGCCTTGTGGCTTGTCAACATGTAGTTTTGCAAATTCCAGTTTTGTCAGATTCAAGTTATTTCTGTGACCATTGTGGGTTTTTTCTTTCATTAAATGAGGAGTACAAACAATTTTGTCCACGTGTTTAACAGTACACGCACAATAGTATAGGTGAGAGACCACTAGGGTCATTGTAGTACAAGTATTACACTACAGTACGGTACATGTAGTATAGGTTGAGTCCAGTGCTGTACATGTAGTTCAGTTAGATACCAGTGCATGTACAATAGTATAGGTTGAGAACAGTACAGTGCATGTAGTCCAGGTAGATAACAGCATAGTACTTCTACATGTATGTAGTTTGAGTCCTTACAGTTTACGTAGTTCAACTAGATAACAGTAAATGTATAGTATAGGTGGAGACCAGTACAGTATATGTAGTATAGGTAGATAACAGTATATGTACAGTAATAGTAGTATAGATGATTCCAGTATGGCACATATAGTCCAGGAAGATAACAGTACAGACATGTGCATGTAATCTAGGTTGACACCAGCACAGTACCTGTAGTTCAGACAGATAACAGTAGAGTACATGTAGGTTGAGGTGGAGTCCAGTGAAGCACATGAAGTTCATGTAGATACTAGTAAAGCATATGTACTGTATCTCTGCACTGCAGAGAAGAACTACTGTACTAAGCAAACACCTTACAGTCATATGAAAAAGTTTGGGCACCCCTATTAATCTTAATCATTTTTAGTTCTAAATATTTGGGTGTTTGCAACAGCCATTTCAATTTGATATATCTAATAACTGATAGACACAGTAATATTTCAGGATTGAAATGAGGTTTATTGTACTAACAGAAAATGTGCAATATGCATTAAACCAAAATTTGACCGGTGCAAAAATTTGGGTACCCTTATCATTTTATTGATTTGAATACTCCTAACTACTTTTTACTGACTTACTGAAGCACAAAATTGGTTTTGTAACCTCGTCATAGCCAGGTGTATCCAATCATAAGAAATGTTTTTTTTTTTGGGCATTTGGTTTTTTTTTTTTTTTTTTATTTTCCTTTGAGGAGGGGGCTTTGGGGCCTCTAAAAACAACTCTCAAATGTTCTGAAAACAAAGATTGTTCAAATAGTTGTTAGGGGACGTAAAAGTTGTCTAGAGTTTAACCTGTAGTTTCACTGTGGGAATGTAAGGGAGGGGGGGGGGGCCCCCGGGGGAAGGGGGGGGGGGGGGGGGGGGGGCCCCCCCCGGGGGGGGGGGGGGGGGGGCCCCCCCGGGGGGAGACCCCACCACCCGGGGGGGGGGGGGGGCGGGCGGGCCGGGGTGGGGGGGCGGGGGCAGGAAAAAAAAAAAAAGAGGGGAGAGGGGCGGGGGGGGCCCCAAGACACCACCCCACCCACCCCCCCAACCCCCCCACCACCACGCGGAGAAACAATACAATGGCGGGGCCCCCCCCCCCCCCCCCCCCAAATAAACTGTGGGGGGATAATGGGGGGGGGCCCGCCCCCCCCCCCCCCCACCAACCACAACAGAGGGGGTGTGGTTTGGAGGGGGGGAGGGAAAAAAAACCCCCCCCCCGGGCCCGGGGCCGGAAAAAACCGCCAGGGGGGGCGAGGGGGGGTTTTTTGAAAGGGGGGCCCCCAAAATTTAATCCCCTTTTCTGTTGGGGCGCCCATACTTTGGCACCGGTCAAATTTTGGTTTAATGCATATTGCACATGTACTGTTAGTACAATAAACCTCATTGCACTGCTGAGATATTACTGTGGCCATCGTTATTAGATATATCAAATTGAACTGGCTGTACTAAGCAAACACCCAAATATTTAGGACCAAAAATGATTAAGATTAATAGGGGTGCCCAACTTTTTCATATGACTGTATGTATTTCAGTAATATAGCAACTGCTGATTGGCTGTACTCAGCCTTGATGTGATGAATTTCTCTATGGCCAATCACGGGAGTTTTATCAATAATATGGGCACACTAAATGGATTAATATTCCCTGGGCAGTATCCATCTGCTGGTACTGATGTGACCCTCATAGGTAAGAATTCTTTCCAGACATGTTCTCATACTTAAATATATACAAATGCCCTTTTTTAGTATTCATGATCAAGACTGAGCAAACTGTGGGCTTGCAAGCACCCTTAGGCTTTCTTGCAAAGTGCTTTTCATGAAAGTAAGGCTGGATTCACATTTGCACTGTCATTTCCATTATAGGAACAAAAAAATCGAAAAGTGATGATCCATCATACAATGGACGCCGAATTCACATTACCACTAATATACCAAAGAAAGGGTGCTATAATTGCCTAAAATGTTGTTCTTATCTTGTTTCATGTCAGTGTGAATAATGTACCAATAATTACATTTCACTTTCCTTGAGTGCTGTCTCTATTTCTGAATATATAATGGGAACCAATAGAACCTGACAAACTCTACTGACTAATGGGATCCATCGGATTTCTGGAAAAAAATAACTAAGCATAATGCAATATTTTTTTTCCAGTTGTTGAGAGAATCTGTGACCGATTCTCCTAAAGGGGCTTTTGACGCAGAAGTGATCCTACCCTAAGCTATACTGTGTGAAGGGTAATAAAATATGGAAGACACTCACTCTCTTTTTTATCATATGAGCTGCCATAAGTTACATTATTTGCCAGATTGCTGCGGCCCATGTTTTTTATAAAATAGTCTGTATTTAAACATACACCTAAATCTAATTTTACTTAAAATACATCAATTTCCTTCCTCCCCCTTGGCACAAAGATGCAGTGATTCCTGAAGTACTGCATACATTAGACTATGTGATGGTTATCACGTTGTGTGATGATCATGACTTTGAATTTTATCTTGCTTTTTTTTCTTAAATGCTTTGGGTGAAATGTTGCAATTTTATGCTTGTGACATGGTCAATTAATCAAATGTAATGAGAAATAAATGCTTTTGACAAAATCCGAATGTAGGAAAGAAATCCTGTCAGCAAAGCTTTTCCATTTGGTAGTTATAAAAACATATAAATGCGCAGCCGTGTAAGGCTGATTTAAGATAAGTTTCAATAGCGTTTATGACTGTAAACCAATGTCAATGCAAACAAAGAAGTATGTAAATTCTAAATGCTGCATGCTGTGTTAGCAGAATAAATCCCAGTGTATAACATATTTAGGTAGTTTTACAAACGAATAGCAGCAGTAAATACACCGACATAAACTTAGCCATTTTTATTAAACTTTATTGGCTTATATAACTGCCTATTTGTTTGGTACACAAATAATTTAACCTTGACTTCCATTCATGTAAAATATTTGGGTGATCAGCTTTAACATATGATGATGGAAGAATGCAGAAAGTACTTATTGTGATTTACCCCTTTAGTGCAATTGCATAGTCATGTTTGTTCAGGGTTACTGAACTAAAGCAAATGCTGATCTATAAGCAAACAAGCCTGGAAGTGAAACTTGCTCAGTAAAGAGTAAAATGGTGCATAAAAATTGTATGCATGTATATATGCAGCAACCTGGTGGAAGAATGTAGGGCAGGTGGAAGTAGTAGGCGGTCATGGATGGGCTCTTAGTGGCTGTAGACAGCTCCAGCAAAACTCCTGCACTCCTTAGGGGCTGATGCAATGTTACTAGTTTCCCTGAGCGCATACCCTATGGTAGGTGTCCGGCCTGATGGTGGCTAGAGTGCTCTTGGTGGTAGTTTTGAGGACTCAGGAGACAATTAAGAATGGTGCAAACAACACAAAATTTTAGAATTCTTAGGGAATTATGCACGGTGATAGACAGACCGTTATATCTAATATTTGGCACATAGCAATTGTGGTGGCAATATTCAAAGATGGGTCTAAAAGTGAGCACAGAACATATGTAAGTTTAACTTCTGTTAAGGGAAAATTATTTGAAGGGATTCTGAGAGATGCTATCTTGGAGTATCTCAATGGTAATAAACTTTTAACACACTAGTATCAACATGGGTTTATGAGGAATCGGTCCTGTCAGACTAACCTGATCAGCTTTTATAAGGAGGTAAATTCGAGACTGGACCTGGGTAATGCTGTAGCTGTAATATATCTGGACTTTTCAAAGGCGTTTGATACTGTACCACATAAAAGGTTGGTACATAAAATGAGAATACTTAGTAAACATAGAAAGTAAACAAAGGGTGGTTATTAGTAGTACATAAGCAGATTGGGGTCATAGTCATCAGTGAGGTGCACAAGACGCAATACTGGGTTTCCTTCTTTTTAATATTTTATTAATGACCTGGTAGAGGGTTTACAGAGTAGAATCTCAATATATGCAGATGATAATAAGCTTGTAAAGTAGTCAACAAAGAGGAGGATAGTGTAATATTACAGAAGGAAGCTGAAAGTCTGGGCAGAGAAATGGCAGACGATGTGCATGAATGTAAAGTTAAACACCTGGGCCGTGTATATAAGTGTTAGACTAAGGCCTCATGTTGCGGGAATGCAGATTTTTTTGTTGCAGATTTTGTTGCAGCATTTTGAGATAAAGCCAGGAGTGGATTGAGCAGAAAGTAGATATATATGTACTTCCTATATTTTCCCATTCCTTCTGTAGTGATCTTGGCTTTGGCTCAAAAAAGTGTAGCGAAATCTGCAACAAAAGAAAGCTGCTTTTCATCAATGTGGGGTCTCAGCCTCACAATTATGTATTAAATAATTAACACTGAGTAAGAATTCTGCTGAAAACACTTGGGGATATTGGTGGACAATAAACTTAATTTTAGTCACCAGCGCCAGACACCTGTTGCCAAAGCAAATAAATTAATGGGCTAGATGCTTAAGCAGAGGATATTGTTTTACCTCTATGCAAATCACTGGTAAGGTCACATTTAGAATACTGTGCACGGTATTATGTACATAGGAAGGATATAGCTGAATTGAAGCTGGTGCAGAGGAGGCCAACCAAGGTAGTTAAAGGGAAGAGTGGATTAGAGTATAAAGACAGAAATCAAACTTGGGGTTGTTCAGTTTGGAAAAGAGGCAGCTTATGGGTGACCTGATTATGATGTACAAATATATAACAGGACAGTGCAGAGATCTGCAATGATCTCTTTAAAGTGAGACCTGTAACTGTGACAAGGGGTCATCCTCTATGCCTAGAGGGAAAAAGTGAAGAAATCAGGTGATACCTTTTAGAGGCTAACCAAGATCCTTTTGAAGATCCATGTCTTATGTGTATATAAAGAGTGTGTGAATTTTAAGTTTCTTGCATTACACCATGTCTGAAGAAGAGAGCTAGTACTCTCGAAAGCTCACTATCAAATATACTCAGCCTCTAAAAGGTATCGCCTGATTTCTTCACTCTTCCACTACTTTCTATGGCTAACATGGTACAACATTATACTACTAGAGGGAAAAAGGTTTTACTACAGTCATAGGCGGGATGAGTCAGTGATTTCTGATAACTTACACAAGTTTGAACTGGATGGATGGATGGATGCCTTTCTTAAAAATAAGAATATCATAGGTTTTGAGTGCTAGAAATTTTTGGGATATTATGTTAATCCAGGGATTTAGTTCAATTGACATATTTGGAGTTTGAAAGGAACTTTTTCTTCTGATGGAGCAATTGGCTTCTACCTCATGGGGTTTTTTGGCTTCCCTTGGATCAAAATGGTAGGTTTATAGGTTGGACTTGATGGGCTTGTGTCTTTATCCAATCTTATCTACTATGTTACTGTCATTAAATGGTAATAGTACAGAGTTCATAGGAACTCAGAGCTATTGGTTGCTAGGCACAGATACAAAGTCAGTTAGTCTGCATTTTTGTGGCCAGAAATGTCACAATTGTTTGTCCAGAATGAGCTTTTGACATTTTTGAGTCATATAGTTTTTTACACTGCTCTGTCTCTTTCTTTTGGAATCAGCTAATTGCCACTTTTCAATACTTTGGGTACCTGCACATGGAACATTGCAAATCCCAACAAAATCTGTATGCCTCAAGCAGATTTTGTGACTGATATCACCACAGATTTCACCAGTCACATTGAAAAGAGTGAAACTGGCAGTTAAAGCTGGCCTGGTGCACCACATTCAACTGTATATGTGTGTTCTTGGTGCTGATATAGTTGAAACCTACAGTATGTGGTCGTAGTATGATGATAATATTGGTCTTTGTTTATTGGCTGGTATTCAGTAACAGTATGGAAATAGTATGATAGCTTGTGATGAGTGAGCCCCTCTCTCTATCTAGCTACCTAGATGACATGATCGATGTGGACTGCGGCATCCAACGGGAAAAAAGACTTATAGCGGAATTATTTCTAATCCAGTTATTTCTAATTCCAGACCCCATAGTATATAATTGGAGGCCCAAGGAAATTGAGGGAAAATAACAAACACTTATACTCATTATTCCTTACCTCTCCTGGGCATCTTTAATGCACAGGCCTCAACGGTGACCCCAGGGCACGTGACATCAGCAGGACACCAGAAGAGGCTGGAAGAGGATGTCCAGGAGAGGTGAGGCAAAGTGAGCATAATTGTGTTTTGTGGGTGACAAACCACAGATGTTTCATGGGTGAACCAAAACTTTTAGAAATTTCAGGTAAAATCAGTTTATGAACTAATTAGTTTGCCCATCTCTAATCTTAAACTAATAAAGTACTACTAAAATTGCTGTTTGTATTAAACCAGCTTCTATGTATTTATCTATGCAAGTTTTCATTTTCATTTTTCTAACATGTAACTAAATGACCTTAATATGCATTGACAAAATGTAAAGGAGAGGGTGTTGTGACAAACTGGAAAGTACAAAAAGTCCTGGCATGAAGCATATTTCAAAGGCAGGCAAGCTAAAGTACAAGAGGTCATGCTCTGTAGCTGACAGATGGCAGAAGGCACTAATTTACTGAAATCCTGATGGTTTTGTACAATAGTCACCAAACAGAGACCATTAAAATAAGAAGGGTCATCTGAATATGAAAGTAGGCAAAAGATTATATTTCAATGTGGCATAAATCAAGAAAGAAAAGGGCAAACTAAGTGGGTCAAGATGTTCTTATCTTCTGTCAGGTGCCATATTTTTTGCATTCATGTGTTAATGGTTACAGTAACTAAAAAATATAATTTATTGCTAACACCTTTGGTGCTCTATAGTTTATTCTTAAAATTTATAACTAGCATGTTCCTGGTATATTGTGTTAGGTAGATTTTACTGCTTTGCCATTTGAGCGGAATGAACTCTTTTGGAAAATTTTCATTTCTCCTTTTCAGGGAATAAATGGAAAGTTTACTAGATTATTATTATTATTATTATTATTATTATTATTTAAAATCAAAGTATGCAAAACTATAATTGAGAGAAAAAATAATAATTAAAAATCATAGTGGATTTAAAGGGAACCTGTCAGTAGAAATTTGCACCCCTATCCAGCCCCAATACCTTATAAAGCATCTGGAGAGTGTAAAAAAAGATCGCCATCTTATGCCCCAGCATGTCTTTACTGAGGATCTACTGTGTGAACTTTAACTGTAAATTATGACATAACAAAAAGAAAAAAACACTAACTCCAAGTGGTAGAATGATAGTAGAAAATGAGATGATTCTCATTTTGGAAAACTCACTACAAGTAGAAGACCCAGAAGAGGAATTCACTTTCAAGGAGTGTCCAAAATCATCCAATCACTCTACTATTCTTCATGGCTCTCTTTGAGTAATAATAGTTATGACCAATATGGGATCTGTGATCTTGGAAAGAGAAATCTATCCCAATTGGAGGGCAGGCCAATCTGAGAAAGGTCTACTTTTGCTGTATTAAATAAATGGCCTAGTTTTGTTCCAAATGTGGTAAACTAGAGTCAGCTACATAAAGAATTAAATTTAAAGGTTTTGGTTTAAAAGTGGTGCAATCTTCAACTATTAATTTTGGTGTCTCTTGTGAAAAAAGGCTGTAACGTAGTACGTAGAATAACCAGCTGCTATTGCCCCCTCACACACACTGATCAGCTATTTACAGCCTTTCCTGAGGCTATTCCACAGTTGTATCTATGACACCAGAAAACAAACAGTAGGCACTTCAATAGGATGTTAGATGTATATGGTCCTCTTCAGTGAATATACTACATGTTATCACATGTTCAAACATACCATCATTAAATTGCATACTGTACTCTAGAAATGGAGCAAAGGTAACTCAATATATTCTACCCATATGAATACCCAGATATTGAGCAGAGTGTTAGGATTTTCAATTAGGAATAAAGTATTATCTGTTGAAGTCAGTAAAGTAAACTGTCACTGCCACTGCAGCAAAATGCATATCTCATCTAACCACGTTGGTTCTACTTTCTGGATGTAAGTAAAGTATCATCCTAGTCAGCAAATGATGACATGCAACAAAATTGCCTTTTAGCACACTTAATACCCATGGCATGAGAGAATATTGGCCTCTTTCCCCAGCAGGAGATAGCAATAATAAGTGAATGTTAAATCTGCACTACAGGTAGTAAAGAGGCTAATCCAAACAAACTGGCAAATTTTAAAAAATAATGTATAAATTTGCTTTTAACTGAACCATTTTTTAAACCATTCTTTTAAGATTATGTTTGTCTGAATACTTTATGCTGCAGAGTTCAGCTACAGAAAATAGAGGTTAATTTATTTATTAGTATAACTAGTAGAGAGACAAGGAGATTGTAACCCGCGCTGTATAAAGCTCTAGTGTGACCACAGGTGGAATAAGAGCAACAGTAGTCATGTCCTTCACCTCTGCCTCAGCCTGACCCTCCTCCACTTCACAGTCCAAACACTAAATTTTTTATCAAACTCGTTAAAACTTGGAACACTATCTTGAGATATAAGTTGATCAGTAATTAGAGTCCTGTCTCTTGTGAGAAAGAAGGTGCCTTATTGAGGGTCTGG
Source organism: Leptodactylus fallax (assembly GCA_947044405.1). Lineage (NCBI taxonomy): Eukaryota > Metazoa > Chordata > Amphibia > Anura > Leptodactylidae > Leptodactylus > Leptodactylus fallax. The sequence continues at coordinate 6,669,090 of CAMRHE010000051.1, read as the reverse complement.
GAAGACAGAGAGGCTGCTATGGAGATATTTAGCTACTGTATTATAGTGGACAATGAAGAGGACAGAGGGGTTAGTGGGGAAGGAAGAATACACTAAAGTTATGAACACTGTCTTAGCAATGTCACTGACTGTGTCACGGCCATCCCCATCTGCTGTCACTGAGATGATGAGTGAGCTTTATTACTCCACAATATTATTGACTTCCTTCATAATTTTATGCCAGTGCCTACTTGAAGTGGCGGACAGCTGTGGCCTGCTGTTACTACTACTTGGTGGACGGCTGCCACCTACATGGATTTTACTATGCTATGGATGGCTTTTTTTTCTCCTATATTACCCTCCTCTCTTGCTCCCCTGACTTTTACCAGACACTTTTTCGTCAGTTACTTTTATGCAGCAAAATACTGAGTTGCAGAGGTATTGTAGTTTTGGCAAGGAAAATAAATATGCCAATGTTTACTGTAGCATGTTTTTAGAGTTATTATATAGATTAACTTTGTCTTAGTGTTTTCCAATGAATAGATATGCCAAATGATGCTAGTAATGTAAAAAAGAGTGCCATGCAGTATGTCTAAATTGTCAGTTCTTGGACACAGTACAGATTGAATGACAAAAGAGAGTTGTAATTGATGCAGTACACTAAGAGACTGAATGGCTGCGGGTCTAACAGTGTGACAGACAGGCACAGACTCCTATCCCTCACCCTCCCGAAAATCCATCAATTAATTAAATCTAAGTCTTCTTACACACTACGCTTCCTACACTGCATATCTAATCTTTCTGTATTACTATTACTGTATTACTCCTTTGGCTCCTTTTCTTCTTCTATTTCATTAATACCTATAATTTATTATGAGTCATCAATGTCCTCACACCTATGCACCCTCTTATGAATGGTTAGGGGCTAGCTTCAAGGTATTAAGGGTAAGCCAGCGTTGTCCTAGAGGTCATGTGATCCTTTCTCATGCTTTTACATCGTAGCTGCCATTTTAGCTAATTTGTGCTAATCTAACCTCAAGGACTTTGGGTCGAATCTGGTTATATATGAGCCGTTATCTCAAATTTATCCTAAAAATTTTTAAAAAAGGAGATAATAAAAAGGTAGACTAGATCAGGTTTTGCTGTTGATTTGCAGAATCCATTTTCATTAAACATACTGAAGTATAATGCATTTTTGTTAAAAAGTTTCACTATTATCTTTCCATAAAACATTTGTCAGGATGTTCCACAATGCTTCCAACAAAAAGATCTGTGGACAGGTGAGACAAATTTGGCATTTGTGAGCACAAATGCATAATGGTGTATTTAGAGGAAATAGAAAACTGCACAACAACACCGAATCCTCAACCCAGCTGTGAGGCATAGTGGAGGGAGCATCATGGTTTGCAGCTACTTTGGGTCTAGATGTCTTGCGATCTCTAAGAAAAGGATGAATTCAAACTTGTATCAAAAAATTTTGCAATAGAATATAAGGGCAGAAGTCCATTATCTCAAGCTGAAGAGACATTGGGTCATGCAACAAGACAATGACCGAGCATGCACAAACAAATCTATCCTTTTTTCAAAGAATAGTTGCTAAAAAGGAAGAATTGTGTTTTGGAATATACAAGTCAAAGTCCTGACTATTGAAATGTTGTGGCATCCCTTGAATATATTGAAATAGAAATATAGAATTGAAATAGAATATAGAAATATTGACAACTAAAACACATTTGTAGTGAAGAATGGTCCAAAATTCTTCAACATTGTGCAAACCTTATTTGTAGCTGCAGGAAGGATTTAGTGGAGGTGATTGCTGCTAAGGGGGAATCTACAGGTTAACAGCTCACCTACTTTTTCTCCCTGTACAGCGGATGTTACTCAGTGTGTTCAATACCAAGCATGAACAGTGCAATAAAACACATTTCATTGTTATTAAAGAAATCCAGACAAAGTTTACAACTTCTTTGCAACTGTATATTTTTCACAGAAGTTGTCACCCAGATTTTCAAGACCTCTTGAAAGAAAATATAGATTATTAGAAATGTATGATGTATGATGAACAGCATATGGCTTATTAGGCAGTGTACATTCAAATGCAATTGAACAATGGAGGTGATTTATTATCTCCCGACTCAAGAAAAGAGTTGGAAACCTTTTAAATGTCATGTACACAAAAATTTTGTGCCAATGGTGATTTTAAGCCACCCTTGCGAGTATAAAAGTAGGCGTGGTTAGCTTGTCACACAGATTTATAAAATACAACATTTTAAAAAGCCACAAGAATTGTTGTAATCTCACTTCAGTAAGGGGGTGACCTGGAGAATGAAGTAACATCTCAGGAGTCAGGACAGAACAGTGCAGTTTTTCACGGTCCTAATGTACATGACAAACAGCTGTGTCAGTCCATGGAAGCCTTTTGAAGGCGCTTTTTCACTTGGAAGTGAATAACGGCTGTGACCGTATATGGGTTTATTCACATGGCCATATCTATGTCTGTCAGGCTTTATTCACAAGACCATGTGAATTTCTTGGCCATGAATAGTGGAAAAATCTGTCCAATTTTAATGGTAATTGTACATCCATTTTGCATTGATTCAGTGTCCATTTTATCAATTGTTGATGTCATCTGTTTTGCAGTGGTAAAAGACCTTTAAAAAAATGAATGAATTAATTTTATAGATGTTTTTATTTTTACCCAACTCACTGACATGTTTTTAACCCCTTAAGGACACAACCCAAAAGTGAGTTAAGGACCAGGTCCTGTTTTTCAAAACTGACATGTGTCACTTTATGTGGCAAGAACTTTGAGACACTTTAACTTACACAAGTGATTTTGAGATTGTTTTCTCGTGACACATTGTACAGTGCTGGCCAAAAGTATTGGCACCCCTGCAATTCTGTCAGATAATACTCAATTTCTTCCAGAAAATGATTGCAATCACAAATGCTTTGGTAATAATATCTTCATTTAATTTGTCTTCAATGGAAAACCACAAAAAGAATTGTCAAAAAGCCAAATTGGATATAATTCCACACCAAACATAAAAAAGGGGGTGGACAAAAGTATTGGCACCCTTTGAAAAATCAGGTGATGCTTCTCTAATTTGTGTTATTAACAGCACCTGTTACTTACCTGTGGCACATAACAGGTGGTGGCAATAACTAAATCACACTTGCAGCCAGTTGAAATGGATTAAAGTTGACTCAACCTCTGTCCTGTGTCCTTGTGTGTACCACATTGAGCATGGAGAAAAGAAAGAAGACCAAAGAACTGTCTGAGGACTTGAGAAGCAAAATTGTGAGGAAGCATGAGCAATCTCAAGGCTACAATTCCATCTCCAAAGACCTGAATGTTCCTGTGTCTACCGTGCGCAGTGTCATCAGGAGGTTTAAAGCCCATGGCACTGTGGCTAACCTCCCTAGATGTGGACGGAAAAGAAAAATTGACGAGAGATTTCAACGAAAGATTGTGCGGATGGTGGCTAAAGAACCTCCACTAACATCCAAACAAGTTCTAGCTGCCCTGCAGTCCGAGGGTACAACAGTGTCAACCTGTACTATCCGTCGGCGTCTGAATGAAAAGGGACTCTATGGTAGGATACCCAGGAAGACCCCACTTCTGACCCAGAGACATAAAAAGCCAGGCTGGAGTTTGCAAAAACTTACCTGAGAAAGCCAAAAACTTTTTGGAAGAATGTTCTCTGGTCAGATGAGACAAAAGTAGAGCTTTTTGGGAAAAGGTATCAACATAGAGTTTACAGGAAAAAAAAAGAGGCCTTCAAAGAAAAGAACACGGTCCCTACAGTCAAACATGGCGGAGGTTCCCTGATGTTTTGGGGTTGCTTTGCTGCCTCTGGCACTGGACTGCTTGACCGTGTGCATGGCATTATGAAGTCTGAAGACTACCAACAAATTTTGCAGCATAATGTAGGGCCCAGTGTGAGAAAGCTGGGTCTCCCTCAGAGGTCATGGGTCTTCCAGCAGAACAATGACCCAAAACACACTTCAAAAAGCACTAGAAAATGGTTTGAGAGAAAGCACTGGAGACTTCTAAAGTTGCCAGCAATGAGTCCAGACCTGAATCCCATAGAACACCTGTGGAGAGATCTCAAAATGGCAGTTTGGAGAAGGCACCCTTCAAATCCCAGGGACCTGGAGAAATTTGCCAAAGAAGAATGGTCTAAAATTCCAGCAGAGCATTGTAAGAAACTCATTGATGGTTACCGGAAGCGGTTGTTCGCAGTTATTTTGTCTAAAGGTTGTGCTACCAAGTATTAGGCTGAGGGTGCCAATACTTTTGTCCGGCCCATTTTTGGAGTTTTGTGTAAAATGATCAATGATTTGACTTTTTTTTTCATTCTCTTTTGTGTTTTTTCATTGCAAGCAAAATAAATGAAGATATTATTACCAAAGCATTTGTGATTGCAATCATTTTCTGGAAGAAATTGAGTATTATCTGACAGAATTGCAGGGGTGCCAATACTTTTGGCCAGCACTGTACTTCATGTTAGTGGTAAACATTAATCAATATTTTTGTATTTATTTACAAAAAATAGGATATTTGAAGGAAATTTTGAAAAAAAAAATAACAATTTTCAAAATGTGAAATTCTCTGCTTTTCAGACAGATAGTCATACCACCCAAATACATTAATAAATATTATCTACAATATCTCTGCTTTAATATTGGCATAATCTTTTAATCGTCCTTTAATTTGTTTTGGATGTTAGAAGGCTTACAAGTGTAACAGCGAATTTCCAGATTTACAAGAAAATTTCCCAAACTAATTTTTTAGGGACCACTTCAGTTCTGAAGGGAATTATAAAGGCCTATTGTAACATCTCTGCCTGTTCGGGTCTCTGCGCCACCCTCCGCTCGCACGCTGTGGCGAAGGAGGCGTGTTCAGTTTGATTCCTTGCGTAGCTTTCTTGTTGCTCAGTCTGAACATGGTCCTAGTCAATGTAATGGATTTCCGGCCACACCCGTGTTCTGATCATTTCTCTCTGGACTGCATAGAGTTAATCTCTTCCTGGCCTGTGTGATTGACAGCCTGTGTACCTATCAGGTCTGGGGCTGGGCCCAGACTTTCTATATACAGGATGTCACTTTCTCAGCAAGTTGCCAGTTATTGCTCTGACTTTGCCTGCTCTCTTTGTGTCCTTGATATTTACTGTACTATTTCTCTGACCTCTGGCTTGCCTTTTGACTATTCTCTTGGATTGTGATTTTGTACTGCATTGCTCGTTTGTTACCGACCCCTTGGCTTCCTGACGTCTCTTTTGTCGTTTGTTTTGTCTTGTCCTGTTCTGTGTGTCACTTACCCAGTATAGGGCTTGTCTTCAGGTTGTCCTTTTACCGTTTAGGGTAACTGAGGCAATAGGAAGGGACAGTGGCTGGGGTGAGATTAGGGCTCACTTGTCTCTGTTCTTCCTCCCAGACCCCTGCAGTAGTGTCAGGGTATTGCTACGTTTGGCAAGACCCTAACGCCTATATATTAGAAACCCCCCATAAATCACCCCATTTTCAAAACTGCACCCCTGAAATAATTCGAAACAGCATTTGGGAAGTTTGTTAACCCTTTAAGCATTTCACAAGAATTAAAATGATATCGAGGTGAAATTTAGACATTTCATTTTTTTCCACTAATCCCTTCATTTAGTCCTAAATTTATCACATTCACAAAGGGTTAAAGGAGAAAATGCATCTCACAGTTTATTATACAATTTCTCCAGAGCACAGAAATACCCCATATGTGGGTGTAAACTGATGTTTGTGAATTCGGCAGTAAACAGAATGGAAGGAGCGACACTGGACGTTTGAAAAGCAGATTATGCTGGAATAGTTTTCGGGTGCCATGTCTCATTTGCAAAGCCCCTAGAGTACCAAAACAATGGAAACCCCCTAAAAGTGACCACATTTTGGAAACTACACCCCTCACAGAATTCATGAAGGGGTATAGTGAGCATTTTGACCCCCACAGCTGTTTCACTGATTTTACTAACATTGGGATGTATAAATGAAAAATTACTAAAACGTCATTTTATCCCAAAAGTTTTCATTTTCACAAGGGGTTAAAGGAGAAAAAGGACCCCATAGTTTGTTAAACAATTTCTTCTGAACATGGCAATACCCCATATGTGGTTGTAAACTGCTGAATGGGTACATGGTGGGGCTCGGAATGGAAAGAGTGCTATTTTGCTTTTGTAGGGCAGATTTTGCTGGAATAGTTTTTAGGTGCCATGTTGCATTTGCAGAGCCCCCAAAGTACCAATACAGTGGAAACCCCCTAAAAGTGACCCCATTTCAGAATACGATGCGGCCACTTTGTGGCATCAGAGACATGCACTCCTAAAACTATTAAGTGGGCTATCCCGGAGGAAAAAAATTATATAAGTGGGTGTAAACTGCTGCTTGGGCACACAGCAGGGCTCAGAAGGGAAGGAACACTGTGTTTTTTTAGCTTTTGGAGTACAGATTTAGAGGGACTTTCTGGACACCATGTTGTTTTTGCAGAGCCCTGGAGGTGCCAGTAAACTGGAACTCCCCAAGAAGTGACCCCATTTTGTAGGGGTAATTTTAGGATCTCTGCAAATGTGACATGGCGTCCAAAAACCAACAATCTAAATCTGCGCTCCAAAAGTACATAGTGCTCCTTCACATCTGCACCCTGCTGTGTGCCCAAATGTCAGTTTATGCTCACATGTATGACACTGGTGTACCCAGGATAATGTACTTAACAACGCCATATGTGGGTATAAACTGCTGTTTGGGAACAGCCGGGCACAGAAGGGAAGGAGCGCTATTTTGGTTTTTAGAGCACAGTTTGGTTTTTGGAGACCATGTCACTTTTGCAGAGCCCAAGAATTGCCAGTAAAGTGGAATCCACAGACATGTGACCCCATTTTGGAAACTACACCCTTCAAGGGATTTATCAAGTGGTGTAGCGAGCATTATTAACCCTTAAGTGTTGCATTCTTTTAATTTCCAGAAATGAATGCGCAGCTGATAATGAAAAGTTAAAAATAACATTTTTCCAGAGATACGCCATTTCAGTGCCCGATATGTTGTGCCCAGCTTATGTCTGCAGAGACACACACTCCAAAAACTGTTAAGCGGGGATCCCGGGCACAACAGCTTTTGGAGCGTTCATCTCTGATACAAGCCGGTCACAACATATTACACACTGAAATGACGTATTCCTGGGAAAATTGTCATTTTCACCTTTCACCATCAGCTGTGTATTCATTTATGGATAATAAATTATAGTAACACTTGGGGGTTAAAAATGCTCACTGTAACCATGGATACATTCCTTCAGGAGTGTAGTTTCCAAAATGGGGTCACATGTCAGGGGATTCCACTTTACTGGCGTTTCAGCTCTGCAAAAGTGCAATGGCGTCCAAAAAACAAACTGTCCAAGTCTGTGCTCCAAAAACCAAATAGCGCTCCTTCCATTATGTGCCCAGCTGTGTCCAAACAGCAGTTTATACCCACATATGACAATAAGTACGTTACCCTGGGTACAACAGTGTCATACATGTGGTCATAAACTGCAGTTTGGGCACACAGCAGGGCACAGAAGGGAAGGAACCCTATGTGGCTTTTGGAGCGCAGATTCAGATGTTTGGTATCTGGACGCCATGTCATGTTTGCAGAGCCTGTAAGGTACCATAACAGTGGATTCCCCAAAGGAGTGACCCCATTTTGAAAACTGCACCCCTCAAAGTATTTATCAAGGGGTGTAGTGAGCATTAGTATCCCAGACGTGACTGCACAGCGGATGGGGAAAAGTGAATAGGTTGTGCGGAGTGCATTTGGAACACCAAATTCCCTACTATTTCTCCAGTAGTTCCTATTATTGGGGAGGTCACTCTAGGGGTCACTTCTGGTTTATTTTCCCTCATAAACTCTAATCTGGTTTGTCCCCTGATATACGCTCGCACAGATTATACATTCCCTTCCTGCCGCAGCCAGTTATGTTCTAATGATTTGGCGATTTTTGGGGTTTTTGTCTTCACATTGTACAAGCTATATTTTCTTTATTTCTCTGGCGATGCAGCCGTATGAGGGCTTGTTGTTTGCGGGGTGAGATGTATTTTGTAATGACATCATCTTTGGGCGCCTATAACTTATTGAATAAATTTTATTAACTCTTTCTTGGTGGAATAAAAAAAATCCACATCAATTCTGGCACTGCGTTTTGCCTTTTAAATTTTTCACCATGCAGCATAAAGCATTATTAACATGTTACCTTTATTCTACAGGTCGGTACGATTATGGTGATACCTAATTTATATTGTTTTTTTATGCGATACTAATTTTGCAGAACAAAAACCCATTTGGGGACATAAATTAATTGTTTTTGTATTGCCATCTTCTGAGATACGTAACATTTTTATTTTGCAGTTTACAGAATTGGTTGAGGGCTTATTTTTTACAGGACAACCTGTGCTTTTTATTGGTACTGTTTTGGGATACATATGACTTTTTGATCACTTTTTATGGCATATTTAGTAAGGTGAGATGGCGAAAAATCATTACTTTTGGCGGGTTTTTTCCATTTTTTTTTTCTCGATGTTCACCGTGTACATTAAATATTGTTTCAGTTTTATTGTACATGTTGTTACGAACGCGGCGATACCAAATATGCATTGTTTTTATTAATTTTAATTTAATTCATTCATTTTATATAGGAAAAGGGAATTTTTGGGGCTTTATTCTTTTAATTTTTTTCAAACACTTTTTTTTTTTTTTTTTTCACTTTTTTTTAATTTTTTTCATGTGTTCCATTAGGACACCTGAGCCAGCAATGCTTTGATTGCTGGCTCTGTACTATAGACTGCAAGACACGAGCATACAAGTGTCTTGCAGTCTATACAGGAAGTGAGGCTATGCAGACGGTTAGCCTAACTTCCGGAGGTCTCGGCAGGATCAACCCGGTAGTGGGGGCTCCAGGCAGCCTGGGGTCACTGGGCAGACTGGGCTGCAGATTATAGATATCGGCACCCCCCAATCTCGCCGCTGGGGGGGGGGGGGGAGGGGAGCAGCAACATGGCGGAACTCCAAGGGGTTAAAACCTCCAATTGGAACTCAGTTCCGACCGGGGGTTATGGAGTAGGGTGTTAGCTGTCAGTTACAGCTAACACCCGGTTCCGATGCCACCCGCTCAGATAGTGAGCAGGAGGCCGCCCTAGGGCGTAGTATTATGCCCTGTTGCGCGAAGTACCAAGCACGTAGGACGTAATAGTACATCCAATTTCGTTAAGGGGTTAAAGATGCTAATCTGTTTTGACGCTCATTAAAAATGGATCCATTGACTTAAATGGGGGCTCTGTGGCAGTCAAAACTGACAAAAATGGAGCAAGTTGGTTTTTTGACAAATCTGCAAAATGATCCGTCAATAAAATATGTGAATAAAAGGATTCATATTGTTTTTAAAAAGGTCATGTGATGGAGGTTTTTTCACTGTTGTATAAACAGGACCAGAGACTTAAAGATACATTACATTTATCAGCCACCATGCAGCATTTAAGAAATTTGGTGCAAATATGGCAATACATATTCCAGACAACAAAAAAAACTCTCTTCACGTTAAATTTCCTCCATCCACACTGATATTCTGAGGCTCCAAGAATCCCCTGCTGTTCTTGCCAGGGAAGTTCCAGTGGATCTACATTTCTACTTGAGTATGCATTCAGATAATATTAGAACAGGCCTGTCTGCCTAAGGACTGCATCCCCAGTCATGGTGTCCATATGCCCTAATAATAAATAAGGATATGTTTTAATTAGAAAAGGGGCAAATGTAGGGGTTTATTCACCTATGTTGGATTTGACACAAATTTTATTGCAAATCCCACACCCAAACGCAATAGGAATCCACATCCCATGCATGCAATTGGTGAAATAGAATATCACACTACTTATTCCATGTAGAGAAACTGAGTATTACAAATCCCTCTCCACACAACATCACATCCACACATCCATGGCAGAAATTTGAAACTTATACACGGATTTCTGCCACAGATATTGTAGCAAAATACCTTTAAACTATGTAACATTACGAAATTATTTATCCTTGTGTACATAATATCTTCAAATTTTTAGAATTCTCATTGGAAATGTTCACAATATTGTATTGTGGTAATTTATAAAAAAATATACTTAATAGATTTAGTACTTTTTATAGTTAAGTGCAATGGTTGACATAGGATGGCATCCAAATACATTTCTCTCTCTGCGAATTTTCAGTGTTAATCTGTGTCAAACCTATGTACTTGTAGACTTGCCATAGTGTGACCTTAGAGCTTCAGGGAGGAGAGAAAGGGCCTTAATGTCAAAACTGCAGTCGGTAACAATGTTTACATGAATTCACTCTAGATCTGATGAATAATTCAAAAGGTTGGATAATCTTAATTTTACTAAGAAAAACTCATTTTATGTGAATCATTCAGGTAATTTTAAAACTAGAACATCTAGCTCACAACCAGCACCTGAGAAAGTTGCCACCCAGAAAGAAAAGTGCTAAGAGCCGTTGTCCATATTATCTGATGGTATTATACATTCATATTTTATTCTGTCACTTCTACGCAATTGTTTTCTAGTTTTGAAAACCTTTTTTCTTCTTTAAAGAAATTATATAAATAAAATGCAGAGCTCCTTGACCCTGCTTTTGTTCTGCAACATTGCATAAAATTATTAACGTTCACTTCATAGATCTGTCACAATCTGTGGGTAACACATAATGAGAAGCTGGCCATCTGTGGGTCTCAGATTGGTGGAACTATAATCAATAGCAAAACCTCTTGCTTTAGGTGGTTGTGAATACAGTATAATGGCTGCAAACTACAGGTTATTTGTCTTACTTATATTATTCATATCCATTGAAACCTGTATTATTGGCTTGTTCTGACACCATGTATGTATAAAAATACATTGTGATTTCAGAATGCATAGGTCACCCCTGTAGCAGCCAAGGTGTCTGAGCCCATAACAAGTAGAAATCGGTAGGAAGGCCTGAATATGTATTGGCATTCATTTTATGTTACTGATGATGACATACATATGCATTCACCCTTAACTTAGTTTCAATTGTTGATGAAAAAAACACATAGGAAAACATTGCATGCAATTTTATGCGTTTTGCTATTTTAGTCAATGATAACTGTTTAACAGCAAAATGTGTCCTTTTAATAAACCCATGTGTTTTTTCCAATATGATTTTTAACTGTATTGGAAAAATGCAAATTGTCATTAAATCAATTTACTGTAAGAAAATATTGTGACATGCTAACAAAACCTTGAAAGGCTGTGATTACCAATGCAATGGGTAGCCACGCATAGATGTACATAGGATATTGTTTTATGATACAATATCATTAAACAGTATTGTCCAATATAGTCTTATATAGAGGACCTGTCAATGTTGCTGACATACCCATTTTAACTAATGCTTGTATTTTTCATTCAAGAAAGATTCTGGAAAAAACAAAATGTACACTGTGCCGTTCCTCCTTACATTTATTAATAAATTGACATCCGGATGTTACCATTTCCCTTGTTAAAAGGTTGTGCTTGATCACCCAGCTGAACATCCACAAAATGATATACTTTTATGGCAACTTTTCTGGTTACTAAATTAACCCAATGAAAACCGAAGCCTTACCCTTAAATATTCTTCCAGTGGCACTGCTCTCCTTAAATCCACTTTACACTGAAATCATTCAGCTGACCCCTGCCTAGATATCAGACTAATTACACACCCCTTTTCAGGGAAATTGGAGACTTATTGATCAAATGGTAACTTTTTTGAGACTCTTTTGGTTGGCATTCCCATTTAAGTCCTTCATTCATTCCAATCTTCCTTGCTGGACTTTATGTGGGGCAACAAACTATGTCACATTCTTATGGAAGTTGTTCCTGCGCCTATCTTGCAGGGGAACAGGCGTTCTCTGACATTGTATTGTACTACAATACAACTCACCTAAGACACCTAATGTCTTTGTCTGCTTTGTGGTCATACAACTATTGTATGGAAATAGAGAAGCTCTGCCTACCTCCATTACACCCAAACTCACTTATATGGGGACCCCTAATAGTGGATCAGCCTCCATGAACTGTTGAATTCAGTAGCCCCCTAACACCTTTCCTTTTCACTTCTCACATCCCTGATTGTACCCGTCCCATCATGGTCATATTGTGGCTACCCAGCAGCCTAGAGGATATAGCATACCCATTCACTAGGAAACTTTGCCAGCTTTTACTATGCAATCAAAATTTTCTGCTCCCCAAGGCAACCGATAGTTAGTTTTGTGAACATCTCTGCCTGCTCAGGTCCTCCCCCTTATTTTTGATATCTACAGAACCCTGTTGAATCATGTAGACTTCCTTGTTCCTAAACATGTTTGCATGTGCAGGTGGGAGGGCTGGATAGGTACAAAGCTTTGTCCGGCTCTTTGGACAATTATATGGTCCCAAGCCAAGAAGAGCTTACAGTGCACCCAATACCAAGAGGCCCATATCAAATTGCTGTTACTGAACTGCTACATAACTTTGACTCCTCCACTACAAATGTGTGCTGGCACTGCAACATTCTGGAGGAATCCCTTTGTCATATTTTGTGGGAGTGTCTGTCTGTCATCTCCTTCTGGAAAAAGGTGAAGTGACTGCTGATAAAGCTCTTCCATATTGACCTCCCTCTAGACCTTTTAAAATATCATCCCGGGAAGGACCTCTACGCCTGCATCAACAATATTCGCTCCCTAGAATACTTGATGGCTCTTCCCTGTAATACAGATTTAAGGTGGACTATTGGTACCACAGATTTACACATATTGTAATTACTTTAATTTTAACTTCCGCCTCAGACTTTACCCTTCTCCCTTCACTTTTTTCTGCAGAGTGGTAGAAAAGTTTTCTAAAAATGTTTTAAATAAAAATGAAGTTGGTTAAACAATGGTTGTTCTCTTCTCAGGGTAACACCCTAAGCACAAATTGGACAGTGTCAAAGTGTGTAGGGACAAACCCCCAACTATTGTTGTATTTGTATTTGTATCTGCTTATCTTATCTTTGCTGCTGTAACACACTGAATTTCCCCACTGTGGGACTATTAAAGGACTATTATTATTATTATTATTTAACTACTAACATCTAGTTGTCCACATATTAATAAAATTCTAGTAGAAATGCAGCACAGAGTTATAAGAAAAAATGCTCCAGAATTCTTATTTCATGGAAAATACAAATATTTAGTACTAAAATAGACATGTCACACACAAGTGATGACTGATCCTCGATGAAGAGGTCTATCATCATCGCAGATTTTCTTTAGACAATAGTGATCACCTTTTTGCTTAATAAGGACATTTCTACTTGTTAGTGTTGTATTATTTCTCTGTCTGCACTGAGAAGAGAAGAAACTGGGGTGGACAATGGCAGCATGAAATGCATATTTGCAATCAGTTCCTAAAATATGGTTCATAATTTAGGACAAATACAGATAAAGACATTTTAAAAACTTTGTAACGCCATGTGCTTTGTGCATATACAGCAAGAAAAAGTTTGGGCACCCCTATAACTTAATCATTTTTAGTTCTAAATATTTGGGTGTTTGCAACAGCCATTTCAATTTGATATATCTAATAACTGATGGACACAGTAATATTTCAGGTTGAATGAGGTTTATTGTACTACAGAAATGTGCAATATGCATTAAACCAAAATTTGACCGGTGCAAGTATGGGCACCTCACAGAAAGTGACATTAATATTTAGTAGATCCTCCTTTTGCAATAACAGCCTCTGTTGCTTCCTGTAGCTTTTAATCAGTTCCTGGATCCTGGTGGGTATTTTTGACCATTCCTCTTTACAAAACAATTCCAGTTCAGTTAAGTTTGATGGTCGCCGAGCATGGACAGCCCGCTTCAATTATCCCACAGATGTTCATGATATTCAGGTCTGGGGACTGGGATGGCTATTCCAGAACATTGTAATTGTTCCTCTGCATGAATGCCTGGTAGATTTGGAGCTGTGTTTTGGATCTTGTCTTGCTGAAATATCCTCCCCGGCGTCTTCTTCGTCACTGATTCTTGTACATTATTCTCGATCTGCTGATCTGAGTTGAATCCATGCGACCCTCAACTTTAACAGATTCCCGGTGCCGGCTTGGCCACACGCCCCAAACTGTGGAACCTCCACCAAATTTTACAGTGGGTAGAGTGTTTTTCTTGGAATGCTGTGTTTTTTTGCGCCATGCATCGCCTTTTTGTATGGCCAAACAACTCAATCTTTGTTTCATCGTCCACAGGACCTTCTTCCAAAATGAGCTGGCTTGTCCAAATGTGCTTTTGCATACCTCAGGCGACTCTGTTTGTGGCGTGCTTTCAGCGGCTTCTTTCGCATCACTCTCCCATATAGCTTCTCCTTGTGCGTGTGCTGTATTGTTGACCGATGCACAGTGACACCATCTGCAGCAAGATGTGCTGCAGCTCTTTGGGGTGCTCTGTGGTTGTCCTTGCTGTTCTCACCATTCGTCTTCTCTGCCTTTCTGTATTTTTCTTAGCCTGCCACTTCTGGGCTTAACAAGAATTGTCCCTGTGGTCTTCCATTTCCTTACTATGTTCTTCACAGTGGAAACTGACAGGTTAAATCTCTGAGACAACTTTTTGTATCCTTCCCCTGACAACTATGTTGAACAATCTTTGTTTTCAGATCATTTGAGAGTTGTTTTGAGGAGCCCATGATGCCACTCTTCAGAGGAGATTCAAATAGGAGAACAACTTGCAATTGGCCACCTTAAATACCTTTTCTCATGATTGGATACACCTGGCTATGAGTTCAAAGCTCAATGAGGTTACAAAACCAATTTTGTGCTTCAGTAAGTCAGTAAAAGTAGTTAGGAGTATTCAAATCAATAAAATTATAAGGGTACCCAAATTTTTGCAGCGGTCAAATTTTGGTTTAATGCATATTGCACATTTTCTGTTAGTACAATAAACCTCATTTCAATCCTGAAATATTACTGTGTCCATCAGTTATTAGATATATCAAATTGAAATGGCTGTTGCAAACACCCAAATATTTAGAACTAAAATGATTAAGATTAATGGGGTGCCCAAACTTTTTCATTGACTGTATATAGATAACTTTCTTACTATGTCATTGTTATTTTCCTTTGTCTCTTATACTGTAAGCATTGGGCGTACTAACAAATGACTCTCATAAATAGTAAATTAGCAGCTTTCTCATAAGTTGTAAATTCAATATATTTTTCTCTCTATTTACCTTCTTTTTCATTATCATGATGAATTAGTTGTAATAAGCTTTTTGTTTACTCATATTATTGAATCTGAGGTACAATTATGCAGTACTAAATTTTGCCATGTGTAAATTATATCAACAGGTAATTAGCTGGTGGTAATAATAGAAATTAGTAATTAACTCATGTTTGTGATAGACACATTACAGCTGTTAATAAAGCGTTTTAAAGTAATTTACATAGGATTCTACTATCACGACCAGTATCATGTGGGGACAGGAGGATTGACCGGTAACAAATAGTTTTTGGCAGTAATTTCTGAGGACTTGATGATCAAGTTCTTTCATTCAAAAAAATATATATTTACTTAAATATATCTGGAAAGAAATAATCAAATGGAAATATATACTAATCATGACACATATTTGAATACAATTATTATCTATATAATGTACCGTAACAATGTTAAAATCAATTCACACTACAACTATATCTTTGGTTTACAGAGTTTACAATTTGAGAGAATATGAAATTAAATAGTTTTTTTTTTTTTTTGGAAATGTGCCAAAGAACCATTCTGAATTATAAATATAGGATAGAGCAAGAGTTTACTTTTGCTCTTTGGCAAATTGGCCCACATTTACTATATTCAGTCCACATGTGTTCTGGCATTGTTATACCATTTGTTGGTAAAGACATATTTACAGTATTATGTATTTGTGCCCAAAAGAATCACTGTGCACCAGACTCAACAGTGATTTTTCCCTCCTCAAAGTTGCCATGGTTAAGTGGAGTCGCAATTTGCACCAAATATATTAGTGTCCAAATTCAGTATAGAGCAATCCATCAATAGTTGGCTTAAAAACAAGTGTCTACCTTCATGCAGAATGTGCCCAATCTATCACACGGTGAGGCCACTGTGATAAATTTGGTGCATCTTGTGACTACCTGCTCTAAGTTTCCACTACCTAAATATTAGACCGCATCAGTAAAGTAGGTTAACATATTTTTCCTTAAAACTGCAGTTATACCTTCTGTGTTATTTGAACTTAGTTATGAAGATGCACAGAAAAAAAGTGCATGTCGCCGGGCTCCTTTCCAATAGATGCCAGCCCAGGGGAGGTGATTAAAAATAAGAAATACTTATATTCACCACTCCTGGGCCTCTAACAATTCCTGGCATCCTCTCTGGGGCTTTTCCTGCCTGTGAATGAGGTAACGCGTATCAGATGTCACTGCTGGGGCCTGTGATTGGACTATTATTATCCTCTGATGAGACTATAATAATAGCACCAAAGTGGAGAGCTGAACCTCACGAATATTAGTCAAATTTCGTGGGCTTCACCTGAAGCTGCTCTATTGGGGCTCTTGGGAGCATTTTATACTGTGTAGTACCACTGTATGGAGGATATTTTGCTGTGTGTGGGCCACTATGGAGCATATACTACTGTGTGGGGGCATCTGAGGAGCATATAATACTGTGTGGGGGCCACAGTGGAGCATATTATACTGAGTGGGGGCTGCTGTGGAGCATGTTATACTGTGTGGGGACCACTGTGGAGCATATTATACTGTGTGGAGGCTACTGTGGAGCATATTATACTGTGTGGTGTCACTGTGGAGTATATTATGCTGTGTGGGTGCCACTGTGGAGCATATTGTACTGTGTGGGGGCCACTGTGAAGCATATACTGAGTGGGGCCCCTTCACTATTCACATCACACACCATCTGTTTTATTGCAGCCATGCACTATTATTACAGACTGTAATAACATTGCATAGTGATTATAGAACAGATACTGTGCAATGTAAATAGTGAAGGAGTTATGGCACTCGCAAATGCACCACTGTACCTTCAAACAGTTGATCAGCAGGGGTCCCGGGTGAGGGACCCCACACTGATCTCTTAAATCTCTTAGACTGTTAGGACCCACAGTATGCAGCTCCCAGTATTGTTTCCATGCTGGGCGCTGCGCTGCTCACTCACCGTATTTTTAATAACTGTAGTTGTGGGTACTAAAGCTATATCCCTTTCAAGTATCTGAGCAGCACCTGTAAACGTCACTATCAAGAATTCGCTGTGGGGAGGTGGTAGGGGGCCCTGGCCAAAAATTTGTATCAGGGAATACAAGACTTTAGTTGCGCCACTGGTAACACTCTTTGTCTACATGCTATTTACACATTACAAATTCCATGGAGGCAGCTCTTCAGCTCCAGTAGCACTGCTCTTACTGCTCGAGTACAGTGGGAGATGCCTTATCAGCAGGAAGATGAACTCCCACTGCATAGGACAGGCAGGACATGGTAGAGGTCTGAGTGTCAAAAGCATAGAGTTGAAGGCCCTCCCCTAGTGTACCAACTGCCTCATGTGCACAACATTTCAAAGTCACTTTTGTCTAAATCTACAAAAATGGCATAAATAACAGGTTTGCTGTTAATCACTAATGTGCTCTGTAACATGGTGGTGACAGTCGAGTATTCCTGGAGGAGTTGTTAGATTCCCTTTAATTGTTTATAAATAATGGGGGAGATTTATAGGTTTGTAAACCACCGATATTGATAATCTCTGGTTAGACCCAGGATTTGCCTAATTTATGATTAGTTGCATACCTTATCATAAATCATGTGCATCCTCCTGGCGGGACATGCATCCGTACTGAAATATTAAACTAATACTGTAGCCAGTGGTGTTTAAAACGTTGCAAACCAAAGGTTTTGTAGCTATTTTCTGCCATAAAAATGGCCCATAATGTTTAAACATTTTTAAATCTAGTGTAAATGAATTGTTACAGTGACTCTTCTCTAATCAATGTTGGTGATTTGCAAATGTGGATGTATCTACACTCAACTGATCTCCAGTTTGATGAAGGATTCCAATTTGTCTTGAAACCAGTTCAACAAAAGATCACAACATTCCCAGAAAAGCTTTCAAAGTCTACAGTTGACCGTCAGCTTTTATTTGGCACCAGAAGCACTGTTCAATGTAGTATAAATCCCAAGATACAGCTATTTGAGGTGACCCTCCCCATCCCCTAGTCTCAGCCTCCTCCTATAAACAGCAATTCAGAGGAGCTGGCTGGCAATTCAATTAGTGCAATGTATTGAAAGTCATGTAAGGAATTGCACCTGCTGTTACTTTGGCACCTGCTACTTTACATATCTGAAATAATACAGATGTAAAAAATGAAACAATGATAATACTAATACTTATACTACTACTACTACTATTACTACTACTAATATGATTCAAACAATACACTTATAATAGGCTGCATTGCTATGTTTTAGCATCAACAATATAAATGAATATTATTTTCTTTGAGATTAAAGTGAACTCAGTAAAATAAAAGTCACCTATTAAAATGTATAGATTTTCTTTTCAGTTTTCATTCTGTTCCACTTTCTTTTTTCTTAGTTTTCTTGCCAAGGGCTTTTTACTGTCTCGATTCATAGGAATTATTCTCAAATCAATTACCCTTTACTTTCAATCATTTTGCACTGTTATTCCTGCTTAATGTGAGTTCCAGTGTTATGATACAAAAATAATACATCTGAGTAGTACCTATTATAGTTTAGTTTTCTTGTGGTATTAAAAAGTCAGTACTGTTCATTTCAATGTATTGTATTGATCCTGTTCACGCGTTTTAGACTTGAAGTCCATATGTTCTGTTTATTATTAAAAAAAAAACATTGCTAATTAATAAAATATTTTCTTTTAACCTTTTTCGGTAGAGATGTGATTTTGAGATTCTCAATTGACATTTTTCATATAAATTAATGCTACTTAGTTCAGGGAGGGAAAAAATACTCCTGTATACCCCCTTAAATCAATATTGCCACAATCTCTCTCTATCAATGAAATCAAAGTCTTCTCCATTCATAGCACTACGCTTCTCTAAAGTCCCCAGACTGCCTAGCTCTGTAATCTCTCCCCACAAAATGGACACACATTTTTTCTGTCTGCTTTGGTTTTTATCGTGCCTAGGATCTACAATCCCTCACGATTGGATGACCCTTGTTATGAGTGCTGCTTGCAAGGCATTAAAGGTGCTTCTTCCTCTCTGCTTCCTCCATGCTTTCACGATGTGGCTGCCATTTTACCTGGACTCTTTGGTCACTATTTGAAGTGCCTATATACACTATAACTGTATATATTGTTACAAAGAGATGCATAGTTCATTTACATCATGTTTCCCAGTTCCCTTTTCATGTCACTAATGTATTTCTTAACAAAATGAGCATAAAAAGTTTGATTCTGTGTTGTTTTATTGATGTAAGGTAAGCTCCTGAGAAAACTTTTTGATACTTTATTCTTTTATGCCTGTGCCAGGCATCACAATAGATATTTCAAAACCAAATAGAGAAAAAAAACAAATGTATAGACCACGATTTTAACTCAGATATAAAAAACCCCCACAAAATACATGATGGTATATGATAGATAATGCAGCTCCCTGGCATCTACTTGAAGTATTAGGCTACCTGAAAAATAGCTACATGCTTTCTTTGTTGTATAGTACTTCACAGAAAATCTCTCTTTACCATTATTTATAAAATGTTTTGACATAGTTTAAGCATAGGCCATCAATTTTATTATTAGCAAATAATATCAATGCAGTCTATTTTGTCTGTTGTGCATTTTCTGTCATAATATTTGCAACCAACTTGAACTTAAAAGTGTAAAAAATAATAAAGATGTGTCACCTTCTATCTTCTCCTGCAACTAAATATACAGTATATCCATCCTGAGATATCTAATTCAAAAGGCACAAGATACAATCTTGAGATACAGTGTCAGACAGCTGAAACTGTCTGCATCAACACTGCAGAGTACTATTAACTTATATGTAGTGTCAAAGTCTCTCTAGTCTATGTCAATGTACAATACCTCCAGACCAGACAGTGACAGAGGTGAATCCTCTCTAGACATAACTGGCTAGGTCTTGAACTCATGATGACTTAGCACAAGGGGGCACATTCATTGAGCCTCTTAATAATTCTGATGCACTCAGTAGAAACTGAAACCTACTGTAGCAAGCAGTTGGAGTAGGTTTCAGGGGTTACTTACACCATAAACTTGGCATAAGCAAGCTTTAATGTACCACCCAATCCATTTTCAAAGAATGTGCTTTGACAAACAAAATAGGCTTGAAAATGTACAATTTTGGGTGCAAATCTGCCTTGCACCTAAAATTGTGCCTTTTTGCTTAGTAAATGTACCCCACAGAGCAGAAATGCTGCGTTTCTGTGTTGTTTTTGAAGCTGCAGAAAAACTTCTAGAAAATAAAATTGCATTTACATTCCCAGTCAAGTGGATGAGATTTTAAGAAATTACTAAAAAATCTGCAGCAGAAAATGCAGCCTGGTGAGTTTTTTTTTTAAACTGCAGCATATGATATATCTTTGTGGAAATGCTGCTTCTTGCCCATAGATTAACACAGCAAGCAAGAAAACCTCCGCAAAAATTAGCCTAGCTATCAAGCAGCACACATGCTAAGCTTAGAAACACACACTAAGTATGCAGTATTACACTTAATAGGCTTAAATACACACACTCCATATGCACTATAATTTATTATAGCTGTAGATACAAACACCAAATATGCATTATCACACATGGTAGGCTTAGATACACACAACCAATATACAGTATCACACATTATAGGTTTAGATACACATACTCAGTATGCTGTATCACACATGAAAGATACATTCTCCATATGCAGGATTGAACATAATAGGCTTAGATACACACACTATGTATAAAGTTTCATATGTGATAGGCTGAGATACATAGAACCAATATGCGGTACCACATGATAGATTTAGATACACATATTCAGTGTAGAGTATTGCATATGATAGGATTAAGCAGATCGGTTACAGTCTGACACATCTGTATATCAATTTGTACATAAGTTGTAGATATTGGTCAATTTATTAATAGACTGTGTAAATTTGAGCAGTCTGAAAATGTGCCAGGATTAATTTAGTGGCTGATGCACTAAGCTTAAGGTATGAACATTGTATCAGTCTGCTGAATTAAATTTACCTCAACAATAATAAATGCATAACTGGGTCTCTTTGAGATAAATATTGAGAAATGTTACTAGTCACCTTTCTCTGTATATTTTTTCAGAATGGTCATTTCATTGGAAACTATTCGATGTTGATGTAGTAGTAGTAGCAAATTTTTGCTGCTTGTCTTTGCTTACAGAAAGTTAAATACACACAAAGTTGAATTCTTTTTCTGGATAATTTAATTCATTTTAATTCCATAATAAACATCAGCGAACTGGGAAATAGCTTATTTCTAGGGGAATAAAATGGAAAAGAAAGCATTTGTTCCTTCTACGTTTTATAGAAATGCTTTTCCTTATTTACATTACATTGTATTGTATTACTCTATTATATTTGTAATTTGGATATTACATCAACTTTAATGCTAATTCAAAACTGTTTAACATTCTTGTTTCTTATACAGTATATAGCAAAGGAAATAAGTCCGTTTGCACCATAGAAAATTGTAGGTGGTTACATCTGTTACACTCTGTGGTTTCCACATGAAGTACTTGTGGTTTATAACAAGTGACTACAGTTTTCAATATACTCATGGATATAATAGAAACCTTCATTGTTTAATTCCATGGGATAAAAATCAGATGATCAAACAGGTAAATGGTGTGTTAGAAGACATAGCACTGATACACATACAGTATCTGTACTCAAGCTTGCACTTGTGTGTTTATCTCCATGACCAGGGCTTGATGGAAGCAGGAATTGCTATAGTAAGGACAGATGTGTTCTTCCTTACCTTTCTTCTTGGCTGAATATATTCTGATATAAAAAGGCAAGAAATGACCAGCTTTGAGAAAACAGATGGTTTTGTGATGCTCTTACAGGAGATGTACAGTACAGACCAAAAGTTTGGACACACCTTCTCATTCCAAGAGTTTTCTGTATTTTCATGACTATAAAAATTGTAGATTCACACTGAAGGCATCAAAACTATGAATTAACACATGTGGAATTATATACTTAACCAAAAAGTGTGAAACAACTGAAAATATGTCTTATATTCTAGGTTCTTCAAAGTAGCCACCTTTTGCTTTGATTACTGCTTTGCACACTCTTGGCATTCTCTTGATGAGCTTCAAGAGGTAGTCACCTGAAATGGTCTTCCAACAGTCTTGAAGGAGTTCCCAGAGATGCTTAGCACTTGTTGGCCCTTTTCCCTTCACTCTGCGGTCCAGCTCACCCCAAACCATCTCGATTGGGTTCAAGTCTGGTGACTGTGGAGGCCAGGTCATCTGGCGTAACACCCCATCACTCTCCTTCTTGGTCAAATAGCCCTTACACAGTCTGGAGGTGTGTTTGGGGTCATTGTCCTGTTGAAAAATAAATGATGGTCCAACTAAACGCAAACCGGATGGAATAGCATGCCGCTGCAAGATGCTGTGGTAACCATGCTGGTTCAGTATTCCTTCAATTTTGAATAAATCCCCAACAGTGTCACCAGCAAAGCACCCCCACACCATCACACCTCCTCCTCCATACTTCACGGTAGGAACCAGGCATGTAGGGTCCATTCGTTCACCTTTTCTGCGTGACACAAAGACACGGTGGTTGGAACCAAAGATCTCAAATTTGGACTCATCAGACCAAAGCACAGATTTCCACAGGTCTAATGTCCATTCCTTGTGTTCTTTAGCCCAAACAAGTCTCTTCTGCTTGTTGCCTGTCCTTAGCAGTGGTTTCCTAGCAGCTATTTTACCATGAAGGCCTGCTGCACATAGTCTCCTCTTAACCATTGTTGTAGAGATGTGTCTGCTGCTAGAACTCTGTGTGGTA
This sequence comes from Leptodactylus fallax, assembly GCA_947044405.1. NCBI lineage: Eukaryota > Metazoa > Chordata > Amphibia > Anura > Leptodactylidae > Leptodactylus > Leptodactylus fallax. The sequence goes on along the minus strand of CAMRHE010000051.1, from coordinate 6,645,999 downwards.
TTGACCTGGTCTCTAATCTGAGCTGCTGTTAACCTGCGATTTCTGAGGCTGGTGACTCGGATGAACTTATCCTCCGCAGCAGAGATGACTCTTGGTCTTCCTTTCCTGGGGAGGTCCTCATGTGAGCCAGTTTCTTTGTAGCGCTTGATGGTTTTGGCCACTGCACTTGGGGACACTTACAAAGTTTTCCCAATTTTTCAGACTGACTGACCTTCATTTCTTAAAGTAATGATGGCCACTCGTTTTTCTTTACTTAGCTGCTTTTTTCTTGTCATAATACAAATTCTAACACTCCATTCAGTAGGGCTATCAGCTGTGTATCCACCTGACTGCTGAACAACACAACTGATGGTTCCAACCCCATTTATAAGGCAAGACATCCCACTTATTAAACCTGACAGGGCACACCTGTGAAGTGAAAACCATTTCAGGTGACTACCTCTTGAAGCTCATCAAGAGAATGCCAAGAGCAGTAATCAAAGCAAAAGGTGGCTACTTTGAAGAACCTAGAATATAAGACATATTTTCAGTTGTTTCACACTTTTTTGTTAAGTATATAATTCCACATGTGTTAATTCATAGTTTGATGCCTTCAGTGTGAATCTACAATTTTTATAGTCATGAAAATACATAAAACTCTTGGAATGAGAAGGTGTGTCCAAACTTTTGGTCTGTACTGTATATGATATGGTTATGCTGCAGAGCAGTGGTGCACCCTCTATATAATGCTTACCTGTGCTTGTTGTGTAGTAGTCTTAGTTTAGGTTTGAGAGATTCCAAGGACAGTGATGGTGTAGTTGATTAAAACTTGCAGAGTTTAGTAGTAATCCAAGGGTTAATACACAAACAAAACTATAACTTGAGAGAAGTAACAGGATATCTCTTTCCTCTTTAACCCAATCCAGAAATCTCTTCAGACCTCAGAGTATAATAGGTGTAGGCCCAAGGGAGGTGTAAAAGTTAAAAAACATTTATGCTCACCTTTTTCGGGTCTTCTCGTGGCATTCAGAGATTTGTGTATTCCTCCTCTGGGCACATGACGTCACAGAAGAGCACCAGATGCCGGCTGTGGTGCTCTTCTGTGACGTCATGCACCAGGGGTCACCAATGAGGCCTGTAACTGGGCCTCAATGGTGAAATGGGCACACCAAGCGTCATGACGTCATAACACTCAGCGTGACCTTGTCACCGCTGAGGCCCAATCAGAGTCTTCAGTAGTGACCCCAGGCACATGACTTCAGAGAAGAGCACAAGAGCACACAGAGGAGGAAGACACAGATCGCTGAACATCGTGAGAAGGCCCAAAAGAGGTGAGGGCAGGTAATTATAAATATTTTTTTTATTTTTTACACCTCCCTTGGGCCTACACCTATTATACTCTGGAGTCTGAAGAGACCCCAGAGTATACTAATTTACTGCAAATCATGACGTGGCGGCCATTTTAGTTAGACAAATCCCAAATTGTTCAGTTTCGTTAAAAAAAACAAACAATTTGGAATATATAACCGATTAGCCGAACACTAGTAACCACAGTAGTAAATTTGGGCCACTGTGTTTTGTGGATTTACATTATGCTCAACTGTTCTTAGCTATGGGTTAATAAAAATTGCCCATAAGTTTTCAAATAGCTCATCTACTGAAAACTTTGCAGGAGAAAAGGGGGTTAGTGTTTCCCACCATCTGGGGCAGTTCTGACAATCATAGACTACATTAGTTCTTTGTTAAGCATTATGTACTGTGTACTATATACTTTATTATATATGTATATGCAGAAAAGAGTACAATAAAATGTGGTGGTTGCTCTGACTTACATTACAGTCGGAATTTGTTTTGCACATTCAGTCAGTATATGGTAAGTAACAATATCATGGTCCACTATTATCTGGTAATATAAGAAGTATCACACATTTATTCATGAATAACAGTTCTTTGCTTTTTTAACCACTCATAGCCTCTTAATAGGTAAAAATATATGTACACTGTAGGGTTATAGGTTGAATTTCATGGACCTGTGTCTTTATCCAACCTCATCTACTTTGTAACTATGTAACAATAATTTAGTAAGATCCCGTAAAATTTGGAATGGTTCCATAATGCTTCTTCGAATAACCACACTGATAATGTGGATTGTCTGTTATGCATCTGTGGCTGCATCCAACATCTTGTTCATCCAGCAAGGTTCAGACCTTCTGATACAGTTCAGGAAGATCTATGAGAGAAGACTAGAGCGAGCAGACAAGGACAGATTAATAGGATAGAAAGTGAAATGAATCAGATGAGAAGGATGAATGAACTGGACAGTGATTCATCAAAGATAACATTAAGGTATAGATGAGAAATGATAGTACAAGAGGGTGAAGCACAAACAGAACATAAACTGAGCTAATCCTAAGGAAAATCTTGATGAGTTTCTAGATGTAAGCTGTTTTAACAATGTATATATTGCAAAAATTTGTGCATATCGATTTACTGAATGCATATTATCATAATCACTGTGTAATATACACTGTTAATGCTGGTTCTGCAACCTGGAGCTACCACTAGGGGGGTTCTGAGCTCAGTTACATGTGCTGTAATTAGTAAATTCAATGCAAATAGCCTGAGGTAAGATACTAAGCCCCCTCTAGTGGTGGATACCAGTAGTCAGAATTTTATCATTTAACTCTGTATCTGCAGTCTGGAGGAAATTTAAAGGTAACCTGTCACTTTGAAAATGCTCCTAATTCTGTAGAAAGCATGTTATAGAGAATGAAGGAGCTGAGCAGAATGATTCATATGTTTGTGGGAAAGTTTTAGAAACTTGTCATTTCTTAATTGATGGGACTGTCTCCTTGATTTCTTAGCACAGAAAGAGCAGAGGCGTCAATTGATAAATTACATGATATATTGAATCCTTTCCCACAAATCTATATATATCAATCTGCTCAGCCTGCCTTACAATATGGTGCTTGAGACTGAACAGCATTTTCCATGTAACAGGTTCCCTTAAAAGCTGTATCAGGAGAACAGAGCCATGACCACTGTAAACTGACCACTATAAAAAAATAATAGCACCATTTTGTTTTGTCTTTTTTAAAACTAGTTGGATAAAAAATGCCTATGGTAATGTTTAAAGGCTATTTTTAATTGTAGTTTTGCTAAGCAAGTGGCATTTGAAACAACAACAAAAATGTGACTAGTCACAGCCATCCACAAAGCTCGTGATTTCAGGCTCTTTTAGAGATGAGCAAAGCATCTTCATTGATTCCTCAGCAAAATTGTCTGAAAAAAGTATTGGCGAGTGAGATATATCATTTGATTCAACAGTACCATATCAGATAGCAATGTATAGATATGAACAGCTTTATCATTTTGCTAATTTTCTCTAATTTCTCACAATAGAAATTCAACTATCGTGGCATGCTAGAAAAACAGACTGCAACTCCCATCACAACCATTGGGTGGCCACATATAGACATAAACAGCATAAACATCTAATTACAGATTATAGTAAAATCTTATTATTTTTCAAAGCTGGTCATCTGTTGGACAGACACATTTTACTGTAAATTTAATGAAAAATAAGCAAATGCTGATATCTAGAAATTAATTCTGTTGGTCCAAAAACAAGATCAATCAATTTGTAATATATCATAGTCATATTTGCTCACCAAGTTTAGCTCACTAAAATCACGGCTGTAGACTAGAGCCACTGTATGATAGACACATACGTATTGTGCATTAGTGCAATATCCCTTCAATATTAACTAACACTTTCAGGCTTTTCTCTTAAATTTCCATACATGTCCTGCATTCATTCGCATTTCAGGACTCAGCATCTGCCTCCTCCTGAAATCATTTGAAAAACTTTTGGCATTGATTTAACTATGAAGTGTAATTTGAAAATAATGGACCCAAATGCAAAACTGTAATAAATCCCCCCATCTACCATGTGCCAGTTAAAATGCCAGTATCTTCTTTTGTGTGCCAGAGGGGCCTTTGGGCTTTCTTGGGGTCACTGGTCCAGGTGAAAATGCTATCTTTTCATCTAATAGCCTGGTCTCTATTTACTTGCTTTAACCCATAGATAAAAAAAGTAAAGTTTGTAAAGTTTCACATCATTTTAGAAAGAAATTAAGCTATGAGAGCAGTAAACATTACTTAGTTACCTAACTACAGTATGGCCATGCTTCAAAAGCAAATCTAATAAATTATCCGTGACAAGGTTTAAGAAAAGATGCTGCCATAGCAGTTACACGATACAGTATCTCTGCTAATCTTTTGGAATATATAGAAAAGCGTGTGTCAGCACTTTTAGGGTATTTAATGGACTAAAGAGAAGACTGAGGTTCTCATTTTATCAATTCTGCAACGGTATCAGCTTCCTTCATACATCTTTTTGTAAAGCTGAAACACACTCTTAAAGCTTTTCTGCCTAAATAAAAAAAAAAGTCCACATGCTAGTCTGCATGCTATTTCATTTGTTAAAGTAGCAGGTCACCCACCAGTTGTGCTATTGTTTTTCTGTTACATTTGGGGACTGGAAATTATAACCATACTAATTTGGAGACTTTTCAGAACTATGTTTAGTCATCCATTCTTCAAGACTGCTGACATAGACATTTCCATGTTCTCTCATTTCTCTGACTGTGCACAGTATGGTAAAGGCATAGTTATACCTCTGTGCCTTTCAGCCTATTTGAATTGGATCTCAAATGTAAGGCACTTCTAAGACTAAGTTGTTTAGTTTCTGGGGAAAAAAAAAGGAAAAAGCACAAATGGAAAAAAATACTGAACTCTTCTAACCTCCACTGATCAAGAGCAGAAACTCTGGTGGTCCAATAGTCTTTGTTTACAAGTTGCCAACATATGATTGCTGCTGCGATACTACTGCATGATTGGTCTGGTGAGTGATGACGCCAGCAGTATAACCACACATGACCTCTGAAGCAACTGACTGGCTGCAGTGACATGTAAAATGCTTGGAAACAAAGACTAAGAGGACAGCCAAATCCTCTTCCCTAAATCATTGGAGGATTGAGAAGGTATGTAGCTTTAGAAATATTGTTCAAGTGAAATTCCCAAGATTAAATTATGTTTCGTTTCTTGTGTCTTGATATATGGCAGTATATATATATATATATATATATATATATATATATATATATACCTTTTCTTACCTGTCTACTTGGTTGGGCATAACTAGACATGTGTATTGCAAAATAAGCAGCTTTTCTAAAAAATAACATTGTTTTGTGATAAAGTAACACTAACTTTTTTATTCGTTTCTATGTGTGATCGCCTGGTGGGTGCTGGTGAACTGCAGGCTTTCAAGGCTCATGTATGTTGTATGTTGTGATATTGTGCTGAAATGGATTCATGAAGAAGTGGAATGCAGAACCAAACGGAAGATCCCTTACATTTGGACACATAATGTAGTTTAGTAGCCCATCAATGAGTTTTTTTTTTTAAATTTTAAGTAGTTTTATACCAAAGTCTTGAATGTCAAAGGGGTTTTCACATGACTATAATCATATTTAAATTTGTAGGTAAATACAATGTGAATATTTTTATAAATACATTTTACAGAGTTATAAAGACTTTCTCTAACTATCTTAATCGTGACAGTCTTTTGTCTTGATAGGTTGCCAATGAATACGATCATCAATGCTGAAACTTTCTGTGACCTGACACTTGTAAGAAACTCAACCATGATCTCTTTACTGTGGTCAAGTAATTTTTCCATAGAGAAACACAGAAACAGGCAGGGACAGTGCATGAACAAGAACATAACCTTATCACAATAAGAAATTCATGACTGCCTTTTTGACAAGTGCCCGACCATAGAAATTTCCTGCATCTATGTTCATATCCTTTGGCAGCCTATCAAGACAAAGACTGTCACCACTAAGATGGTTAATGAAAATCTTTAATTATTTATATTTACAAAAATGTTTACGTTTTAATCGTCTACACATTTGAATATGGTTATATTTGTGGAGAAAACCTATTTAAATTGTCTGTGCTCTAGGTTCCCAACCTATGTGTAACCCAGGGGATATATGCCATACCTCTAGGGGGTACAGTACTTACACTGTGCTTAGGCTCTTTCTGTAATATAGTATGTGCAGAAGAGTAAATGATCATAGCCTTGGGGGTACCTTGATGTAATTTATTTTATTAGGTGGTTTATGTCAACATTGTCTGAGCTTATTCATTTACTCTTTAGTCTAAGTTTATACCACCATCTAGTTGGCTTGCTTTAAGACAGAATTTTTCAACACTGTTTTGGTACATTTTTGACCCCTTTTTCTGAGAATCCACACACACGTTTAGCATGTCAAAATATTTTAGCCCAAACTAGATGTGCCAAGATGTGTCAAAGATACACCGCACTTTGCCAAAGATGCTCCAAATTGTACAAAAGATGTGCCATGTTTATACCAGTGTCTACAATAGCAAATCTGAACCATTGCTTTCTAACTATTCTTCCTTTTCATTTTCATAGGGGCTGATGTCATCAATTTTGATGGTAACACTGTGCTATCCTATCAGTTCAAAGACAGGAAAATGGCAACCGAAAAAGATGTCATCTCACTAAAATTCAAAAGCTCTGCAAGTGAAGGAGTTCTCTTTCATGGTGAAGGACAACAAGGAGACTATATCACCCTCGAGCTGAAAAAATCAAAACTGGTTTTACAATTAAACCTAGGTAATAATTGTCCACACATTTTTATTTAAAATATACATGTTGTTTAGTATTAATATAAGCTAACAGCACGGATTAGGAGTCAGCATCATATACAATGATTTGGGCTTATTATAGATAAAATGTCTCAATTCCGCTGCATTCCTTATGCTGTCTACTTGATTGTATCATGGCTGTGGTGGGCATATACTATGCTTATGGGAGGTGAACTGCAAGCATCAGACCGAACCCCTTCTTTTACACACAGTCTTTTCGATGCTGACATTCCTATTACACAGCATGCTGTGGAAGGCTGTATGCCTGCTACATTCTGTATAAACAGTTCTAGCAAAGTTTAATTTATCATGTAAAACATTAAAAGGAGTCTGACAGCACCTTAAAACTGGCTGCAGTACCTTATATTTCTCAGCTCCACGAGCAGAGTGCTATAATTTGTTTGTAGCAAGATCTTCCACTCGCTTAATACCCCTCCCAGCAACACGGATGTAATCAGAGCTTTCCCCGCCTCTTACCAAGCGAGAAAGATCTTGATGCAGTACTCAGTCACCCCAGAACACTCCCCCAATGCAAGCTTAATTCATTTGTATACAAATAAAAAGCAGCTTTTCCTAAAAATTAAGAGGTCATTCTACAAACAAATTATAGCACTGTACTCACAGCTCTGAGCCCCCATAAGGTCCTGGGGCTGGTTTAATAACATTTTTGGTGCTGACAGACTCCCTTTAACATACACTAACCAGTGTTGGGCAAATCAAAACAAGTTGGATTCGTCCTCATCATTTCAAATTGTTCGTTTTTTACCGAAACCAAACAATTTGGGATTTGTTTCAGGTGAATTAAAATGGCTACTATGACATGATCTGTGGTAAATTATTATACTCTGGGGTCTTTTCAGACCCTAGAATATAATAGGTGATGTAAAAAATAAAATTATACTCACCTTCCCTCACCTCTTTTAGGCCTCCTTTGTCGTCCTCCTACATCTATGTGACATCTCAAAAAAGCTCCAGAGAAAGCATCTGGCATTCTTCAGTGTTGCCACACACTCAGGTCATCGCTGAAGCCTGTGATTGGGACTCAGCGGTGACATGGGCACAATCACAGACTTCAGAAATGACCCTGGGTGCGTGACATCACAGGAGAGCACTAGAGGAGACCCCAGAGTATAATAATTTCACCAAACCGAACCTGAGGATTGCTTTGTCCAAACATGGGATGAAACTAATTTTCAGAGGTTAGCCCATCCTTAACAGTTACCTATTGATGTGTGGTATTTTTTTTTATATAGTTGTATTAATCTAGGGGTATATTGGCATATGCCAACAAGAAGTTTGGCTAATGATAGTCTATGGATACTCTATACCTCCTGAAAATTTCCTGAATATAAAGGGAAGTTGTGATGTGAATCTAATCTTAGTTAAGATAACTATATTTTGCTCATCAAATTTATTTCTATATTTTACCACAGATAAAGACCATACAAATGTATTCCATTTGTGCACTTTGTTTTTTAATATGTATAAAATATTTATATCTAACTAATCCCTAGTAATTTGGTATTTTACTGTCTTTGTCACCTGGGTCAATGAGTTCTCTTATACTCTTGAGCATTGAAAATATCCTTATTTAAACTCAGAAATAAAATCATGAGCTGGAATCTGACTAAAGGTTCATTTCTATTTGACACGTCAACTTAAATTTTACATTTCATTTCCCAACAATCTATTCTTATAATGAAAAGACAGATGACATATCATTTCCTTGACATCTGTGACAATATGGTCATTTAATTCTATTTACCTGTGCAGTAAAGAAATTAGATTTTGGTAATTCTAGCATAGAAAAGTACAAAAATATTTTGAATCTTATTCTCAAAATTTATAACAAAATATTTCTCATTTACATATGTCAATTTGTTTTCATACTTTACTCTTCTCATTTCATGTTTTCTTTCTCAATAAAAGGATGCACTTTTTTTTGCAGATTTTTGTTCATATTATTTCAGACATATTTTGAGATATTTTTATTGTTGTCATATAAATGCTAACCATTTTTATGACAAATCTTAAAATAAGACAGATCACAGAAGAGGATACCTCAAAAAATACAGATAAAAATAAAACATAATCTTTATTATTAGAACATAAAAGGGGACAAAAGGCGTGAATACAAAGATGAAGGAGTGTAATCATGAGAAGATCTATATATCAGTCTATCTCAGTGATGGTATAAGTTGAAAAGCTGGTATATTGATCAAACGATAGAACCTGTGGATGTAAAAGGTACTGAAGTAGCTCATAACCAGCCAATCAATCTACAAGGACCAATGACTACAATAATATAAAATAGTCAGGTCCAGTTTACTGATATGAACACCCCAGTTTATAAAATACATGTGTGGGACATCTGAGGCAAGTGCTTCTCACATGCTGCTCATCTACAAACATATAGAGATGGACTCATGAGGGCGACACCACATCCACACTTAGTCTGTTTAGGCTGACTTATATTTAGTGGATTGCCCATATTAACAAAGGGATTTCATGAGTCCATCTCTATATGTTTGTAGATGGAGATCCTTTACAATTATTCCTGTTGTGGTTTTGTGGTCTCTACTGTTGTTCAGTATAATTTAACGACGCCTGTCTCTCCCTTTTTATACAAATTAATGTTACATTTATGGTCCTTTTAGCTTTAGATTAAAAAAAACTTGCAATAGGGAGGTCGTATAATGTAACCAAATATAACAGATCCCAGAGTATTGGAGGCCCAGGAAAAATGCAGAAAATTTAAAAACACTCATACTCACCTTTCCTAGGCTGCTCCACAACATCTGGTCTTCTATTGCAGTTGTCCCTTGAACCTTTCAGCCTCTTCTGTGATGACACCAGCACCTAGTCACTGCTGAGACCAAATTACAGGTCTTGAGGGGGGAGAATAACAAAGCAGAATGAGCCAAACTGGTGGCTACACCACCTCAATCAGAAGGGGAGACACCCAAAACATCAAAAATTCAACATATATCTTAGCACTGAGCATGAAAAAACTAAAACTTAACATATATTTGATAAATATAATAAAATGAACCCCCAGTGTATACTTTGGTTTTTACCTCACTGGGGGTTCATTTTATTCTTGTGTGGGAAGTCAACATCATGACGTCAAAATCTTGTGGAAATCATAACATTGACACCTTCTTTGTCATCACTAATGCCAAATCATAGCAGTGACTAAGGGTCAGTGACATCAGAGTGGAGGCCACAAGATGACAGGGATCTATTGACCCCATCCCGCTGGTGGCATTATTTTATTTTAATTTTTTTATTCACAGAGCCATATGAGGGCTTAATGTTTGCGAGACAAATTGTTCTTCATAATGGTACCATTTATTATTCTGAACAATGTACTGGGAAGCTGGAAAAAAAATTTAGAACTCTTACGGGCTTAATTTTTTACGGTGTTCATATCATCTGTATTCTATATTTCGATACGATCTTGGGGATACCAGATTTATACCAAATTTACATAGTTTTTTTTACATTTTACAGTATGGAAAAAATATTGTTTGTAGACTGGGCATTTTTGGACACAGGAATACCTAATGTGTATGAGTTTCACAGTAATTTTTAAGTTTTACACACGTGGACAAAATTGTCGGTACCCCTCGTTTAATGAAAGAAAAATCCACAATGGTCACAGAAATAACTTGAATCTGACAAAAGTAATAATATATAACTACATGTTGACAAGCCACAAAGCTTCTGGGAGAATGACCTATGGACAGATGAGACAGAAATCAAAAGTTTTGGCAAGGCACATCAACTCTATGTTCACAGACGGAAAAATGAAGCATATCTTGAAAAGAACACTGTCCCTGCTGTGAAACATGGAGGAGGCTCTGTTATTTTCTGGGGCTGCTTTGCTGCATCTGCAATGTGTCTTGAATCTGTGCAGGGTAAAATGAAATCTCAAGATTATCAAGGGATTCTAGCGAGAAATGTGCTGACCAGTGTCAGAAAGCTTGGTCTCAGTCGCAGGTTATGGGTCTTGCAACAGGATAATGACCCAAAACACACAGCTAAAAACACCCAAGAATGGCTTTCCAAGAGGAAAACATTGGACTATTCTGAAGTGGCCTTCTATGAGCCCTGACCTGAATCCTATTGAACATCTTTGGAAGGAGCTGAAACATGCCGTCTGGAAAAGGCACCCTTCAAACCCGAGACAACTAGAGCAGTTTGCTCATGAGGAGTGGGCCAAAATACCTGTTGAGAGGTGCAGAATTTTCATTGACAGTTACAGGAATCGTTTGATTGCAGTGATTGCCTCAAAAGGTTGTGCAACAAAATATTAAGTTAAGGGTACCATCATTTCTGTCCATGCCTGTTTCATTAGTTTTCTTTTTTAAAAGATTCAAGTTATTTCTGTGACCATTGTGGGTTGTTTTTTTTCATTAAACGAGGGGTACCAACAATTTTGTCCACGTGTATATATGTATTCTTGGGAAAGGGGGGTGTTTTGAACTTTTAGTTTTTTTATATAGTTTTTTTTATATTTTTTAAAACTTTTTTTTAACTATCTTATTAGCCCCCTAGAGGGCTTGAACCTTCATAAGGCTCCAGGCAGCCATAGGAACAGGTCGGACCCCACGATCTCACCACACTTGGGAGCCGGCCTACAACTACAAGGGTGCAGGCGTCATTTTTCTTTACTTTGAGCGTGTCACAGTGCAGTGCAATGCCCACGATCAGAATGTACATTACAGCGGAGACCCAGTAGTTATAGCGTCCGCTCTGCAGCAGAGCTGCTTCCATCTTTAAAGACCCAATATCCACTGTAATAGTATGACGTATGTTGGGAAGGGGTTAAAGAAGACCAGATGCTGCGGTGGAGCCTAGGAAAAGTGACAGAAAAGACAAAAAGGTGAGTATGGACATTTTTTTTCATTTTTCTAAACCTTACCAGGTCCTTCCATTATTACTTTTTGAGGTCTGATAAAACCCCAAGGTATAATAATAGCACTTCTGGTTCAGACCGAATAAGTTTGGTCTTAAACAAAATTTCTGGGCGAACCTCACAAATAGGAATCTTGTGATGTTCACCCATCACTAATCTTAATGCGTACTGTACATATATATATATATATATATATATATATATAAACACAATTCTTGAAAGAAAAGTCATTGAATTGTGATGTGCTAACTTCTTTTTATATTGCTTTTAAATATTGGGAAAACTATTGCATTTAATGTAGGGTATAAACTTTCCATATTTTCCAGTTAGTAAAATAATCTTGTTTCATCTTATATTAGGAAGTAACCAATATGGAAACATTTATGGCCATACCACCGTGACAACAGGAAGTCTTCTAGATGACCATCATTGGCATTCTGTTATAATAGACCGCCATAAAAAGCATATTAACCTTACACTTGACAACCATGTACAGCATTTTAAAACTAATGGAGAATTTGTTAAATTGGATTTGGACTTTGAGGTAAGAGTAAGATTTCATTATTTTCTTCCTTACAAATTGTTGCATTTTTTTGTTTATTGTAAAAGAAGTAAATGGGATATTTGATAAATTGACTGAGTTACTAAAGAATATAATCTGTTAGAGCCACTAATCCATGTTATTTTGTGTTATTTATATTGTTTATATATTAACTTTTCTGTAATAGAAAATGTAGGTCTCCAGATATATTAAAAAAAGTGGCATCTACTGCTGCATTTTCAGCTTTTATATATATATCAAAAAATGAGTTTCTGTCTGTCTGTCTGTCTGTTCTTTATGCGCTACCAAACGACTGGACCGATCCTCACCAAATTTGGAACACATGTACATCAGGTGTCCGGGAATATTTTAGACTAGGTCTCAGCTCTCTTGGATGTACCGTTCCTGAAATACAGTATTCCCAAAAAATGACCAACATTAGCTAATACAAGCCTGCAAGTCTTTCACTCATATTCCAACTGCCATACACATGGTTACATGTCCCTTATCAGCCAATAAGAGCTTGCAGGTGCTTTTTCTCCTCAGGCGCACAGGTTTCCATAGCAACCAAGTTATTTATGACCTGTATTAGTCAATAGCAGTTGGCAGGTCCTTAAATATTCAGTCATATCACGTGTATCAGCCAATATAATTTCACATTTAATTTACCAGGTTTCCATAACAACACTGCCATAAATAGACTATAACTATTCTGGACTCAGTGGTGTAACTAGGAATGGCTGGGCCCCAAGGCAAACATTTGACATGGGACTCACAAACTGCATTCCTGCGCACAGTATTCTGCCCCATAGTGGCCCCTGCACACAGTATCATATTGGCCCCTTCATATAATATTATGCGCACTCCCTGCTACCTCTTCAATGTTGGACCAGATGTCACGTGAGCCAGGCATGCATCGCAACACATAATGATGTCGGGCTGGCCCACCGACGTCTGGGACATCACCAAGAAGGGCCGAAGCCTGCTGAAAAGACCCCAGAGTATAATGATAGCAGTGTTTGTGGGGTTCAGGGCCCGCAGGACTTACTTACTGATCCCCGCTCCTGCTCACAGCCGCCTCTGCAGAAGGTGAAGCGCAGGCGGCCATGAGCAGGAGCGGGGATTGGTAAGTAAATAGGGCCCGTTACCTGCTGGTGTTACACCAGCAGGTAACGGCCTATTAAAAAAAAAAAAAAACATCAGGGGCCCGCCGGGACCCCTAATGTCCCGGGCCCTGTGGCAGTCGCTACCACTGCTACCCCGGTATTTACGCCACTGACTGGACTGCCATACTGGATTACAGCATTCTTATAAATTGAAACGTTTTTAAACTACTCATGCCCCCTGCAGCAAAACGCATAGCTGCTGCTCAAGCTAATGAAAACTCTCAGCAGACCCAAGCCTGTTTCTAAACTGTCAAGATATGTCACAGACAACAGTGAGCTGCTGAAACAACCCAGCAGACCCAAGCCCGTCTCCAATCTGACAAGGCATTGTCAGCCACATGCACACAGCTGCACTCCATGTTTCCATAACAACCCAGCCATTTTTCTTCACTGCTGTAGGTCATCTTTAAAGGGGCAGGGCGCTGTGGATGACACTGTAACACAAGTTCACCTCACATACACACAGCTTTACTCCAGGTTTTCCATAACAACCGATCGCAGGTCTTTCACTGATATCCAAACTGAGATACACATGATCACATGACGCTTATGGACCAACAGAAAATCGCAGGTTCTTCAGTCTTGACATACACACAGCTTTACACCAGGTTTCCATAGCAACCAAGCTACTTATGACCTGTATGAGTCAATAGCAGTTCGCAGGTCTTTAAATATTCAGCCATATGACGTGTATCAGCCAATATAAGTTCACATTTCATTTACCAGGTTTCCATAGCAACACAGCCATAAATAGACTGTACCTATACTGGACTGCTATACTGGATGTCAAGTGCAAAACTGGCCAATTCTTATGGGGTCACTACACAAACAAAAAATGAAATATACCCGTGCGAAGCCGGGTCCTTCTACTAGTATATATATATATATATATATATATATATATATATATATAAATTTATATATTCAGAAATGTGTACTTGACTTCTATAGGTAGTTTGCACTGTGCCTTTGTAACGTCTCTGCCGTTTCGGGTCTCGGCGCCACCCCTCCGCTCGCACGCTGTGGCGAGGGAGGCATGTTCAGTTTGATTCTTTGTGTAAGTTTCTTGCTGCTCAGTCTGAACATGGTCCTAGTCAGTGTAATTAATTTCCGGCCCCACCCGTGTCTGAACATTTCTCTCTGGACTGCATAGAGTTAATCTCTTCCTGGCCTGTGTGATTGACAGCCTGTGTACCTATCAGCTCTGGGGCTGGTCCCAGACTTTCTATATACAGGATGTCATTTCTCAACAGGTTGCCGGTTATTACACTTGTGTCTTGCCTGCTCTCTTACTATATTCCTTTATACTTTGCTACTTGATTCTCTGACCCTTTGGCTTTCCCCTGACTATTCTCTTGGATTTTGACTTTGTACTGCTTTGCTCTTTTGTTACTGACCCCTTGGCTTGCTCACTCTGCTTCTGTGTTGTTTTTGTTTTGTCCTGTTCTGTGTGTCACTTACCCAGTATAGGGTTTGTCTTCAGGTTGTCCTTTTACCATTTAGGGTAACTGTGGCAATAGGAAGGGACAGTGGCTGGGGTGAGATTAGGGCTCACTTGTCTCTGTCCTTCCTCCCTGACCGCTGCAGTAGTGTCAGGGTATTGCTTCGTTTGGCAAGACCCTTACAGCCTTTCAATACACAATTTGGTCCTGGGTTGTGACAGTAGAAAATACTATATACTAGAACTCAGCATGCACATTAACATACAAAACTTTATTTTTTGTGTCAATTGCTGTCACTTAATACTTTTCCAAATGGAAACATTAAAAAGGCTACAGTTATTTCAAGATTTTAATGCCATGATCCTATGGAGCATTATCTTTAATGCAACTTTGTTAGCGTCCACTGTGGGAGCATACTTTGTATATTTTGCATCCTAATAAGTAAGTTCCCAATAATTTTGTACTTTATTTTTTTACTTGACGATAAACATATTCTAATTAACAAATAAAAATAATAAAAATAATATTGTTGAATTTCCATTCCAGTTAACCTTTGGAGGTATGCCTTTGTCTGGAAAGCCAAGCTCAAGCAACAGAAGAAATTTCAAGGGTTGTATGGAAAGCATTAAGTATAATTCCCTTAATATCACTGACCTTGCCAGGAGGAAGAAGATGAATTCCTATAATGTGGTATGTTGCCATCTGTGTCCTTGCCCTGAATTTGTAAAGCATGATGAACTCTAATATTTTACTTAGTGGCCATTAAATAACATTTTTCTGCTGCTCTTGCTTAATTGCTTTTAGATGACTATAGGTTTAGCTATGCATACAACAGTATGTAGAGAACATTGGATTAGTGAATACTTGTTTCGTGGAGGTAGTTATATAAATTCCTTCAAAAATGTGTTTTTGTTGAAAAAAACAATCCATCTATTCTACAGATAGGAACTACTATACTTACAATCTTTACTTTTCAATACTTGACTATTTTACTAGAATATCATAGGTTGCTAAAATAGTTTGACCTGAACTAAAGATAAATTCCGATTTTTGCTGTCACCAAGGTGTAGGTATTGTGGGATATCAGATTATAATTTTATTACTAGAACTAAACTGTTAAAGATGTAGTTGTCCTTTACTTAAATATCATACAACAAAAGGCATAGAAACCTACTGAAAAAGTTTCAGAAAAAAATATGAAATACCTCAAAGATGGTTACAAATGTGCAAAAGTATCCAATTATTTATCCATCTATCAGTTTAGGATGTTGCTGTACACATATGCTAACACAGTCTCATCTAAAACATAAGAATTTGAACCCCCCATACTCCTGAAAATTACTGTTATGGAACTTCCAGTTGATATGCCGAAAGGATATTTTAATAATGCCTTTAAAGCAAATGACCACTCATGAATTCTGAATAAGTCCAAAATTCTGTGCAAGCATTTAAAGAGTTTTACCCATTTAAGGCAGTGATGGAATATTTATAACATACTGTGTTATATGCCATCGATGTCTGATCCACAGGAAAATGTTATGGTCTTTTGGCACATTTTAGCACTTTTCCGCTTTTTTCTAAGGTTACATGGTGAAGTGTTGACAAAATTGGACCAGCCATGTGAACTCTGAAAAATGGAGCAAATATATTGAGCATGTCTGTGCTAGGGATTGGTAGCTCTGTGCCATTAAAATCTCTGTATAAAAATGGTGCTGACATATCTCATATATATAAATGAATCAGAACCAAATATTTAACATGGTGTTAAAAAGTAGGAATTCATTATTAGCTTTTTTGTCAATTGCTCAGCAGAAAACTATCTGAAATTCACTACAGACTAGCAATGAAATTCTTGATCAGTGGAGAACATTTTCTAATATAAATTATATAGATCTCTTCAAGGACTTGAAAATAAATAAGAAGAAATTAAAAACAACAAATAGACACATCAACTTAAAGTTTTATTTTGGTAATTATACAGTAATCATACAGAAAATGTAAAAATACAGAAGAAAATACCACTTATTAGATTACTTTCAGAAAATTCAGAAAATAGTAAAGCACAATGGGAAATTTCTTAAGCCCTGCATACCAGAATTCTGGTTTCAAAATTAGGTTTTCATGAAAAAAGTGTGAAATTTTACACTTTATAATGCTTACTCCACTTTGCTAAATTGAGTGAAAAAGTGAATGTCTTTAGTTCTTCAAGCTAATATACTCCAAAAATTGTTGTGTTCTCACTCCTGTAGGAGGATGGAGTAGAAAGTAGAGTAACATCTCAGGACAAAAGTGTTAGACCTACTGTAAATATGCAACAATTCTATCAAGCATCATGTTAAGTCTCTGTTTTCTACTGTATTTGTCTGTTACAGTCATCTTTAATATGTGAAACAAAGACCAAATTTGTTCTGTTCACCTATCCTGGATACAAGGTCTCAATATTTTCTACCATTATTATATGATAAAAAAAAAAATCCAAAGGTTGTAATCAACATTTAACTGCTTAAAGCACTTGATAATGGTATGCATTAAAATCACCAGTCCAGGATAACGGGACAAACAATATCAGGTTACTAACAAATATGAGTTCTTAAAATACTCAAACAACTATAAAACAACTTTTGATAAATGACTAGTAGATGGAAATCTAAAAAACTTTGAGTTACTTTTTGCATAAAAGTCTATGGAGAAGGGAGAGGAAGAAGGAAGCTACAGGAAAAGACACGCAAATAACTGCAGTTGCTATAGTTTTCTACACTGTGATAGAGCTATTTCAACACTATGTTTCAAGATCAAGTCTCTACTACTGCACAGAATAAGGAAATTACTAGCCATCAGCAGACCCTCTGCCCCATCCCCTCTCTATAGACTGCTGTGTGTAATGTTAGTATGGAAATATATTCTATATTATGTGGGGAAACAGCTCAGTAGCAGCAATGCAGACCCAAACAGTCAGAGACAGGGACACATGTGTCTGGTGAAACAGGTTTATTTAAAAAAAATAGCTAAACAAATAAACCTTCACTTCAGGTACAGAAAACGTCAAACAAAAGCCTGCTCGTCTGGTATGCTTTAATGATAACAAAAATGATTAATTTTAATGCATATTTTTAACCACTTCCCGCTCTTCCCCGTACTATTACATCACGCTGAGAGTATAGTTAACGCACAGTGCCGTAATGTTACAGCACTGTCATTCCACGGGCACAGGAGCTGTGCCTGCAGCTTTACCTCCGGCACTCGGCTGTTTTACATAGCCGAAGACCAGGACCAGCTGCCAGAGTTGGTAGATACACTTTCTCCCGCCACTCCTCAGATTCCGCGATCTTATCAGCAATGGCCTCCTGACTGGTAGGTAACCTATTTGCGATGTTCTACAATAGTACATTGTATTGGGTATCTGAGATCTCAAGTTCAAGTCCCCTTGTGGGACATGTAACAAGTAAAAAAAAGTTTAAATCAAAGAATAAAAAATAAACAAATAATAAAAAGTTCAAAAAACCCACCTTTATATTTAAAAACACTTACCTCTGTCAGCCCCTTGGCCCCCTGTAGCTCAAACGTAAGATGCTGAGGGGTTGGCATGGCAGCCAGAGGCCTGAGCATGGCCTCCTGCTCTGCCACGGATGGAAGCCTGTTAGGCTCATCCAGAGGCTGGGACTATTTGACTGAAAGTCAGTGTTTAACTAACATGTATAATACCCTGCAGTACAGAACTATGACAGGGTATTATGTAAGCCATCGATAGATCACAGGTTCAAATCCCCTAGTAAGACTAAATAAAAATGTAAAAAAAAAGTCTGATAAGGGGTTGCAAAGTAAAAAAAAAATCATTAAACATCACAATTTTTCCACACATAACATTAGGTTAAAATTAAATAATAGACAAATCAGCACATAATTGGTATCAACACATCTGAAACAACCTGCACTAAAAAGCTAACATGTTATTTAACCCACATAGTCAGCACCATAAGAAAAATTATTTACAACAGTTCAGGAAATAAACAGTCTGTAAAATTGCAGAGTTTGAAATTTGGACTTAATATTCATGCCAGCTTCATGTCACACTATGTATGAGCTGTGAGGGTCACAAATCACCTCCTGATAGCAAACAGATAACAGATCCCTCTGTCACGCAACACAAATTTTACAGACTGTTTATTTCCTGACCTGTTGTAAATACTTCCCTACTTATATTGCATTTTGTTATTCCAAGATCCTTTTGAAGATCCATGTCTTGTGTATGTATAAATAGTGTGACTTTTCAGTTTATAGTATTACACCATGTCTGATGAAGAAGAGAGCTAGCACTCTCGAAAGCTTACTATCAAATATACTCAGTTAGCCTCTAAAAGGTATCGTCTGATTTCTTCACTCTTCCACCAAAAGAGTAGACATGAAAACTACAGCTCATCCAGCAAAACATATGCCCTTACACAGCTGGCTTTTAGAATAGGGCGATGCAAATACTTATTTTAAAAAAAGTGTTATTATTGTGCAAAAGTAAAACATAAAAAACACTTTATAAATTAGTTATTGCTGTAATCATAATGACCCACAGAATAAAGCTAGCATTTTATACTGTGATCATTTATACGGAAAAACAAAATGCAAAAAAGCAAATCAACAAACTGAAAAATGCTATTTTTTTTTTGTTATTCACTCACCAAAAACAGTATTAAAAGTTTTTTAATGCATTACATGTACTCCAAAATGGTTAGATTTAAAAATACAACGTGTTTTGGCAAAATCATGCAGTGATTTGGGTACATCAATGGAAAAATAAAAAAGTTATAGCTCTCGGAAGACAGAGATGAAAAAAAGTAAAAACTATGCCTCACCCTGGAGATCAAAATAGGCTGTGTCATTAAGGAGTTAAGTAGGCTGAGTTCTTATGGTGTTTATATTTTTTGTTTACTTTAGGACAACTTAAGTTTTACCTGTGTTGAATCACACGCTGTGTCCGTCTTCTTTAATGCTACAAGTTACTTGGAAGTCCATGGACGAGAAGATGAAGATGTGTTAGCCCTCAGCTTTCATTTCCGCACTTGGAATCCAAATGGTCTTCTACTTTTCACCACCTTTTCAGATGAAACTGGAAGTGTTGAAGTAGATTTAACAGAAGGCAAAGTTTTTGTGCATGTAAACATAACAAAGTCCAAGAAAAATCGTATTGACATTTCTTCAGGTACATAGTTATAATTCATATCTAACACTGTTTACTAAATTCAATATACATATAAAATCCTGGCTTTGACTTTGAAATCCATAGCACAGCAAGGTTTAATTATATTTTTTCCCTAGATATCCAGTCTGTGTATGAAACAAATAATTTACAGCAATCTCTTATTTCCTGAGCATTTAGATAACATTTACTGTAGTTGTTGCCTAAATGATATTGAAAGTGTATCCAGTCTCTGTAGTTCCCAATATAATTTACAAGGAAGTTATCCAATGCTACAATGTCAGCTATTATCTCTGTCAGCTTAAAGGGGTTATGTCACAAAAATAATTTATCCCCTATTCATAGGATAAATCCATAGGATAAATTGCTGATTAGTGGGGATCTGTTTGACCATAAAGAACCCTACTGATCCCAAAAATGATTTTTTTTTTTTTACTCCCGTTCACAATGTAGCAGTGGACACAGAATGTCCAACCCAACCTCCATTTATTTCATTGTGAGCACCAGGGATAGCCGAGTGCTGTACTTTGGTTATTTCTACCATTTCAATTGAAATGAATGGAGAGGAGCTGTGCATTCTGAGACCATTGGAGTAAAACACTATTGTTCTTGGGTTTATCTGTAAAGGTCTAAGCTGTTGGACTCCGACTGATCAGTATTGATGTCAATAATTTTCATGTTATGACCCCTTTTAGGTAGTTTATGACCTTCAGTGGCTGTCTATTTGAATACAATACACAGAGTAAATATCAGGAAATATTTCTTTATATACAAATGTGACCGCCCTTATCTGTCCTCTTTGCTGGGCATGTCCATGTGTGTGTGTCATACGTTAAGCACCTTTTCTAAAAGCAACATGATCTCCTTTTAACACAAAGAGATATGCTAACTCTCCTATTTGTGTATATGGAAATGAATTTCAGTCTTTCAACACATTTGTTACCATATTGTGATATTGTGTTGAATTGATTTCATACAAATTTGCATTTGTTAACTAAACTGGAGACCAGTTAATTCTAATATTGTAGATGAGAGGATAGATCTTAGCACATCTTGATGTAGACACTGATAACATCATGAACAGTGAGGTTGCTTTTATGTGGCCGAATGGTTCTTTAATGCTTTTGGTTCAGAAGCACCACAGAGTTAAATACTGAAGTTAAACTGCAACCATAATATGATTGTGTACAACTAGCCTTACAAAGGGCATGTCAGTTCTCCTGATATGTATGTGTTCACATTTAACTGATCTCCAGTTTGAGTAACCAATGAAATTTCCTATTAAAGCAATTCCACACATTGTGACATCCTAACAAATACTTTGAAAAGCTGTAATTCTTAACTTTCCCCCATTCTTCATAGGATGGCCAAACATAGACACAAATGCCATAGTTGGTTTTAGAGATGAACCTCTCAATTTTTGTTTCATTTCAGGTTCAGATGGCTGGGGTCCCAGATTTCTTTTGGGTCAAAAAAAGTTATCCATGATTTTTATTACTAATCTAGCTGTAATTGATTAAATCTAACTAAACTCTCCTATACCTAAGATTCTCTAGCTCTTTTGCAGTTTGTAAGCTTTTAAGAAATCAGTGCTCTTTATCGTGCAGTGAGAAGGGTAACGCATGCCCTGTGTTAAAGCCAACAGACCTTATATACTTTGTATGGCATCAGCACTGTAAGGTGTCCACCTACCACTGACTATTGGCTGAAAGGCCAGTCAGGTGGTTCCAGAAGATCACAGTGACTCACAAGACATGTGTCTCTTCTGTATTTTCTGTTTGCAATGCATGTGGTGGCGGTTTAGTTCATCTGAGACAAATTGCCATTTGGTTTCTTTAAAATTGACTCTGTACAGACACACTCCTTTGACTAGGGTAACAGTTACCCACAGTTGTCAATTTATAGTTCGAGGAATCTTATGTACCATACTGTACATGAATGTCTACGCTACGCTGCAAAACCTCAAGGTAATGATATACCAACAAGATACAAGGTACTCTGGAGTACCTATAAAAAGTAAAATTTATCTCATATTCTCTTTAAAAATTTTGACCATGCGGGACCCTTCAAAGCAAAGCAAAAGACAAGGCAAGTTCTTTTATTGCCTTTTCTCTGCTTGAAAAAGGTTTTGCACATTTTAAAAGTTGCAATGTTTTTTGTTTTTTGTTCTTTAGAGAGAATGATATGAACAAACATTGATTTTTATTCAAACTGTAGTTGTCAATTTATTCATAAATTTCTAGGAACAATAATAGAGGAATTACACAACAGACACTTAATAAAAGATGTTCCAGAATTGTTATTTCATTGGGAACACAAAACTGGCATGGCAGGGAATGGGAGGTCCTCTTTTAAGGGGTTATCTAAACCAAGGAGTAATAAAGTTTTCCAGTGCATACACCAAGTCCTCCAGAGCCCCATTTTTTTACCTTTACAGAGGGCAGATGGGGAGGCCAGAAGTCTAGTTCTTCTGTCCCCTCTGCTATCAAGCCAACTTTCAGTTACGTGACTGACTCCATTCTACTCAGTGGTCCTGCTGCCTGAGTAGAGGGCAGTCAGTGACATCAGTGAGAGTCAGAAAGGCTGCCGGGGAGACACCAGAATAAGAGTTCTGACCTCCGCAGTTGCCGTCTGCACAGGAAACTTCTGAGGACTGGGGTCTACATAAGTAATAAAGCTTAACCAGTACAGGAAATGGACAGGTAAGCTTTGTTACTTCCCAGATAACTCCTTTAAAGAGCAGAGAGAGAGTGGAAAATTTATTATTCAAGTAAGTAAAACTGTCTTACAGTATAAAGCTTATAATCCTTATAAAAATACATTTTCTCTTTAGTGTTTGCCATCTTTAAGGTTTATTTATTAATAAATATGAAACTAGTATAACTACTCAGGGGTGTATTCAGTTATGAAATAGTTAGAGAAAAAACAAATAGGCTTGTCACAATTTTTATTTTCAGCTGGGGTAAAGATTGAGTTTGGTACCCCTGATGTGCATACATAGATTTTTATCCCAGCAGCTCAATCATCAGCTGGTCCTGGCCCAGTAGTGTTCTCCTTTATCATGTAATCTAAATATTTGATACCAACTTATTATTATCAAACTGTGCTGTTGGTGCTTCAAATGACCAGCTATTGGAGCATATATCAGCTACCCTCCCAGCAGGTAGGCTCCTGAGTTATTCATAGTATAGCTGTATGCCTTGTAAAATTGTAACAGAAAACTATTCATAAGTTAAAATACATATTTGCATTTGTAAAGTAAGAAGAAAACAAAATAATGTAAGACAGGAAAAATTTTTGAAAAAAAAAAATAAAACAAGCCATATATATTTAAATCCCAGCATTATTAGTGTATTGTTTCCTGAACGGTACAGAATAGTTGTTTGCTGAATGCAATATTTCAAATTAAATATATTCAAATGAGTTAACTCAGAACAGAGCTGTCTCATGAGATCCACAAAGTTTTGTTGTGCAAATTAGAAAGGTAGCTTTGCAGTTATATTTTACTCAGATGACACAATTTTATGGCCCTTTAGCTCTTTTTCATGCAATTTTCACTTTTTTTTTCTCCAAATCAGAAATTGAATTCCTTTGCCTTGAGCTTATTTTCCTCCTCTTAGTTAACATTTCATTGTTAATCCTGAGGCTCAAGGCCCTGTCTTTCTATATGTCCTGTCAACTGCAAGGGTATTAGAATTGTGAGATACGGATATCTTTTTGTCACATAAATCTGCATCAGATAAATCCATCTACTGCCACAAGGCAGCTTTGAGCCCTTGGGAATCTTTTGAGAGTGTCATATTGTCATAAGCAAATCAGTTCACAAATATATCATACCTTAGGTGAAGGTAAAGTCCCATGGGAGTGAAATTATTACTTAATAAAAGTACAAAACCCATAGTTATTCAGAATGCTAGAGTAGAGCCAGGTTTTTATTTGCAATATTGTATTACGTGTTACCTATATGAGGGATGATACTGTACATTAGTATTGTTCTTGATATATTCAGAACTCACCACTCTTGATGTATCTACTTTGGTAAACAAATCATTCCCCATGTAATAACATTTCTATGGCATTTTTCTTATACATCTGTGTTATACTGTTCATCTGTTATTTCTCAATAAGAGCACAGTTCACTATAAAGGGATACTCAAATCCAGCGAAAATTATACCCATACATGTTATACAAAGCCAGCACATAGGTAAATATGAATAGAAAATCCTAAACTTTAACATTTATTAAATAGATTAAAATATGTCTGCCATATTAACACACTAACAGAAATACATGAGATCACCTGTCCCATGTCCTGACATGGTTTACTCTCAGACATAAATAAATATCGGATGTATCTTACCCAATTATCAAGGGCTTATCTCGAGCCCTATAAGGTGGTCAACACAGGGTTAAGGGTAAAAGGTTATTCCACCAGAGCTTCAGTGAAAACTGACACCTAGGCCAGGTTGATTATTTTTGTTTGTTTTTTTGCCATGTGTACATTATACGATTATTTATTGGCTACGGTCTCCAAAGCCTATAAATAATCCTTCCCTTTGTTTTACTGGAGCAGTTTTTAGCTCTATGCTGCTTTCATTAAATATCCTGCTGTATTTCCAATACATCTAGTGCATGTTGTACCTGTTTGCAGATCTCTGTAGGTGATCCTGCAGCTTCACATAGAGACTGATATGCTCAGCTGAGCAGTTTTGTTGATATGCTAACAAGGCCACTCCATGGACTCAGGCGACATAACATCACCAGCCGGAATTCGGCGTCCGCATGCTTCCAGCATGGTGTTTCTTCCCACACACTGCTTCTGGTGAGGGGACAGATCTTCACTAATGGAGGGACGGGATTGTGCCTCTATTTATTCTCAGCCTGAGTGCCAAAGAGGTGAGTATACCTGACAGCAGTAGCTTGCTTGCCCTGATACTGATCCCTCTGTTATACCCTACAGGGTGTAGACCCTACAATATTGCTATAGAGTCCTAATGTTTGAAGGTTCCCTGATGAGTACCAGTGTGTTACCGGACAAAATACGTATTGAGACAGGGTTTTATAGGGTATTGGTGTAATGGAGAGCCTGGGTACTGCCCTTGTCAGGGTGGGAGTTGTTTGGGGCACAGGGTGAGGATTCTATGGCCCAATAGGGTCAGCTAGTAGGACCTCTTTTGTTTGGGAACTCCCACGAGTGTGGTGGAGTAGCCCTTTACCTGTGTGGATTACCACTGTTGCCACCAAGCGACCACCATATAGGGCTTCAGGACCCAATCTCACCTTGATAATTGGGTAACATACATCCGATATTTATTTGTGTCTAAGACTATCCCATGTCAGGACATACTATAACTGGATGGGTCTCTTTGTATAATTGGGTGATCTCATATATTTGTTAATCTGTTAACATGGCGGACATGTTTGAATCTATTTAATAAATGTTAAGTTTTATGATTTACTATTCATATTTACCTATGTGCTGGTTTTGAATATTCCTCCTAGATGTTATGAATGAATTGACAAGTACTTATCCCCTAGGCAAAGTAATTTGTCCCTACAAAGTTTGACAATGTCAGGACTGAATGGACAGTGTTAAAAACAGCACAATACAGAAATATAAGAAATTGTCATAATAATGTAATTTTATACTCCTAAATGTAGAGTGCTAGCATTAGAGAATCAAACAATTCCCTGAATACAGTTAACATAGTAAGTTTGAAAAAAGACATAATGTATGTCCATCAAGTCCAGCCAAGGTGTAGTAAAGGACATAGCTTAAGGTAAGGGGTGTGTGAAACAAGAATAACAGTAGTGTATGACTATGATATAAATGTATGAATATATGTATGATATATTTATCATCAGAAAGAAATATCGAATATCATCAGAAAGCAGAAATAGTACCATAATAAACTTGCAGGGGACTGAAATTGTCTGCTCACCATTTTGTGAGTAAAATGCAGACTGCTTTCACATATAAGGCAATGGTTAAAGTCTGCTTAAAATAGTTTACATTCAATGGTCTAATAGAGAAACTGCTAAAAAAAAAAGTGATGTTCCCATAGCCCTCCTGCTGTTTTTTTTATCAGCAGTTGCAGCCAGTGTTTGACTACCATAACCCCATTTCAACTATGGCACATCATAAGTGTGGACTAGTAATCCAAGACTACAGTGCTGATGGATGAGAATATAACATTTGATAAATTGTAGACACATGAACGTTGTCTTGGGTTCTTAAATATACCTTTAACTGTAAATTACATTGCAGCATAGGATATAAATCTGCTGCCTTTTCTTATCTCAGAAAAAATAATCTGTTTGCAAGTAGGAATACTTGAAGTTTAATGATGTATTACATGATATGTACAAATCTTTTTTGGCTGGAGGGTTCTCTTGCCCTACCTTGCCTAAAGCTGTTTTGTGACTTAAGGTTGTAGTTTCTATTACTACATCACTGCCTTCAGTTAAAGACACAAAGGAGAAAAAAAGAATTAGTCAAAATATGCAAAATTCCGAATGTAATTATAAGATCTATAAATGGAAAGATTGAGCTAAAATATATTCCTCGGAGTATAGCCATGTGATGTCACAGTTGGTTAAGTCAGATATCAGACATGAAGTGAAGTCCCAGACAAATCTTTAAGTAAAATTGACCTAGTTGTTCCATTTAATATCATAGGGTTGATAATGTTAAGGTACTCTGTGCTTGATAGATCCTTGTCACCTCAGGGAATAACAAAAAAGGTGCATAATACAGGGTTGTACAGGAAAAAAAAAAAAGAGAAAAAACATTCTCTGACATAAATCAATACTCTGCGGCTATTGGCTGAAATTGTACCTAATTATTGCTCTGCCCACCCCCTGCATCCACTCTGCACAAGTGCACTGTTTAACGTGCATCTGCATCATTTAAAGGGATTGTGTAGTCTTAGACAAATATTGAGAGACAAATGTTATTATTTGTATAATGAAAAGTTATACAATTTTCTTATATGCTTTCTGTATCAATTCCTCAGGGTTTTCTAGATCTCTACTTGCTGTCATTCATTCTGCTTACTGCCAGTGGATAAAAATCAGTCCATGGTCATGTGATAAGCACACAGGTGCACAGCTCATTACCAGGCAGATGTCTGATTACTGTGCTGTGACTATAATGAGCTGTGCACCTGTGTGTCCATCACATGACCATGGGCCGTATATCACATGACAATGGACTGATTTTTTTTATCTACTGGTAGTAAGCAGAATTAATGACTGCAAATAGAGATCTAATAAAACCATGAGGAATTGATACCGAAATTATAGAAACTTGAACAACTTTTCATTATACAAACAATAACATTTGTCTCCCAATATTTGTCTGAAACTGGACAACCCCTTTAAATGCTTATTTCTTTGCTATTTATTTTTATACGTGTTAGATTTCTGTTCCAATTTCCTGACAGGTAAATTAATGGGGCTTTCCAGTGGGAAGATTTTTTATTTTATTTACTACATTATGTTAAAATAAAAAAATGGCAACAGTGGGGTATCAGATAGGTAAGTGCTGCTCACTTTTATTTTTAACACATTCTGGACAATAAAAAAAGCTTTAAGCATTATAAAGATATATTATAACAGTAATACAAACAACATTTATGGTCTACAGTACATTACAATTATTTTTATATAATAGTGAAAATGAAACTTTATATGAGGACCCAATGCACTGTGCAGTGTACTGTATACAGAAAAGTTGAGTGAGCTAAAATGGGACAGTAATTTTCCTGCTCTACCTATCTCTTCTCCTGACAGTGTGAAACCATTCAACGCTCCTTTGTGCTAGAAAATTCTCTCAATATATCCATTTTGTGCATTACTTTGCTAGGCTTACATTATGTTACCATTGCAATATACAATTACTGAAAGTTCCACAGCTAGAAAGATTCCTATTTACTGGCTTCTTGTACACTTAATGCCCTGTTTGGATGTTTCAGTTCCTTTTCTAAGTGCGTATGTCTTTGAAAATGCATATTAAAGAATAGCTGTATTGCTTTACAAAGACTTTATTATTGACATCAGACAGGTGCAAGGACATTTAAGTAAACATGCTGTGTATCTCATAGTAGGAATACAGTTACTGAAAATGTATAGAATTTACAATATAGAGGTTTATATCTCTTTGCTATAAAACTGGAACAGCAGGCAACATACTTTCTATTGTCTAAACAGTTCTATGTAGTTATTGTAGTTTTCTGAATCCATTTATTTTGTGTGTGCTGCTGAGATAGAGGCAAAAAGAAGCAAACTCAGTTTGTCGTGACATTGTAACATTAGTTCACGTCAATCTGTTTGTATTTAATTACACATCTGTAATTATCCATTGCACTCTCGAAACTATGGTAACATATAGTTCTCTATAGATGCTGTGGGCAATAAACAGTATCTGTAAATGTTCAGGTTTGCATGCAATTTTTAAAGCCAAAGTCTGGTGTGGATCATAATGGGATAGAAAGTGTCAAAACAAGTGCAAAGTGTGGTCAGACAGCTGGGAAAGCATGCAGGATGCTTGGCTGTAAAGCTTCAGGTATAACTAGAGATATAAATAGTAGGAAGAGAGATATTGGGATCCCGCTGTATAGAGCACTAGTAAGATCACACCTGGAATACTGTGTTCAGGTCTAGAGACTCCACCTACAAAAGACATAGTTAAAAGGGAACAGTTGCAAAGACAGACAAAAAATGGTGGAGAGTCTAAAGCATAAAACATAACAGGAAGAAAGCAGCCCATCTTCAACTTGATATATGCCTGTTATCTTTTGACGGGAGGCGGTGCGATTCCTAACTGCAGCAACGTCTCTCAATACCACTGCAGTCTGACCTTCTGCTTCAGTAATCTTTTCCTGGGAAGATAATAAAAGCAATTTATTGCTGTTTCTGTCTTCTTCTTTACACTCTACATAGTGCTATGTAGTGAACAGAGGAAGTGGTAGGGCCACTGCCTCTATTTGAGCTGGTTAATTTAGTTGACACTGGTGTGGTTGTGGGGGTTATATTATTTATTTAATATTCATCTGCAATAATAAGGAAAATGCATCAGACATGGAGATTAGAACCTCCCTTCTTCTTGTTATCTGAGGTACCCTACAATAAGTGCACCTCAGATAGATGGTCCTACTCTAGTGTCATATTACAGGACCTGTATACTGCTATTCTGACACTTGTTAACAGTAAATTTTTATGGGGTGGATCATTCTCTGTACATATCTCACAGTCACATCATTGCAGATTGCCTCTAGGGTAGCATTGCTGCTGGGTTTTAGCAGAACCAGATCAGCTGTGCTAGTGACTATTGTCGCTCATAGAGACTGTTTTCACCTGTAGCTGGCGCTCTTATGAACGGCCCAGTTACAGTGGGAAAAAAAACAATAAAAAAAAAAATTAGTGAAGTGTGAATGTTCCCCAGGAGGGGTCTTTTGTGACCTCATGGGGGACATATTATGTAACAAAAACAAATACATATAGAAATAAAAAATAATATAAAACTACAAATAAAGAAAAAGGCTCCAGGGGGGCGTGGCCTGGACGCGCATGGAGTAGCACGCGCGCAGGTCCTTCTCCGCTCCTCCGCTCGCTACTGAGACCCGTGGACCCCTCAGCAAGCGCAGTATGGGCAAGCGCTTACCGAGGAAGGTGGCCCCGGGCACCCCAGCGCCCGTGGAGAGGTCTGGGGGGGCCACCCTGGACGCCTTTCTGGTCCAGCGGCCTTCTCTACCGGGCCAGGCTGCTGCGGGGCGGCCATCTTGGACTTCCTCCGCTCTCCAGGCACAGGGGTCGCAGCGCAGCTTCTCTCCTCCCGCGCTCCCCCTGTCAGCCAGCGGAGCGCCGCTTCAACAGAGATCCCTGTCGGCGCCTGGGCAACCCAGAGTTTCCCCAGCACGAGTACTCCCACAGTCTCCTCACCCTGGGATGTCCCAGCAACTACATTCTGCTTCACCAGCACTCCTGGCAGAGCGGCATGAGAGGACCCCGGATGTTTCCAGATTCTCAAGGAGTTCTGAGGTCAGTGGCTCTGCTCCCTCCTGCACCGCTGATGAGTTGCAGCCTGTGGCCACAGAGCTGGTCTCTGTGGCC
The DNA here is from genome assembly GCA_947044405.1 of Leptodactylus fallax. Taxonomy (NCBI): domain Eukaryota; kingdom Metazoa; phylum Chordata; class Amphibia; order Anura; family Leptodactylidae; genus Leptodactylus; species Leptodactylus fallax. Next base: position 6,615,904 of record CAMRHE010000051.1, on the reverse strand, counting down.
CCCCGGCTACTATCTTCCCCCATCACCCCCCCCCTCCATGGCTCAGAGGGGGATGGCGTAGTGAGGGACGCTGGCGTAGGGGCTCCTCTGCCCCGCACTCCCAAGGATTATGGCTCCCCCCCTCCAGTCCTGTACCCCCAGAGCTGTATCCCAGGCCCATCTTCAGCACCATCATCCATGGCGGACCTTCTTCCTCAACTTACTACTAAACAAGACCTTAAAAGTATGGTTGCGGAAATCACAGCATCCTTCCGATCTGAAATTGCTACCCTCCGCACTGATTTACACTCCATTGCTAACCGAATGGACACGTTGGAGAATGACCATGGCACTACCAGGGACTATGTTGCCTCACTGCATGATACTACCACTGAACAGGGTTCAGCTATACAGGACATGCAACGCCACTTGGAGGATCTTGACAACAGGGGCCGGCGCAACAATATACGCGTCAAGGGACTCCCAGAGGCTGACCAATCTGAGGATCTGCCTGTTCTGCTGGAGGCTGTCTTCAACACTATACTGCAGGAGCCCCCGTCCCACAAAATTAAGTTTGATAGGGCACATCGAGCCCTTCGACCCAGAGGATCTTCCGCCACACCCCGTGATGTCATCTGCTGCCTCCACGACTTCACCCTTAAAGAGGCTATAATGAGCAAAGTGCGCAAACTCAAAGACTTCGAGTTTCAGGGAGCTCCACTACAATTCTATCAGGATCTGTCGCTAATCACCCTCCAGAAACGCCGCCATCTCCGACCCCTCCTCCAGATTCTTCAGGAGCACCAAATTCCTTACCGGTGGGGATTTCCGTTTGCTCTCATTGCTCGTAGGGATGGTCGCTCCGCTACGCTTCGCTCCTTTGCGGATTTGCCTCTCTTCTGTGACCTATTGGATGTTCCCCTGCCGGATTTAACAGACTGGGAGCTATTCTCTCCACCCCCTCCCCCACCACCCGTTTGGCAACGATTGGAGCCCAGACGACGTCATGCATCCTCCGCGGTGGTGACCACTCGGAGGCCCCGGCTGGAGACTGATCCCTGAGGAGGCTGCCCCCCCTTGAGACGTTCTCCCTTTTCTCGGTGGTGCTTTGGAATCTGCATGCCTTAATGTTATGTTTGCTTCTCTTTTTTTCTTTTTTAGGTCTACGGGTCTCATCTATTATGCTTATTATTGGATTGTTTTAGCGGAGTGGGGCGGGGTGGGGTTCCGGTGACTCCCCTTCCTTCCTTCTTTATACTGGTGGTTGGGGATCCACCGCCTCCCCTCCGACCTCCTGTCCACGCTCTCCCCCCTAAGGGGATACTTGGACTGTGCGGCCATTGATCTTGATTGGACCTCTGGCTGCCCTCATTGGTCCCCAGGCGAGTGACTTAGCCTCGCCCACAAAGTATTGTTTAACTGTTTTTATTTTTACTTTGTCATTTATGATGTCTTTTGCCTCCCTCCCTCCCTCTCTTCCCCCCCCCATCCCTGATCTAGAGACCCTGCCTCGATTTTGGGTTCCTGTTTGTGGATTGCCCTTTTGCCTCTCCGAGGGAAACTTGCCAGCGTCATGTGAGATGGGTGAGCTTATTGCAATCCGCCACTGTCCTCCAATCCTGGGTCCCAATGGTTAGGTGCGTGACAATTAATGTCAAGGGCCTGGGTTCCAACATTAAAAGGCGCCATGTCCTTAGAGAACTCCGCTCCTTTACGAGCGGATGTGGCGTTTCTTCAGGAGACTCATTTTGACCGCGCTGGTACTTTTGCCTTCGCTAAGCATTATTTTCCCGTAGCTTTTTCGGCCTTCCACAATCGACGCAGAGCTGGGGTGGCTATCCTTCTTTCTCGATCCTGCCCAATTACAGTGACGACTTCCCACATAGACCCAGGTGGCCGGTTTGTTATCTTGGAGGGGCTCCTTTATGGTGCCCCGATTGTTTTATGCAATGTCTATGCCCCCAATTCAGCGCAGATCCCGTTCTTGCGCCGGGTATTCTCCCGTCTGCGCGCTCTCCCACCATCAGCTTGGCTGGTGGGGGGAGACTTTAACATGGTCTTCTCTGAACAGGCGGATCGTCTGGCGTTACCCCAGGGCCCAACCCCCCATAGGTTGGCCCAACTTGCAAGGGAGTTCCGCAGGCTGATCCGCGCCCACTCTTTGTATGACCTTTGGCGAGTGGACAATCCTACGGCGCGCTCCTACACCTTCTTTTCTCACCCTCATAACACTCACACCCGCATTGACTACTTCTTTGGAAATGCTCCCGCTCTTCGTTTGCTTAGGGACACGAACATTGGCCCTCTCACCTGGTCTGATCATGCCCCAGTCGTGGTTACCTTATCTACGACTCCAGTGCCTACTCGCCAATGTCATTGGCGTCTTAACGAAACACTGCTCAAATCTCCGACCTCCCTCGAGACCCTGCGCACACACTTGATAGATTATTTTAGGGACAACTTAGGCTCGGTAGACTCTCTTGCCATTCTCTGGGAAGCCCATAAGGCGGTCATGAGAGGATGCTGTATCGCATTGGCTTCTAGGCTTAAAAGGGACAGACAGGCCCAGGAACAGCTCCTCCAAGCCCGTATTCGGTCCCTTACGACGACTTTGGCAGCGCATCCATCCCTGGGGGTTCTTCGCCGTTTGGTCCTGGCCCGGGCGGACCTCCGTGATTTGGAGACCCGCCATGTGGAACGACTTCTCCTTTATACCCGTCAGAGGTTTTTTGAACGAGGTAATAACTCTCATACCCTCCTGGCAGGAACCCTCAGGGATCATCGGGCCTCTTCCACACCACACTCTGTCCGTGACCCCGCGGGTACTCTTCAACATCACCCTGATGCTGTGGCGCTGGCGTTCCACTCTTACTACTCTAAGCTGTATGACTTACCCCCCCCCACGAGCACTACTCCCTGGGGATGACTCAACACTACTGGAAGACTATTTAAAGGATTGTTGTCTCCCACGCCTTCCTCCTGAGGCCTTAACCTCCCTGAACACCCCCATCACCAGGGAGGAACTAGAAGGGGTCCTGAGGGACCTCCCAAATGGGAAAGCCCCAGGCCCAGATGGGTTCACTTACAATTATTATAAGGTTTTCCAGGGTGAACTCTCTGCTCATCTATTGTCCCTCTTCAATTCCTTCCTTTCAGGTTCCCCTATACCCCCGACTATGCTCTCTTCACTACTCACATTGGTCCCTAAACCGGGTAAGGACTTGCAGGATTGTGCTAACTACCGACCGATTGCTTTGCTGAACACGGACCTGAAACTTTTCACCAAACTCTTAGCCAATAGACTGAATGCTTGGCTCCCTCTGCTTGTCCATAAGGACCAGGTGGGATTCATCCCCTGTCGTCAGGGTGGTGACAACACCAGGAGGACTGTGGATTTGGTGGAGGTGGCCAATCATTATTCTACCCCGGCCCTTCTCTTGAGCCTGGACGCTGAAAAGGCTTTTGACCGCATAAATTGGTCGTTTATGCATACTACGCTTAAGGCGTTCGGGCTTACGGGACCGTTTCTCACAGCTATCCAGGCCCTTTACTCCTTACCCTCAGCAGCAATTAAGCTTCCCCATGCATCTTCGCCCTCCTTCCCTATTCGAAATGGCACTAGGCAGGGTTGCCCCCTGTCACCCATCATATTTGCCGTCTGCATTGAACCGCTAGCGGCCAAGATTAGGCGAGACCCTAATATCAAGGGGATCATGGTCCAAGATAAGGAATTTAAGATATCTCTCTTCGCGGACGATGTACTCCTCACTCTCACCTCCCCTCATACTACCCTTCCAAACTTGCTGCGCTCGCTAGAGACCTATGGTGATCTCTCAGGGTATAAGGTGAACCCCGCGAAGACTGAGGCACTCCCACTTAACATCCCACGGGACCTTCTCCTTCTCCTCCGCAGTAATTACGATTTCCAGTGGCGGGAGTCCTCTATCTGCTACCTGGGAGTCCATATATCCACCTCCTATGCGACCCTCTACTCGGCAAACTACCCGTGGTTGTTTTGTGAGCTAAGAGCCCTATTGGACAAATGGCAACCCTTGCCTATCTCCCTTTTGGGGAGAATTGCTGCGGTCAAGATGACTCTCCTCCCGAAGCTACTGTATTTTTTCGAGACGCTCCCAGTCGCGATACCTCGGGGAGAATTATGGAACCTACAGAAAGCTATCTTCCAGTTTATCTGGAAAGCAAAACGACACCGAATACCTAGATCTGTTATGCTGGCGGATAGGGGGTCTGGGGGTATGGCTGTCCCACATCTGTTACATTATTACTGGGCGGCCCACTTACGCCATATCCCATTCTGGGCGGCTATGCCAGCATACACCAGATGGGTGCAGATAGAGAAGCTATGGCTGGCACCCATGCATCCTAACGCGCTTCTGTGGGTCAGCTCCCCCCCCCACCCCCCTGCCCTCGTACCTGTTGGGCCCCATTCGGTTTACTAGATCTATCTGGTCTACCTGTTGTGCTAGATTCTCCCTGATGTCCCCGCGCTCATCTATGGTCTCCATACTATACAACCCCCTTCTCCCGGAGAGCCTGACTTCTGCCATGACTAAAGTGTGGTCTGAAGCTGGCCTTTACCGGATTGCTGATATGGTTGACCCTGGAACCTTGGAACTCAGGTCCTTTGCTCATCTTACAGCTAATCAAAACCTGCCAGGTACTGAATGGTTCCATTACTTGCAGGTGGTTCACTTTGTCCGCTCCCTCCATGGGTCTCTTAAGGTGTCACTCCCCACCGCTTTTGAAAAGATTTGCCGTGCAGGCATGTCCACTAGGGGCTTTATATCCTCTATTTACCAACTTCTTAACTCACAAACTACAGGCTCTCCTGTTAATCATCGCTATATGCTTAAATGGGAGGAGGCGGTGGGTAAACCCATCTCCCAGGAACAGTGGCGGATTGTATGGTCTCGGGCCCAGAAATCATCTCAGTGCATTACGTTTAGGGAAACGCAGTATAAGCTGTTGATGCATTGGTATCATACTCCGGCTCTCCTTCATACTTTAAACCCATTAGTTCCCCCATGGTGCTGGCGCTGTGGAGCTGCGGTGGGTACCCTGCACCATATCTTTTGGACGTGCCCTCTCATCCTCGGTTTTTGGAGGGGGGTCAGGACTCTGACGACTGCTTTCTTTTTGCAAGAGGTTCCTCTTGACCCTCTTCTTTATCTCCTGAACCTTCCCCCCAGACACCTGAGCAATAAGTCATCCAGGCTTTTCTTGCATCTTTGTACTGCAGCTAAAACTCTCATAGCTAGAAACTGGAAGAAGGTGAGTCCCCCATCTAGTCTTGAGCTTGTGGCTAGAATGAAGGATGTGAGGAGTCTTGAATACCTGACTGCTGGCCTACATAATTCACGGGAAGCCTTTGGGGCTATTTGGGCACCCTGGGACATGTATTGTACATCACAGGGTCTCTGATCTCTAGTCCTCTCCTTCCCTCCCCCCCCCCTTCTCTTTGGTCCTACCCTTGTCTTCTTAACCCCTCCATTCCCCCCTCCCTTGTTCACTGCTTAATTTAAATGCATATTGCTTAAGGGGGAGGAGGCAGATAGCCTCTATTTACCTCAATGCTTCCTGTTTGTTTGATTATTATTGTTTTTTTGTTTTTTCTTTATTCCTTGTTAATGAAAAATTTTTCAATAAAATTACAGTTATATAAAAACAAGAAAAAGGCTCCTGTCAATGTAAACTGTCACCATAACCGCTTTGTTTATCTGAGACTATACATATAATATATCAAAATTTCCATAATATAATAGGGATCCCATTTGAATACACTATTACAGTGTCAATTTACAAATTAAAAAATACTATGAATATAAATAAAAAGTTAGTGCTGTTAAAAGAACGTGTAGCACTAAAATGTGTCTTATCATTAAAGGGGTATTCCCATGAACATAATCATATCTATATTTGTAGATAATTACATGTTAAACATTTTTGCAAATATAAGTAGTTAAAAATTCTGCAGAGTTTTAAAGATTTTCTCTAACCATCTTAGTGGTGATGTCTGTTTTATTGATCGGTTGCCAATGCATACGACCACGAATGTAGAAACTTTCTATGGTCTGGGACTTGACAGGAATCCAACGATGATTTTCTTATTGTAGCTGGGGATATCAGGCAGGCACACTACATGTATCAGAAGATATCCCGGCCACAATAAGGAAATCATGGCTTATTTTCTGACCTTAGAAAGATCCTGCATTGATGGTCGTATCCACTGGCAACCGATCAACTTGTGACAGCAAGATATTTAGAGAAAATCTATAAATTACTTATATTTGCAAAAATGTTTAACTTTTAATTAACTACAAATTTAAAAATGGTTATGATCATGGGAATATCCCTTTAAGGCCTTTTCAGACCTGGTCCCTTAAGGACTTAAAGGGAATATATTGCCTACATTATTTATTAGAACTAGATACCAATACATATTATTATTATTATTATTATTATTATTATAATTATTATTATTATTAAAAATTAGGCTATAACCATAAATCATAGGAAGCTACAGTTTGGAGATAACTCGTTGGCTTTTATGGGAGACTTTTCTAGATATGCTTTGTGACATACAGAGGTCAATATGCAGTGATCTATCCCCATCACCTATGGTGAATGGTGTGATCCTGTGTTATCTATATGCAGGTGCTACCTTTTATTATAATCCTGTCTGTGATGATAATGAGATGACTGCTAAGAAGTTATTTCTGCAGAACAGAAAGTGTCAGCCAATTAGAAGGATCAGTGGTCGGAGTGAAAACTGCCAGTTTTAGGATGTTTTTTTTTTACATAAATACTGACATGGAAAATAAAAAATAACTTCACCCAAATTCTATAAACAATAGGTAATTTTTAGCTGGTATACAAATAAGGTTTTTTGACAAACCAATCTGGTGACTCAGAAACTATGGTAGTAGGCAGCAATTATATAAAGAAACAATATCTTTATAGATGTCTCTAAAAGTGACTTTTTCGATTTAATCCAGTATAAGAATTACAGATATTGCATTTTTCCTGCATGCAGACATTATGATTTTCAGCCTAGTGATTGAAAAGCATTTGTTGCATAGCACATTACTATCCTTGTATTGTGATAAAATATAGGCTAATGAGTTTACGCTGAAGTGGAAAGAGAAAGTTTGAAGTACAAGTGGAAAATAAATGATTTTTCTAATACAGTATCATCAGTTGTTCTTGCAGATGCAGTTTTAATGATACAGAGTCGTGATTAAATTACAAGCTCTTCAGTTTGTGATCGGAATAAGTATGGCAATGTTCTGTAATGACTTTTCTAAATTGCATTATTTCTCTTAAGAGAAGACAGACCTCGGGATTATGTGTTTATTCACGTTAGTAAAATATAACCAGGGTTTTACTACGTAACCAAGACTCTTGCTTTTATGCTAATTGGCATTTTTATTACTTAGATTAATCTATGGTCGGAGACTGTTTTTACATGTTGTCCTTGAAAATACTAAGCAACATATGACAAAAAAGCAATAAGTTCACATTTGCATTGCTTGAACAGATAAGGTACTGTGTGTAAAGAGACTATTTCTCATAGAATAACAAAGGTTACACTGATAAGGCATCACAGATCTTATAGATGTTTCACTTATTTTTTGCTTATATGGGGTAAATTCTGAAACTCTCTACAGAGATGTTATTTACATAAGTCCCTTCACCAAAGGGACTGACAATCAATTTGTCCTCACACCCATATGAGGGTCAGTTCCATATAAAGCCAGTATACCTACAGTATTACTATGATTTTTGGAATGTGGGAGGAAATTTAAAGGGGAAATTTCCACACTCCATGAGATATCCTTGGTTGGATTAGAACCCAGAATTCACAGTCCAAACTGTCTAGTCTAAACACACCTGTTTTTCTATGGCTATGGACTACATGCAAACCTTATTTGAAGTTTAAGTTTATTCAGGCAATCATATGTTACACCACTCTTTCGGTAACATACAGATGTAGCCATCTTCAATTTGAATCTGATAACTCAATTCACAGTGATAACTCCCACCAAATTCCATTAAAAGCAGTGGAAAAATAGTAAAATTAAAGTGATTAGAAACTGTTTACTTAACGTGTTATAAGTCAAATTGAACTTGGCTTATCTGTATGACTGGTGAATCAGACTACACAAGGTTTGTTTGTGATATGTAACCAATGAAATACATAGGAGCTTTATAGACATGATTATAGAAAATGTTTAATTTTCATATGATTTGCAAATTGTTTAGATGCATTGACCCACTAAAATAATTGCATATATGTATTGTTAGGGATTGCCTGTAAGTAATTCCCAATAGTGGCTGCTAGAGAAAGGGAAGACAGAGACAGTGAGCCCTAAAACTAGGCCCACCCCATGTCTCTACCTAATTGCCGCAACTGTCCTAATGACAGGGACAACTGGACGACAAACCCTACTCTAGATAAGTGATACACAGAACAGGACAAAACAAGACAACACAGAACAGGCGTCGGCAAGCCAAGGTCAAACCAGAGAGACAAAACAGTACTAAATCGCAATCCAAAAGAGTATTCCAAAGCCAAAAAGCAAAGGTCCATGAATACAATACAGAAGCAAGGAAAACCACTTAGAAAGGTCAGAGACACAATTGCCAGCAACCATGTGTGGGTTGATGGCCAGTTTAAGGTAATCCAGAACCCACCCTATGCTTGATTGGCAGATAGGCTGTCAATCACAAGCACATAAAAGTTAACTCCATAGTTACCAGAGGACAATAGCACTGGCTGAACTGAGACACTGCAACAAATACTGAGCTGTGCAAAAACAACAGGAGCAGAGGATTATATATGGACACGCCTCCTGCACCATACAAAGCGGCCAGAGGATGGTGCAGGAGTTCGAATGGGTGAGGACGTAACATGTATGTAAACATTTTAAATTAAAATGTATAGTATGTTAAAAGTACCCTGTAAATTGGTTATAAACCTAATCACAGGACCTTGTATAGACTGATTCTACAGTTTCCAATTATCCCTCTATTTCATCTTTGGAGCTCAATTTCCATGTAAATTGTATTCATTCATTCATAAACAAATGATGGGAAAAATGTTTTGAGGACATACCCTATTGTGCCTGGGCTTTGATCTCAACTGAATTTTCAGACAAAGCAGGTTCCCCTCATTTGCATATGAGTAAATGTGTCCCCTCTGCTCTTCCCCGTTTGCCATTGTAGTAGAACCATGAGTAGCCTTGATACTCCAGTACAGAGAGATTGTGGGTTTTCTGTATGGCCAGGTAGACAAAAATTTTACGTTTTATTGTTTTTGGAATGTATCTAAATCAGTGGATAAATTTGCATTTTTATTTTTTTTCTCCCTGAATTCAAAAAGCCATGATTTTTTCTTTTTTGTTTTCCACAAATTTTATTATTTTTTCAGTATGAACAAGAGAACAGGTATACAAGAAAGGCGAAAATATAGAATGTATACAAGTACTGTACAGATTAATTAACATATAATTCTAGTCAAATAGACTAAAGAAAGGGAACAGTTACAATACAGTTAAACCCAGTAACAATGGGAATAAGATATGGATAAAGGGAGAAGGAAAACAGTAAAAAATGAAAAAAAGGGGGGGGGGGGCTTGGAGGAAGAGTAAGGGAATAGGTATCTCTGCATTGCCCGCTCTACAGTGAATCAATATTCAGGTCAGATGAAGGTAAATAGGCAATACCCTGTGTCTTAAAGGGGGATGATGGATTTTCAAGGGTGCCAAATCTTATTAAGTTTGATAATATGTAGCTTAAGTGGTCATTAATCATAATCCAAGTTAGCTTGTTTTGTAGGAAGGTTATAGGGATCATAGGAGATTTCTAAGACCTGGCAATTGCTATTTTAGCTGCTGATAATACATATTGGATTTGCCAGTGTTTTTTTTTAAATAAAAGGGATTGGTCCATTAAAAGCCACAGTAACAAAATCTAACTGAATAGATACTCCAGCAAGGGACCGAATGAAGGTATGCACCTCCTTCCAGAACCACATCGCACCAAGACATCTCCATCAGATATGGATGAAGTTGCCGAATTGACCGCACTGGTTTAATCAGTGAGGATCTGAGGAGGTAAAAAAAAGTAGAGATGATAGATGGCACCATATACCATCCAAGAAGTACTTTATAACCTGCTTCTACCAAGGTCATATTGAATCAAAGTTTATATGTTGAGTATGCAATATCTCTTCACTGCTTCTCTGTTTACACCTGTTTACACCTTTCATGGTGTCACAGTGTGACAGCTGCAGCCTCCAGTTCTTCCCTGTTTTGGTTCCTTTTACCTCTTGTGGTCATACATCCCCTAAAGGTGAGGAACCATCTTCTACTATTTGGATCATTGTGTCTGTCTAACGATACTATACTATGTATTGCTCGGTGTCTCTACCTTTGTCGTTTACATTATTTCATAAATGGATCTTGTCCAGCATATTCATTCTTGGGGAGTGCATAGAGAAACATCTCCATGTTTGGACTTCCAAGCCTGGAGGAAATTGTTAATTTGGGTGTAGTGGTAATAATTGTGTATAATTTCCGTTGCAGGGAGAAAATGGGAATCCTTAAAGTAATCTAATTATCGGATATCCCATCCTATCATAAAGTCACACAATCAATTAAACCCTCTATCAGTCCACCACTTAAGCTCTCTCTTGTGTATCTCAAGTGGGAAGTCCAGTGTACAACATATAGTAGCTAGGAATCTGTGGGGTAACAATGGTAGACAATGGTGTGTGAGCAAGCTTCCCCACAAGGAAAGCAATTGTTAAAGGACTGGTGAGAGTATAGTCAGTCTGTGGTTTTATTGCACCCAAAGTATTGTTTTGATACTGGTTGGAGTTCATGCATGGGCTTCTAACTGTACCCCCTGTTTGAAATATTGCTGGCAGTACACATCAGTCATCAGGACCACATGAGCTGCATTATAATAATGAGATAAGTTTGTAACATCTAGTCCTCCAGATATGTTTGAGGTATATAGTGTTTTTCTGAGTGTGCATGGATGTTTTTGAGCCCCAAATAAATAACATAAGCTTGGTATGAAGGCCCCTGAGGTCTCGCTTCTGAACCCCAATGGTTAATGCTCAGAATAGATAAAGAATCCTAGGCAAAATCATCATCTTTGTGGCTACAATTCATCCAAACTACGATAGCTTGGCCAGTGACCAAGTATGTATATTCAAATTGAAATTGGGAAATAATAGTAGGTAGTTAGTTCACTTTATATAGAGTCAAATGTAGAGGTGATCTTAATGCCCAAGAAGGTTATTGAATGAGATGCCCATTGGAAATCGAAGTTTAATTGTAATAACATTTTTTGAGGGAGCCCAAGATTTAAGACCATTGATTTGCGGTGGTTAACCTGCAGGCCTGAGAAGGTGCCAAAGGTCTAAAACCTGGAAAAGGTTAGGTAAAGTGGTTAGCAGTGAGGTAACAAAGAGTAGTATGTCATCTGCAAATAATGTTCATTTGTATCTACTTCACTTACTCTCACTCCCTCGATGTCGGAGTTATGTCATATGAGATTTGCTAAGGGTTCTATTGCTAGCGCAAATAGGACTGGAGAGAGGGGCCACCCTGGTGTGTTCCCCTTTGCATTCGGAATAGAATTGGAGTACAGTTGTGCTGTAGGATCGGAGTATAACCCCCGCAAAATGGTGAGGAATTACGTCCCAAATCCCATCTTTCTGAGAACAAAGAATATTCTTTTCAGCTAAACTGCAGATGGTGGTGGTCTGACCAGGGAGTAGGCAGGATGCCCCAGAACCCCTGGAAAGAAACAAGATGAGGCAAATAGATGATCAATTTGAGTATGCAGTTAGTGTGCAGCAAAGTAATAGGTGTAATTGCGTGTTCTAGGATTGCAATCTTGCAATATACTGTATTTACCATATCTGTAGAGTGGAAAAAGCATACAAGGAGTAGGCTAGTTAGGGAGGGAGTGCCAGATACGAGAATGTATTTCCCTTCCGGGTCTCTACTGTATGTACTTCAGTAAGGGAAAAGGGTACAGTGCATGCCAACCAAATGTCCATTCCTCTGTGTTTAGTAGGGGTATTAGCCAAACAGACTTGGGGATAGGACTTATGGAAATAACTCGGGGTGAATTTGACAGAGAAATGGGTTTCTTGAAGGAAAAATATGATTTATATTACAGGAAGGCTTTCCGCTGCTGGGGGAGTCCAAGCCCAGCATATTATGCATGACAATAGTATGTGTGGCGTATGTAGGAAAGGTGTAGCCATGGTTGGGGTTGTCTAATTGAGGCAGCCCATGGAGGCTGGGGGTGGGGTGACGCAAAAGAGTTGGGAGAGGAGGAAAGAAAAAAATTTGGAGAATGTTGATGATACCATAGGGTAAACAGAGGTGGAGGAGGTTGGTTATTCTCTGAAGAAAGTCTCAACCCTGATATAGGGAGGAGGTGTAGTTTCAATAATAGCACATTGCCTTCCTGTATATTAGTGAAGGAACACTGACGATTCTTACATAGGAACCAAATTTTAAATGGGAAGGCCAATTGATAGTTAATAGAGTGCACTTTTAGGATCTGGACTAAGGGCCGTAGTGACCTCCGTTTCTGGATAGTGGAGGGTGCTAAGTCTGCAAAGATTTGAATGTCCTAGTCCATCACAGAGAGTTTGGGCAGCCTCCGTGTTGTTTCCATTACCTTCTCTTTGGTGGAATAATAATGTGGTTTCATCATGATATCGCTAGGGAGACCATCCAAGCAGATTGCTGTGCGGGCTCTAAGGGTCCTGTCCAAGTGGGATTCCAGAATATCGGGTATCAGCTGTTTAATCAGGGAGTGTACCAGGGCTGATATATCCATACATGTATTGGTATCCAGCCCTTGAATTGAGTTTCTGTTGACCCATTTGATTGTATGATCCAATGTTGTCCCAATTGTTTGCAAGTGGGAGACCACTTTCTAAAAGTTCTTGGTGGACAGCAGTAATTTGGGAACCCAGTTTGTCCATCTCCACTTGCAGGACCTGGGACATGCAGGTTTGTATAACATCCTCCATAATAGCGGCCTATTGTTTTAGTAGTTGTAATGGCACTGAAGGATTGTCGAGGTGTAGGTGGAATTGGCAGAGTGTTATCCCCCAAGTTTACCAACAATGCAAAGGGAGAAGATACCTGAAGAGTAGTTTCGGGGTCTCAAAAAATGGCTGGGATGTCCTGAAATATCAGGGATAGGTGTTGAGGCTCCACCAGTTGTGCCAGCAATGGCTTGAATAATAACACCAGCTCATTTTTGTGCTATGAGCTGTGCCAGAGTGCATTGCCTCCATGGTGAAGGGTAAGTGGTGACCTATAGCCAAATTTTAACTATTGTAGAGGCCGAAACAACCTAATGAGCTGCAAAGCTTAACCATCACACGTCCACCATTTTCAGCTGTGCGCATGTGCCCTTTTTTCATTTTTGCATTCACTGACTTGTATGGGGTTTAAATTTTAGCAGGACAAATTGTACTTCATAGTACTGGCATTTATAGTCCAAACTGAGTTTTATGGCTTTTGCTTTTACAGCATTTACAGTGTGGTAAAAATGTCTTGTTCATTGTGTTCTGTGAGTCAGTATGAAGAAAGAGATACCAAATTTATATATTTTTTGTGTTCAAAAACTTTGAAAAATGCATACTGTTACACCCATAACTATTATATGTTTCCATGTCTGGAGCTGTATGAGGTATCTTTTTTTTGGGGGGACAAGATGTAGTTTTTATTTATATAATTTTGGTGAAAGTTTACTCATTATTTCTAATTTAACGAGAGGCAAAATGGTGAAAAACAGCATTTAACAGCAGCTAACATGTGAGGAAGGGCAACCCCAGGAGAGAGGTGGGATACAGCAGGCACAAAAATAGGTAACGCCTGTAATCAGATAGACATTGATCACAGGCATTATTGCCAGATCTCTGCTGTGCTTCTGTGCGGGTGCCATGTTTAAATACCTGAAATCCACCATACTATTACAGCAGCAGCTGTCGGGATAAAGTTAAAGAAATGTTTAATTTTTTTTTGGAAGTGAATCAACTTGTCAAATTTTGTCCTGCTTCAAATTTGGCCATTGTCCTCTCAATTTAAGTCACCAATAGCAGTGTCCGGATACAGGTTAATATATGATCCTGAATGTGCACCAACTGTTGTGTAAGTGTTATGTTCCACAGGAACACTATCTGTGGAAATTATTGCTGTTTATTTGGACTGATGTTGATAAATATGTTTTGCACTGTTTTACAGTAATGGACACTGTAACTATAAGAGAGGATTATGCTAACCTCTGCTCCACCCATATTCGGTATGCTTGCTAGTAGGTGGGTGGAGTTAAAGTATTAAATAGTTGTCTCCTCCGCCAAAGTTAGTTCAGTGTCGTTGAGAGTGGTTCAGTTATAGCTGGAGTTCTGTCCAGCTCAGCCAGTTGCTGAAGGGTAGTTTGCACCAGAAGTTCTTGAAACAGACAGTCCCCTACCACATTACCATCTGCTCAAAAAGATTATCCCTTCTAAGAAGACATCCACTGCTACACAGTGAAAACCCATATCCTTGGAAAAAATGTCCATCCTACCTAGAAAGTAGCTGCAGCTTGTTTCAGCTGATGGTACAAGTCTGGTCAGTTAAGATACGCTCAGCACAAAAGTTTAAAATAGTTGATCTAAAACATAAGGTATGGTAGAAAGCTCAGAATATAATGGGTAATACTGTAAATTGTCCTTTTTGGTTAGACCTATTTGGGGCAATAACTGCTTGAAGGAGAACAATATTGGAAAAACCATGGCCTGTTCCTGGGATAAAATTCACATCAATTTAATTTTGAGATCTTTATCCCTTCTCTCATGCCATCTTGATTATTTGCAATATAATACTATATTTTAGATATAATGTATTTAATACCCAAAACGTTGAAAAGGATAGATGAAGAGAGATATTCAGAAGTGCCAAAGTGTCTTAGAGATGAGCTGATTCAATCATTTTAATTCTGAGAAGTTCTGGGAATATTTCTTGAAAAGTCATATTGCATTTACAGATGTATCAAAGTTTAACTGATACTGATGCTGATAACTTGTTGCAGAGTAATACCTTATCACACAATACAACAAAAGTCACTGAAAACCCATTGGAAGAGTCAATTTAACATTCTATGTCACAGTGTTGTTAAAGCACAGCATCACCTAGAAATCTTATTCATAAATGCCCTTTTCTTATGCATCTTATTTTTAGAGTCTTTCATAAACAAGTTGGTTGTAAACCTTGTCACAGTGCCTTGTGGAGGTGATTCTACAGCTCTGGAGCCCTATTTTCAGTTAAATCGACCTTTTTGTTCATATGCAAATGAGGAGTAAAGTTCTTTGACTAAGAATCTAAAGCTTAGGCTAAAACATGAGCAAGCTAAGGCATGCCAGCAATGCACTTTTCCTATTATTGCATAAGAATAATTGGTGATTTACATTGGACTCCAAAGCTGAATAACACGGGCATATTTGGAAACTGTAGAATTGCCTCTACAAGGTACTCTGATTAGGTTTATAACCAATTTACTGCTGACAGACTCCCTTTAGTGCTAATAGTTCTTGGAATGCAATCTCAAAAGCCTTAATTCATACAGTAATTTCCCTGCAAACTGAAAAATTGTTTCTTAATCGCAAGCACATGTATCCATGCGATTGTAGGATCAAAGAATACTAGGATTAATGGGTCTGATGTAAAAGTAATACTCTGTACCAAACATACACTGTGCAACAGTGGTTCAATGAACAGGCCCTACACTAGGCATAACAGTGGATAGTTCCTTTAACCCCTTCAGGTCTGAGCCCAAAAGTGCGTTAAGGACCAGGCCTCATTTTTCAAAACTGACATGTGTCACTTTATATGGCAGTAACTTTAAGACATTTTAACTTACACAAGTGATTTTGAGAATATTTTATGTAAGATATTGTACTTCATATTAGTGGTAAACATTGATCAATATTTTTGTATTTATTTATAAAAAAAATAGGAAATTTGATGGAAATTTGGAAAAAAAAATCGCAATTTTCAAAATGTTAAAGGCTCTGCTTTTCAAACAGATAGTCATACCACCTAAATACATTAATACATATTATCTACCATATCTCTGCTATATATTAGCATCATCTTTTAATTGTCCTTTCATTTATTTTGGGCATTATAAAGCTTACAATTGTAACAGCGATTTTCCAGGTTTACAATAAAATTTCCCAAACTAATATTTTCACAGCAGTTCACAGAAGGGAAGTAGCGACACTGAACGTTTGAAAAGCAGATTTTGCTGGAATAGTTTTCAGTGCCATGTCTCATTTGTAGAGCCCCTAGAGAACCAAGACAATGGAAACCCCCTAAAAGTGACCCCATTTTGGAAACTACACCCCTCTCAGAATTTATCAAGAGGTAAAATGAGCATTTTGACCCAACAGTCTTTTCACAGATTTTATTAACATTGGGATGTGTAAATAAAAAA
Source organism: Leptodactylus fallax (assembly GCA_947044405.1). Taxonomy (NCBI): domain Eukaryota; kingdom Metazoa; phylum Chordata; class Amphibia; order Anura; family Leptodactylidae; genus Leptodactylus; species Leptodactylus fallax. The sequence continues at coordinate 6,599,383 of CAMRHE010000051.1, read as the reverse complement.
TTACTAAAATGTCACTTTATCCACAAAATTTTCATTTTCACAAAGGGTTAAAAGAGAAAAAGCACCCTACAGTTTTAAACAATTTCTCCTGAACATGGCAATACCCCATATGTTGACATAATCTTCTGTATGGATACATGGTGGGGCTTGGAATGGAAAGAGTGCTATTTGGCTTTTGAAGGGCAGATTTTGCTGGAATAGTTTTTGGGTGCCATGTAGCATTTACAGAGCCCCTAAAGAAGCAATACAATGGAAACCCTACAGCTGTTTCACAGATTTTATTAACAGTGGGACATGAAAATGAAAAATGATTTTTTTTCTAATAAACCGTCAATTTAGTCCCAAATTTTTTATTTTCACAAGAGGATAAAGGAGAAAAAGCTCCCCAAAGTTTGTTACACAATTTCTCCTGAACACAGTAATACCCCATATGTGGTTGTAAACTGCTGTATGGATAACATGGTGGGGCTTGGAAAGGAAAGAGCGCTATTTAGCTTTTGGAGGACGGATTTTGCTGGAATAGTTTTCAGGTGCTATGTCGCATTTGCAGAGCCCCTAAAGTACCAATACAATGGAAGCTCCCAAAAAGTGACCCCATTTTTGAAACTACACCCCTCAAGGAATTTATCAAGGGTTATTATCATTTTGAGCCCAAGAGTGCTTCTCGAAAATTAATGTACAAAGTGAAAATTGAAATTCTTAAATAAATATGCCATTTCGGTGCCCAATACGTTGCGCCCAGTTTGTGTCATCAGAGACACGCACTCCTAAAACTATTAAGTGGGCTATCCCAGGTAGAAATAAGTTGCATATGTAGGTGTAAACTGCTGCTTGGGCACACAGCAGGGCTCAGAAGGGAAGGAGCAGTGTGCTTTGTAGCTTTTGGAGTACAGAAGTAGAGAGATTTTCTGTACGCCATGTTGTTTTTGCAGAGCCCTGAAGGTGCCAGTAAAATGGAATTCCCCAAAAAGTGACCCTATTTTGTAGGGGTATTTTTAGAGTCTCTACAAATGTGACACAGCGTCCAAAAAATAACATCTAAATCAGCGGTCCAAAACACATAGCGCTCCTTGAAGTCTGTGCCCTGCTGTGTGCCCAAATGGCAGTTTATGTCCACATGTATGACACTGTTGTACCCAGGATAACGTACTTAATGTCATATGTGGGTATAAACTGCTGTTTGGGCACAGCTGGGCACAGAAGGTAAGGAGCACATTTCAGGGGATTCCACTTTACTAGTGTTTCAGCAACTCTGCAAAAGTGTCATGGCATCCAAAAAAACAAACCATCTAAATATGTGCTCCAAAAACCAAAATAGTGCTTCTTTCCTTCTGTGCCCAAACAGCAGTTTATACCCACATATGACATTAAATACGTTATTCTGGGTACACCACTGTCATTCATGTGGGCATAAACTGCAGTTTGGGCACACAGCAGGGCGCAGATGTGAAGGAGCGCTATGTGGCTTTTGAAGTATATATTTAGATGTTTAGTATCTGGACACCATGTCATCTTTGCAGAGCCTCTAAAGTACGAGTAAAGTGGAATCCCCTATGGAATGACCCAATTTTGAAAACTGTACCCCTCAAAGAATTTATCAAGGAGTGTAGTGCACTCTAGTATCCCAGATGTGAAAGCACAACGGATGGTGAATATGTAAGCTGTGCGGAGTACATTGGGAACACCAAATTCCCTACTATATCCCCAGTAGCTCCTATGATGGGGGGGGGGTCACTCTGGGGGTCACTTCTGATTTATTTTCCCTTGTAAGCTCTAAATTTGGGGTGTCCCCTGATATACACTCGCACAGCTTATACAGTGGGTACGGAAAGTATTCAGACCCCTTTAAATTTTTCATTCTTTGTTTCATTGCAGCCATTTGCTAAAAGCAAAAAAGTTCATTTTATTTCTCATTAATGTACACTCAGCACCCCATCTTGACGGAAAAAAAAAACAGAAATGTAGATATTTTTGCAAATTTATTAAAAAAGAAAAACTGAAATATCACATGGTCATAAATATTCAAGGGGTCTGAATACTTTCCGTACCCACTGTACATTCCCTTCCTGCCGCAGTCAGTTTTGTTTTAATGATTTGGCGATTTTTGGGGTTTTTGTCATCACATTGTACAAGCTATATTTTTTTATTTTTATGGAGATGTAGCCATTTTGGGTGTCTATAACTTATAGAATAAATTTTATTAACTCTTTCTTGGTGGATTAAAAAAAACCCATCAATTCTGGTAATGCTTTTTACCTTTTAATTTTTTTTTCCACACAGTGTACAGCATAAGTAACATGTTAGCTTTATTCTGCGGGTCGGTACAATTATAGTGATACCTCATTTATATTGCTTTTTTATGCGTTACTAGTTTTGCAGAACAAAAATCCATTTGGGGAAAGAAATCAATTATTCTTGCATCGCCATCTTCTGAGATATGTAGCAATTTTTTTTTTTCGGTTGACAGAGTTGGTTGAGGGCTTATTTTTTGCGGGACATTTTGTGCTTTTTATTGGTACTGTTTTGGGGTGCATATGTCTCTTTGATCACTTTTTATAGCATTTTTTTAAGACGAGATGGCGAAAAATCATTATTTCCTTGCTTTATTTATTAATTTATTTTTTACATACACTTTATTTCTTTTTTCTTTTTTACTTTTTTATACAGTACAGACCAAAAGTTTGGACACACCTTCTCATTCCAAGAGTTTTCTGTATTTTCATGACTATAAAAATTGTAGATTCACACTGAAGGCATCAAAACTATGAATTAACACATGTGGAATTATATACTTAACAAAAAAGTGTGAAACAACTGAAAATATGTTTTATATTCTAGGTTCTTCAAAGTAGCCACCTTTTGCTTTGATTACTGCTTTGCACACTCTTGGCATTCTCTTGATGAGCTTCAAGAGGTAGTCACCTGAAATGGTTTTCACTTCACAGGTGTGCCCTGTCAGGTTTAATAAGTGGGATTTCTTGCCTTAGAAATGGTGTTAGGACCATCAGTTGTGTTGTTCAGAAGTCAGGTGGATACACAGCTGATAGTCCTACTGAATAGAGTGTTAGAATTTGTATTATGGCAAGAAAAAAGCAGCTAAGTAAAGAAAAACGAGTGGCCATCATTACTTTAAGAAATGAAGGTCAGTCAGTCTGAAAAATTGGGAAAACTTTGAAAGTGTCCCCAAGTGCAGTGGCCAAAACCATCAAGCGCTACAAAGAAACTGGCTCACATGAGGACCGCCCCAGGAAAGGAAGACCAAGAGTCACCTCTGCTGCGAAGGATAAGTTCATCCGAGTCACCAGCCTCAGAAATCGCAGGTTAACAGCAGCTCAGATTAAAGACCAGGTCAATGCCACACAGAGTTCTAGCAGCAGACACATCTCTACAACAACTGTTAAGAGGAGACTGTGTGCAGCAGGCCTTCATGGTAAAATAGCTGCTAGGAAACCACTGCTAAGGACAGGCAACAAGCAGAAGAGACTTGTTTGGGCTAAAGAACACAAGGAATGGACATTAGACCTGTGGAAATCTGTGCTTTGGTCTGATGAGTCCAAATTTGAGATCTTTGATTCCAACCACCGTGTCTTTGAGCGACGCAGAAAAGGTGAACGAATGGACTCTACATGCCTGGTTCCCACCATGAAGCATGGAGGAGGAGGTGTGATGGTGTGGGGGTGCTTTGCTGGTGACACTGTTGGGGATTTATTCAAAATTGAAGGAATACTGAACCAGCATGGTTACCACAGCATCTTGCAGCGGCATGCTATTCCATCCGGTTTGCGTTTAGTTGGACCATCATTTATTTTTCAACAGGACAATGACCCCAAACACACCTCCAGACTGTGTAAGGGCTATTTTACCAAGAAGGAGAGTGATGGGGTGCTACGCCAGATGACCTGGCCTCCACAGTCACCAGACCTGAACCCAATCGAGATGGTTTTGGGTGAGCTGGACCGCAGAGTGAAGGCAAAAGGGCCAAAGCATCTCTGGGATCTCCTTCAAGACTGTTGGAAGACCATTTCAGGTGACTAGATTTTGAAGCTCATAAAGAGAATGCCAAGAGTGTGCAAAGCAGTAATCAAAGCAAAAGGTGGCTACTTTGAAGAACCTAGAATATAAGACATATTTTCAGTTGTTTCATACTTTTTTGTTAAGTATATAATTCCACATGTGTTAATTCATCGTTTTGATGCCTTCAGTGTGAATCTACAATTTTTATAGTCATGAAAATACAGAAAACTCTTGGAATGAGAAGGTGTGTCCAAACTTTTGGTCTGTACTGTATGTCCCACTAGGACACCTGAACCAGCAATACACTGATCGCTAATTCAGCACTATAGACTGCAATACACGTGTATTGCAATCTATAGAGGAAGTCAGTCTATGTAGACGCATAGGCTGACTTCTAGAGGTCCCGGCAGGATCAACCAGGTACTGGGGGCTCCAAGCAGCCTGGGGTCACTTGCCAGACCCCAGGCTGCAGAAGTTACATATGGGCACCCTCCGATCTCACCATGGGGGGTGCCCAGGGGGACATCTGTCATGGCGGAACCCCTTGGATGCCGCGGTCATGTTTGACCGTGGCATCCAAGGGGATAAAACCCCTTGGAGCACGGTGGTTAAGGAGCAGGGTGTTAGCTGCCAGTTACAGATAAAATCCGCTCTCGATGCCGCCCGCAAACACTTAAGATGCTGCGGTTGCTATTGACCGCAGCATCTTAAGGGTTAAACAGCGGGGATCGGTGTTATCACTGGTCCCCGCTGTTTCAGCAGGAGCCTGTCTGTCAGATACAGCTGGACTCCCATGGTGATCGCACAGGTTCTGCTTCTGAGCCCGCACGATCTCCGTCACGTACCTGTACATGGGGATGCGGTAACTAACCACATTCTCCCACGTACGTGAGAATGTATGAAGGAGATGCTATGAAGATACTGCATAGACAATGCATCTAAGAAGGAAATTAAACATTATATTAAAATACAATTTACTTAATTGTCATTAGAATTAGTTTCACTCTAGCTTAAAGGGAACCCTATTAGTATCTATGTTTGGGGATCAGGTGTCGCAGCCATAATACGGAGAATAAAATGTGGCACTGGCTAAAACAAGAAACAATGCAAACATTGCCTAACATACAGTATGCTTTCAACAAATTCTTGAACCACTTTCATACTTGTTTTTAAAAAATACTGACAAAATTAGGTAGTTATTGGATTCTTGAGTGTAGGTACCTGTATTTTCTCATGTGTATGGAGTGCAATATCTATAAATTAAAGTGTAAACACGTCTATTCACAGAAAGACAGACTCTGCTTGGAATCATGTCTTTCTGAAATACTCGGTTATAACGGTTAATGGCCAAATGAATGAAATTGGCAAAGGTCACGACCAGGAAACATATGTTATAGAAAGGTTACACGATACTGAAGAAGTTCCTCTTGATATATTATTCAATTTGGCTTTACAACAAAAGCCTTCTGTTTACGTCCTGTTAAAGGTGAATTGGTAAAATCAATATTTCCATTTTTTAACATGTATTCTTCCCAATATTTTATTAGAAGGCATCATGTAAATAATGAAAAGCAGATCAGGTTCATTTTAGCAAGATGGATGATCATACTATTTTGCTAAGGTTATAATGCCTGAAGTAGAAAGGCTGTGGATCTTTGATATAATGAAGTATTCAAAATAAGGATTTGTTTATTGATTTACTTTTGGTTATTAGTGAACATATTACACCTTCTCCCCGAAAAAACTACTAGTAAAACATGCCACTAGCATTGGTGATAAGTGCCTGATCACTGGAGAGGTCCAACAGGGGTCTCATGCCCCCCAGAAAAGTGGTTCAGTGAGGGTGCACATGCACACAGTCTATGGAACTGACAAAGTTATCAAATGCTGTACTTGGATATCTCCATCACTCTCATAGTACATTTGTGTTTGGTGAAGGTCCTAGCAGTAGGATTCCAAATGATCAGATACATAGATACATATCTATTCTATAGATAAGTAATAAGTTGTTATTATGGGACAACACATTTAAATAGGTTTTTCAGAACTATTCATCTCCTAGCACCCACTCCACTGAGAAGTTTGAAGAGACTGTGATGCTTATATAACCACCACCATTCTCTCATTCACATATGAATGGGACCAAGCTGCCATACCCAAGCACAGCAGCTATACCAGGAGCATAACTAGAGGTTCCTGAGCCCCACTGCAAAATTTGCAAAAGGTCTCCTACTGTTGTATTTTTATGTTGTGGAGACAGCTTTGGAGTCCCTCATGCACCAGGGACTTTTACAGATTGCTACCTCTACTGTATACCCCTAAGGCTACACCCAAACTGTACCATGTGTGCCACTGTGATTGGTATGCAGTGAAGATGCTGTAGTATGTGACTAAACACAGAAATCACCTCAAACAGCTGATCGATGGTGGTGCCAAGTGTTGGATCCCCACCTATCTGATATAGAAGACCAATCCTAAGGATACAGTATGCCACCAAGATCATAGTCCTGGAAAATCCCTTTAACCCTTTAAGTAAAATGAGTTCACCATAATGGTGTATCTGTATCTTATTCAAGGAAGTTAACACACTTACAGCAAAATGTCTTGCTGTATTACAATGACTTGCTTTATTAGAATGAGGGGATAAAGAGGTGAATACAATAATTATCTGAAATCCATAGCTTTATATGAATGTATCAAACTTCAATTTCTATGTTATGATTTTCCGTGATAGTTGTAAAATTGACATTACTTTATAAAAGTTTAGAAGACCAAGGATCTTATAGCATACAACACTACCCTTCAAATTTCCAGCATTGTCTGGTGCTTTTCTTATTGTTTAGCATGCAGCCAATGTCTCACTCTCACAGTTAAAATGCTGTGCATGCCTTGCTGTGTTTTGCAGTAGACAGCTATATATCTTACTTGGTTCTGAAGATTTTTATAGAAGATTGTTAGTGTAGTACAGGATTTAATATGGGGTTTTGTAGCCTAATACACAAAAATCTAACAATATTTATTACACAAAATATCTGTGATATATTACGTGACACACTGTTGTGTTGTAACTCACTGTGACAAGTGTTTGAGCTCACATCTGTATATTTTGCTTCTTCTCCTCCCCCCCTTTAGAGTATTAATACTAGGAAAGAAAAATGTGAAAAAACACATGAAATTATTATAATGGAAAATTCTGAAGACGAAAAAGATATGCTTAATCTTGTCTGCATTGGGATGTGTGCAAACTATTCACTCATTGCTATAATACATGAAGGATATTAGATAAGTGAGTTGTTTAGAACGTTGCCAAAACCCTTTTTCTAGGCAATATTCACATTCGCTCTATTTTTTATAGGTAATAGGATATTTTTATTGTGGCATAAGTTACAGTTTCACTTCTTGAAATGCAGTTTTACAAATGTAGTATACTAAAGCTCACCATAAAAGTACAGGTTCTGACAGTTTTAATTGCCGACCCCTACATGCCAAATGTTGCAATGGCTCCAAGGGGTCCATTAAACTGAAGAGTTTTCTTTATTATAATGGAAACTGCTAAAGCACAAGTTTATTTCTGAATTCAATGCTCTAAGCATAACTAGACAATTCAATTTCAACTTACAATATGTTTAATATAATGTTAGTGATTTATAGGATGCAAAGTTTATTAGCATACAGCAAGCAATGAAATAAAGTTTAAAGCATAAATTATAGCACTAAACACTACATAACCCCTAAAGGTTCTATCACAATTAACATCAATACTGAACATCTGTAAAAACCTTGTGTTAAACCTTGGGTTAAATGCATGTGGTTGTGTTTTAAGAAAGCAGTAATAGGACCTGGTCCTGTAAGATAGTGCGGACGCACACCTTGAACATTTCATTTTGGTTAGAACCCTGTCCCAACTATGCCTATGGCAGTGGCAAAGCATGGTGCTAGCAGAGTCAGTGTGCCACAACGTGGCATATATGATGTATTTGTTATATTGTATTTTGTGTTGTGACGTACTTGCACTATGTTCTATGATATGCTATAAACTCATGTCTCTTTAATTGGTGCAGGTCATTGCATGGTCAGTGTTCCAGTACTTTCTGGAAGCTGTATTGCACAGTGACTCCTTAGAGGCAGGACATACTTTTAAGTCACTGTTCATTCATAGGCAAATTATGGAAAAGTGGGTGTGGGCATTAGTTTACCTGGTTTCTAGTCTCAGCTCTAAATTCCCAGATAAAACAAGTTTCTGTTCATTTGCATATAAATAAAATGGTGATTTCAATGAAAATGGGACTCCAAAGCTGAATAACAGATGCGGGTTTGGAAACTATAGAATCACCTCTATAACATACTGGGATTAAGTGTACAGCCAATTTACTGCTGACAGACTCCCTTTAATGTTTAATCACTGGAGGGTAAAAGAGAAAAATATGGCTCTCCATAGTGTACACTGTGTGGATCATGTTAAAACACAGACAAGCCGTTGGTGGTTTGCTAACCTGGCTAAATTGTGCAGTGTGAGCACAATATCACTGTAGGATGATATAAAGCCTCAGTCCACTACACAGCTCCCAGTCTGCAACAGAATAAAGTTAGGTCCAGAAATATTTGGACAGTGGCACAATCTTCGTGATTTGGGTTCTGCATGCCACCACATTGGATTTGAAATGAAACTATTGAAATACAAGTTGAGGTGTATAGTCTCAGGTTTAGGCTAGTTGAGGATGACTATGGGTATTTTGCGGTCAGAAAACTAGTAATTAGTCTTCAGTTTTTGCGGACAGAGTGTGTTCAGTGTGTGTTCAGTGTTTGTTCAGCATCAGTGAAGTATAGTGGGGAAAAAAAGTAGAGAATTTATTTGCAAATTATGGTGGAAAATAAGTATTTGGTCAATAACAAAAGTTCATCTCAATACTTTGTTATATATCCTTGGTTGGCAATGACAGAGGTCAAACGTTTTCTGTAAGTCTTCACAAGGTTGGCACACACTGTTGCTGGTATGTTGGCCCATTCCTCCATGCAGATCTCCTCTAGAGCAATGATGTTTTGTGGCTGTCGCTGGGCAACACGGACTTTCAACTCCCTCCAAAGGTTTTCTATGGGGTTGAGATCTGGAGACTGGCTAGGCCACCCCAGGACCTTGAAATGCTTCTTACGAAGCCACTCCTTCGTTGCCCTGGCGGTGTGCTTGGGATCATTGTCATGCTGAAAGACCCAGCCACGTTTCATCTTCAATGCCCTTGCTGATGGAAGGAAGTTTGCACTCAAAATCTCACAATACATGGCCCCATTCATTCTTTCATGTACACAGATCAGTCGTCCTGGTCCCTTTCCAGAGAAACAGCCCCAAAGCATGAAGTTGCCACCCCCATGCTTCACAGTAGGTATGGTGTTCTTTGGATGCAACTCAGCATTCACTCTACTCCAAACACGAAGAGTTGTGTTTCTACCAAACAGTTCTACTTTGGTTTCATCTGACCATATGACATTCTCCCAAAACTCTTCTGGAACATCCAAATGCTCTCTAGCAAACTTCAGACGGGCCCGGATATGTACTGGCTTAAGCAGGGGGACACGTCTGGCACTGCAGGATCTGAGTCCCTGGTGGCGTAGTGTGTTACTGACGGTAGCCTTTGTTATGTTTGTCCCAGCTTTCTGCAGGTCATTCACTAGATTCCCCCGTGTGGTTCTGGGATTTTTGCTCACCATTCTTGTGATCATTTTGACCCCACGGGGTGAGATCTTGCATGGAGCCCATGATCGAGGGAGATTATCAGTGGTCTTGTATGTCTTCCATTTTCTAATTATTGCTCCCACAGTTGATTTCTTCACACCAAGCTGCTTGCCTATTGCAGATTCAGTCTTTCCAGCCTGGTGCAGGTCTACAATTTTGTTTCTGGTGTCCTTCCACAGCTCTTTGGTCTTCACCATAGTGGAGTTTGGAGGTTGTGGACAGATGTCTTTTATACTGATAACAATTTCAAACAGGTGCCATTACTACAGGTAATGAGTGGAGGACAGAGGAGCCTCTTAAAGAAGAAGTTACAGGTCTGTGAGAGCCATAAATCTTGCTCGTTTGTAGGTGACCAAATACTTATTTTCCACCATAATTTGCAAATAAATTCTTAAAAAATCAGACAATGTGATTTTCTAGATATGTTTTCTCATTTTGTCTCTCATAGTTGAGGTCTACCTATGATGTCAATTACAGGCCTCTCTTTTATCTTTTTAAGTGGGAGAACTTGTACAATTGGTGGCTGACTAAATACTTTTTTTTCCCCACTGTATATCCGCAAAAACTGAGTGTCTTCAGTATGCCATCAGTGTGTAATCCTAGTTTGCAGATCCACCATAAAAACACAGGAGATGTCTAATTATATCCCTAGCTTGTCTGCGAAAACTGACGCCACATTGATGACACACTGAGTACATCAGTGTGCCGTCCTAGGTTTTTAGTCTCCCATAGACTTCTATGGGTGAGTCTGTTCCGCAAAAACTGAACAGAATAGGAACTGTTTTATCTGAAGCTGTGCGGAATCAAGACTCGCACACTGATCATTGAAAAATATGGTCATTTGCATGTACCCATAGAAATGAATGTGTCAGTATGCAATCTGCAAAAAACAAGGATAGCACATCGATCTCGCCCACGGTCGTCTGCAACTGGCCTAAATGCAAGGGGTTAAACAAAAATATCCTGTGAAACATTTAGGAATTGTAACCATTTAAAGACTTCTCATTTCAGTGGCTCAAAAGTAATTGGACAATTTAACATTACCATAAATAAATGTTCATTTTTAATACTTTGTAAAGAATCCTTTGCAGGCAATGTTTTCCTGAAGTTTGGAACCCATGGACATTACAACAAACACTGGGTATCCTCCTTTGTGATGCTTTGCCAAGCCTTTACTGCAGTTGTCTTAAGTTATTGTTTGTTTGTTGGTCTTTCTGCCTTAAGTTTTGTCTTAAAGAGGACCTTTCATGTCCTCATGTATATGCGGTTTTACATACCGCTAGAAAGCCGACAGTGTGCTGAATTCAGCGCACTGTCGGCTTTCCCGTTATGTGCCCCAGGGCTGGAGCTATCGGTGGTCTTAGTTTCACCGTCCACCGTCAGAAGGGCGTTCCTGACAGTCTAGCTGGGCTGTGAGGAACGCCGTCCCTGACAGTACTCGTCCATAGAGTTGTACTGGGGGGGTGTTCCTCACAGCTCAGTGTCATTGCTGGGCTGTAAGAAATGCCCTCTCTGACAGTACAGGCCTATGGACAAGTACAGTCAGGGAGGGCGTTCCTTACCGCCCAGTGATGACGCTGAGCTGTGAGGAATGCCCCCCCCCCTCCAGTACAGGGCTATGGACGAGTACTGCCAGGGAGGGCGTTCCACACAGCCCAGCTAGACTGTCAGGAATGCCCTTCTGACAGTGGGCTGAGATCAGTAATGGCGCCGATATCTCCAGCCCCGTGGCACATAACAGGAAAGCTGACAGTACGCTGAATTCAGCACACTGTCGGCTTTCTAGCGGTATATATAACCGCATGTGCCTGAGGATATGAAAGGTCCTCTTTAAGCAAGTGAAAGGCATGCTCAATCAGGTTAAGATCTGGTGATTGACTCAGTCATTGCAGAATATTCTACTTCTTTGTCTTAAAAACTCCTGGGTTGCTTTCGCAGTATGTTTTGGGTCTTTCTGTATTGTGAAGCAATGTCCAATCCACTTTGCTGAATTTGCATGAATCTGAGCAGAAAGTATATCCCAGTACACATCAGAATTTATCCTGCAGCTTATATCTATGTCTTCTATCACATCATCAATAAACACTAGTGACCCAGTGCCATTGGAAGTCATACATGCCCTTGCCATCAAACTGCCTCCACCATGTTTTACAGAGAATGTGGTGTGTTGAGCAAGCCTTCTTCATACTTTCTTCATCTCATCATTTATTTTCTTTTTTGGCAAAGTCTAATCTGGCCTTTCTATTTTTGAGGCTGATTAATGGTTTGCACCTTGTTGTGAACACTCTGTATTTGCTCTCATGAAGTCTTCGCTATACGGTAGACTTAGATACAGATACACCTACTTCCTGGAGAGTGTTCTTCATGTCTTACATGGATGTCCAACTCTTTTTGAGTATCCAAGCTCACCAGTGCGCTCTTTTTTTTTTTACTTGAATTTACCAAACTGTTGATTTGGCATGTCCTAACATTTCTGTTATCTCTGATGGATTTCTTCTTTTTTCAGCCTAATGATTGTCAGCCCATTAAATAGCTCTGATCTAGAAAAATAGGCAGCTACATATTACAGAGTTGTAATTCCTAAACACTTCCTCCAATTATGTGAATACACTGAAATTAAAGCTGAGTCCGCATTTTAAGATCATATTGATTATATAACTGTATCTTAAATATAGTTTGGCAAACAGCAAAAAAGAAAAAACTTGTGTCCCTGTCCAAATGAATGTAGAAGCATGGGCCAAAGTAGTTCAGAAAAATCCTTTGGTTACTATGTGTTATGGCACCAAACCAGAGCCTTCATCCGGCTGCTTTAGTCCATGCATCTGCATCCATCAGCGCCAGATGTGACCTACAAATTTTTTATTTTCTCATCTGTTTAATATTAAGCTGCTTAGATAAATGCAGTTTTCCATTATCATCTAATTTATTATGGTATAGTTTATTTTTAAAATCAAGTGTTTATTAAGGACCATTTTGGTATAACCTTGAAAAAATATATATTTACTGACAGAGGAACCTAGTTAGGTTTACTCAAAGACCTACAGGGTCATAAATAAAAATAATATTCACTTTAAAAAGTGACCTAAAATTTCTATAATAATTTTTATAATCAAATTTTATAAACTGTAGCAATAGTGAACTCAAGAGCAGCTAGTATGTGCGTAGGCAAGGTCAAGGCAATGTATGGGTACTGTTCAAAAGGGAAACACACATTCTAGGGACTGGTTAGTTCACTATTATTATACTAGATTTTATTATTATTAAATCTTACTTTTTCTTAGTGAATATAACCATAGAAAAAAAGGTTCATACAATCAGCTAAAGAAAATGGAAATACTACAGTCATGGCCAAAAGTTTTGAGAATGACACAAATATTATAGTTTCACATGATCTGCTGCCCTCTGGTTTTTATGTGTGTTTGTCAGATGTTTTTATCACATACAGAAATATAATTGCATTCATATTATGAGTAACAGAAGCTTATATTGACAGTTAGAATGAGTTAATGCAGCAAGTCAATATTTGCAGTGTTGACCCTTCTTCTTCAGGACCTCTGCAATTCTCCCTGGCATGCTCTCAATCAACTTCTGGACCAAATCCTGACTGATAGCAGTCCATTCTTGCAGAATCAATGCTTTAATTTTGTCTGAATTTGTTGGTTTTTGTTTGTCCACCCGTCTCTTGATGATTGACCACAAGTTCTCAATGGGATTAAGATCTGGGGAGTTTCCAGGCCATGGACCCAAAATCTCTATGTTTTGTTCCCTGAGCCATTTAGTTATCACCTTTGCTTTATGGCAAGGTGCTCCATCATGCTGGAAAAGGCATTGTTGAGCGCCAAACTGCTCTTGGACGGTTGGGAGAAGTTGCTCTTGGAGGACATTCTGGTACCATTCTTTATTCATGGCTGTGTTTTTAGGCAAGACTGTGAGAGAGCCGATTCCCTTGGCTGAGAAGCAACCCCACACATGAATGGTTTCAGGATGCTTTACAGTTGGCATGAGACAAGACTGGTGGTAGCGCTCACCTCTTCTTCTCCGAATAAGCTGTTTTCCAGATGTTCCAAACAATCGAAAAGGGGATTCATCAGAGAAAATGACTTTACCCCAGTCCTCAGCAGTCCACTCCCTGTACCTTTTGCAGAATATCAGTCTGTCCCTGATGTTTTTTCTGGAGAGAAGTGGCTTCTTTGCTGCCCTCCTTGAGACCAGGCCTTGCTCCAAGAGTCTCCGCCTCACAGTGCGTGCAGATGCACTCACACCTGCCTGCTGCCATTCCTCAGCAAGCTCTGCACTGCTGGTAGCCCGATCCCGCAGCTGAAACACTTTTAAGAGACGGTCCTGCCGCTTGCTGGTCTTTCTTGGGCGCCCTGGAGCCTTTTTGGCACCAATGGAACCTCTCTCCTTGAAGTTCTTGATGATGCGATAGATTGTTGACTGAGGTGCAATCTTTCTAGCTGCAATACTCTTCCCAGTTAGGCCATTTTTGTGCAGTGCAATGATGACTGCACGTGTTTCTTTAGAGATAACCATGGTTAACAGAAGAGAAACAATGATGGCAAGCACCAGCCTCCTTTTAAAGTGTCCAGTGGTGTCATTCTTACTTAATCATGACAGATTGATCTCTAGCCCTGTCCTCATCAACACCCACACCTGTGTTAATGGAGCAATCACTGAAACGATGTTAGGTGGTCCTTTTAAGGCAGGGCTGCAATGATGTTGAAATGTGTTTTGGGGGATAAAGTTCATTTTCTAGGCAAATATTGACTTTGCAAGTAATTGCTGTTAAGCTGATCACTCTTTATAACATTCTGGAGTATATGCAAATTGCCATTAGAAAAACTGAAGCAGTAGACTTTGTAAAAATTAATATTTGTATCATTCTCAAAACTTTTGGCCATGACTGTACAGTGCCGAACAGTCTCAAAGTATTCTGGTTTATATTTATAAATATTGTTCTTTGTATAACAAAAAGTGTTTTAGTTTTCCAGTTTACTTTCTATAGAAATTCTAAATTTCCATATAAATTCCTCATAGCTTTCAAGATCACTGTAGGTGTAGGACTGACTACAGTTATAATACAGTTAACAGAATTATGTCCCTACAATAAGTTTTCCATGAGTGACCAGTGAATAACTTTAACCCTAGGATAAAATGAAGGTATCTAATAAATAACCACAATCAGAAATGTTAAAACAGATACAAAGATAAAAGTATATCTAAAATTTTGAAAAGTTTAATTAGGGATTTTGTGTGGAGAAAAAAAGAAAACTAGAATCTAGTTGGCTCATCTTACAAAGCAGTAGAAACTTTCTTACAAAATCTGAGGCTGTATTTTTGGGCTGGTCAGCTACAACATTTACTTGGGTAAATCTGCTGAAACATCTACTATTTTTAGGTACAGTATTATAATCCAGACAGCTAACAGTACAGCAAATACATAGAAAAACCTCCTTGGGGAAATTACTAGATAATGTAAGGGAAAACATTAAAAACCTGAGCAGATAGCAAGTTTTTTTATCTCAATGTAAAAAAGTGTATATGACAAAATTGGAAATATTTAGGTGATGATTGCATTTAAATAAATTAGACAGTTTATGTCTAATTTATGTAAGAATTCAAGAGAATTTAAATATTTTATTACTGGTTCAACAATTTCAGGTTGTACTGTATAGGTCTATTATTTTTATGATTTTTATGGTATTTGCATAATTGTACTAATTTAAAAAGGTTGAGACTTAAAAAGTATAAGAAAATGTCAGCAATTAAAAAAAAGTGGACTTTGTGTTTTTTTCTAGCCCAAGAGTTGTCTGTGGCTACAACAGACTACACACGGACAGCACACAGATCCACAGTAGTGCATACTGCAATCCACACAGGTGTTTTCCACACAGACTCATTGTATATGTTTTCAATGCATTCTGGAATGGACACAGACTTGGAGATCTTTAATCATTCAACAACCTATTTGTGTCTCCTCCTTAAACATGTGAACTGAATGCACCAAATGCATATTCAAATCTTCTGAAAAAATGTCTCTTGTGGAAAAAATAATGAAAACCATGAGGCATTATAATTCTATAACTATTCATCATTAAAATAATACTATTTATTGTATTTGTTAAAACCAGAATACCCTAAAAGACACACAAATTACAACATCTAAGAAACAACCCAAAAAAGGGGTTTATTTAATATTAAAAACTCCAAGAGATATTCATGACAAAAGTGAGGAATCTGCTTTCTTACCTATGGAATCACTGTGAAAACTTTTGAAGATTATGCACTTTAACATAGAATATCAGTTATGCTTTATTTCATGGCGATTTTTCAAGTTCTAAAATGACATTGTCATTATTATGAGTCAACTTCTGCTAAAGTGATATTAAATTGCTCTCACAGGTAAAAGACAGAACAACAATGCTGACACGTTATCCTTCATCATTATGCCTTGGAAATGTCTCAGACAGCTGTTTCAAGTGTTTTAATGGTGGTAATAGAAAGTGTCATCATTTTCAGCAAGTTTATCACCTGTCTTATCATATATATAATACTCAAATTAATAGACACTGCACAGTATATGATGTGTTTTGGCAAATGTATGTAGTATAGTTGTGCTAAAAAGTTTACATACCCCGTCAGATTTTTTGTTATTTTGGCCTTTTTTCAGAGAATATGAATGATAACCCAAAAACTTTTTCTCCACTCATGTTTAGTGGTTGGTTGAAGCCATTTATTGTCAGACTTCTGTATTTTCTCTTTTTAAATCATAATGACAACCAAACACATCAAAATGACCCTGTTCAGAAGTTCACATACCCCATTTCTTAATACAGTGTATTGTCCCCTCTAACATCAATGACAGCTTGAAGTCTTTTGTGGTAGTTGTGGATGAGGCTCTTTATTTTCTCAGATGGTAAAACTGTCCATTCTTCTTGGCAAAAAGTCTCAAATTCCTGGGCTGTCTTGCATGTACCGCGCGCTTGAGATCTCCCCAGAGTGGCTCAATGATATTGAGGTCAGGAGACTGAGATGGCCACTCCAGAACCTTCACTTTATTCTGCTGTAGCCAATGACAGGTTGACTTGGCCTCGTGTTTTGGATCATTGTCATGTTGGAACGTCCAAGTACGACCCATGCGCAGCTTCCTGGCTGATGAGTGCAAATTTGCCTACAGTATTTGCTGATAACGTGCTGCATTCATCTTTCCTTCAACTTTGACCAAGTTTCCTGTGCCTTTGAAGCTCACACATCCCCACATCATCAGTGATCCACCTCCATGCTTTACAGTAGAAATGGTGTTCCTTTCATCATAGGCCTTGTTGACACCTCTCCAAATGTAACGTTTATGGTTGTGGCCAAAAGTTCCGGGCAGTTGTGGCCAAAATTGTGGTTGGTCTACCTGACCGTGGTTTGGTTTCTGGGCATGTTATTAGGCCAAAATCACCAGGAATGTGAACTTTTGAACAGGGTAATTTTTATGTTTTTGGTTGTCATTATGATTTAAAAAGAGAAAATACAGAAGTTTGACAATAAATGGCTTCAACCAACCACTAACCATGAGTGGAGAAAAAGTTTTTGTGTTATCATTCATATTCTCTGAAAAAACAAAAAATCTGCCGGCGTATGTAAACTTTTTAGCACAATTGTATATCTAAGGTGTTCTCCAGTCCTATGTAATAGGACTACCATAGAATAGGACTTACAGAGATCATTGAATGGATTTATTACTGGACATATCAAGTGTGCATTGGTTTAGCAGAGACTGACATAGGTGCTATAATGGGCTCTGATCTTTATGATAACTTACAACAAAACTCACTTTAAAACGCACATCAAAAATTAGTTGTTTCGAAATTGGTGATTATGTTCTTTACAGTATATCCTCATGTCTGAGGACATGTTGCAATCAATCATTGGCCTTAGTAGTAACAACTGCATATATTCAAAAGACCACTGAGACTAGTGACAGTCATTACCAGTGACTATTATTATCAACATAATTTTTTTAGTAATTTATTCTTAAGTCTGGGCATTTCCTTTAATATTAGGGCAACCCTAAAGTAGCCCTCTGGGTAACTTGGTTTTAAACTTTACTAGTTTTTCAGGGAGGGTTGCACAATTGGATAATAAAGAGCTGTGCTATATATCAGTGGGTCACCAACAAAAAGGACATAAACATGACTCTCAGGAATTGCCACTTACTCCCTTGACAATAGGAACGTTTCCAAAAGGCAGATGTTGTATATAGCTACATTTCTAAATACAGATATGACCAGACTTAACTTATATCCAGTTTAGTTAAAGGGAATCTGTCACCACAAAATAGCATATAAAGATACACGATACCTTGCAGAACTTGAGATGCAGTTTAGAAACATTTTTATTTTTTATTACTGTTTGTTGCTCTATTGCAGAAAAAAACTGACTTTTAAATATAAGCAACTGAGGTGAAAAGGGCTTTGGGGACATGTAATCTGCAGTTTGGGCTTTGGTGACTGCAGATTACATGCCCCTAAAGCTTGCCGAGGTCCACCTACCAGAAGAAGTTATTTCACTTGTTCCTGCCACAAGAGGAGGTAAAAGTGCTTCCCATACTGACCTATAAAAAGGCTCTCAGAGCTACTTTTGGAAAGTGTACCTCTTGGAGAGATTGTTGATTTGTAGACATATGTCTGTGACACACTTAAAAACTCTTTGCCCAGTTGACAGACTTTGAGAGGGGGCACATCATTGAACTAAGAAACAGGATGGTTGTTTTTTTTTAAAAAATGTCTGCATCTAGGCCATTTTGACCTATCTGTTAAGAGTTGTTGGGAGCAGTGGCTACAAGAGAGCATGCAAACACAAGCTCTGGAAGGCCCAGAGAACACCAGTAGAAAGGATAATTTGATCTACTAACAAACACAAGTAGCTTCCACAGTTGTCCACCATCGTGATAAAGGTGGCACCTTCATTACATATCCCCGTCTCTGCCTGGACCTTTTTCAGGTCCTTGACAGAAGGAAATTTGGTGTCAATTGACAACCAGCCACTGCCGCTTCCATTTGCAGTGGTGTCATGAGCAAGAAACCTAGACCACTAGAGATCAGAATTTTATTGTCTTTAATAAAATGTCCAGTTTCTCTTTGGAATCCGAAAATGGTTGGGTTTAAGTATGGAGGCTTCATGATGGGAGCCTCGATCCTGCTTTTGCTGTGGAGCTACACACTGCCCCAACTGTTGATGTGATTATCTGGTGAGCCATTGCATATAAAAGTCCTCCACCTTGAGCAGTGGTACAAAGAATTCTAACAGCTCGATGATATGTGCAGGACATCCTGTGGCCACATGTGTTGCCTCTCATCACAGGACTTCCAACTGCCATTTTTCAGCAGGATAATGCTCGCCCACAAATAGCAAGGGTTTCCCAGGAATGTCTCTGCTAGATTGCAATACCTCTTTGGCCTGCTCATTTGCCAGATTTATTGCCTATGAAGTCTTTATGGAACCAGCTGGGGCTCCAGCTTTGGCAACCTATGAGTGTCCAGACTCACCTGTAACATCAGTGAGCAAATGTAGCATAGGATATCATAACAGAGCCTGTATGCCACCATGCCCAACCATATCTCATCTTGTATCTAGGCTAGAGGTGGCCCAAGAAGGTCCTAGAGTCTCCTTCAATAGTACTGTTTTTGCTATAAACATAGCCTTATTTAATTGTAATCGTATATATATTTATATAAATATATTTATTCACACATATAAAGTTTCATTTGATTCCAACAACTCCTTGTGTTACTTTTTTGTCAATGATTGTAGCAGTGATCTCAAACTTGTCATTTTCCATGTTGCAAAACTGCAATTGCCATTATGCCCTGATAACTGAAAGTTCTCATAGAAAGCTGGTTTCTGCAGTTTTAGAGAGCCACAGGTTTAGGGACACTCCCAATAGAACAGGCTAATATACAGTATGGGAATACTGAATGTGTTTGGATTCCAGTATATCATTTTGATACTATATCTTCACTGAATGTATCTTTTGGTGATGAGGAATGTTAGGAAACGGAAGTGGTGATATTTATGCACTTTGTATTCATGCATAGATCAATCAGTGTACATGATATATTTTTTTTTTTTTTTTTTTTTTTTTTTTTTTTTTTTTTTTTTTTTGTGGGTTTTTTTTTTTTGGGGGGGGGGGGGGGGGGGGGGGGGGGGGGGGGGGGGGGGGGGGGGGGGGGGGGGGGGGGGGGGGGGGGGGGGGGGGGGGGGTGGCGGGGGGGGGGGGGGGGGGGGGGGGGGGGGGGGGGGGGGGGGGGGGGGGGGGGGGTTTTAAGGGGCCAATTTAGAAAAGTAGTAAGGGGCGCCCTTTTATTGCTGTTATACCTGAATGATTACTCAGACAGTAAAATGATATTGTTTATTTAAGCCGCCATCTACTCTAATATAAATGTTCATTTTGTGAAGCAGGTGAAATACAATCTCTTGTTGGCGAGCCTTACCTGGCATAGGAAATGCAATTTTGAACCTGACTATTAATGCCCTGTAGTCAAACAGAAGCATTTTCTTTCAATTTATGTAATAGAAGTAACTTGCCGCTGATTGGGGCCTTTAGAAAAAGCCATATCCCTTGTAATAAATGGCGCTTAATAAATTGAAAAGCATTGTGCGGTGCTGTGGCTTTATCAGAAGAGCACAATGTAATAAGCGAGATTTGAAAACCTAATCCATTAGAACAGCAGAAAGAGTCAATGCTTGCTATTTTCTCTAAGAAAACCAAGACTTGTCCTTATAACTAATCATTGCTTGTTTTTGTCTTATTAAAACATTTGTCTTAAGTCATAGCCTGCTTAGAATCTCACAGCATTTAAAAGGCCTGCCTTTTCATCAGTGGGATAGGAAGATGTTACAGTAATATAACAATGGCTTGTTATTAATTGTAGGTTAATTGTGTATCATGTACTATATTTAATATTAAATAGAGAGTGATGTAGCAATGTAACAAAATGCTAAAATGAAACATGTAATGACAAGCAGGGCACAGAAACAGGAAAATGGCCCATCTCTAGTATAAGAAAGAGCTATGTGCTAAAAATGTGCCAAATCTATGCCCATCTACGCCATTTTTCTGGCATAGAGAGAATAGTAAATAGTCATCATCATGATGACAACAATTACAAATTTTAGAGATTTGTAGTATACTCTATGTATATCTAATGATATGTTTTACATTTCTAAGCAATATAATCTTACTAGTACTAAAATAGGATAGTTTTAGAATAGTGTAAGTGCTGATTGGATTTAGAATGGAGAGTGTTACAGTATGTCTTTATGGGATCTTCTTGATGACAAAACACATAATAACAATTTTTCATATATGTATTTAATTTTAAATTGATTTTAGATTATTCAAATGCTTTTGTCTTTTATACAGACTTTACAGATAAGCAGTAGATATGGTGAAAAAGTTATTTGTACTATTTAGAATTTTATTGACAGCGTCATGCAGTCATGCCATATTCCAAAAATAGTAAGGCCAAATTAAAGCATTATTCAATAAATGTAATATAAGTAAAGAGCATTGAATTGCAGCTAAGACCTCAGAAAGCCGCTCAGTTATGACTCCACAGTCTTCATAACTGCACTTGAACTGACCATTAGTATCAATACTTATAGATGTCATGACAAATATTAATAATGTGATTAATTTATATTCTATATTAAATTTGAAAACACTATAATGCAGATGTACTGAGTCAGCAAAAGGTTGAAGATAATCACTTTCAATTAACGAAGGCTGTTATGTGACTCTTCATCCACATGGGCATGAAGTACTCCATAATTCTTCTCTAAGATCATATAGACCTATTTGCTGGTTATTGCTCTTCCAGTGCAAGTATTAGTTTAGAGCTCACTATATAAAAGTGCCACTTATATCAATTATATGTAACTATTACCATCATACTCTTCTTTCCCTTATGTATTGGAGTTGCATTGTTAATGTTGCCAGCAGTCTGAATTCATTCAGTACAAGGTTAAATTCACATTTGCATTCCTTCAAAAGCCATTGAAAAGCTGAGGACCTTTAGGCCAATTTATGTTATGAGTTATGCAGGTGACATGATGAAAATGAATGGCTCCCAAAATATAGTCCATCTAGGAGTATAACAAATTCTAGAGAACTTCTCTGCACATTTATAGAGAGTAAGAGATTACTGACAGCTCTTTTGTCTTGCTTTGTGCCATGTGGAAGTCTATAAAAGAGGCATGAATGAAGCTTGGGCTAAATTCAAAAGTTCAAAATCATAAGAAAAAAAGATTGTGCGAGATGCACTGTCTAATTTAAGGTCAAAAATAATGTTAAATGGCTGAAATAGAACTGTGAATGCTTTAATTTCTCATACAAAAAAGATAAATGTCTTTCACACAGGCTATTGCAAGAACCAGATCTGTAATTACATATAATACAATGTGTGTCTATAGATATCCTTGCTAAACTACTATCTTGCACTGATCAGCCATAACATTAAAACCTTGTGTAGAGGATCCCCTTGTATCATCAAATCAGCCTTGGACTCCACAAGGCTACTGAAGGTGACCTGTGTTATCTGACACCAAGTTTTTAGCCCTGCAGCAGATCCTTCTTCCATTATTCCTTGTTGCATGTAACCTGCATCTTTTCCTGTCTACATCATATCTGAACATGATTACTTTCTCTCTTCAACTTTGTTGGGTGAGTATGTTCTTTCAGGTATTTTATTTAGAACTATTCCAAGGTCTGAGTAAGAACAAGTATCATGTCTCCTCTTCCCTTAATATACCATTAGTCTCATATAAATTCTGAGGCACATACATGATCTTATTCCCTGTCCATCCCTCTCACAGCATGAAGAATTTTCTGGAGATCTGCAAAAATCTTCTGTTGGTAGCCGAGGATGATAGAACTTTGCCCATATGGTCTATAATTAGAATAGGTCAAAACTATGTGGTTAAAGCTAGTCTACCACCTAGCCCAAGCTTATTCAGCTGTCACCACCATGTTACAGGGTGCATTACATTGGTAAACAACATACCTCTGTTATGTATGTCACTTTTGTGGATCAGGAGAAAAACAACTTTGAAGTCTTATGCAGATTAAGGAGTTGGTGTAAACTGGACCTCTTCCATCTTCTGCCTACAACAACCTGTGCTCTGACAGTTGATATCACCCATCCTATTAGAGCAGCAAGAGCAGTGTTCCCAATGCTATCCTCTTGGATATATAGATATATGTATCACATGTTAAGCAGCTTTTCTAAACATAACATGATCTCCTAATAAACTAACCAAAAGGGATATGACAACTATCTTATGTATGTCTATGTGTGATCACTCTGTGAGGTTAGGTGTGAATTGCAGCCTGTCAAGGCTTTTGTAAGCATGTCATAATATTGTGTTGAAATGGTTTCATGAGGAATTGAATCATTTAAGTAAACTAGAGATCAGTCTGGTCACACTTGTAGGTCTGCCTACAGAGTATCTTTAAGACAATTAGGAAGTTACCTTGAGGTGAGAAACTATTTCTGCTTAAACTCCCTGTAGGATACGTATTATATGACATTTTCCTCACACAGCATAGACTTGCTTATTTTTAGCACTGATGCAACCCTTGGCAAATTCCCAATGCTGGTCATCATAACTATTATACAGTAAAGTATTAGTCTAAAGGGCGGATGTGACTCTGTCTACTAAGACATTTTAGGAAACTATCTGCATTTACCATACATAACTGCTAAATCATTTCTTGGTGTATGTGTTTATAAAAATAGCAGATAGTCTAGATACTTAACCATAGCAAAGGAGATTCTGTATATTGATAATCTTTACAAACACGCCTGTATAATAAAGCAATATAGATGTAATAACGAACTAATAACTAAGGTCATTGATGTAAATACTCAGATCAAGATCTCATCTGTTGGAATGATTCATTCTAAAGATGAAAATGAATTTTAATATGTCATACATTATATTGTTCAGGTAGATGAAGCTTTTGTAATACAGTACATACAATATTAGAAAATTAAATGGGTTTCATATAATACACAAATAGAAACCTTGAGGGAAATTTCTTAGGACTGGTGCAAAAAAATAAGAGAAAGAAGCAATTACTCATAGCAACCAAAGGGGCCTCTGAAAATGAGATCTGCAATTTTATTGGTTTCTATAGGCAAAAGCTCACATTTTATTGTACTAGTTTTGATAAGATGTAGCAAAATTTAACTTAATACAACACTTAATATGTTAACTACATTGTGGCAAAGAACTTTAACTTACCTCTCTCAGTGGCTTGAAATGCCTTTGTCCTTCAGATGTAGCAGTTTTTAACTTTAATCTGATAATATAACTGGCATAACTGTAATGTTGAACTTTACTACATCTGTATTTAAAATGTTTTTTTTTCAATCCCCCTCCCCCACGCCTTTTTGATACTGATGACCAACAAACTGGACCTTGCAGCAAACAGCTGAGCCAAGTGCTGGAAGTAGCTCTACTCCAATTCTTGTAACAGGACCTGAGCTGCAGCCCTGTCCACTGTGTTGTTGGTGTTTCTGGTACTATTACTTGAATAGGAGCAGAGCTGCATCCAGCACCTATCATTCTGAAGGTAGCCAGATCAGCTGATAATCTGGGGTCTGGGTTTTGGTCTTTCACCAATTGCATGCTGATGTCCTATTCTCTGGATAGATCATCGATATGAAAGCATCTGGGGTCTTGAAAACTTCTTTAATGTAGTTGGTAGTTGGATTAATTGTTTGTTTTTCTTGTGGCTGTGCTTAAATTGTGGCTTGTTGTGCACCTAAATTTGGCACATTTTTTGTAGAATCTCGCTTTATTAAATAAATGGACTTAAAGAAAAGATGTTTCTGACATGCTTTTCAAATGTATCTACAGTAGACAGGATGGTGTCATTTAGTGTGAATTATGTGTGATTTAGACTGACACGTAAACCAACCTACTGTATAAGTAGTATAACATTAGAAGTGCCATAGATTTATAATACAACATGGGCCACTCTGATAAATCTGGCACTTTTTTAGAGTGTCTGTCTATATTTATACTGGAAGAGTGAAGAAATCAGGCGATACCTTTTAGAGGCTAACTGAGTATATTTATAAGTAAGCTTTCAGGAGTACTAGCTAGCTCAGAAGCAAAGTAAAATCAGAAATCCTGGAGAAACAAAAGAAACAGGCGCATAACCTAACCCTGCAAGAACAGAAGGCTATTACTTCACTGAAAGAAAATCAGGATATAATAATAAAACCGGCTGACAAAGGGGGCGCAATAGTCATAATGAACACCTCAGACTATATCCAGGAAGCAAACAGGCAACTGTCAAATCCCATCCATTACTCCAAACTTGGAAGTGATCCCACAGAGGCCTATATGAAAGAACTAAAGAGTATGATCAAGAAGTTTCCAGTCCAGATCCAGAATCAGGTAAAAGGACTTATCCCACAAGATCCCAGACCGGGCTGCTTCTATATGCTCCCAAAAATACACAAAGATGGCAACCCTGGGAGGCCTATCATTTCTGGCATTGGGACACTGACAGAAAACATCTCAGGTTGGGTGGAAAATCTCCTAAAACCCCTTGTCAGGGATACTCCAAGCTATATCCAGGACACCACTGACCTTCTTAACAAACTGAATGCCCTGGGCCCTCTACCTGAGGGTACCATTTTGGCCACCATGGATGTGGAATCCCTGTATACCAACATTCCCCACAAGGATGGAGTTGCAGCATGTCGGGTACACCTGGAGAAACAAAACCTCCCAACACAACCAGTAACGCAGCTCATACAATTCATCCTTAGCCACAACCATTTTACCTTTGGAGAGGATCTATATCTACAGCGAATGGGAACTTCAATGGGGACCAGATGTGCACCCCAATATGCAAATCTCTTTATGGCAGAAATGGAAGGAACATATTTATCAACATGCGCCACCAAACCTATGATTTACCTTCGTTATATCGATGATATCCTTGTCATCTGGACTGCAGGTGAGGAGGCCCTACTTCAATTCCATAATGACTTCAATGACTTTCACCCGACCATCAACCTTAAACTTAGCTATTCAGAGAGTGAAATTCACTTTCTGGATACCACAATATACATTAAAGACCACCGGCTACTCACATCAATATACCACAAACCCACAGACAGAACGGCCTACCTGAGAAACGACAGCTTCCACCCCAAGCACACAAGACAATCTATAATCTACAGCCAGGCTATACGATACAATCGTATTTGCTCCGACAAAACAGACCTGGACAAGCACATCCTGGATCTGAGGATGAAATTTCTCAGATTGGGATACAAACCAAAAGTAACAGACAGCCAATTGAAAAAAGCGGCAGCCATTAACAGAGACAGTCTGCTCACATATAGAGAGACCCAGAAAGATGCCCGAGTGCCCCTAGTAGTCACCTACAACCCACAGCTGGAGATCCTACGAAGGATTGCCAAGGAGCTCCAACCTGTGCTACATAGGTACAACAGACTCAAGGACATATTTCCAGTCCCCCCTCTCCTTTCCTTTTGACAACCACCAAACCTGAGGCGTATTATCGTCCGGGAGTGCCCTGAAGGCCCCAACTGAAAATGGCACCTCACCTTGCCTACATAAAAGGTGCATGACCTGCAAGCACATCCACACCACTGACAGTGTACCTATCCCACAGTCACAACAGGTGCACAGAATTAGGGGGACATTCTCCTGCAGGTCTTCCAATGTGGTGTACCTCATAATGTGTGTGCAATGTCCCACCACAGGCCTCTATGTGGGGGAAACAGGGCAGAGACTCAGTCAACGAATGAACTCACACAGATCCAATATTAATAACAGCAGAACCGATCTCCCAGTGGCCGCACATTTCTCCGGAGAAAACCACTCTATTGAAGATTTGTGGGTTGTGGTTTTAATGGGACATTTTAAGACACAGGAGAAAAGAAAAGAATCGGAGTACAAATTTATGCAAAAATTTCAAACTCTGCAATTTGGACTTAATATTCATGTCACACTATGTATGAACCATGAACTGAACTCAATATTCATGCCAGCTTCAAATCACACTATGTATGAACTGTGAGGGACACAAATCACCTCCTGATAGCAAACAGATAACAGCAAGAATTACTGATCCCTCCGTCACGCACCACAAGTTTCCAGACTATTTTTTTGACCTGTTGTAAATAACTTCTCTACTTAGATTGCATTTTTTTAAGGACTCTAAAATGCTTTGAAAACCATGTGTATAAAAATCTGTGAATTTTCAGTTCTTGTATCACACCATGTCTGATGAAGGGAGCTAGCTAGTACTCCTGAAAGCCTACTTATAAATATACTCAGTTAGCCTCTAAAAGGTACCGCCTGATTTCTTCACTCTTCCACTACTTTCAATGGCTAACTCGGTACAACATTATACTACTATATTTATACTGTACAGTAAAAAATACAACCCCGATTCCAATGAAGTTTGGATGTTGTGTAAAGCATAAATAAAAACAGAATACAATGATTTGCAAATCCTTTTCAACCTATATTAAATTGAATACAGTACAAAGACAAAATATCTAATGTTCAAACAGATAAACTTTATTGTTTTTTTGCAAACATTCAATCATTTCGAATTTGATGCCTGCAACACGTTCCAAAAAAGCTGGGCCAGGGGCAACAAAAGACTGGGAAAGTTGAGGAATGCTCAAAAAATACCAGTTTAGAGCATTCCAGAAGTGAAGAGGTTAATTCGATATAGGTGAGTGTCATGATTTGGGTATAAAGGGAGCATCCCCGAAAGGCTCACTCCTTCACAAGCCACGATGGGGCGAGGTTCACCACTTTGTGAACAACTGCGTGAACAAATAGTCTAGGAATAGTTTAAGAACAACATTTCTCAACGTACAATTGCAAGGAATTTAGGGATTTCATCATCTACAGTCCATAATATCATCAAAACACACTTCAGAAAACCATTGTCAGTGAACACAGTTCATCGCTACATCTACAAGTCCAAGTTAAAACTCTATCATGCAAAGCAAAAGCCATATATCAACAACACCCAGAAACGCCGACGGCTTCTCTGGGCCCGAGCTCATCTGAGATGGACTGACGCAAAGAGAAAAAGTGTCCTGTGGTCTGACCAGTCCACATTTCAAATTGTTTTTGGAAATCATGGATGTCGTGTCCTCCGGGTCAAAGAGGAAAAGGACTGTCCAGATTGTTATCAGTGCAAAGTTCAAAGATTGTTATTAGCGCAAAGTTCAAAAGCCAACATCTCTAATGGTATGGGGGTGTGTTTGTAAAATAATAACTGTCCTGTAAACTATAAAATAGTCTACAATTGAATGAAATCCTTACTCACGTGTTGACCCCTAAGGTAACATTATTGGAGGACTCTGCTTCATATAAAACATGGAGATATTTATTGAAGTCTTCATGGGAAACAAATATATGGAAAACTTCCAGCATAACAGAAACATCAGTCAATGTCTTACATGTCACAGAATTAGGTTTCTTCAAGATGGATCTCTTGCAGACATCTTGGCTCATGCTTATTCATCAATGTGTGTTGATCATCTGCAGGACGATTCCGCCATCCTTCTCAAGGTCTTAGAAGAAGTAGCCAGGGTTGGTGAGAGAGACACCCAAAGTGAGAGATAGAGACAGGTTCCCACAGGGAGAGGGAGACCCCCCACCGAGTAGTGAGACCCAGACATGTGTGTCTGTCAGTCATTTATATTCATGAAAGGGGGTGTTTCCCAACATCCTTATACTTTCTGCTACTGTATTTGGACACTACTAAAATAGTCATATGCTATCCACACCCATGCACCATAAGTTACAAGAGCTTTGTCAGCAGAGTACAATTTAACCCTTAAAGGCCATGAATATTGCATGTCAAATATTATTTAACATTTCCCCCTCTTGAGGGTGATATACATCTGTTTGAACCCTCAAGATACATATCATTAGACAATATTCATTAGACTGCATCTTCTTTCCTCTTTTTTGGGTACTAGAACTTAATTTTCATAAATAAATTAATTGTTCATACGACAATAATTGTATCAAATTGCAATGAATTTTGACATTAATAAATGTTATGGTAATCCATGATCAAATATGAAAATTATTTGATATACTAACTAAACTAGACTTCTAGGCGTCTTTCATCGTCTTCTTCTGGTCATCTTCTTCTGTCATAATAGAAGGTTTTACACAAATGTTGTTGTTGAAGGGTTTGACTTGTTAACGTAAAGTCCTTTAGTTTATAGATTTCCGTCATGTTGTGCAGATATTAACATTGTCCAATAAAGTTCATATTATGAAGATATTGATATAGCAACACAGTCCATATATTAAGTATGTATTCCTTATGATAACTTTGTCATCAGATACAGACTGTAGTGTCATTCTTCTTCTTTTGCCCACTTGTTAGCTGTGGCGTAGCTGTGACACTTCTGAGGCAGCACTGCAAAGTGTTAAATTTGACACACATCTCTGCAGCTTGTTCACTTCAGCTCATTTAACAGTCTCAAATAAAGAATATATGTAGTAGGGCTCATTATCCATTACCCTTTGCTTACCAAGCAACTTTTCCTTGAAGTTTTCCAGTTGATGGGACTCCATAAGAATGTTGATGAAAAACAATCTTTATAACTCAGTCCAATTATCAATATTTCCAAACTCCAGTAATAATTTTCATCAGTAACTGTTAAAGTATTTTATTAATATTTGATATTAAACTTTATCATAATCTTGGACTTGATTGAAGATAAATTTCCCTATATCTACTATTCACCCAAAATTTGGTGATTTACTACCATAATAATATCACAGTGTACCATATCATTTCATAATAATAATTATCATTTTTATATGCCAAATATTAATATGATAATAACAATTATTGATATTCCTATTTTATCAAATGATCACACGATACTACTTTGGATACAATAATATATATAAATATATATATATATATATATATATATATATATATATACATACATATATATATAACACACATATATATAACATACACATCTGCGCTATATATATCAACATATATATACTTTAATTCACTTGTGATGACAAATTGCAACATAATCTTGAAACCTAATGTGATTTCATTATTAATTATCATTTTATAGAGAATCACAATATTTATTCTTTGATTATAACTTAGCATAAATATACTAAACATCAATATGTTTCATTATGAATGTGTTATCATACTTAATCATAAATTTTAAAATACAATTACTTTGCTATCCTTTTTATTCAGTATTACTTACTAAATATTATTGTGTTCTTTATTTAAAACACTGATATTCAACTTTATTCTTTTAGTCAAAAGACATATATATATATATATACCACATCTTACAGTTGCTTTGTGCTTAACAACTGGCTCTTCTCAGAAAACTGTGACCTTTAACCTTTTAAATACCATCACTCCGAGAATAGTATAACCTAACACTTTGCAAAAAATGACCAGCTTTTGACTCTGCTTTCAGAATCAGACTTTAAAATATACATCCTTTACCTAATTTAATGTGTATATTTTTGTGTAATGATTGTATATATGTAAACACATTAAACAACATATGAAATAAGTATTATAAAACATAAATATTCCAAAATATGTCACATTCTATAATCAGAAGTTTGCTAAATAAACTAAGAATATATCTCCTGATATAACTTCTCTTTGATCTTAATATTAATTGTCTTTCATGAAGATGATTAGCTTATCTCATTTACATATAAGACAATTATATTTTCCCAATGTTTGTAGGTGTTAATTAATATATATATATATATATATATATATATATATATATATATAAAAAGTATGTGTGTACCTCTGTAAGATTAAATAATGAGTGATACCATAAGACAATCCTTGTTATAGATCATATCCAGCTTTACACATTATGAATAATATATTTATCATTCCTTGATAAAATTACCCAAATAAACCTTTGTCATTTTAACCAAATACATTGTAAAGCTATCTGTATTATGACTATTCATGAACTAGATGTACTATACATTCTCTCTCCACATGTCTTAGCAGCTGTCATTTTGACTCAAACCTTGTTTGTGCTTCTGTAGCTTTTAAGAACATATGAGTTTAGATTTTCTGTTTTACATCATAGGAGCTTCCTTCTGATGTATCTTAAATATTTCTGCTATTTCCCAATGAACATTCAATAATGGATCACATAGAACAAAAAATAAATATAGACGTCTTTAGATGTTATACTTTTTCCTTTTGGGATGCATCCTGGGTTTTCTTAGGCCTATTTTTAACATCACAGAACTGCACATACATATACATGACATCAACACTTACAATGGGCCCCAACAGACTCACGTCACCATTTGTTCCTTGTCAATCAACTGACCACACTTGAGTCACACTGATGCTCTCATGCTTTCATGCTTACACAAAGTGGATTATACATGGAAGACCACATGCAAAATTGTGAGTTATGTCTTATTTTCCTTTAATATGCAATGCTATTAGTCACACATATTAATCAGTTTATCAAATTAATTGTTAGCTAATTCATGCATATATTGGCCTATAATGAAAAATTGATGAGTGATTCAAGTGTTGCTTTTTCACATATATGAAATATCTCTAAGGAGAAAAATAGATAAAAGTTTTAGCAGAAAAATCAAATTGATATGCTAACAATTTTTAACCAATGGAAAGTTTACTTTCTTGACTTCTAATACTATATGATCATATTATATATATTTGGTTTTGCACATTCTCTGTATCCAGAGTGGGATGTGAACAAAATATATATATCACCACTTAACAGAGGAAGATCAAGTTACTTTTACTTGACTCTCATGTAAATATATATATATATATATATATATATGTATTATAATATGATGCATACACATATAGTATTATTATCAATATCATAATCAGGATTATTTTATAAACATCACATAACTATCTGAATTATACCTGATTATTTTAATTTCTCCTCATGTCAAAGATTCTTTCTGCAGCCTGACTAGTAAAATGATACCAATAGACAGTCATTAACATGGAGATATTTTTAAATTTGACCTATAAGCCTTCTGTCAATTGCATCCACCAATAGGTTGACTAATGTTCTGCCATTTAGATAGGCTAGGCCTTTTGACATTCTTCTGATCAGGAATAGATCAGATGTCAAGAAAGGGTTGCCATGACAGTCTAACATTTTGGGAACAGCTGTTACTCTGTCAGGATTGCTATTTTGTGCATTCTTTCCTATATTACTGATTCTATCTATATCTTTGGCTGGCTTAGAGGTTGACACTAACACTTGCTTATTTACAACTGATAGTGGGGTTTTTATGAATGGAACTTCTTTCCTGAGATATGGCTTATATACTACGTGTAATTTTCTACGTTTTTCATAGATTTCCTCATTTTTCTTTCTATGAATAGGTGACACTATAACCTGATTTGACAGATCTGTTTTAGGTGGTTTTATTCTTTGATTTGTCCCTGTTTGTCTCACATTTGTCATCTGTCTCTGATGTCTTCTGGCCATGTCCAGTATACTAGCAGCTTCAAATAAAGACTTTTTATCTGATGCAACAGCCAATGTTATTGGATCCAAAAATCTGAATTTCTTAACAAAAGTTCTCACCATCGATTGAGAATTGACTTTGCTGACCACACCCTTATAAGTCCTCTCTAGTCTAGACATAACTGAATATGTAGATTCAGTTCTGCCAATCTTTATTTCATTCAGAATTTCAGATGTTGGCATGCTGTCACCTGTAGTACACCAAATTAATTTCTTTAATCGGTCTACATCACTGTCCTGTAACCATTCATTTGACTCATTGTCATAAGACATCTTTGCTGATAGACATCTTGCAAAGTTTGCAGGAAGCCATGTTCTAAATAAAAGATTCTTCTCTTTTGTACATAGATTATACTTATCTGCATAACTTTCAAAAATTTCTGAGTTTCTACACACATGGATATTTACATCATATGTGGGAATGTCTTTACTCAGATTGGTCAAATGTTTCTGCAACTTTATTTTCTGCTTAGTTTCTTTAATTTGTAATTCCTTATATACTGACATATCTGCGTCTGTGCTATTCTTATCTTGAGTGATTTCAGGCTTCATCTGTTCACTAGTCTGTGTCTGTGATGAGCTATTTATAGTCATCACAGCCACATGACTTATGTCAGAATGATGCAATTCCTGTAAATCTGTTTGAATAGCTGTTTCTTGTGTATTAACAGAAATTATATTACAGACTTCTTTCTCTGGTATTTCTAATATAATGTTATGGAATACATTTACCATACACAAAATATTCCTCATTTTCTCTTTTTCCTTCCTAACACACACTGATTTCTTAGTCTCTATGATAGAATTTGTGTGCAAACACTGCGCATACAAGTTCTGCCATATATTCTCTAACCTATCACTAGGCTCAAACTTAAACTGTAAGCTACACTTTTTAGACAACGATTGTATAATTTCCATAATTACATGTAAAATTTTTACTTACAACCGTAGAAAACCGTCACCTTGTAACTTGTAGCTTCTCCTTGGAACAACTGGTTCCTTTCATCAGCACGTCTCAGTACGTCTGGCATCTGTTGTCCTCCTTTACTGCTTGTAGTGTCAGAGTAAACATTCTTCTGTTCCTCACAAGCTCTCCTCACACAGCTTCTTGTCTGTAGAGGTTACTGGAACACGTGCATCCTTCAGCTGTGCATTTCATTCATCTAGGTAATTTTCGAAATTTCTGA
This sequence comes from Leptodactylus fallax, assembly GCA_947044405.1. NCBI lineage: Eukaryota > Metazoa > Chordata > Amphibia > Anura > Leptodactylidae > Leptodactylus > Leptodactylus fallax. The sequence goes on along the minus strand of CAMRHE010000051.1, from coordinate 6,565,811 downwards.
AGCTTGCAACTTATAAAACGTGCAAAATACTCTCTCTTCCCCCTCTTGCAAGTAGAAGGAATGAGAAAAAACAGGCAAAAATCGACTGGGCTGGCTCACCAATGTAAAATAATAACTGTCCTGTAAACTATAAAATAGTCTACAATTGAATGAAATCCTTACTCACGTGTTGACCCCTAAGGTAACATTATTGGAGGACTCTGCTTCATATAAAACATGGAGATATTTATTGAAGTCTTCATGGGAAACAAATATATATGGAAAACTTCCAGCATAACAGAAACATCAGTCAATGTCTTACATGTCACAGAATTAGGTTTCTTCAAGATGGATCTCTTGCAGACATCTTGGCTCATGCTTATTCATCAATGTGTGTTGATCTTCTGCAGGACGATTCCGCCATCCTTCTCAAGGTCTTAGAAGAAGTAGCCAGGGTTGGTGAGAGAGACACCCAAAGTGAGAGACAGAGACAGGTTCCCACAGATCCACACAGGGAGAGGGAGACCCCCCACCGAGTAGTGAGACCCAGACATGTGTGTCTGTCAGTCATTTATATTCATGAAAGGGGGTGTTTCCCAACATCCTTATACTTTCTACTACTGTATTTGGACACTACTAAAATAGTCATATGCTATCCACACCTATGCACCATAAGTTACAAGAGCTTTGTCAGCAGAATACAATTTAACCCTTAAAGGCCATGAATATTGCATGTCAAATATTATTTAACAGTGTTAGTGCCCATGGCATGGATAACCTGCGCATCTGTGAAGGCACCATTAATGCTGAAAGGTACATACAGGTTTTGGAGCAACATATGCTGCCATCCAAGCGACGTCTTTTTCAGGGACGATCCTGCTTATTTCAGCAAGACAATGCCAAGCCACATTCTGCACCTGTTACAACAGCGTGGCTTTGTAGTAAAAGTGTCCGGGCACTAAACTGGCCTGATTGCAGTCCAGACCTGACTCCCATTGAAAATGTGTGGCGCATTATGAAGCACAAAATACAAAAACAGAAACCCTGGACTGTTGAGCAACTGAAGTTGTACATCAAGCAAGAAAGGGAAAGAATTTCATCTACAAAACTTCAACAATTTGTGTCCTCAGTTCCCAAACACTTATTGAGTGTTGTTAAAAGGAAAGGTGATGTAACACTGTGGAAAACATGTCCCTGTCCCAGTCTTTTGTTGCCCCTGTCCCAGCATTTTTGGAACGTGTTGCAGGCATCAAATACAAAATGAGTGAATATTTCCAAAAAGACAATAAAGTTTATCTGTTTGAACATTAAATATCTTGTCTTTGTAGTGTATTCAATTGAATATAGGTTGAAAAGGATTTGCAAATCATCATATTCTGTTTTTATTTATGTTTTACACAAGGTCCCAACTTCATTGGAATTTGGGTTGTAAGATAGGATATATTCATAGATATCAGGACGCTACCCATCACAATATATATATAGTTCATGCACGATCACAGCTAACAGAGAACTTTATTTTCAGACACAGCCTGCTGGTGTATATATATATATATATATATATATATATAAGTGATAATTTGGGGAATTAAACTCAAAATGGCGGCTTTTCCTGGTCCGGACAGTGGTGGTTCATGGTACTGGGCGCTGGAAAGATAGCTTTCAGACGGTCCAAGTGTAAAATAAAAGTGGCTTTATTCAGCTTAACTGCAACATAACAAAATAACAAAAAACCTAGACCACAGTTAGGGTCCTAACTCACTCCTTGAGCCCCTAACTGTCCTGACTATTGCTCAGCTCCAGCAACAGTCCTCTGTGGACCCCAGCCCCTCTGGGACAGAGCCTATCTCTCTGTCCTAGCTGGTCCACCCCTGTAGAACCCAGCCCTTTTGAGACAGAGCCTCTCTCTCTGTCCTAGCTGGTCCACCATTTCCTGCTTCCTGCAGGACACTCCAGCCCTTCTGGAGTTACGTGCCACCACCCAAAGGCGTGGCTGAGAGCCTTTTCTGGCCTGGCCTGGGTCGCTCAACAGCGCCCTCTGGTTCATATACTTACCCTCCCCCTCAGCTCACTACCCATGGAGTGAGCTACAATGGGACGAGACATCCTATGACGAAGTCCCTCTTTAACCAAGTATGCCTGTCCAGTGTCTCTCCAGACGTCCCGATCTGGCGGTCTTCTCTTCCAAATTCCCCTCCGTCGAGTTTTCCATCTTCTCATCACTTTCTATGCTACGCCAAAATCCTGGCCCTTCTGTGCGAAGGCAAGTTTTACTTCATCATCTTCACAATTCGCCATACAGGAGATCACATCATTTTCATCACATTTCTCGCCATAGTCTTCAGCCATCCCGTTGCATGACTTTGATCCCTTTAGTGAATAGCCGTAAAAATCTTCATCTTCACCTATCATGAATTCACAGGAGCTGAGAGACCAACTAACACGTACTTCATGCACATCAATGTCTTTAGAGTATAACTGTATCACAGGAACTTTTTCCGTAACCTTCTTCTCAAAGCAAACTTTGCCATCACCATCAAGGCTTAGAAGTTTAGGAGACATAGGCTGCTTGCTCTCCTCTTTCTTTGAGATACACAATCTCTGTACTGCAATATCTTCTCCTTCTGCACGAGGGCCATACCGTACACCCTCACATAATAGATCACGCTGAACTACATTTTCTGGCATGTCTTTAACAACTGTCACGTCATTGGTGACATGTAACCATCTCTTACTTCTGCATGCAAATGACGGCTGCTCAGTCTCTGCATTAGAACCTCTACCACGGTTACTTCCATTAGTTAGGGACATAGTAACATTGTATCTCAGCCTCTTCTTGTTGCTATTAGCATCAGGCAGTAAAACAACTTCTGCCTCTTCTCTTCTTTTTGGGTTGACTGTATTACTTCCTGACTCCCCCTTCACAGACAACATGGAGTCATTATTCACCATTTGTCCACCAAACATTTGGCTAGAGACAGGCACAGCAACACCTTTATCCACAATGGCTTCAGACACTTTATCTGTTGGGTCAGTCTTCTTATGGACTCTTGTTCCTCACTTTTGATGACCCTTCACCTTATTTACCATCTCACAGCCCTCTAGGCTTTGGACCTCATTAGTTTGAGGCTGGACCCACTCTGTCACAGGCAGTGTGTGACCAATCACAGTTTCTTCTTCTGTTGGACCTTCTTTGGCCTCCTCACATTTTGCAGGAAGTCCACCTTTAGCAGCATCTTCCTGGGGAACTCTACCCTCTACTTGACGTTTTACCGAGTCACATGGTTTCATCATACTCTGATCAGTGGTATCAACATCAGTGGACAGGTCACTCATGTCTGTCTGACTTGATTCTCCTTTCTCTGCCTCTATGCTGGCAGCTTTTTCCAATTCTAACGCCTTCTGTAGTGCACAAATCTCTGATTCCAGCTCCAGAACTTTCTTCACTGCCACATTTTTCTGTGCAGCTTCCATCTCAGTTTTCACTAGTGCACCTTGCAGCTCTGATTCTTTAGAGGTTAACAGGCTCTGCAGCGAGTCTCTCTCAGCTTCTAGTGCTGCCAGCTTTGAAGATAGGGCAGATGCCGACTGTTCAGTATTGGATAAAGACTGCTGCAATCGATCCAATTCTTCTCTTTTAGATTCCACTTCGATTTTTAACTGTGCTATCTGAAAAGTGTGCTCTTCCAACTTTATTGCTGACTCGTGCTTCACTTGATCCATCTGAAACTCCAGTTGTTCCTTGATGCGTGCAATTTCCTCCTGCTTGTTCACTTGCACCTTTAGCTTAGCAACAAGCATTTTTAGATCTACAATCTCAGCAGATAAATTAGACAGGGTTCCCTCAAACTGAATCTTCATGTCTTCTATCTGGAGGTCCAATTCTCTCTTAACCTTTTCCAGCTTGTCATAAGCATTAGCTTTGTTCTCATACAATATCTGCACAGATTCCAGGTTTTTCTCAACTTCATCCTTAGAGCTAACCAAATCCTCCATTTCAGTGTGCAGTTGCTTGTTGAACCTCTCTAACTTGGCCTTCAATTCAAGGGCCTCTGCTTCAGCACGGTCACGTTCTTCTGCATGTCTAGCAGAAAGAGCCTTCTCTTCACCAAGAAGCTGATCAAACTTTTTCTGCTTCCTTTCTAAATTTGACACCATCCGGCATTGATGATCAAGATCTACACCTACATCTTCTAGTTCCTGCTGAAGTCTAATTTTCTTCTTCTCAAGTTTGTCATAAGCAGCAACCTTCTCCTCAAACAGTTGATTTGTAGCTTCTAGCTCCTTTTGCAACTTTTCCTTTAGTTCTTCAACAGAGTCCAAGGACCCAATACTATCCTCCATTTTTTCCTTCATATCAGTCGCCTGAGCCTGTAATGTTGAAATCTGCTTTGTCAAATCTCTTTTTGCTATCTCCTCTTCCTCTAGTTGCTCAAGGAAACCATTTTTCTCATCTTCCATTTGTTTTAGTTTTGTACTAAGGTCAAGCTTCTGACGGGTTTCTTCTTGCAAAAGTTCCTGAGTGTCCTGAATCTGAGATTCTAGTGTAGAAAAATCTTTGGAAAGTTTGATAAACTTACCATCTGCTTGAGAAAGAAGCCCTGTGACATTATCCAATTCCACCTGCAAACCGTTTGCCTTGTCTAGCAGTTCTGCTTGAAACCTGTCCCCTTCTGTGACTTTTAGTTGCATCACTTGGAGTTGAGTCTCTACTTTTTTGTGACTCTCCTCTAAGGTTTGCACTTTCTGAGCATGGACAGACGACATCTCCATCAATTCTTTGTCTTTATTTTGCACGAAAACAGACAACTTCTCATTATCTTCACAAGATCCTGACAGTGCCCTCTCCAGGCTACATATTCTAGCTTTGAGCTCCCTTTCTCTTTGTTCCAGAACTCCAGCTCTGCTTCGTCATTCGTGGATTTCACCATTTAGGCGAACCTGATGCAAGTTTTGCTCTGACTGCAATGTCTGCACCACAGATTCTAAATCACTCTCTTGGTCAGACACATGCTTCCTCAGCTCGGCAATTTCATTTTCTTTGTCAGTTAATGCAACCGAAAGTTTTTCACACATCCTGACTTGGTCATCCAGACATTCTGACTGACTCTGCAAAAATTCATTTCTCTCATATTTAGCAGCTTCAAGGTCATCTCTTAATTTTTCAATGACACTCTCTTTGGCAATGGAGTCTTGAACATGCTGCTCCTTTAAATCCTGCAATTGCTTCTCAAGCACTTGCTTTTGCTCTACACTCTGTATAACTTCCTTAGACAGAGCACATTTCATTTCAGCAAACTCCTTCTTAGTGACACAGTCCATTCCAGGCAAACCCAGTACCACATTTTCACAATGACTAGGATATAACCTCTTCATAGAGTCAAGCTCTGCCTTTAACTTAAGGTTCTCTGTTTCTGATACCAAAAGTTGCCATTTCCAATCAGATATTTCATTCTCATACATGAACCTGATGGTTTTTTTCTCATCTTGAAGCTGCTACACCCTAACATTTTCATCTTTGGTGCTTTGCACTCCATTATGAGACACACACTCAGCAGGAACATATTCCATCATAGAACAGAGGTGCTTTAGAAAAATTGAGTCACCATAATGCAACCCATTATCTTTACTTGCATTCCACCTAATCTGCTCCGGGTTTTGTGTCTCTCTGCATTCAGACTGCTGCACTAATAAAACTGTGCATAACTTCTCTGCTTTTTTACAAGCTGAAATTCTCTTTTTCTTGCCCATGGTTTACTAACAAGATTACACAATATTCCACAGCAACCTTGGGTTCAACCGGCAGCAACTTTTTGCTATCTTCTGCAGTCACATGTATTCAAACAGTTAACTTATGTGGCACTACAACGACCAGCATTTTCTTCTGTCTTCCACAGAAAACACCAACATGGCACCATAGCCTTTCACATAGACTGTTTGCAATATCCAGCTTCTATACACATTGCTTACTTTCTTGCCATCAGCAAACACTTCACAGACTTCTGTGCCACAGTATACACAAAGTCCATTCCCTGGATTCCTCTTCCAGAGTTTTACTTTCACCAGTTTTTGCACACACTTTGCTATGTTGCAATTCACTCACCCCTTCCTGGGTTTCTCAGTTGAAATCACCGATTTCTTCCAGCTGTAGGCCACAATGCACACTTAGCAGTACTGCAGTCACCAGTCACTTGTCTTCCAGGACTTGCGTGGATCTCTTTATGCGCGCGTTCTCCACCATATGTGATAATTTGGGGAATTAAACTCAAAATGGCGGCTTTTCCTGGTCCGGACAGCAGTGGTTCATGGTACTGGGCGCCGGAAAGATAGCTTTCAGACGGTCCAAGTGTAAAATAAAAGTGGCTTTATTCAGCTTAACTGCAACATAACAAAATAACAAAAAACTTAGACCACAGTTAGGGTCCTAACTCACTCCTTGAGCCCCTAACTGTCCTGACTATTGCTCAGCTCCAGCAACAGTCCTCTGTGGACCCCAGCCCTTCTGGGACAGAGCCTATCTCTCTGTCCTAGCTGGTCCACCATTTCCTGCTTCCTGCAGGACACTCCAGCCCTTCTGGAGTTACGTGCCACCACCCAAAGGCGTGGCTGAGAGCCTTTTCTGGCCTGGCCTGGGTCGCTCAACAGCACCCTCTGGTTCACATACTTACAATATATATATATATATATATATATATAAAGTACAATATAATATCGGAAACATTGGTAAAGGGAATTCTGCCTTTTAATCAATTCGTATAATATGTGCAATAAGATGTTGTTAATGGGCCTGATCATCTAAGATAAGTGTAGTTCAATAAATATAAACAGTACATGAACCACACAGTACAGTATGTGTATGATGTATAAATAAGGGAAATAGTATCCTTATATTTCCATAATATAGATTCCCAGTCTAATTCACTTAGTCGCATAGCATAATAGTGTAAATAGCATATCGACCATCAGCATATATATAGTGCCAATACAGTAGAATGTAAAATCCCCCTGGCATAAATTCCCAGTCTATTTCAATTTATGATACCACGTATTCTCATCAGAAAAAAACCCAATAGATGCCAGTACCAACATCCTTCTGAGGACATGTTTGATTATAATACATATGACCAAAAAGCAGACCCAAGTAGACAGAAAAAAATGGTTCACCTTATAGAAAACTCTGCCATAATGAGAATCACATATTCTAGGTGCAAATCCATTATCGTGGATTATCAGAAAGGGTGGAGCTATTGAAATAAATCGAAACATTACTTATAGGTAGCGCAAAGTAGTAAATTAATTATATCACCCATAGATAGAACTACGGTGCCATTCTTTTAGATTTTTTCCTCTGCTATATGTGATGGAAGGAACGGGGGCCATGTGATCCTGGATGTCCTGGTCCAAATGAACATGAGGTTGCAACATTGTACAGCCTATGTGTGAACTACTGTAAATAGGCGTACTGTGATGTCGCTCCTCTGATCTAACCAATTAGTTTTGGCTTTAGCGCTTCATTATATTTTCCTAGATATAGAACTCTTATAGATTCTTAGGTGGAGTGTTTATCAATTAAGACACTCATGCCGGCTAGAACCAATTAGCAGAACTGTGAGGACCTGTGTTAGTGGATGCCGGATTATCAGGCGTCTGACGTCTTAGTTTTATATATCTGGGATATTTTTTTTAAACTAAGACTAAAAAAAGTTGAGTTTTATCTTTTTTCATTAGAACAGTTCAGCCATTGTCAGACTATGATTTTTATTTAACTAATTACATATCCCCTTACATTCACTGAAATAAATTAAACACACCTTATGTTTCCTAGAACAACTTGCAAATATAGCCGAGTACTTTATGAATAACTGCAACAATTTTGCCATGTTACAGTATATGTTACCAATGTGTTTCATGACCAGTTCCTTTGATGGGTTGAAAAACAAACATAAACTTCAATCTTTATTGGCTTTCTTAGGCATAATGTACCATTATAGTAGTAGTAGTAGTTTACTGACAGTAGAGAATGGTGTAGAATGGTAAAAAACATGCAGTGTCTGGAATTACCTTCACACAGGATTACATTTCTAGAGAAAATTGGGTTTTATCTGAAAATTCTTGGCTAAACTCTTAGTTTCTTGCACCACAGACTTCATGTCATACTTTAGCTTGTCAGCCGAGAGGGCAGCGAGCCACAGAGTGCAATAAAAGGTCAAGAATTAAGAGGGGCTTGTCATAAAGAATTAAAGTGGGCCTGTCATAAAAAGTGGATATTCTAAATTGAGAACCACGAACTGCAGCAAAAAAGAGTCTATGTAACATTTTTCAATGACAAATCTTTTATAACCATTGCTAGATCTGCTTTATATGAACTGACAGAACTAAAAATGGTAATCTGAACTGCTTTTATTGCTTCTTTCAATCAGACGTGTGGATCATAAACTATATATGGATCATTATTTATCCTAGATCACAGTAATTGCCCGCTTCAAATATAACTTTACATCGGCTACTATGAAGATTGTAGAATGGAAACTTTTATTCTTAAGAATTCATTTTTATTTTGACATGGTTTTTTAGTAAAGTAAGGATTGCACATCTATAACTACATGCTACATAATTCCACTGTTATTCATTGGACAGCATATAGACATGTCAGCACTTAACGAAATAGGTGAAATTTTCTTCTAAGCCACAGAACATATTACTATGATTTCAAGGCAGTACATATTGTGCACCAGACTATTTTTAGCTGTTATTAAGTTACCTGTAGAGTTTTTACGTACTACAATATTAGCCTGGAGGTCTTGCATTTGAAATTATTTTAAAGAACTATATTATAGAAGTCCCAAAATAGCTGGTTTTATTTATGGTTTTTTAAATTTCAGAAAGAGTCTAACTGATTAATATGAATTTTGTGTTAGATTACAGATGTACAGTCATGGCCAAAAGTTTTGAGAATGACACAAATATTATATTTTCACATGATCTGCTGCCCTCTGGTTTTTATGTGTGTTTGTCAGATGTTTTTATCACATACAGAAATATAATTGCATTCATATTATGAGTAACAGAAGCTTATATTGACAGTTAGAATGAGTTAATGCAGCAAGTCAATATTTGCAGTGTTGACCCTTCTTCTTCAGGACCTCTGCAATTCTCCCTGGCATGCTCTCAATCAACTTCTGGACCAAATCCTGACTGATAGCAGTCCATTCTTGCAGAATCAATGCTTTAATTTTGTCTGAATTTGTTGGTTTTTGTTTGTCCACCCGTCTCTTGATGATTGACCACAAGTTCTCAATGGGATTAAGATCTGGGGAGTTTCCAGGCCATGGACCCAAAATCTCTATGTTTTGTTCCCTGAGCCATTTAGTTATCACCTTTGCTTTATGGCAAGGTGCTCCATCATGCTGGAAAAGGCATTGTTGGGCGCCAAACTGCTCTTGGACGGTTGGGAGAAGTTGCTCTTGGAGGACATTCTGGTACCATTCTTTACTCATGGCTGTGTTTTTAGGCAAGACTGTGAGAGAGCCGATTCCCTTGGCTGAGAAGCAACCCCACACATGAATGGTTTCAGGATGCTTTACAGTTGGCATGAGACAAGACTGGTGGTAGCGCTCATCTCTTCTTCTCCGAATAAGCTGTTTTCCAGATGTTCCAAACAATCGAAAAGGGGATTCATCAGAGAAAATGACTTTACCCCAGTCCTCAGCAGTCCACTCCCTGTACCTTTTGCAGAATATCAGTCTGTCCCTGATGTTTTTTCTGGAGAGAAGTGGCTTCTTTGCTGCCCTCCTTGAGACCAGGCCTTGCTCCAAGAGTCTCCGCCTCACAGTGCGTGCAGATGCACTCACACCTGCCTGCTGCCATTCCTCAGCAAGCTCTGCACTGCTGGTAGCCCGATCCCGCAGCTGAAACACTTTTAAGAGACAGTCCTGCCGCTTGCTGGTCTTTCTTGGGCGCCCTGGAGCCTTTTTGGCACCAATGGAACCTCTCTCCTTGAAGTTCTTGATGATGCGATAGATTGTTGACTGAGGTGCAATCTTTCTAGCTGCAATACTCTTCCCAGTTAGGCCATTTTTGTGCAGTGCAATGATGACTGCACGTGTTTCTTTAGAGATAACCATGGTTAACAGAAGAGAAACAATGATGGCAAGCACCAGCCTCCTTTTAAAGTGTCCAGTGGTGTCATTCTTACTTATTCATGACAGATTGATCTCCAGCCCTGTCCTCATCAACACCCACACCTGTGTTAATGGAGCAATCACTGAAACGATGTTAGGTGGTCCTTTTAAGGCAGGGCTGCAATGATGTTGAAATGTGTTTTGGGGGATAAAGTTCATTTTCTAGGCAAATATTGACTTTGCAAGTAATTGCTGTTAAGCTGATCACTCTTTATAACATTCTGGAGTATATGCAAATTGCCATTAGAAAAACTGAAGCAGTAGACTTTGTAAAAATTAATATTTGTATCATTCTCAAAACTTTTGGCCATGACTGTAGATCTAAGCTCCACTTAAATGGCAAATCTGTCTTAAAACTACTAATAATAAAATTCCAATCATAGAGCTTTTAAAGTGTGCACACTTCTTTGCCTAAAAAATTAGTAAGAGCACTCAACTCACGGTCCCCCATGGAACTTATGTTTGAAAGTCATTCTGTCACACGCTAGGTAATATTTTAAAGGTGGACTCAAAGTTTTCAGTATATTTAACCCTTTCATGATTAATCTGCAAAAGGATTAAGTTTAACTTGTCTTATTATATACGCTTCATGCATTATTCATTCTTTTATGTGTATTATTTTATACCAGTATTGACAAAAATATAATCAGCCCACATTGGCATTATTTTTCTCCAATGAAATTAGAGAGGGTAGCTGAGAAATACTAATAATCTAATCTAATTATACTAATAATCTAATTTTTTTAAAAGGCACCTCTTTCTTTATAATTGTCTATGTTTCTATTTGCAAATACACCATTAATGTGTGCTTTTTTAACACTTTACTTTTTAATTAAGTTTAATGGAGCATTCACACTTGTTTGGCTTATATATTGGATGTATAGAGGAGGATTTCTTGACATGTATTCATAATACTCCGATGAGTGACTTCAATGTAATGTATGTTACTGTGTTAACAGTAAATAGTATACAATGGCATATGTCACCCAAAGGTTCCCATATTAAAAAAATATATACTCCATGGTAAATCTTTACTAGATTCCTGTATATAGAAAAGCATAGTTGACTGTGCTATACATATATACTATATATACAGCACAAACATGTATACTGATCAGACAGAGGCGAAACAAAACTCCTTTTGGTCTCTGTAAGGCAAATAAGGGCTTAATGATTCATTTGATGTATACACTTTCCTAGTGCATATGCTGAATTCTGCTCCAGTTTTAGTTGCAAATTTTAAACTTGTGAAAATTCAAGTGTTGACTGAATGAAAGAAATGTGGGTCAGTGTTATTACAGGTGTAGCCATTGTGCTTTCCACACTACAAACTTTATATCAGTGTAAAACAAACATATGTTGGCAAAATACGGACATTTGTTTGGCAGCTCCAACATCTTTATATTGGTTAGTAAAAGTATAAACATCAGTTATTATTGCGTACAACTTTGGGTACCTGGGCATTAGAAGGGCTTAACTAGAGAGGGTTCTGGAAAGCGCAACCAAGGTAATTAAGTTAATGGGTGGATTAGCATACAACAATAGGTTATCAAACTGCAGTTTAGAAAAAAAAGGTGCTCAGAGGGAACATATTACAATGTACAAATACATGAATAAACAGTATAAAGGTCTTTTTAATGCTCTTTTTAAATCCAGGTCTCTAATGAAGGCAAGGGGAAATATTCTATGTCTAGAGATAGGAAGGTTTCACCATTGTTATACCATTTTAACACTAGAAGCCCAGAGAGGGGTCATTTAACATTTCTACCTTTGAACCCAGAGACGGGTCGAAGACCTGAGGTTTTATCTAACATCCATAATCACCGCTTTGTCTGTAATTAAGGCCATTACTGCACACCACAGAGGGTGTTCCATGAGTTAGCCATTTAGGCTAGTTAGTCTATCAGTTTATTGTATTGATAATATAAGACTATACATATTGTATTAAGTTTAGTTTATTTGAGCAAAAGCACTGAACAATTAATCATTTTTATATATTTTAAATAGAATTAGAATTTAGGCAGGTACAGCTGTGAGTAGCCGAGCTTTGCTAGGCGGGGTAGGACCTTTTTTGTCGGCGTGCCGATTTAATAAAAAATCAAGATGAGGACCGGGGCCGGTCATATTGTAGTCTGGCCCCTAACTAGTCTATACCACAAACCATACACGGTGCTGCCACCAGTGCTTTGGCCTGCGTTTCTGCTATTTCCTGGGACCCCTGTACTTTCTGATTGGCTGGTCCATGTGCGCCCCCATTAGTGGTTTTTTGTGCCATGGCCCCGTTGGCGGCTCCTTTGGTGTACCCTGTTCTGGTGGCTTTTTGGCTTTTCGTTCATGTCTGGTGCTTTTTGCACCAGCCGGGTTTTCTGTGCAAACACATCCTTATATAGAACACCCGTTATACAGATAATGTCCCATAGTGGTCCCTGCCCGGTTTTGTCCCTGCGGCCCCTTCCTGGTTTGTCCCTGCTGCCTCTGCACACGGCATTTGTCCCTGCTGCCCTGCACACAGTATTTGCCCATGCAGCCCTGCACCGTTTGCCCTGCGGCCCCTGCCCGCTTGTCCCATACGGCCCCTCCCCGTTTGTCCCTGCGCCCTGCCCGGTTTGTCCCATGCGGCCCCTGCCCGGTTTTCTCTATGTGGCCCCTGCCACGGTTTTGTCCCGGCCTCTGCCCGGTTTTGTCCCTGCGGCCCCTGCCCGGTTTGTCCCTGCGCCCCTCCCGGTTTTGTCCTGCTGCCCCTGCCCGTTTTGTCCCATGCGGCCCCTGCACACGGTTTGTCCCATGCGGCCCCTGCACTGTTTTGCCCATGTGGCCCCTGCACTGGTTTGCTCCTGTGGCCCCTGCACCGGTTTGCTCCATGTGGCCCCTGCACACGGTTTTGCTCCTGTGGCCCCTGCCCGGTTTTGCTCCTGTGGCCCCTGCCACGGTTTTGCTCCTGTGGTCCCTGCCGGTTGTCCCATGTGTCCCTGCACACGGTTTTGCTCTTGTGGCCCCTGCCCACGGTTTTGCTTCTAGTGCCCCTGCCCGGTTTGTCCCTGTGTCCCTGCCCGGTTTTGCTCTTGTGGCCCCTGCCCGGTTTTGCTCCTGTGCCCCTGCCCGGTTTGTCCCATGTGGCCCCTGCACCGGTTTGTCCCTGTGCCCCTGCCCGGTTTGTCCCTGCGGTCCCTGCCCGGTTTTGTCCCTGTGGCCCCTGCCCGGTTTTGCTCCTGTGGCCCCTGCCGTTTGTCCCTGTGGTCCCTGCCCGGTTTTGCTCTATGTGGCCCCTGCCCGGTTTTGCTCCTGTGGCCCCTGCCCGGTTTGTCCCTGTGGCCCCTGCCTGGTTTGTCCCTGTGGCCCCGCCCGGTTTGTCCCTGTGGCCCCTGCCCGGTTTGTCCCTGTGGCCCCTGCCCGGTTTGTCCCTGTGGCCCCTGCCCGGTTTGTCCCTGTGGTCCCTGCCCGGTTTTGCTCTTGTGGCCCCTGCGGCGCGCCCGGTCGGCGGCTGCGGGCGTGGTGTGGTCTTGTTTTTTGTTTGTCATCTCCCCGGGGGCTCCGCTTTTCTCGGGGTCTGGGCCCCACGTTTTGCGTTTCGTTTCGGCCGTGTTTGGTCCGTCGCTGCTGGGTGGGGTCCCTGCCGTGCCGGGGTGCCTCGCGTGCCGGGGCCGCGTGCCTGGTTGCCGCCCCTGGTCTGGCCTCGCCTGCTTGCCTCGCATCGCTGCGTGCTTTTTTCTGCGATTTGCCATGTTTTCATGGCACCGCCACCTGCGTTTTTTTCGTGCGTTTTTTTCATGGTGCGTTTTCCTGCGTTTTTTTTTTGTGCGTTTTTTCGTGTGTCCCGGGTGTCTATTGCCTGGGCGTCCTTCGCGTGCTGTGTTTTTTTGCGTTTTTTTTTTTTTTTTGCACCCTTGCTTGATCTATATACTGTTTCGACACTGTTTTTGTTTCTATGCTTTTTTTTTGTTTGTTATACAGGATAACAATTCCACACTATTTACTGGCTGCTGTGGGGGCTGCGTGTGTGTGTGTGTGGCTTCCTTCTTGTGTGCTAGATTTCGCACTCACTCGCGTCTGTCTGCTGTCGGCTCCTGGCCTGCCTGGGTTGTCCCTGGTCTTTGCCCCGGTTTTGTGCGTCCACTCTCTCGTTGCCTTGTTCGTGCTCGTGGTTGCCTGCCTTCGCCCTTTGCCCGGGCGGGGTGTGGGGTTGTTGCCGGGGTTTCTCCTTGCGTGCCTTCTTTTCAGTCACATGGGCCACCTACTCTTTTGCGCTCACCGGGTCCACCCGTCTCTCCTGCACCCCAGTGCTGCCTGTGACATGAGCATTCGTGCTGCCTGTCTCTGTTGTGACACGGCGATGGCCATCTCCGTGTTCCTGCTGCGGCTGTCTCCCGCACCTTTGGTCCATTACATCCCCCGCCTTTGTGTGGTTGTTTGTGTGCCGTGTTTGGCTTCCTTTGTTGGTTCCTTGTCTCACCACGCTGTGCTGCTGCTGGTGTGCGGCCTTCTTTCGTTTGGGTGCTCACTGTCGTGTGGCATCGTGGTTGCACCTGGTGGTGTTCAGTGCGGTCCATCTGTCTAGCGGTTGGGTTTCCCGGCGCTCTTGTTGCTGTGCCGGGTGTGGTTTTCCGGCTGCGTCTTGTGCGTGCTGTGTGTTGTTCGTGGTTACAGTTCTGCCCTTGTCCATGATGTTCCATCAGCCTCATCACTACAGTTTCAGCAGTCTCTCCCCGCTGGGCGCTGGGGTCCTTGCCGTATGGGGGACTTACGTGTCTTTGTTTCAGTCGCAGCTACTTTGAGAAGCAGTCACATCCCCCACAGCACAAGGCTGCTGCTTTGCTGGTGTTGCTTTCCCAGCACACTGCGCTGGGGGTGGGCGCACTCAGGGCAGCTTCTTCTTTTCTTTCACTCTCTTCGCCTGGGTGGTCACCTTCCCCCTGCGTTCCTCGCTGGCCCTTTCTGGGTGCTTTGGGCCTCAGGTTGTCGTTTGGCTGGGTCTTTGCCCTCTTTCGGCTTGGGGGGGCTCGTTTCTGGGCTTCTGTGTTAGAGCAGTGAGAATATGAAACTTTTGTAATGTTTGATACTGTACATTGCACAAGTTTAAGAAGAGAAATGAACACTTTCTTGAAATTAAAAATATCACAAGATATAGGAACTAAATGTTTTGAAAGGGATGTTGGTGCAGGGATGTTTTTATTCCCCCCCCCCTCCCCTTAATGGGGTAAATGACATCTACTTCATGTTTTTATGCCTTTCTCCAGATCAACATAGTAGGGTTATAGGTTAGACCTGATGGACCCATGGTTATTTATGTTACTATGTTACTACCATATGTTGCAATCTTACATTTACATATTAAATTGACCATCTAGACTAGAGCTATGTGAGACCCCTGTGTAAGTCCTAAGAATCACTGAAAACACATTACTTTTGTTGCTGTACTTTTACTGGAATTTTTATAGATAAACCTACAATACTTATTACATATTAATTTCCTATTGCTTGCCACTGTAATCATTCACACCAGTTCATGTTTCTATTGGGCTCAAAGTCCATGTTTGGTACATAGTTACAGAGTAGATGAGGTTGGATGAAGACATCAGTCCATCAAGTCCAACCTATAACCCTACAGTCCCCTACAGTGTTGATCCAGAGAAAGGCAAAAAAAAAAACCATGAGGCTTATGCCAATTGCCCCATTTTGGGGGAAAAATTCCTTCCACTCCAATCTGGCAATCAGTATAAAACCCTGGATCAACTTGTCCTTAATAGAATCTAGAACCCATAACCCGTAATATTGTTCTGTTCAAGAAAGGCTTCCAGTCCCTCTTTGAACTTGTTCAGTGAACACCATCATCACTTCCTGGGGCAGAGAGTTCCATAGTCTCGCTGTTCTTACTGTAAAGAATCCCCTTCTATGTTGCTGGTGAAACTTTCTCTCCTCCAGACTTAGAGGAGTAAAAAGATCATTAGAAAGTTCTTTGTGCTGTCCCTTCATGTATTTGTACATTGTTATTAGGTCTCCCCATAGACATCTTTTTTTTTAAACTGAATAACCTCAAGTTTGTTAATCTCTCGTTGTACTCCAATCCACCCATTCCCCTAATACTTTTGGTCGCCTTTCTCTGCACTCTCCCTAGTTCAGTTATGTCCTCCTTGTATACAGGGGCCCAAAATTGTGCACAATAGTCTATGTGTGGCCGTACCAGTGATTTGTATAGAGGCATAACTATGTTCTTGTCATAAGAGACTATAACTCTTTTGATGCATCACATGGGTAGATACTAAATTACAGTATCTGGAGGAAAGTCATACAAGTATAAGGAGTTGATACAGATTTCATGCAAATAACTTGGTTTTGACGGATCCCTGTGATTTATTATGGGTCCATCAGGTTTTCTATTTTTCATATACAGAATAGTACAAAAGACTATACTTTTCCATCAAAGGAACACGATTATGTAAGTTTGCCAAAGACTTATACACATGCTGTATGCATCTTCCATTAATAACAGAAGTCACAATTATGTGACAGCTGAGTTGTATAAGAGATCAGATTATGCCCCATAGACACCAATGAGTAATAATCAGGTCTCTTGTGTCCAGAGAAGATGGTGGCATTTCAGGTTTCTCTTGATTTATGACTTCTTCTTTGTGTGATACAGCTTTAAACTGCATTTGTGGATTGGAAAATGAACCATGTTCACAGAAAATGATTTTTTGTAATATTCATACAGTGTAATGTAAATAGTAAAGAGATCACTGTTTCTCACACAAGCACCATGGTCCCTTCAAACAGCTGATCAGCAGGGGGTCCTGGATGTTGGACCCTCCCTGATCTCTTTTTGATGAACTATCCTGGAATAATTATTTAAAGGGATTAATTCAAGTTTTAAAAATTGATGGCCGTCAGTTTTAGATTAATGAGGTCGAATTGTTAGGACTCCCATTGATCAGCTGTTTCCCATAACACGTAGCTCCCAACATTTTTATGCAGGGCTATACTGCTTAACCACTGAATTCTTGATAACATTGGTTATGAGTAACATAGCTGTATCCCTTTCAAGTCTAAGGGACACTGCTGCAGTACCAATACCCACTACTATCAAGAATAGAGAGATGAGGAAGGAGATCTTAGTCAAAGTTTGTACTGTGGCCCACAAAACTCTATTTATGCCACTGCCCAAATTCTCAGAAACTTTTGGTTATATTATGGGATATTCAGAGTCTTAGCAACTTTGTGTCAAGGAACATTGTTCTGAAATTGTTCCAAAATTCCACAGACTGGTGAACCTCTAACCATCCTTGCTTCTGAGAGGCTCTGCCTCTCTAACATTCTCTTTTTATACACAGTCAAGTGACTTGACTTGAAAATTGACCCTCTAGCTGTTTTTCATAAGAAAAATTACTTTTTCAGCCCTCAACTTCTGATATGTGTTCTATATATTACTGTGAATAAAATATGGTTTTATGAGATTTCCAAATCATAGCATTCTTATTTTCTTTAAACAGTGTCCCAACTTTTTTAGAAGTATTTTATAGAACATTTCTACAAGTCAAATTAACTACAGGTCTCCTGACATAATAATAGTAACAGAGTATAATATCAGCAGGTTAATGAAAGATGTTAATACTCAGGTCTGCGGATTCTAGGACATATTTATGTCTTTGGTACTATATATATCCTTTACAAGAAAAATAGGAAATATGTAACAGTGTAGCAATGGGCTTGTCATTATTCTGTTTATCTTCTTGTTATAAGAACGATTGATCCAGGGTCTGGGATCAGTGGCTAACCCCTCCTGAAATTTAATTGGAATAAAACTAAACTAAGCATGCACGACACAGCTCAACAGCAGGATGAGAAAATGGAACAATTCCAAGACAAGACCCTTCAGGGAGTAGATACATTTATGCAATGCTAATAACTTGGACACAAAATATGCATCAGTAAACCTCATACAAAAATTGGTTGCTTTGATGAAGCCTTATATTGGTGGTTTAGCATTCAAAGGCACAGGGCAAATAAGTAAAAATTCTTAGGTGATCTATGCTGAATGATATTATAAAGAACCATTATAATCTTGGTTAGTATATCTATATATAATGCAAAAAAGGCAACGTAAACTAATATCTGTTATGTTAATTGAAAAACTGCAATGCTGGAAATCTGACCAAGGATCACATCTGCAAGGAGTTTGTATATATGTCCCGTGTCTGAAAGGAGTTAGTATATATGTTCCATGTCTGCAAGGAGTTTGTATACATCCCATGGTTGTGTTAGTTACTACCCACACTCCAAAGACATACTGCTAGGGAATTTAGATTGTGAGCACTACTGGGGACAATGAGTGATGACAACATGTACAAAGCACTGCATAATATGTTGGTGCTATGTAAGTAAAATCAATGTAAATAAATCATTCCTCCCCCATTCACTTGGCATCTGCCTATGTAATTAGAGATCCACATGTTTGTTGTCTATTGGAGCACATTAATAAGGAGTAAAGATTGGCAACCCTCTCAAGATTTGTTTTGTGTTTGGGTTCGGTGGCTCGGCCCCTGGTTCATTTCAGTGCGAACCACACTTTAAACTGGCTTATAACATGGTGTAGAATACTCTTAGGGCTCCTACAAATCTATCTGTTCAATTTCTAGCTCTCTAAGGCAAACACAGCCGAAGTAAAAAGTGACATTATTATACTCTGGTATCTCTTCAGAGCCCAGAGTATAATAGGTGGAGGCCCAGGAGAGGCGTAAAAAATGATTCATAGTCACCTTCTGTTTCCTGTCCTTGTGACGTCTGGCACTCTTCTGTGACATCATCCGTCTAATGGAGTGTAAAAAGGAAATCCTTTCTGTCAAAAAAAAAAAAAAGGAAAAATCCCTTTAGTTGCATAAAATTTTTTAAAAACAGCTAAAGGACTATGAATATGTATTAAAATGAATTGGGACAAAGCAAATACTGTATGTATTTTATAAGCGGGTCAAAGTCATCCATTTATTATACAAGATATATTAAAAAGGAAATAACAATATACTAATTTTATACGTTTTTGATATACATTTGTATATCATATATTCTAATTCTTTATTTGATTTACTCTTATATTTACAGGTTCCGGCCTCAATGACGGACAGTGGCATGAAGTACGATTCACAGCTGAGGAGAACTCTGCCATGTTAACTATTGATGGGGATGAAGCTTCGTCTGTTAAAACAAATAGTCCTCTTCAGTTCCGAACTGGAAGTCATTATTTTTTTGGAGGTACTGTAAGACTTGAACTATTAAATTTCTTTATTTTGTAAAGGTTTTTTTTTATATTTATTAACATCATTAGATATATATATATTATTAAATATGCAAAGCATTAACAATGCATGTACTCAAACATCATGTCTAGTTCTGGTTTATTACTTACAGTGTATTGCTACTGACAGTGTTGATTTATTGCCTCATTTTGTACAATAGTAGAGCATTATTTTACCAGGTATAGTACTGGCAAAAGAGCTAATTTACTTACAAAGTGTAGCAGAACTCATCAGCCGTTTCCTCCTCCCCGTCCTCTCTCCTTAGACTTCTATGTTACAAGTAATAAAGTCTGATAAATAGAAAACAAAACATTTACCCTATCAGGCCAGAGACTATAAAGTACCAACAACACCTCTCCCAAATGAAGCTGTGAGAGGCCTGTGGGAGCATGGCATTGTGAAGGGACTTATAGATCCTACTGTACCTTATGAAATATTCTGTGATATAACATATATCCATGACATTTCTAGAAAACTTGTAAAGTTTCCTATTTATCAGAAAAACATATAATACATTCTAAATCATAAAATAAAACACCCTTCGGTAAAAATGTGACATACAATCCTCCCACATTTTACCAGTAATATGTACTGATGTTAAGAGCTGATGTACCCTTATTTATATGTTTATAGTCATAAGAAATAAATCTTTACTTTCTTTCTCATTATTACTGGCCATGTAAGTGGTGGTTATTCATATGTTCATTCATATGTTCCGTTTTAGACCAATACTGAGAGAGAAATGTTATTATTTGTATAATAGAATTAGTTATACAATTTTCCAATATACTTACTGTATCAATTCCTCACGGTTTTCTAGATCTCTGCTTGCTGTCATTCATTCAGTTTACTTCCAGTGAATAAAAATGAGTCCATGGTCATGTCATATTTGGCCCATGGTCATGTGATGGACCCACAAATACACAGCGCAATATTGTCACAGCACAGCAGTCAGAAGTCTGCCTGGGAATGAGCTGTGCACCTGTGTATTCATCATATGACCATTCACTCTCAGTAGAATCCTGAATTGGTTTTAAAAAGGAACCTGGCTTAGCAAAAGTAACACATTTTCTGCAAAATCTGTATTTGCACAAATAATTGGAACTTTTTGATGTCTTCTGCCATCTACTCCATTTTTCAGAAATGTTACTGGGGCATGGGTGGGAGGGGCCACGGCTTCATGAAAAGCAATGGGGCTTCCCATGGCCCCAAAAATGTGCTATAATTTATCCTTAACAGATATATTTTGCATTTGAGGTTCTGGCTCCCAGTGGGCAAGGTATATGCTTAATTTATTAATTAGGCACGTGGCTGGATTTGTCTGGATATATATTTCAGGTTTAGAAGTTTTTCTCAAAGGTATCACAATGTGATATACTAACTGTCCTATTTTTTTTTTTTGCTGATCACTTACAGATGTTGCAATTGAGGTGACCTAAGAGTTCTCAACTCTGTGGCACAAAGTGTTAATTTATCTCTTTCATGTTAAAAGATATCATGTTGCGGGGCTTGGCTAGCCAGAGCAGAGATAGTCCTTACTGGGATCTATCCTACATTGGGAGAATCCCACAACCATCGCACAATTAATCACCCAGGGGCATTCCCCCAGGCTCCAGTCAGTTAAATTAGGGTGCTTAGACTGCACTTACAGCCACCTAAACAGCGATCTAGGGCCGGGGCCTACCTTGTCTCCTCTCCTCATCCGCCATTTTGACCGCGTCTCTAAAGAGTGGCTCGCGGACCTACTAAACGCAGGCCTCTGCTGGCTTACCTGCTTTCACTGCTCCAGCCGGAGCTCCTGTTCGCGGGATCGGACGCTTGCGATAGCGGAGGCTCCGACCGGTACCAGCTACGGTGCGAGGCAGAGAACTGAGGATCACTTGTTGTGGAGGACGCCATCTTGGGCCTTTGCGCGGAGACTCCGGGAGGTAGGAACACCGGCGACTGGCGGAGGCGGTCCTGTTATCCTGAGCGGCTTCGTGCAGCACGGATCCCTGAGGCGGCTCCCTGGTAGGGGATATATCGCGGAGGACGCAGGGAGGGGGACTCCTCACCCCTCCCTGCCGCTACGAGCGAACAGCCTGCGCTGTGCCTCTGCCGACCTACAGTCTGCACCTCCTTCACCCTGCAGCGCAGAGGTCTAGCGCGGCCTGAAGCTCCAACTGCAGGTCAGTGGGGTTCGGGCCGGGTGCTGGCATATCTCCTCCTTTCCTCCTGAGTGCATTTGAACTTAGCACGGGCCCTCACTCCTACTCCAACTATATATAGTATACGGGTCTGGTGCGGGCCTTCAAAACCCACTTCAGCTCTGCGACACTTAGGCCTGCATAGACCTCCATCTCTACCCCAATTAGAGGCACAAAGGATTCATCACTTATACTCCTCCCCTCAGATGATGGCGACATAAACTTGGGGACCTAGTGCACCGTCTAGCAACTATAAGCGACTAATAGCCTGTATTGGAATATCTTTCCTCCGTAACGCTACCTTTTGGGTACACATAATTGGCATCATGGTGAAGGGTAGGAAATCTGTAAGAAGACCAGACAACAATCTGACTAACTATTTTGAATGGGATCGTGGCGGCGAGGGGGAACCGAACCTCACGCATTCAGACCATATAGAGCTAACGCCTCCATCGCCCACAACTGTCGTATTAAATACGACAACACAAATAATCGAAGAGGCTCCTAACTACTCCACGGACACAGAGGTTTTGCTCTTACCTTCCACCCCTGAAGATATCCGTTCAGTGGCACCACGAATCTCTAGCGCCACTTCTCAGTCTAGCAAGGAACAGTGCCTACCCTCTCGATACACACCATCTCCAAGCACAAGCCCGATTAAACAAAGACCATGTATAGAGCTATCTGGAGAAATGGAACATTCCAAGGATCAAACTCCCTCTAACTCTTCCTCGCCAGTCCCAATGCATGACCTTGATAACTTCCAAACTACTAATGGACCGGCTTCTGAACATACACTAAGAGAAATGCTTCTGGCCCTCCGTAGTTCCCTTCAAACGGATATATCACAACTACTTCAACCACTTCAGTCATCTGTCAAGGCTCTGGATGGGCGAGTTACACATATTGAAATCAAGATGGGTGACTTAGCTACATCCCACAACCAAGTTATCGACGCACACAACGATATTGCAGAAGACGTGGAAAACCTTAAGGCGAAATTGGCTGATATGGAGGACCGTTCCCGTAGGAACAACATAAAATTCAGAGGCATCTCAGAACAAATCCTAACAGCAGATCTGCTCTCATACGTGCAGGAATATGCCAAATTCTTACTACCTGACTCCTCCACTATAGATATCACTATTGACAGAATACATAGACTTCCTCGCCCTAAACATCTAGGAGAGGATGTTCCGAGGGATGTGCTGGCGAGATTCCACTTTTTCCATGTAAAAGAAAAATTACTAGACGCCGCACGCAAACAGCATAATTGGCCTCCTAAATTCCAAGACGTACATCTCTACACAGATCTCTCAGCAACGACCCTCCGTCTTCGCAGAGAACTACTCCCGGTTACAACAGCGCTTCGCAGAAATAAAATCCAATACAGATGGGGGTTTCCTGTGAAACTACTTATCATCAAAGATGGGACCACTACTACCATACACAACTTAAATCAGGGTAAGGCGCTGCTTTTAACTTGGAAGATACCGATATCTCTCCCTCAAGACGCGGAAACTCCTACTCCTCGGACACTTACTGGGCGCACATCTCCTGCCAGCCACAAATGATATTCCAAGTTGGCTACCACTCCTCTTCTATGGTGCACAACACCCCCCGCTTCGGCAGTCTGCCCGGCTAGTTTCTGACTATAACCCCTGAAATATACAGTGAATCTGTATTTGTCCTTGAACTGTTCGTTCATACATTTGTTTATTAACGTTACTACTTGTGATACTACTTCCCCTTCCCTCTACCGAGTCCAGAAGTTTTTCGATATCCTTACTCTAAAGTGGCAGCATGGTGCTCAGGCTGGCATCTTTCAACGCCCGTGGACTCAACAGCCCTCAAAAACGTTCTTACTTCTGGAAAGAGGCTCTCTCGCTATCTGCGGATATATTCTGTGCCCAGGAAACACATCTTCTACAAAAGGATGCCTTCAGACTAAAACACCCCTCCTTCCCTGTAATATATCACGCACATCACCATTCAAAGAAGCGTGGAGTTCTTGTCGCCTTTAAAGACACAGTGGCTTTCTCATCACTGACGCAAAGATCAGATTCCCAAGGCAGATTCCTTATAATCGTCTGTCTCATTAATAATGTCCTGCACACCATAGTTAACATATATGCTCCACATCGAGGGACCCTGACTTTCCTACATAACGTCCAAAGACAACTTCGAGACATTCAACAAGGCGCGTTAATCATTTGTGGAAATTTCAACAATATAATGGACCCTTCTCTGGATTCGACCAACGCTAACAGAGATAACACCTCCTGCCTACACCAATTTCCGTTTAAAGAAAATCTTCATGACATATGGCGCGCGCAACATGCGGGCGAAAGGGGCTATATGTACTTCTCAGCAGTACATGGTTCCTACTCTCGCATCGACATGTTTCTGGTAGACCTTCCCACTCTTATGCGCGCGAAACAATCCACAATTGAATCGATCACCTGGTCTGATCACGCAGCCATCACACTTACTATTGAAGAAAGGATCTCATCTTCCGCAACTAGACTCTGGAGAAACAACACATACCTTTTGAGCCATCCTAAGTACCGTCCAACAATAGAAAAAGACCTCCAAGATTACTTCCGGACTAACTCCACCTCCACAGACAATCCCTATACTCTTTGGAATGCTCATAAAGCATATATCCGCGGTACCCTCATCAAGATCGCCCATGGAAACAAACAAGAGCGTCAGAAAGCCATTGTACAGTCATGGCCAAAAGTTTTGAGAATGATACAAATATTAATTTTTACAAAGTCTACTGCTTCAGTTTTTCTAATGGCAATTTGCATATACTCCAGAATGTTATAAAGAGTGATCAGCTTAACAGCAATTACTTGCAAAGTCAATATTTGCCTAGAAAATGAACTTTATCCCCCAAAACACATTTCAACATCATTGCAGCCCTGCCTTAAAAGGACCACCTAACAACGTTTCAGTGATTGCTCCATTAACACAGGTGTGGGTGTTGATGAGGACAGGGCTGGAGATCAATCTGTCATGATTAAGTAAGAATGACACCACTGGACACTTTAAAAGGAGGCTGGTGCTTGCCATCATTGTTTCTCTTCTGTTAACCATGGTTATCTCTAAAGAAACATGTGCAGTCATCGTTGCACTGCACAAAAATGGCCTAACTGGGAAGAGTATTGCAGCTAGAAAGATTGCACCTCAGTCAACAATCTATCGCATCATCAAGAACTTCAAGGAGAGAGGTTCCATTGGTGCCAAAAAGGCTCCAGGGCGCCCAAGAAAGACCAGCAAGCGGCAGGACCGTCTCTTAAAAGTGTTTCAGCTGCGGGATCGGGCTACCAGTAGTGCAGAGCTTGCTGAGGAATGGCAGCAGGCAGGTGTGAGTGCATCTGCACGCACTGTGAGGCGGAGACTCTTGGAGCAAGGCCTGGTCTCCAGGAGGGCAGCAAAGAAGCCACTTCTCTCCAGAAAAAACATCAGGGACAGACTGATATTCTGCAAAAGGTACAGGGAGTGGACTGCTGAGGACTGGGGTAAATTCATTTTCTCTCATGAATCCCCTTTTCGATTGTTTGTAACATCTGGAAAACAGCTTATTCGGAGAAGAAGAGGTGAGCGCTACCACCAGTCTTGTCTCATGCCAACTGTAAAGCATCCTGAAACCATTCATGTGTGGGGTTGCTTCTCAGCCAAGGGAATCGGCTCTCTCACAGTCTTGCCTAAAAACACAGCCATGAATAAAGAATGGTACCAGAATGTCCTCCAAGAGCAACTTCTCCCAA
Organism: Leptodactylus fallax; assembly: GCA_947044405.1. Lineage (NCBI taxonomy): Eukaryota > Metazoa > Chordata > Amphibia > Anura > Leptodactylidae > Leptodactylus > Leptodactylus fallax. The sequence continues at coordinate 6,540,405 of CAMRHE010000051.1, read as the reverse complement.
CCGTCCAAGAGCAGTTTGGCGCTCAACAATGCCTTTTCCAGCATGATGGAGCACCTTGCCATAAAGCAAAGGTGATAACTAAATGGCTCAGGGAACAAAACATAGAGATTTTGGGTCCATGGCCTGGAAACTCCCCAGATCTTAATCCCATTGAGAACTTGTGGTCAATCATCAAGAGACGGGTGGACAAACAAAAACCAACAAATTCAGGCAAAATTAAAGCATTGATTCTGCAAGAATGGACTGCTATCAGTCAGGATTTGGTCCAGAAGTTGATTGAGAGCATGCCAGGGAGAATTGCAGAGGTCCTGAAGAAGAAGGGTCAACACTGCAAATATTGACTTGCTGCATTAACTCATTCTAACTGTCAATATAAGCTTCTGTTACTCATAATATGAATGCAATTCTATTTCTGTATGTGATAAAAACATCTGACAAACACACATAAAAACCAGAGGGCAGCAGATCATGTGAAAATATAATATTTGTGTCATTTTCAAAACTTTTGGCCATGACTGTAGAGGCGATGACACAACTTCGTACCTTAGATGCCGCAAACAAAACAAGCCCTAACCCGGTTACTTCTGAACAGCTTTACCAAGCTAGACAACAGCTACGCGTACTGCTTTTACAAGACTACGAAAAAGCTCTGAAAAAATCCAAAGCAAGATTTTACTCCCAAAGTAACAAAGCTGGCAGAGTATTAGCTAGACAACTACGCACCAAGGCAACTAAAGCAAGGATTCCATACATCAAACATCCTTCTACCGGAGTGCACTTAACGGATCCTAGAGATATTGCTAACTCTTTCAAAGATTATTATGAGAAATTATACAGTCTACATGAACATACCCCTCTCCCACTAGACCACTCCTCCTTGGTGTCCGGCTTCTTAAACAATATCACGCTACCAAGGCTTACAGACGACCATCTCGTGGCTCTAAACGCTCCCATCACCCTTCCGGAGGTGTTAAAAACCATAAAGTCTCTACCTAAAGGTAAATCCCTGGGACCGGACGGCTTCTCCAATGAATATCTACTCCAATTCCAACAAATTCTTGCTCCATTTCTCTTGGACTTCTTTAATCGAGCCATGTCGGGGGAACCGCTTCCATACGAATCTCTGGCCGCATTAATTGTCACTCTTCCTAAGCCAGGCAAAATAGCTGATGTCCCGCAAAATTTCAGACCAATTTCGTTATTGAACTCAGATCTCAAGTTATATGCAAAGATTCTGGCATCTCGTCTGGCTCCCATCCTCCCAGAACTGGTTGGCGTGGATCAAGTGGGCTTCGTGAGGGGACGTCAGGCTCCAGACAACACTAGACGTGTTCTGCACCTGGTGGATTTACTGGAACGCAAGAAGATCCCATCCCTCATGGTCGCCCTAGACGCCGAGAAGGCATTTGACTGGATTAATTGGTCATTCGCCTTCTCTGTCCTGCAGAAGTTGAGATTCTCTGGCCCTATTCTCAACGCTATATCGAATCTCTACTCTTCCCCTTCGGCCAGGGTGTTTACAAATAGCACATTCTCGGACAGCTTCAACATCAGAAATGGAACAAGGCAGGGCTGCCCCCTATCCCCATTGGATTACCTAGGGATCAAGATCACTCCCTCATTACTACAGGTGTCCAAGGCCAATTACATACCTCGACTGACTGAGCTAGAAAAGGAATTTCAAGCTTACGCGAAACACGCCCTGTCATGGCTGGGTAGGATTTCTGCCTTTCAAATGATGGTACTCCCGAAAATACTATATCTCTTCAGAACCATCCCTGTAGCACCTCCTCCCATATTCCTTCAAAAGATTAACGCTATGCTCAATAAACTTATCTGGAATTCCAAGAAACCAAGACTTCCGTCCTCCATCCTGTATAGGAGGCGAGGTGTGGGAGGCTTGGGGGTGCCAAACATCTTTGACTATTATTTGGCCTCTCATCTTTCTACCTTAAAGGATTGGTGGCACAACAATATCTACAAATCCTGGATATACATCGAAGCTCATATGACACCACACCACAATCTCAAATCCTGGCTACTATACTCCCTCTGGACCGAAGCGGTACCCTCTCTCCCGTCCCCAATTCTGCAGCACCTCACGGATATATGGCGCCATATTCATCACGCAACAGGCAAGAAACAGGTGTTAAATATCAAACGGGCTCCGATTGAATTCTTGGAACAAGCCATCCTCGATCTTGACCTATCTATCTGGAGAACATGTGGAATTACTTCTATCTCACAGTAATTCCATTCCAATCTCTTCAAGCTAACTTCTCACTACCCTCTAAATGCCTCTTCACATACCTAAGAATTAAACACTTTCTTTCCACCAGCCACAACAAACAAGTGACATACAATAAATCTCTATTAGACCTCCTCAAAATCCCCAATACTTCCACCAAAATCCTCAGCTCAATCTACAATATCATGGGCACTAAGGATCATTTGATTAAATCTACCCCACTGCTGAGTTGGGAAAATCAGCTCCATCGATCCTACTCGGCCACACAGTGGCAAGCAGCTTTGACCTTCACTAAGAAGACCTTCAGGTGCGTGACCCACTACGAAACCACCACTAAAATTCTCCTTCGCTGGTACTATACCCCAGAGCGACTCCACCGAATGAACTCGCAGACCTCGAATTCCTGCTGGAGGGGATGTGGTGGGGAAGGCTCTTTATTTCACATATTGTGGGCATGTCCTCAAGTCGGACCATACTGGCAAGACGTCTTCCGATGGATTTCATCCTTAGTTGGTTTCTATATACCTCTCTCGCCAGCCTTGGCACTGTTGTTCCTACAAATCGATTCCTTCCCAACTTCTCACAGAGTGATGATTGGTCACACCTTACTGTCAGCATCACTGGCTCTTCTGCGCAACTGGAAATCACCTACTATTCCGTCAAGGAGGGACTTGGTGAACATGGTGGAGCAGACCTACCAGTATGAGAAGATCCTTTCCCATGGAGTCTTTGGAGACAGCAAGTTTCAAAAGAACTGGCTCCCATGGACACAATTTACCCGTAAACATCCGCTGTAGAATTGATTGTCTCTTTCCCACCCTACATGTTGGCCCCGTAGTATCACATTACTGTCATTCTGAATAATGTTATTGTTACCTTATGTTGCTATGTATTCGCATTATTTCCTTTAGCTAGTCGAGGAATCTCGGTCCTCTGGGCAGCAGAGGATGGTTCCTCTGCGTGTTATTTCATTGCTTACTCCGTGTTTATTGTAACCTAAAGCTACTTCAATCGTTCAAATGCTAATGACTTTATATGTGTTGATATAATATCTTTAAAACTTAATAAAATTGAATGAAAGTAAAAGATATCATGTTGCAAAAAGTAAGGCCAAACTTTGGTCCATCTGTAAGTGTAAAAAAAAAAATACCTGTTTTAAACAATCATTCAAAATTGCATTTAAATGGACTTCTTGGAGTATGATAACCATTAAATACTATACGGTGTCCAAAATCTGTCACAAAAAAACATAGTCTGGATAAAAGAACGGTCTCCTTAAAGGTGTGGTCTTATGGAGTCTTGTGATCTTGTGTGTATTAGATAAGGGATCAAAACAACCAAATTACTTGATAAATAACACAAAGATTGTTAATATAAAATTATTTAAAACATGAAAGGAATGAAATACAATTTACCCTTCAAAAAAGTCTGGTTTACAGATGGAATAAGTAGACTTAGAAGTTTATGAATTTTTAATTTAATCCCCACTGTTGCACCTTTTAGTAAGAAATGGAATAAAAACATTGAACGATTTACTATGCTTAAAACATTCTAAAAGTCTGAAAAGAAACAGACAATGTATTCCTAGATATACAAACCATATTTTCTATTCAAATACATAATAAAGAAAGGTCTGCCAGACTATTGTAATTTCTTTTTGTGAAAAATGTCTTAACTATTTCCTTAGATGAATGCTCTTCAGATTGGGACACAAAAATAACAGCATTTACATGTAGATGAAAGCACCTGCAGAGTATGCAAAGAGATGAAATATTTTGTGACTGTCACTAAGTCTATTCTTGCTCAGTGTCCTGAGGAGAAAATTGACAACTACTTGTTTAAGCTTTGAAAAATGAATTAATAATTTAAAATGCCATAACACCCTATACATTGTAGCAGCTCGGAAAATACTTGACTGCAGGTTTTGAAAAGTTTGAATCAATATTCACTCTCTGGAGTCTTAAAACTAGACCATGTTGTACTTTCTGACATGGTTGAGATTTGCATTATCTGAGGTGCTTTTCTGGCATTTAGAAGATATTTTCACATGAATTTTTAATTTAGTTAATAAAATGTGATCATTAAAAATCTTTTTATCTGCAGTTGTACATACCATCCATATCCAGAAAGATACTTACTGGAGGGCTCGCTTGTGATGTTTTTGTTATGCAGATTCTAACATGGTGTTCATCTTTTAAAGTCAAGCTGAGCTCTAGAAGGCAGACATACATAGGGGTGCCCTGTGTGAAGGGTGCCAGGAGAGAGCTAAAAAGTCTTAGTCAGGGTATTTAGATACAGAGTTAGAGCTGTAAGTTTTAAGTAAGGGAAAGCTTAGCTACTTTTCTCTTAGTAAATGTGCTTAGATGTTTCCCCGCAAAGTTATTACCCTACTATATGTGATAGTTTCACTTGCTATTACTGAGACTCAATCTGAGTTATGATCAGGAAGGTTTAGATTCAAATTAATACTCTAAGGGCTTGTTCACACAGCACAATTTCTCACTGATCATGAGGTGGGTTTTGCCTCAAAATCAGCATAAATTACACCCTCAAATCTGCCAGAACCTGTGTTGTGAGGCACTCTGCTAAATAGGTTCACTTATCTGGGCCTAAACAGCAGGTGAAAGCTGCACTGGAGGGACAGAAATGGATAAAGAGTATGAGGCGGAAGGCCACCTCAAATTGCTCTTCCGTTTCCACCATATGAACATACCCTTAAAATATATGGATAGTAATTAATAATTCATAACAGAGGGCCCCTGTGCAAAAAGTACAAAACACACGATGTAAAAATCCTTCACTATCTCCACATGCTGCACATTTTGCCATGATTCTGCAGCAAAATGCAACAAATCCACTGAAAATCCATAAACATATAACCATTAGAGATGAGAGAATCGAGGCTGAGGAAATGGAATTTGATCCAAATTTCAGGAAATATTCGATTTGCATCAAATCCGGATTTCCTCACGCTTTGTGGTAACGAATCGCTTTTTTTCATAAAATGGCTGCTGCACGTTAGGACATGGGGCAAAGAACTCTGGGAAGCCGGGATCACCCACAATGCCATGCGTGCAGCCAATCAGCAGCCAGCCAGCCCTTAAACCCCTTCGCGACCGCCAACGGCATTGGGAGCGGGTGTTATCTGTAACTGACAGCTAACACCCTGCTCCATAACCCCCAGTTGGAGCACAGTGATCAGGGTTGCCAATATGGATCTTCTGCGCCCCGCCAGGGGGGCGGGGGGGCTAGGGGCCCCGAGCACCTGCTTTATTCCTCCCAGAATAAAAGAGGGGAGGCTATACAACTTATATATATGTAATATATGTTAAATGTATTATATTAGGGGAGGAAGGGGGAGTGGGGGGGGGGGGTGGGTGGGGGGCCTCGAGGGGGATAACAAAAAAAAGGGTTTTTGAAACAGGGAAATATGTTTTTTTAACGGGCTTGGCCGCAAATTTATTTATTCATTTTAATTAAAAAAGGGTAATTAAAAGATTTTTTTAGATTCCAATTAGCAATTATAAACTGTGGGTATGTGAGCCAGAGGGGGCTGTTGAGCGACCCAGGTCCAGCCCTGAAAAGGCCTTCAGCCACACCTTTGAGGGGGTGGCGTGTAACTCCAGAGGACTGGAGTATCCTGCACAGAGCAGGAAATGATGGCCCAGTTGGACAGATAGACGGTCTGTGCCAGAGGGCTGGCGTCCACAGGGGACTTTTGCTGAGTGGAGCATTAGTCTGGCTGCTCAAGTGGACCAGCTAGGACAGAGAGATAGGCTCTGTCCCAGAAGGGCTGTCATCCACAGACCACGGTTGCTGGAGCTGAGCAACAGTCAGGACAGTTAGGGGCTCAAGGAGTGAGTTAGGACCCTAATTGTGGCATAGGTTTTTTTTGTTGTTTTGTTATGTTGCAGTTAAGCTGAATAAAGCCACGTTTTATTTTACACTTGGACCGTCTGAAAGCTATCTTTCCGGCGCCCAGTACCATGAACCACCGCTGTCCGGACCAGGACAAGCCGCCATTTTGAGTGTAATTCCCCAAGCTGCCACATATGGTGGAGAATCGCGCGCAGAAAGAGATCCACGCAAGTCCTGGAAGACAAGTGGTTTGTGATTGCAGTACTGCAAAGTGTGCATTGTGGCCTACAGCTGGAAGAAATCTGTGATTGCAACTGAAGAAACCCAGGAGGGGGTGAGTGAATTGCAACATAGCAATGTGTATAGAAGCTGGATATTGCAAACAAGTGTATGTGAAAGGCTATGGTGCCATGTTGATGTTTTCTGTGGAAGACAGAAGAAAATGCTGGTTGTTGTAGTATCACATAAACAGTCTATGTGAAAGGCTATGGTGCCATGTTGGTGTTTTCTGTGGAAGACAGAAGAAAATGCTGGTTGTTGTAGTGCCACATAAGTTAACTGTTTGAACACATGTGACTGCAGAAGATAGCAAAAAGTTGCTGCCGGTTGAACCCCAAGATTGCTGTGGAATATTGTGTAATCTTGTTAGTAAACCATGGGCAAGAAAAAGAGAATTTCAGCTTGTAAAAAAGCAGAGAAGTTATGCACAGCTGTATTAGTGCAGCAGTCTGAATGCAGAGAGACACAAAACCCGGAGCAGATTAGGTGGAATGCAAGTAAAGATAATGTGTTGCATGAGAGTGACTCAGTTTTTCTAAAGCACCTCTGTTCTATGAAAGAATATGTCCCTGCTGACTGTATGACTATGTCTCATACTGGAGTGCATCAGAGCGCCAAAGGTGAAAATATTATGGTGCAGCAGCTTCAAGATGAGATTAAAACCATCAGGTTCATTTATGAAGATGAAATATCTGATTGGAAATGGCAACTTGAAGTATCAGAAAAAGAGAACCTTAAGTTAAAGAAAGAGCTTGAAACAGTAAAAAGTTCATATCTTAAGCAGGGTTCACACTACCCTTGGAGTCCGCTATGAAGCGCCCCAAAAACAGAAACACCCCACCCGCCCCCCAGGGCCTTATTTTTTGCTGCGGCCGCCCCCCCGCCCCGCGCCCCGCCCCCCCCCCCAGCCCCCCGGGCCGGGGCGGCGGGGGGGGGGGTCTTTTCCCCCCCAGCCGCGGCGTTTTTTTTTTTTTTGTTCCCCCTTCCCAGCCGCGCGGGAAGAACCGCATGAAATAACTGACTGGAACTACGGACCTTGATCAGGCACTGTCCGTTATATGTCCGTTACCCAGAGACCTTCAATGTTAAAGAAACGGACCTCGCTGTCCGTCCAGTAGTTCGCGCTGGGGGGGGGCGCGCTATATAAAGACCGTCCCATAGCTTCCATTGAAATGAATGGAACTTTTAACGGGTTTCTGACGGTTCGACTAGTGTCCGTAGCTTACCAATCTTGTAACGGACAATAGCCACGCACACCACTGACGGACACCAACGGTAGTGTGAACACTCCCTTAGTCATTGTGAAAATGTGGTACTGGGTTTGCCTGGAATGGACTGTGTCACTAAGAAGGAGTTTGCTGATATGAAATGTGCTCTATCTAATAAAGTTGTACAGAGTGTAGAGCAAAAGCAAGTGCTTGAGAAGCAATTGCAGGATTTAAAGGAGCAGCATGTCCAAGACTCCATTGCCAAAGAGTGTATCATTGAAAAATTAAGAGATGACCTTGAAACTGCTAAACGTGAGAGAAGTGAATTTTTGCAGTGTCAGTCAGAATGTCTGGATGACCAAGTGAGGAAGTGTGAAAAGCTTTCGGCGGCATTAATTAACAAAGAAAATGAAATTGCAGAGCTGAGGAAGCATGTCTCTGACCAAGAGAGTGATTTAGAATCTGTGGTGCAGACATTGCAGTCAGAGCAAAACTTGCATGAACTAAAGCAGGTTCACCTAAATAGTGAAGTCAATGAATGGCGGAGCAGAGCTGGAGTTCTGGAACAAAGAGAAAGGGAACTCAAAGCTAGAATATGCAGCCTGGAGAGGGCGCTGTCAGGATCTTGCGAAAATAAAGACAAAGAATTGATGGAGATGTCGTCTGTCCATGCTCAGAAAGTACAAGCCTTACAGGAGAGTCACAAAAAAGTAGAGACTCAACTTCAAGGGCTGCAACTAAAAGTCACAGAAGGGGACAGGTTTCAAGCAGAACTGCTAGACAAGGCAAACGGTCTGCAGGTGGAATTGGATAATGTCACAAGGCTTCTTTCTCAAGCAGACAGCAAGTTTATCAAACTTTTCAAAGATTTTTCTACACTAGAATCTCAGCTTCAGGACCGTCAAGAACTTTTGCAAGAAGAAACCCGTCAGAAGCTTGACCTTAGTACAAAACTAAAACAAATGGAAGATGAGAAAATGGTTTCCTTGAGCAACTAGAGGAAGAGGAGATAGTAAAAAGAGATTTGACAAAGCAGATTTCAACTCTACAGGCTTAGGCGACCGATATGAAGAAAAAAATGGAAGATAGTATTGGATCCTTGGACTCGGTTGAAGAACTAAAGGGAAAGTTGCAAAAGTAGCTAGAAGCTACAACTCAACGGTTTGAGGAGAAGGTTGTTGCTTATGACAAATTTGAGAAGACGAAAATTAGACTGCAGCAGGAACTAGAAGATGTAGGTGTAGATCTTGATCATCAACATCGGATTGTGTCAAATTTGAAAAGGAAGCAGGAAAAGTTTGTTCAGCTGCTTGGGGAAGAGAAGACTCTTTCTGCTAGATATGCAGAAGAACGTGACCGTGCTGAAGCAGAGGCTTGTAGAAAAAAGACCAAAGCTCTTGCCTTGGCTCGTTCCCTAGAAGAGGCCCTTGAATTGAAGGCCGAGTTAGAGAGGCTCAACAAGCAACTGCGCACTGAAATGGAGGATTTGGTTAGCTCCAAGGATGAAGTTGAGAAAAACCTGGAATCTGTGCAGATATTGTATGAGAACAAAGCTAATGCTTATGAGATGCTGGAAAAGGCCAAGAGAGAATTGGACCTCCAGACAGAAGACATGAGGATTCAGTTTGAAGGAAACCTGTCTAGTTTATCTGCTGAGATTGTAGATCTAAATATGCTTGTTGCTAAATTAAAGGTGCAAGTGAAGCAGGAGGAAATCAAGAAACAGCTGGAGTTTCAGATGGATCAAGTGAAGCGTAAATCAGAAATAAAATTGGAAGAGCGCACTTCTCAGATTGAACAGTTAAAAACCGAAGTGGAATCTAAAAGAGAAGAATTGGATCGATTGCAGCAGTCTTTATCCAATACGGAACAGTCGGCATCTGCACTATCTTCAAAGCTGGCAGCACTAGAAGATGAGAGAGACTCGCTGCAGAGCCTGTTAACCTCTAAAGAATCAGAGCTGTTATCCCTGAAAAATGTGATTCAAGAAATAGAGTCTTTATTCAACCAAGAGCAAGATAAGAGAGCCACTGAGATACGGGACTTGAATGAAAGACTTGACAAAAAGTCTACAGATGAGCAGAAGCTTTATCAGAAGATGTTGGAGGATCAATCCAATATAATTCAGGGAACAGTGGGGGAAGCAGAAAATATTATCCAGGATGCTGACCTGACAAGTGTTAGAAGAACATTGCAGAATATCCTAGAATTAGGAGGCATAGTGAATAAAGAGATGGCATCTACATCTGCTGCCATAGAAGATGTCAGGAAGATTGAGGAAGTTCAGCAAGTTGCAATAGTAAAAACTGAGATGGAGGCTGTGCAGAAAAATGTGGCAGTGAAGAAAGTTCCGGAACTGGAATCAGAGATTTGTGCACTACAGAAGGCGGTAGAATTGAAGAAAGCTGCCAGCATAGAGGCAGAGAAAGCAGAGCCATTAAGGCAGCCAGAACATGTAACCAAAAAGCATCTGGGTACTGACAGAAAAAACTGTGATGGTGAAAACTTGGTATCCCAGTCCTCCGGTGTTAGCACAGGGAATGAAAATAACTTGAAGAATGTTGAGATGACGATATCACCAGCTCCTGTACTGTCAGAAAAGGGTTGGCACGAAAAGTCTTGCAATCCATCACAGTATCGTAACATGCCTCTAGGAAGTTATGCGTATGAGAGAGAGGAAGTAAGACTAGAGTGTGGAAGTGGTCCTTCTGCTGCCGTACAGGTGCGGACGCATTATACAGAAACCATTCCAATATATGATGTGGCAGTTGTTAAAGACATACCAGAAAATGTAGTTCAGCGTGAGCTATTTTGTGAGGCTGTACAGTATGGCCCTCGTGCAGAAGGAGAAGATATTGCAGTGCAGAGATTGTGTATCTCAAACAAAGAGGAGAGCAAGCGGCCTATGTCTCCTAAACTTCTAAGCCTTGATGGTGATGGCAAAGTTTGCTTTGAGATGAAGGTTACAGAAAAGGTACCCGTGAAATATTTATACTCTAAGGACATTGATGTGCATGAAGTACGTGTTAGCTGGTATCTGAGCTCCTGTGGATTCGTGATAGGAGAAGATGAAGATTCTTGCGGCTATTCACTAGATGAATCGAGGTCATGCAATGGGATGGCTGAAGACTGTGGCGAGAGATGTGATGAAGATGATGTGATCCACTGTATGGCGAGTTGTGAAGGTGATGAAGCGGAACTTGCCTTTGCATGGAATGGCCAGGATCTTGGCGTGGCATTTAAAGGGAGGAGAGAACTGAGAACTCGACGGAGCGGTATTTGGAAGAGGAGACCGCCAGATGGGGACATCTGGAGAGACACTGGACAAGTGTATAGCATTGAAGAGGGATGGCGACATATGTCTTGTCCCATTGTAACTCACCCTATGGGTAGTGAGCTGAGGGGGGAGGGAATGTAGGTATGTGAGCCAGAGGGCGCTGTTGAGCGACCCAGGTCCAGCCCTGAAAAGGCCTTCAGCCACACCTTTGAGGGGGTGGTGTGTAACTCCAGAGGACTGGAGTATCCTGCACAGAGCAGGAAATGGTGGCCCAGTTGGACAGATAGACGGTCTGTGCCAGAGGGCTGGCGTCCACAGGGGACTTTTGCTGAGTGGAGCATTAGTCCGGCTGCTCAAGTGGACCAGCTAGGACAGAGAGATAGGCTCTGTCCCAGAAGGGCTGGCGTCCACAGACCACAGTTGCTGGAGCTGAGCAACAGTCAGGACAGTTAGGGGCTCAAGGAGTGAGTTAGGACCCTAACTGTGGCATAGGTTTTTTTTTGTTGTTTTGTTATGTTGCAGTTAAGCTGAATAAAGCCACGTTTTATTTTACACTTGGACCGTCTGAAAGCTATCTTTCCGGCGCCCAGTATCATGAACCACCGCTGTCCGGACCAGGACAAGCCGCCATTTTGAGTGTAATTCCCCAAGCTCTCACAAAAAAAAAAATATAAAAAAAAAAAAACAAAAAAACAAAAAAAAAAAAAAAAAAAAAAAAAAAAAAAAAAAATAAAAAAAAAAGGAGGCATACAGGGTGTGCAAAAAATAAAGTTACAAAAATACACAAACGATGTGCAAAAATGCATGACACACATGATATGTACAGTATATTATGTACATATATGCAAATGTAATTCTCAATAGTCCTACTGGGGAAAATCCTAATAATAATTAGGAATGATACTGAACATTATATAGCAGGCAGTAACAGGAAAGCAGTCACTGGGAGAAACAGTATCTTACTATATAACTTAAAGACACAGCAACTGAGTCCTAAAAAATGGGGTAGAGACTAACAAAAAGGGGATTGGAGATCAGATAGGGTAGAACACTGGGGAGGTAGGGGAACACAGATGCAGCAAAAGGGGAGGCAGACGGGTGTAGCCCTATTTGGGGAGGGTATGAGTATTATCCCTCCCGCAACAGACTCTGGCGCTGACCTGTGTGTAGTAATGGGACCAGAAGCCTTCGCTGAAGGGAAGAGTGGGACACAAATATTAAATATATCAGTGCCTCCACCTAGGCTAGCGCCTCTGGTTTTACGGGTGGTTCTCTTCCTGGGATTACCCATAAAATACAGTTAGTAGCCTTAACAAGGATCACTGTACTAATCTCACAGTCTGAAGAATACATACAGATACCACATAAGGTTATAACAGTAGCTTTATAAGAATCAACAGGGTAATAATACATACATAAAATATACTCAGAACACAGCAATACTACAACAACCAGCAAGTCCTCAACCGTCTTAGGTTATATACCTGGGTATATATATAGATATATAGCAAGAGTCCAGTTCACAATACCTCCAGGCAACAGAAGAGATGCAGGGGCCCCTGTGGATCCTCGGATTCTTCCAGGAGATGACAGACAGCCGATCAGGAGATGATGATGATGATGGTGAGATTCTTCACAGGCAGCAAACAGGGCGACGGTGACGGCAGTAGATGCAGGCCTGACTACCCTAACACTGAGTCCTTAACCTACCAGCTAAACTACTAGTGCCACCGGGCCCCTAACTAGCTAGTTGGCCTTCGGAAGCCTAACCTATCACTGCCCTGAACTATATATATATAAAAAAATAAAAAAAATTTTGGGCCCCCCATTATATTTTTAATTTTTTTTTGTTTAAATTTTTGGGTTTTTGAAAACCCCTTTTCAATTTGATATATCTAATAACTGATGGACACAGTAATATTTCAGGATTGAAATGAGGTTTATTGTACTAACAGAAAATGTGCAATATGCATTAAACCAAAATTTGACCGGTGCAAAAGTATGGGCACCTCAACAGAAAAGTGACATTAATATTTAGTAGATCCTCCTTTTGCAAAAATAACAGCCTCTAGTCGCTTCCTGTAGCTTTTAATCAGTTCCTGGATCCTGGATGAAGGTATTTTTGACCATTCCTCTTTACAAAACAATTCCAGTTCAGTTAAGTTTGATGGTCGTCGAGTATGGACAGCCCGCTTCAAATTATTCCACAGATGTTCAATGATATTCAGGTCTGGGGACTGGGATGGCCATTCCAGAACATTGTAATTGTTCCTCTGCATGAATGCCTGAGTAGATTTGGAGCTGTGTTTTTTTTTTTTTTTTTTGTTGATTTTTTATTCCCCGGCGTAATTTTAATTTTTTTCTTTATTTTTTTTATTTTTTTTTAAGATTTTTTTAATATTGGGTTGATTCAAGGGGCCCTTCAATTTTAATAAGTTTCCGGGGGCGGCCTTGGGCACACAACCCCCAAAGCTTGTTGGAACCTCCACCAAATTTAAAAGTGGGTGGCAAGTGTTTTTCTTGGATTGTTTTTTTTTTTTGAGGCATGGCTTACGCCTTTTTCTATGACCAAACAACTCAATCTTTGTTTCATCAGTCCAAAATGAAGCTGGCTTGTCCAAATGTGCTTTTGTATACCTCAGGCGACTCTGTTTGTGGCGTGCTTTCCGAAACGGCTTCTTTCGCATCACTATCCCATACAGCTTCTCCTTGTGCAAAGTGTGCTGTATTGTTGACCGATGCACAGTGACACCATCTGCAGCAAGATGATGCTGCAGCTCTTTGGAGGTGGTCTGTGGATTGTCCTTGACTGTTATCACCATTCTTCTTCTCTGCCTTTCTGATATTTTTCTTGGCCTGCCACTTCTGGGCTTAACAAGAACTGTCCCTGTGGTCTTCCATTTCCTTACTATGTTCCTCACAGTGGAAACTGACAGGTTAAATCTCTGAGACAACTTTTTGTATCCTTCCCCTGAACAACTATGTTGAACAATCTTTTTTTTTTCAAAAATTTTTAATTTTTTTTAGAAGAACCCAACACCCCCCACAAAAGAAGAAAAAAAAAAAAGAACAACTAACACACACCCACCCCCAAAACCCCTCCTTAAAAATGACAACACCCGCCCAGGAAAAAAAAACAAAGCGAAGGTAAAAAACAAATTTTTCTCCTCTACAAAAAAAAAAAAAAAAGTTAGAGGATTCAAAACAAAAAAAAAAAAAGGGTACCCAAATTTTTTCACCGGTCAAATTTTGGTTTAATGCATATTGCACATTTTCTGTTAGTACAATAAACCTCATTTCAATCCTGAAATATTACTGTGTCCATCAGTTATTAGATATATCAAATTGAAATGGCTGTTGCAAACACCCAAATATTTAGAACTAAAAATGATTAAGATTAATAGGGGTGCCCAAACTTTTTATATATGACTGTATATATGGATCCCTAACTACGGTTACTAGCTAGGTCCTGTGAGTATATAGGGGGTAACACATACCTAACTATATACTGTGAAGTAAAGAGGAACAAGTGGCTCTTAGACTCCCCCAGACATAACATGTCTGTCTCAGCAGCTCTGCTCACATCTCTCCCCCCAGCAGCTCTGCCTCACATGTGTCTGACTCACTGTATTTACAAAACAAAACTTGCACTGAATGCCTGGGGTCTCTGAAGCCAAACTGCAGGTGCAAAGAAGCCAGATACATTATATACTAGTAGAAATGGCAGTTCCCTACACGGGTAAGGAGGGAGAGAAGTAAGAAGTGTTAATACTTGTACGTGAACGCTAGTGGGGAGATTGATCATCTGGACACCGGCTATGGTAAGCATCAGCATCTAAAAAGATGTCAGGCACATGAAAGAAAGTGACGCGGTAATAATAAAGGTCGGGAGAGTAACTGTGCATGCCTGGGCCTTGTAGCTAAGTGCACATGCCCAGTGGCCATATGTTTAAATTTGTTGGTGTGTAAATAGTATCTGTATGGCCTGTGCATATCCAGCAGCCATTTTGTCAAAATCTCCAACAGAAATTTCTGTCCCCACATACGACTTGATAAAGGCTCATGTGAGGCGAAACATTGTTAATTGCAATATGGACGAGATAACAGTATGCAACTCTATAGGCATATACAGTATAGCACATAGAAAATACTGTTGCACATATCTGTTATATACAGTAATTTATTTGACATATTTTAACATATTTAACACACTGAAGCAGTCAATAAATGCTCTGACAGCGGTGGTTATCTCATGCATCATGTTACCACTCTGTCCATAGCAAGTCATGCCTTGCATACTTAGTCATTTACAGATTACTTATTAGATATCACTTGTACAGTGGGGAAAAAAAGTATTTAGTCAGCCACCAATTGTGCACGTTCTCCCACTTAAAAAGATGAGAGAGGCCTGTAATTGTCATCATAGGTAGACCTCAACTATGAGAGACAAAATGAGAAAACAAATCCAGAAAATCACACTGCCTCATTTTTAAAGAATGTATTTGCAAATTATGGTGGAAAATAAGTATTTGGTCAATAACAAAAGTTCATCTCAATACTTTGTTATATATCCTTTGTTGGCGATGACAAAGGTCAAACGTTTTCTGTAAGTCTTCACAAGGTTGGCACACACTGTTGCTGGTATGTTGGCCCTCCATGCAGATCTCCTCTACAGCAGTGATGTTTTGGGGCTGTCGCTGGGCAACACGGACTTTCAACTCCCTCCAAAGGTTTTCTATGGGGTTGAGATCTGGAGACTGGCTAGGTCACTCCAGGACCTTGAAATGCTTCTTATGAAGCCACTCCTTCGTTGCCCTGGTGGTGTGCTTGGGATCATTGTCATGTTGAAAGACCCAGCCACGTTTCATCTTCAATGCCCTTGCTGATGGAAGGAGGTTTGCACTCAAAATCTCACAATACATGGCCCCATTCATTCTTTCATGTACAGTCGTCCTGGTCCCTTTGTAGAGAAACAGCCCCAAAGCATGACGTTGCCACCCCCATGCTTCACAGTAGGTATGGTGTTCTTTGGATGCAACTCAGCATTCACTCTCCTCCAAACATGACGAGTTGTGTTTCTACCAAACAGTTCTACTTTGGTTTCATCTGACCATATGACATTCTCCCAATACTCTTCTGGAAAATCCAAATGCTCTCTAGAAAACTTCAGACGGGCCCGGATATGTACTGGATTAAGCAGAGGGACATGTCTGGCACTGCAGGATCTGGCGGCGTAGTGTGTTACTGACAGTAGCCTTTGTTATGTTAGTCCCAGCTTTCTGCAGGTCATTCACTAGGTCCCCCTGTGTGGTTCTGGGATTTTTGCTCACCGTTCTTGTGATCATTTTGACCCCACGGGGTGAGATCTTGCGTGGAGCCCCTGATGGAGGGAGATTATCAGTGGTCTTGTATGTCTTCCATTTTCTAATTATTGCTCCCACAGTTGATTTCTTCACACCAAGCTGCTTGCCTATTGCAGATTCAGTCTTCCCAGCCTGGTGCAGGTCTACAATTTTGTTTCTGGTGTCCTTCCACAGCTCTTTGGTCTTCACCATAGTGGAGTTTGGAGTGTGACTGTTTGAGGTTGTGGACAGGTGTCTTTTATACTGATAACAATGTCAAACAGGTGCCATTACTACAGGTAATGAGTGGAGGACAGAGGAGCCTCTTAAAGAAGAAGTTACAGGTCTGTGAGAGCCAGAAATCTTGCTTGTTAGTAGGTGACCAAATACTTATTCTCCACCATAATTTGCAAATAAATTCTTAAAAATCAGACAATGTGATTTTCTAGATATGTTTTCTCATTTTGTCTCTCATAGTTGAGGTCTACCTATGATGTCAATTACAAGTGGGAGAACTTGGACAATTGGTGGCTGACTAAATACTTTTTTTTCCCACTGTATGTGCATGCTCCTGCACAGAAATGGAGTACTCCAGACATCATACAAGGGATTTAGTGAGTCCAGTAATGCACCAATATTTTTTTACATCTTTACATGGTCTCTTGTTGCATTTCACAAACAACAGGTTGGGGAGGCACAATTTCTGCATCCTATAGATAGTTTATAAAATGTTACATATTGGGGAACGTTGAATTCACATTTACATTTATAGAGCAACTAACCTTCTTGCCCATTTTGGTCTTTTTTTTGCATAGCCTATCCCTCTAAAGCTGAAATACTAACAAACATGTGGACACTGACCCTAGTAAGCTAAGTTCACCTCCAGTAACAGCCAGAGCAACACAGAGAAGACCCTGCATGGCAGCAGGGAAAGATGTAAAAATGTAAAACACTGCCCCCAGTGGTGAACCTAGCCTCTTTGCTGTCTGAGACGGACTATAGAAAGACGCCCCCCCCAAAAAAAAAAAAAAAAAAAATTGAGTTTCCATGTTACTAGCTTCACACGCTGTTATCGTCGCACAATATACACAATACACAAAGTTATAAAACAGTTTTTAATAATTCTTCTTACTGCATTACTTCAGTATAATATCAACAACACGGTATTAACAATGACAATAACTTCACACATCTTCTGCTTGGTGGATGGACGAGCCCACGTGGCCCCCATTCTCTATAATAGGAATGCCGCAGATAGCTGAGTACTGTACTTTGGCTATCTTTGGCACTCTCATTGAAGTGAATGAGAATCCCGCGGGTTTGTCCATCCACCAAGTGACACACCTATATTCAGTCTGGCTGCGGTCAGGCTGAATTCCCACCCAGTGGGGGGAAAAAACCCAATTCTCAGGCTCAGTGGGGGTCTCAGCAGACAGAGCCCCATCAATCAGGTATTTATCCTCTATCATTTAGGTGAATACAGTGCAGTAACATTTTGTTAGTTACAGGTGACGTCTCTGACTAATCTGTCACATTTCCCTTCTCTTCCCTTTGGACCTCCATGACCACGTCTTCCAGCTGTGACTTGTCTCTGTAAAGTTTGCAACACAGACATCTTTGGCTCCTCACTTTTCCAGGCACCTGACCCACATTGTCCTTACCTGCACACCCATCCTGCTGCTACCCCAATTATAAAATATATAATATAACCCCTGATAATGAATAATACTTCCAAGTGCATCTTTATATTAATAATGACCATGTGTACTCTGTAGAAATAGTGCCCCTTATTAATAATGCTCCAGGTGTTAACTAATTAAAAGGTTTTCCTGGTCATTAATAAACTAATCAGTGGGGCTCAAAAACCCAGGACCCCTACTGATCAGCTGTTTGAATGGTACCTGTGTAAGCGCTGTGTAAGGGTCTTACCAAATGAAGCAATACCCTGACACTACTGCAGGGGACTGGGAGGAAGGACAGAGACAAGTGAGCCCTAATCTCACCCCAGCCACTGTCCCTTCCTATTGCCACAGTTACCCTAAATGGTAAAAGGACAACCTGAAGACAAGCCCTATACTGGGTAAGTGACACAGAGAACAGGACAAGACAAAAACAACACAGAAGCAGAGTGAGCAAGCCAAGGGGTCAGTAACAAACGAGCAAAGCAGTACAAAGTCAAAATCCAAAAGAATAGTCAAAAGGCAAGCCAAAGGGTCAGAGAATCAAGTAACAAAGTATCAAGGAGTATAGAAAGAGAGCAGACAAAACACAAGTGTAATAACCGGCAACCTGCTGACAAATGACATCCTGTATATAGAAAGTCTGGGCCCAGCCACAGATCTGATAGGTACACAGGCTGTCAATCACACAGGCCAGGAAGAGATTAACTCTATGCAGTCCAGAGAGAAATGTTCCTAATTACACGGGTGTGGCTTTACACAGCAAGGGAACTAGGACCATGTTCAGACTGAGCATCAAGAAACTTAAACAAAGAACCAAACTGAAGACGCCTCCTTCACCACAGCGTGCGAGCGGAGGGCGGCGCCGAGACCCGAAACGGCAGAGACGTTACACGCTGTGACTGCTTCTCTGTTTACATAGTGTCATTCATCTCATAGCGGCCATGTCCTGTAACTACAGCCTCGTCCTATACATGTCTATGTGACAAGGCTGTAATTACATCACACGGTCACTATAAACAGACAGCGTATGATATAAACAGGCGCCATAGCCCCTGTTTATACCTCCCCATTTACACACACTATAATGTTCCACAGCAGCCCCTGCACACAGTATTATGGGCCGCAGCGGCCCCTGCACACGGTCTTATGGCCCACAGCGGCCCCTGCACACTGTATTATGGCCCGCAGCGGCCCCTGCACACTGTATTATGCCTCGCAGCGGCCCCTGCACATGGTATTATGCTCCATAGTGGCCCCTGCACACGGTATTATGCTCCATAGTGGCCCCTGCACATGGTATTATGTTCCACAGCAAACCCTGCACACGGTATTATGCTCCCTAGTGGCCCCTGCATGCGGTATTATGCCCCATAGTGGCCCCTGCACTGGTATTATGCTCCATATTGGCCCCTGCACACGGTATTATGCTCCCTAGTGGCCCCTGCACATGGTATTATGCTCCACAGTGGCCCCTGCACACAGTATTATGCTCCACAGTGGCCCCTGCACACGATATTATGCCCCATAGTGGCCCACACATGAACTATTATTATACCTGGGGCTGAAAAGACCCCAGGGTTAATGATCTGAGACCCAGGAGAAGTGAAAAGACCCCAGAGTATAATAATAGTAGTATTTGAGGCCCGCGCTTCACTTACCTACCCCCGCGCCTGCTCACAGTCGCTTCCCCTTCTGCGTCCCATAGCAGAAGGGGAAGCGGAGGCGGTCATGAGCAGGCGTGAGGATACTTCAGCAGGTAACGGCCTATTTATATAAATAAAAAAATAAAAAAGTTATCCTCACCTACCTGTGATCCCTTGATGGAGCCGCCACCTCCTCTTCTTGTCCACAACGTCTGTGTCTCAGCATAGGAGGCGCGATGACATCATTGTATCGCCGCCTGCGCTGAGATGCAGATTTCTCATAAGCCAGTCCAGGTCAGGCCCCGCTCAGCTTGTTTTTTTGTTTTTTTTTTTTTTTTTTAAAGCGGCCTGCCCTGGGATGGTTTACGTTAAATAAATAGTAAAAATGCCGCCCCCCAGACACTGACGGATAGTGCCGCCTGAGGCGGCCGTCTCACTTTGCCTCATTAGAGGTGCGCCCATGACTGCCCCTCCTCCAGTCTTTCTCCCTCTTTCCCCTGTAATTGAGTAATACTTCCTACTGGCTCCATAGTTCTCACAGATTGTAACATCCAACAGAGGGCGCATGAGCTCCCCAGCTCCTTTCCCATAATGCCTTGTGATATGTAGATGCTAAGTAGAGGGCAAAAGGCAATTCAATCTCTACACACCTTCACTGGTGCTCTCCTCAATGTGAGAGATTCTTGTCCCTAACCCACTCATTGCCTCCCACAAAGCCAGCCAGTTCACTTTGCTCTGTACTGATGAGGGACAACAATCCTGAAACAGCGCTGTATGCAGATAAGTGAAATTGGCTTGGCTAAAATCCCTTTTGCTGTCTCAAGACTCAGTGAGTCAAAAGCAAATTGAGGATCTGTTACATCCAACAGAGGGCGTATGAGCTCCCCAGCTCCTTTCCCATAATGCCTTGTGATATGTAGATGCTAAGTAGAGGGCAAAAGGCAATTCAATCTCTACACATCTTCACTGGTGCTCTTCTCAATGTGAGAGATTCTTGTCCTTGAAAATCTCTGTAAACCATTGTGAGGAGTTGGATCCTGCCTCGTAGTTTCCTAAATACTTTAAGTTTCACTTTGATACAAAGGTAATGGGATAATAGGTTACAGACCTTCTTTAAGCAAAAAAATGTTATCTTTCTGTTCCATAGTAATATAGATGTAATATTGAGGTTCTTATAGGAATGCATAGAAAATCTGACTTCTGGTCTTCAAATAAGAGCCTGAGCATTTCTAGATAAGCTTTAGTTACTGTAGCTTTAAGACACCACATCCATAAAAGTCAGTTGAACTGGCAAACTATTATATGTGTATGAGGGCCTGTGCCAACAGATGACGTCAGGGAAGGATAAGATATGCTACATGTTGGATCCCCTTGTTCTGAGGAGAGATAAGCTGCTAGCTGAGTACAGTGTGCATGTGTATGGGGAATTTGGGAGTAACAGTGTTCCACCAGTATCTATTGAAGTTACAGTATATGGGCACTTTTAGTAGATCACTAGTATTAAGGCCTAAATACTTGATAAAATACCTAAAACTTTAATGATCAATGCAAATCTGTAATCACAATCCTACGACTGCAAAAGATTATATAGTATTTGTGCAGATCATGTACATATACCTTGTCACCAAGAATCATGTACATTTTGAGCTTTCATGTAATAAAATCCAAATAAAAAATACAGTAGAAATTCTCATATTGAGAAAATATACAGGACTTTGTCTTTTAGATATAGTTTTATACATCACAGCTGTGTGAGGGTGTTACTATGTAATTATTGCAAATACTGTAGTTACATTGCACACAATTGTTATTAAAAATTTAGCTCAGTTCTGTGAATATTTTACAAAGTAGTGAAGAACAAAAGCAAAGGCTTCCTTTTAAGCCACTAATTTCTTTCATCTCCTGTCACCACAATGTTCAGCACTGAGCTGTTATACAGGGATATGATTATGGAAGCTTGGATTGATAGTCTGCAAAGCTACTGACTTTAATAAGGAATAAATAATGCTTCATAAGGACAGAATTTCAGTTCTATGGATGGGTTTATTTGTTTATCCAGCTATAATGCAATTGGCAGTGGATGTGCTTTTTAGTTTGTTTACTCTTCATTGCACCTAATGAATATTACAGACTGTGTTCCGTTTGGAAAATCATCCATTGTTGTAATATGATAATAATGTTATTTTAATATATTCCCCTGCCTCAGACATAGAGACATCAATAGGTCAACCCAAATCTCATGTACTGTATATAAATGCACTATGGATGGATAATTTTCAGTCTCTGGAAGAGTCCATTAGTCTTTTAAATGGATGTCATATGTGGATAATAAATAATAATTCGATGGCTAATTTTTGTTAAGGCCTAAGAATGTTTTTAGTGCGTCAAATTGTATTTATATTTTGTGACATACTCCAAAAATCACCTTTACTAAAGTATAAAAAATTGTATTATGGGAAATGAAGGGATTGGCTCACAAAGGCATCATAGAGAGGGCCTTCTACTGAGGACCACTTATTATGTGCCCTGGTAGAACCACACTGTATGCATTACATGACTGACCCATGCAAAAGAAAAATGAATTGCCATGAGGAGGTTTCCCAGTAATAATAACGGATCACTAAGAGTAAATACATGAAGTATGTGTCAACTTAGCAGATAAAAGATAATGCAAGAAAATGGCAGCTCACTATTAGATTAGAAACCACATGGGTGATGATAACAAATGGCTGTTCAGATGAATAATGGTGGTGACTGTAGGTAATGAAGCAGACAAATGATAATAAACAGGCAAACAAACAGAACAGACCTGAACACAAGTAGTACAGGATACATAAATATTGCACAGCACAATTGAAGCAAGAAACAGATTAAGCAGATGCAACAGGAAACAACAAAGAGGGACTACAAGTATCAGACTAGACAGGGATACACATATGAAACAGACTAAACAAGGGACAATTTACTAGAATAAACTAATAAATTAGGAGAAGCCATAACTATAACTGACAGAGTGCTGCTGATCTTTGGAGATTTTAACCCCTAGATGTCACTAATCTGGCTATCTGATACTGTAGTCATGTTAATTATATCAAACACCTGTGATTTACAACTGCTTCTGTAGGAGTGATAAGTGTCGGCATCTCCAGGCTGAAGTTATTATCCAGAGTTATACTATGATAAGGGAAGCTTTTAGGACTTTTATCATCACTTTTATCTACAAAATGTAACTCTTCATGGTGACCGCAGTGAAGTGAAACAGCCTTCTGATTCACATTGTGCTAACAGAACTTGCTCCCCTGCCAGCCCATCCCTTCACCTTCTTCCCCAGGTCTGCTCTTTCAGCAGGGAGCCTAGCTAGTAATAACTAAAGCAGTTTACAGCCCTCTACTATACTAGACTACTGGTTAATTTACACATGGACCAGGGGTCCAGAGAATAAGCCATGCTGAATATAAAACCATATTAAACCTAATTTTTGTTGAAAAACTATATAAATGTGTATCCCCTGTAATCAGAAGAACTAGAAAATTAAATTTTAATATGTTTATGTGCTATAGTATATATAAAAACTATTTTGTTTTAGGTAAAAGAAGCAAAATTTACATTTTTTCACATTTTATACCATTCTTCTAGTAGCGAAAAAAATATTCAACTTATTAAACAAATAAGCTTATGTGTTCTGAAAAAAACATGGTAAAAAAGACATTAAAAATATATTTCTGTATAAAGCAGTGCATAAAAAGTGTTAAATTTGGCCTGAGCATTGGGGCTTCAATGACGCTTGTTCCTCAAAGGGTTAAAGAAACTGATTAAAGAACCGATTGGAAGTTCTTCCCTAAATAGGCTACTCAGGATCAGATGTTCACAATAGTCCAGCTGACAGATAGCTGCATAGAAACTTCCAAACAAACTGGTGTCAGGAGTGTCTCTTCAGAAGCGCCTCTTTAAGGTTGCCGTGACTACTTAGGGAAGCTTTTGTGTTCTATAATTCCATGTCTTGGCTAATTAGCAGCTGAAGAGGCCTATATAAGACCACTCCTTTCTAATACAGGTGCTGACTAATTTAGTTTGCTTCCTAGTTTGGCTCTCCATCTCATCTGTGAATATCTGTTTGATTACTGACCTCTGGCTTGCTCCCTGGATACCCTTTGTGTCTCCTGATTATGCTTTGACATTCCTGGTTGGATTTGTGACCCTTGGATTATTTCCCAGATATTGCTTTTGTCTCCTGTTTCTGCTTATTATGTTCTGTCCTCGTTTTTGACCCTGCTGGTACGACTTCTCTTGTCTCCTCCCACTTTGTAAGTTTTAGTGGACTTTGTCTTGGTTTCTGCAGCAGTGCATTTATTATTAGTACATTTATCTGTTTGGTGACTATTCAGATTCCCACATTCAGCGCAAGTCCATCTCTCCTTGCGGTGAGCCCTGGTGAAGGCATCTTGGGGTCTGTCTTGGCTCGGAGAGGTGTTCTAGTTTTATATATCTGTCTCTACTGCTCGCAGTTATCAGCCAATTTCCCTGCTATTGATTTTATTGTGGCCTTTCATCTAACCATAACAGAGGCAGAATATGTTCCATATTGATATATGGTGATTATGGGCCAACTAATCTGTTATGATTAGACTACAGGGCCACAATAAAAGCAATAGCAGAGAATTGGCTGATAACAGTGAGCAGTAGAGACAGCTATCTAAAACTAGCATACCTCTGTGAGCCAAGACAGACCCCCAGACACCTTCACCAGAGCTCACCGCAAGGAAAGATGGACTGAAGGAAAGATGCGCTGAATCTGGGAATTTGAATTGTCACCAAACAGATAAATGTATTAATAATAAATGCACTGTTGCAGAAATCATTGAGAGGGACACTGTCTTTGTTTAAGGTACAAATTCTCTATAGCTTCCTAAAAAAATTTAGTTATCATCTGGCATCAATATAACTTCTCCACACTAACAAATTGACATATACTTTTTTCCTTATTTACTTCACTCTTCTATTCTGTATGGTTTTTCCTTATTTGTTATATTCTTTTTTCATTCTCAGTGCACACTTCACTGTAGATGCACCTTCGGCAACACCAATCCATGGCTTCATGATCCTTGAGTGCATTGTGTGATTGGTATTAGCCTTCAGTGCAGTGTCAAGCCATTATATAAGGGTTTTATTGATGTATAGTACTTCAGTTGACGGTATCAATGGCTCACAGATTCATTCTGATGTTTTTGTCCTTATCATACCCACATTTTAGTATGAAATTTAACACTTCCATAAAACTATTGAAAAATAAAATTGCAGTTCAATAGGAGCTATATAACTCCACACTGCTTTCATTTGAATATAGATGACATGTTTGTCATTTATGTACATAATGAACTGAATAGTTATGTATACGATTAAAGAACTATAATCTAGTAGAATTGTGTTTTTGTTCATAGCCAGCTCAAGGATCAACAAACATCTTGTTAGATAACTAGAGGCTTTATATACAGATTGAAAGACAGATGGCTTTGTCTGGCAGTAAGCCCTTAAAGACACTGCCCAGCATCACTTTATGTATTTAAATCAACTGGGATAATATTAAAAGTGAGACAAAGAAAATAAAAATGCCAAGAAATATTACGATATACTGGATCTAAGCAGTCATCCTATTAATTCTCCTGCAACATTTGCTTACCACTCACCTTAATTATTCCAAGCATATTATTTCCTTACTTTTATGTCATAGTAGAAATATAGTATGCTTTTAATAGAACTGTGCAAGAACTTATGCATAATTTAGGTATGCTGACCTGACTTAACTAATGTGATTTCTCATGAATCTAACCCAACACATTATCACATGTTAACAAAAGCCTTGAGCGCCTGCAATTCACATTACCCCCATAGAGTGGCCACACAAAAACACAAATAGGATAGTTAGCATATCCTGTGTGTTTGTGGGGTTTTCCCGTGAACATAACCATTTTTAATTTAAATCATTAGACAATTAAAAGCTACAGGTTTTAGAAGATATAAATAATTAAAAATCAGGAAATCACTGCAGGGTTTCGGATGATGCCAATAGAAAATTCCTGAAGTTTTGGTTGCATCCATCGGCAAACTATAGCTATCAAAACAAAAGACAGTCACCACCATGATGATCTGAGAAAATACAGATGCTGCAAATATTATACAGATAATATAGATGCAGCAAAGTTTAAATTCACACAATGCATTAACAATACCGTGGCAATGAGTGTTAATACAAATTTTTCAAACACTTTTAAAAGACTTTTTTAAAGACATGCTGCAGCAAGTTATAATGCTTTAGAAAGTCAGGTTAAAGGGAGTCTGTCAGCAGGAAAATCAGTATCAGGCTAATGACAGTACCTTGTAGGGCGGCTTCTACACTTTCCAAAGAGGCCTTTCTTATTCTGCATTTCAGATCCATTTTCATGAAAATTAGGATTTTATTCTTATGCAAATTAGCTTAAATGGGCTTTAGGGGCATTTCTTTACCTGCTGGAGCTACACACTCTGCTCTAAATAATCATCACCAGGCTGATGCACTGCTCCACCCCCATTGCTTGAGTGACAACTTCCACTTTGTCACATATGCTTGCAGTCACTTATCTATAGTGGAGAGTGAAACCCTGGAAAGAAGATAATTTCTTAAAGCCTTTTTCAGCTAATTTGCATGACAATAACACGAAGATTTTAGTAAAAATGGAGTTGCGTTGCAGAATAAGAGAGGCATCCTTGGAAAGTGTAGACACTGCCCTATAACATACTGTCATTAGTTTGATAACACTTTTCTTGTTGACAAACTCCCTTTAACTCTATCTGTATTTGAGCATTGCTATGAGAGCTCATATGGCTGCCAGAAAATAGTTTTGAAAAGTTGAAGCAATGTATAGATCACAGTCAAGCTTACAAGAATGACACTATTTAAAGGGGTATTCCAGTTCTTTTTATTGATGACTTATCCACCACCTGGACCGCTTTATCAGCTGTTTGAAGGGGCCATAGAGCTTTTGTTTGCACTTTGTCCCCTTTATTGTCCACATTGCACATTGTTTGTATCCTTGTGGCTCTACAATGTAACTATATCCTTGTCCCATAGAAGTAAATGAGGATAGGTCATCATTAAAAAAAATTATAAGCCTTCCTGTGCATAGTCTGTTTGCTTTTACTTTGGTAGTAGATAAAGATGGGTCCACACTCAACTCATCTCCAATTTCGTTAAAGATTTCAATTTACACTGAAACCATTTCAACGCAATATCACAACATACTAACAATGTACCTTCCCCCACTGGGTGGTCACACATAGGCACAAATAGGATAGTTAGAATATCACCTGTGAGACCTTGTCACAAACCCATGCTGTGTTGAGAAAATCAGGTTAGCTTGGGATACACATATATGAACATGTTTAGGCAAGTGAACAAGTAAGGTAAGGGAGAACATATCTGGTTTTTTACCTAAAATATACAATAATCTATAGATTATCCTGGAACCATCAATATGTCTGCA
Source organism: Leptodactylus fallax (assembly GCA_947044405.1). Classification (NCBI taxonomy): domain Eukaryota; kingdom Metazoa; phylum Chordata; class Amphibia; order Anura; family Leptodactylidae; genus Leptodactylus; species Leptodactylus fallax. The sequence goes on along the minus strand of CAMRHE010000051.1, from coordinate 6,513,351 downwards.
TTTTAAATCCGCAGATATGCTTACTCTCTGAAAGCAGATAGCAAAAAAAAATCATGTATGAGAGTTGTCATCTAGTACTGTACACATAAAACGAAGGACTATCGGTATTGCAATTTTCTCTGAAGAGACAAGTCTCAAAGGAAAACTTGTTTCTTTGTCACGTGCAAGTACTTACATTGACCTCTGCTAGCTTGGCAGTATTTCTTTGCTTTTCCACAGCACATTCCTAGATGTAATGTTATAATCATTGATTTCATTGCCCGTCCATCATCCCCATTTAACTGCAGTGAATGTCAAGGAACCATATTCATAGATCGCAGTAAGCTGGACTGTTCTAAATATAAGTATGTCAACAAAAGAAATTGTGTGTCTTGTGTTATTAGCGCCTGAAGTAGTCTGACAGTAACTGAACCTCCATACTTAAAACAGGAATTTCTGTTGCACAATCAGGTTTTGTTGTATAGCAAACCCTAGTGAAAGTAAAATAGAAGATAAACAAAATATTTAATTCTTATATTAATCTATTATTTTTTAAATCTATATTACTGATCTTGTAATTAGACTTTAATATAGGTTAGTGCATTTTTCATTCTCCCTTTTTATGTTTCTCAAGTTACACTTAAAGAGTATAGATGTATGAAAAGAGGATTCCAATTTTTAATTAAACCAATTTAATACAATATTGCAACATTCTAACAAAAGCCTTTTTCTGCATATGGTAATACAGCTGCATGCAATATACACTATGTACAAATATGTAAAGAAGATTGAATTGAGCAGAAAACTAGCTTATTTATGGCTACCCTGTTGTGCTTTATATTGATTAAAAAATTCATCCATCGAAAATGATTTAGAAAGACAAAGCTAAGACACTGGAGCAGCAGGAAAGTGAGTTACATCTAGATCAATAAACGTCAAGGGATAATTATTTGGTTGAGTTTTGGCAAGTTATAAATAAAAACTGGCCAGTTGGCTAACAATATTCCGTTCTGAAGTCAAGTTGGATCTCTTTCTTAAGAACCTCAATGCAGCCAAGCTTTTTAGTCTTAGTTTGAATGTCATGCCCAATTCATGTATAATAGAACAGCAAGAACCTGCTTAGAATATTAAAAATCTTGAATAACATTGTAATGTTGTTCTCATAAATGTATACACCAACAGAAATAAGAATTTATATTGGCATGCAAATTGAAATTACTCATAAGAGGCGTGTGGGTAAAAAGATAATGTTTGCTGCTAAACCATGGTTATAGATTTATAAAATTACATATAAGTATCATAGTTTTTAATAAATATCACCATAGACTGTTCTCTGTATGTGTCTAGGTATATGACATCAGGGCTCAATAGTTATACACTAGAATCACGAAAAATGTCTTTCAGCTATGAATATGTCCAAACATAACTGATCGCTAACATGATAGCAAAAGCCTTAAAAGCCTGCATTTCACATTTACCCTGAACCCCTATAAAGTGACCATAATAGACACAAATAGGATAGTTAACATATCCATAGACATTAACTGATCAGGCGATCATGTTCTTTTATAAAAAGTGTTTAACCAGTGACACACATAACTGGATTTGTCCTTCCATGTAGACAGTTAAGGGATGACACAACTGCAGAACTTACTGGAGCATTCACATTACTGTTTCCCTTCAGGGGCAAAATGGTAGGCTTGTATTCAGGGTCTTATAAAAAGTATGACCCTTGGCAAAATTAAAGATGAGACCACCAAATACCTATATATTATACCAACAACACAATCACATACCACACACTTTAGTCACAGTTACAACACAGTGTGACAAGCACTATACAAGGCTTAAATAAAACTAGCATACCATGACTGTTAACAATACAACTACATAGAGATTCAATTATACCACCACATTGTTAATGAATAAAATCCACAATAAAAAGGCTCACAGTACCATGTAAAAATACTGCAAAATAAGAATGCTTTAAAAAATGGAAGTGTTAATAGTTTATTATTGTCATTAACAAAATTAAGTGAACAAACAAAAAAGAGATCTAAATTAAAAATTGGTGTTAATATACTTGGCCTTCAAATCAGTTCTTGTAGGTATACTTACAGGCAGTTTTTGAAGGAACTCAACAGGGAGGTTGTTCAAAATATCTTGGCAAACTAACCACAGATCTTCTGTGGATAAAGGCTTGCTCAAATCCTTCTGTATTATTCTGCAATCCCAGACAAACTCAATGATGTTGAGATCAGGGTTGTGTGGTGGCCATATCTTAACTTCCAGGACTCTTCCAATGGGTGGTCACACCTAGGGCCGGCTTCAGGTTTGTGTGGGCCCTTAGGCAACAGAGCCTCAGTGGGCCCCTTATGGACAAACTCATGCGCACCGCAGCAAAAAAAAAAAACTAGAATTGGGGTTTTTTTGCTGAGGCAGACCTACTGAAGTAGACTGTAATACAGTCCATTCCATGCAAGTAGATAGAACCTCTCCTGACATCGGAAAGTAAAGAGGAATTTGAGGCGGACAACTGCCTTGAATTCCTCTTTATTTTCTGCCCCCTAGCTCACAGTGGTGGAATGCTGATGCAGAGCATCAGCATTCTATTCTGGCTTTCCACCACTGATTAGGCCTAAATGATTGGGCCTAATCACTAGGGAGTCTCAACCTGCTGCAGAATCCACAGCAAGCTTGATTAGGATGCTTCTTTTTTCAGTGTCCTGCTCCAATCTCTTTCCCCCATTGAAAACAATGGAAGGCAGAATGAGGGATAAAATTTGCCGCTCATTTGGGGGTTAAATCTGTGAGGATGGTGCCTGATACTGTTAACAGTGCAATGAAAGGTTGTATCTGTATTAATGGACTGTCTCTCTCTCTATATATATAGATAGATAGATAGATAGATAGATAGACAGACAGACACAGGGACATATCTAGCAAAGACTAGACGCAATAGCAAAATTTTGTCTTGAACACCCACACACGGCATAGTGCCCCCTTTCCTGGCCTCCGCAGGATATAACGACCCATTTACAAAAACTATAATGTCAAACACTGGCCCTTTCACCAAGTATAATTAATTGTCCCAAAACGGCCTCCACACTATAGTGTCCTATAGTGGCCCCTCTGCACAGTATAATGTCCCATAGCAATCCCTGCAGATAGCATAATGTCCCATAGTGGCCCTATGGAGTTCATTGCAAATATTGCAAAAATTTTGGTTTTGGCAGAAACTGACATTTTTGGGGTTCAGACCCCACAGTATAATGATCGGAGGCCCAGGGGAGGTGATCAAACATAAAAAACAGTGTTACTCACCTCTCCGGCGCGGTCTTCTGGCCTCTTCAATGACATCACAGACATGAGTTACTATGCGTTGTGATGCCAGCCTGACCCACGTGACGTCTGTGACGTGACTGAAGAGGCTCAAAGACAGCAGGGAGCAGGATATTCTGTGCTTAGGTAATGTTAGAGCCACAAGTCTATGGCTCCTCCTCCTACAATGGTTGCAACTGTATCAGCATTCTGCAAACATACAGTAGATACAGTTGAAACTAGGCTCCCTTGGAGATCCAAGACACCAGACCAGATGTCCAATGGTTCTGGACAATTGCCCCCCCAGTTCCCCCCCCAAAGAAAGTCCTGATTGTGCTGTTACCAAAACAGATGTCAGCACAGTCTAGGTGAATGGAGCAGGACACACCTCTGATGACATCACTGACCCATGTTTGAATCTGGAATAGGAAAGAAGTGATTATTTCTTGACTTACCTTTTGGAGAACTGATAATGACTGTATAGTTAGGGTACTGAATAGTCGCTGTATAATTTACCACAATAGATAATAAGGGGGAGACTTAGTTAGCTATATCCTGTCTGAGATTGGGCCAAAACCCTAGCATATGAGCCTTGTACTATGATTATGCAGTGCCTTAGGCACATTTTTGTCTTATTAGACAGCTTTGTAATACAAATTTATGTTTTAGAAGTTTTGGAATACATGTAAAGAACTGAAATAGTAAGAACTCTCTGTTCTCTAGAAGTCCAAAAAAACCAGGAGATTGCACTTATAGTACATAAAAAAACTATGAACTAATTTTAATCCCTCCACAAATGCTAAGAAAAATGTAAATTTCTTACCAAAATGTATGTGTAGAAATAATATATAATAATATATTAGGATTTTTTTAATACCACATTGAAATTGGAATTCGTCATCCCACACTGAGTAGTCACACATAGACACACATATCACAATGTGATAACTTGTCACAAAGTCATGTTGTGTTAGGAATGGCAGCTTAATTTGTGATACACATATCTGAACATGTACTGCACAAATTGTTAATATATTTTCATTGGTTAAACTATGTATCTCTCTCTGAAGTATACTTATATGTATCAATGCAGATATGCATCCTGCTTTATTCAATTATTTGTAAATTTTCCAATAGAAAAGTAAATTTGGAACAATATAAATCATTTTCAAATGATCAGTTTCAAAGTTTTAGGTGATGTAATCTTATGAGACTAATAAAACAGGATTTTTAAGGGTTAATAAGGCTATAAAAGACAACTTGCACGTCTGCTCAGAGGCATGGATATAGCCATGTAATCCTATCTATTGTTTGTTCTTGTGCTTTAATAGCCTTTCCTTAAATGCCAAACATACCCAGGTAAATATCACTTCTAGATTAGAAATGATCAGTGGTATACAGCTCCAGAATTTTGATATTGCTTCAGATTCCATTGGGGTGAGTTGTTTAGGTTACAATGTGTTTTCAGAGGTTCTGATTCGGTTTTAATGTCATACAAATACTTACAATTGCACCATGGGTAACATTTTTTTGTTTGTTCTTTCAATTTTTTGCATTGAGCAAAATCAACTATTTTTCAATAGAAGTGTTAAAATCTATTTTCAAATAAAGATGGACAAACCGATTCATCACAGTGTCCAACATATTCCAAATTGTTTGTTTTTTACCAAAACCTTATAGATGTCGATTTGCCTCGGATGAACTAAAACAGCGGCCACAACATGTATTGCACAGTAAAAATACAAAGGAGACATGTGTCTTATTGGTCACTTCTGGTGCCACCACTTGACAGCCTCTCAGTCAATAGTGAGTAGTTGGTGGATACCTTATGCTAGATTCACACTAGTGCTCTCTCTAAGTTTTTTTGGTTTGTTGTGTGTCAGTAGGCTATAATAGGGTCTGTTGGGTATCTGTTGTTCTTAAACTGAAACCAGCAGAGGAAAAAGTACTCCATGCAGAACTTCCTCTGATGATTTTCAGTGGACACTGCGAGGAAGTCTCCAACGGGGACTATGGTGCAGATGTGAATGTAGCCTTAGTACTGATGTCATATACAGTATATAAGGTTGTGTGGGCTGGAACATGAGGCATATCAATAATGGTGGAAGTAGGGGATGGATGTGTTATTCATCACCGTATGATACAGAACACTGCAAAGCTTGCAATACAACTAAGAGAAGGAAAATTAGAACACAGTTTATACAGATTTAATCAATTACTGGCAAATTAGTGATAGAAATCATAGACAGGAGTGAGGGAGAATGTCTGTGTGTTGTGTGAACCTGACGGACAAAGGACAGTTAACCCTTTCATTGTCAATAATCTAAGTCTGTATTGCAATAGAGCAGTTAAATTTTTTTTTTTTTTTTAAATCCATACAAACTGCTGCTTTAACAGCAAAACCCTGATTCCACCTGCACTTTTATTTTAAGGAAGAGGGGGTTTCACCAAATAAACAGGTCAATAGAGCCTGCTAACCTAAAAAAAAATTCCTTTTCTTAACCGTTTTTTTGTTGCTCAAATAGTTTTGTAGCCTATGCTAATATGAAAAATCTCTGTTATTTACTGGGGATCATACTGCCACTCAAGCTGCCACAGCTACCAACACTGTCACCACTAGTCAAATATCTCCTGCAGTCCGGTCCATCATATTAATCTATACTTTACTGCCTGCCACTCATGCTGCCACAGCTACCACCACAGCCACCACTCAGGCAGACATGTCCTTCAGCCTGATCCATCATATTATTCCATTCTGTATTGCCAATCAGTGCCTTCAACACTTCCATTATACCATACTGTTGATGTCACAATGTTGGCATCAAAAAAACAAAACCATTTTGATTTCACATCTGCTCCCAAAAACTGATCATTTTTGTCGTTTTTTTAAAGCCAATTCTTCATGACTTTGTAACTAGGCACACAGCCACAAGTTTGTTTCCAAAATAACAACAAGCCTATAACACTTACAAGTCATCAAATCAGGCAAATTTTTCATCAAACCAGCTGCAGTCAATAACTGGCTTGAATTGACATGTCATACAGCTGCCTTACCAGTCCTCTTGGGTCAACATGTACAGCTACAGTATATATATATATATCACAAGTTAAGCAACTTTTCTAAAAGTAGTATGATCTGATAAGTTAACACAAAGTGATATGTAGACTATCATATTTTGTCTATGTGTGACCACCATGTCTGCGGTGGATGTGAGGGAGGTATGGATTTCAGCCTTTTAAGGCTTTTATTAGCATGTTGTAATTTTGTGTTCAATTGGTTTAATGACAAATTGTATTCTTTAACTAAATAGTAGCTCCGTTAATGTGGGCATGTTAGCATTCTTACTAACGCTAGGTTCACACCTGCGTTGGGGTTTCTCCAAGCAGACCTGAAAAATGGAAACCCAATCCACTTAAAAAACGGTTACCCACGGACCCCATGGACTATAATGGGGTCTGCCGGGTTTCCACCTGAAAAATGTGGAGAAAAAAGCCCTGCTTGCTCGGATTAGGGGAAGGAAACCACTAATGGAATCCAGGCGCAGGTGTGAACCTAGCCTTAGAATGTTGCAAACTTCTTTGGAGCCCTCAATGTTTCAAAGATTTCATTTGCATATTGGCAAAATGGCAATATCTCAGCAATGGAGGAACCAATTCCTAAAGGGAAAATGCTGTTTTATTTTGGTGACCCTAACCTATCTGAGGGATATATAAATTCATGTTTACTAAGTCCAGAACATAAATACAGCAATCCAAAGGGATAACTATGAAAATGACCCAGGTAGCATGAGAAACATATTTATTATTAAAATCATTATAATAAAGGAGTCCATTCTTAACATAAATAAGACTGCTTTTTATTATACACTGGACCTCATATGTTGGTGACTTAGTGATTTATTAACACTGGCTTATAGATAAGCCATACTGACTTTATAGATAAATTAAAACTTAGAAATAGCCCTGAAATAATGCTGACCAATGACAAACTGAAAGAATTTCTAACGCATCTCTTTGTGGTGTTTCTGAAAGACAATTATTAATTGATAGGACCTACAGAGTCCCCAAACTTAGAAATTTTTCTCCAACAACATCTCAGGACATTTTATTAACATCATGTTATTAATATTATTAATATCAGGTAATAGTAACCAACAATAAAAACATTTGAATGGAAGTCACGGTATCATACTGAGTTATGATGCACTGAGCTCCCAAATGACAGCATTGAATTGACAGCTTCATATACTGTAATTCGGGAGCTCACTGCATTCTAACTTATTATGATGCAGTGAGTTACTGTCACACGCCCGTAGTCAGTCCAGGAAATACAGTCCAAACATGAACCATGTTTTGCCAATTGAACACGAAGAGTATACCAAGCTGCAGTGGTTATTGCCACTGAGCTGTAGTGTTACATGCAGGTCTTTCACATGAACAGGCAACCTTACAATACAGCAACAGTTTAAAGTTTACTTCTTCTCTCGCAAGGGCGCAGCTTATTGCAACAATTCCCCCTTTCACTGCTATTATGACAGCAATGGAGACCAGGCAAGAATAAATCCTGACTCAAGTTTTTTTTAATACCGAAAATGGGGAAAGCTAAAAGATGAAGGCCTCCGGTTTCCACAAAACTGATTGTTTTGAGGGTTTGTAGACTGAGTGAAGAAGCGTTGTTGCTTTTATTTCTAAGTCTAGTGTTTGTTTTTGTAAAAGTGAAGATCGCTAATGTCCAAAATGATTTATCTATACAGGGATTGGGTTATTTATTTAAGGCTATTTAAGTACCAAAATGCAAATTTGGTGCAAGGGTCATAGGGGGTATGAGTTGTCTTGTTCTAAACTTCTGCACTGTGTAACTAGCAATTTGCTAATAAATCCTATTATTAGAAGTAGTAAAAATAGCAGTCAGCTTTCTACAGATGTGTCCTGTGTGACAATTTGAAATCCCCAGCAGCCCTGCAAAGTTATTATTGGATCAGTCCTGGTTGCATAAGGATTGCTTCTGATAGCATTATATGAGTAAATTGCTAGCTATCAAGTTCCTTCACATAATCATCACCAGGGCTCCTAACCAGAGACTGTACTATATATATAGAAACTTCACAAACACCTTCAATATAAAAACTACACATTAAAGAGATTCTCCTATTTTTAGCATTAATTTCGCTTAAAAGGCTACAATCATTATACAAAATATTTGCTTATGTACTTGTCTTCCACATCAATAACATTGTATTATTTCAACAAATAATCCAAAGAGTTAATATTATCTGATGTTTTAAGCATCCTAGTAAAAATATCGGGAAGGAGATTTGCTCTACAATCTGCTTCACATCCTGCTGTGTAAATAATCTGTGGCCTGTCCTAATTGTCTCTCTCACTCAGAAACAATCCAAGAACAATGGTCTGTACTGTCATGGTCCTGGGGCTTTACTATTTATTTATGCAAAGTTTGTTGAAGTGGCGGGCTATTTACTGTAAGTAATAGTTATTGCTAAATGTTCAGCAGGAAAATAAGTAGCAAACTAATTACAGAACCTTGTAGGGTGGCTTCTATACTTTCCAAAGATGTCTTTCTTGCTGGAGATTTTAAGAAACTAAAGAAAGTCTGTCAGCAGGAAAATCATTATCAGACTAATGACAGTAATTTGATCTGCTGCTTCTACACTTTCCAAAGATGCCTTTCTTATTTTGCATTATCTCCCCATTTTCCTGAAACTCAATTTGATCCTTATGCAAATTAGCTGAAAATACTTTAGGGGCATTTCTTCTCCTGCTAGGGCTTCACTTTCTGCTCTAGATAATCACTCCTAACTGCCGCCCAGCTCTGCCCCACATTGCTTGAGTGACATCTCCCACTTTATCACACTTTTTCTGTAGTTAGGGGCAGTTATATAGAAAGGTGAGTAAAGCCCCAATAGGAGAAGAAATGCCCCTAAAGCCCCTTTCAGCTAATTGCATAATAAAATAACAGAATAAACAGAATAAAATGCTGATTTTCATAAAAATGGAGCAGAAAGGCTTCTTTGGAAAGTGTAGAAGCCGCCTTACAAAGTCACTAGTTTGATAATGATTTTCCTGCTGAAAGACTCCCTTTAATTTCTTAAACCTCACCTCATTGTATAGATTTTAATAGTTTTGATTATTTTATGGTTTTGCACAGTACAACCTAATTTTATATATTTTTTCCTTTACTTTTGACTTTTGTCAATAAACTTTATAGTAATTATTGAAATGACTTCTATAATACTTCTTTATTGTATTATATTTTGCACAGTCGTGCTAGGTGGGGCCAAATAGGCTCTCAAATACTGTATAGTATGCCTGGGATTGACCTAACTGTCATGACAAAAGCGGTCACAATTGGTTTATTACAGTCAACACCCATCAAACCACACTATATATTTGATGCACCACCCTAACACTTCCTCCTGCCATTTGCTATCATCTCCTGTTTAGGGTTAACATACTGTATTTATGGATTAATCTTAATTTTCATGTTATATCTAATCTGGCACTATCCTGATACTGATTTCTTAGAACATATTTTCTCAGTGTTAATAAACCTTCATCTTCTATATCATCTCTCTCCTCTCATTATTACAGGCAACATGCTATCTCTCAATCACAGGGAGAAATGGATCATCCCTCTAGAAGCATGCCATGTGGAGCATGAACAGAGAAGTGACTAATTTGTCTTGTGTCTGAATGTAAAGCAGGCTATAACACCTAGCCTGCTGGGTGAGGCTGAAGTATGGGAGCAGTGATAGGTTTATCATGAATTCTCATCTGCTGAGCTAAATGAAAACATAAAGTTCCTGAGATAGGGATAGGTACAGACTGATAGTGTATTATTCTTAGTAATGTGATCAACACAAAATTGCCTACTTCCACGAGGGCAGTTTGGCTTTGCAATCATTGGAAAACATTTCTTGAAATACCTCAAAGAGCTGTCTCATCATAAATAGACTTTATTACAGAAAGCTACAGACACAGCTCAATGAATTCAAAGTTCTAAGACATAGCTAGGATTGTGTAGGGAAGGAAAGTAGCATTTAGATAATGAGGCTAGTACTGTACATCATTATACAATACAGTAAATACAGTGGGAAACATAGTATATTGCTCAGTATACTCTTTAGTGTACATTACAATCTATCACCGTGATGGCGAACCTATGGCATGCGTGCCAGAGAGGGCACGCAGAGCCCTCTCAGTTGGCATGCAAGCCGTCGCCATGATTGCTCACTAACGGGGAATCCGGTGAGAGATTGTTTCTTTCAGCTGTATGTGCGAATGCACATACAGCTGAAAACTGTCAATGTAGGCCGCGGTGTAGGACCGCTGCTTACACGGTAAATGCTAAATCCTAGTGGGCTAAAGGACCTTTGATCACGTCATGACCATGTGATCAGACTCTTATGTGGGCGGAGCTATTCTGGATACTACAGGACAATTTATTATTTATTTATTATGCTTACTTATATAGCGCCATCATATTCCGCAGCGCTTTACAGACATTGACCGTCACTGTCCCATATAGGGCTCACAATCTACATTCCCTATCAGTATGTCTTTGGCATTACACAGAAAGAGGAAGTTGCTGTGAACAGAGACTGATGGAAGGTGAGGAAAGAAGAGACAGCATGTGTGAGCAAGAGGGGGGAATGGGGGTGCAGGCTGCGTGTGAGCAAGAGGGGGGAATGGGGTTACAGGCTGCGTGTGAGTAAAAGGGGTGAATAGGGGTGCAGGCTGCATGTGAGCAAAAGGGAATGGGGTGCAGGCTGCGTGTGAGCAAGAGGGAGGAATGGGGATGCAGGCTGCGTGTGAGCAAGAGGTGGGGATGGTGGTGCAGGCTATGTTTGAGCAAGAGGGGGGAATGGGGGTGCAGGCTGTGTGTGAGCAAGAGGGGGGAATGGGGGATGCAGGCTGTGTGTGATTAAGAGGGGGGAATAGGGGTGCAGGCTATGTGTAAGCAAGAGGGGGGAATGGGGGATGCAGGCTGTGTTTGAGCAAGAGAGGAAATGGGGGTGCAGGCTGCGTGTGAGCAAGAGTGGGGAATGGGGGTATAGGCTGCGTGTGAGCAAGAGGGGAATGGGTGTGCAGACTGCGTGTGAGCAAGAGGGGGGAATGGGGGATGCAGGGGAGGCAGCTTAATTTAAGGTTAAATTGCCGTGTTGGCACTTTGTGATAATTCAGTGACCTTTGGGTTGCAGTTTGGGCACTCGGTCTCTAAAAGGTTCGCCATCACTGATCTATCACATATGGATAGGTTTAAGGTGCCCATATAGAATAAAAGAAATATGTAGTAAGCACAGTACTATACATTTGCAGACTACTTCTACATGATATCAGAAATAATTATATCAGAAATAATCTAATTATTTCTGGTACCTTATTCTTCTTATTAGGCTGAGCTATATTACCGCCAGCAGTGACTGTGGAAAAATTGAGATGTAGAGTCATCATCAGTAATAACAGTGCCATATATGGGCAGGTTGTCAGAGAGATTTTATGTTAACCTATGTCATGTACTCTATTGTGCTTATTTGGTGGATATCTAAGAAAGACTGTTATACTTTTCAAACAAAGTTACCCAATATGAAATAAAGGCAAATAATTTGATCTTCTCAGGACCATATCATATCCCTTTTGGATCCAAGCGGGAAGTTCCTGTGTATTTACTTTTATGCGAAATGAAGGGTACCATATTGGCAAATATGAAAAAAGAGAAAAGATGTCAGCTCACCAAGTCCCCATCTATGGTAGTAGCATGTTTTAAGACATCCATGAACAGACTGGCTCTATGTAAAATAAGGCAAAAAATGGTGACTGTTCCAGATTTGCATATTGTTGACAATAAAATATGGTGAAATTGTTAGGCTCATATTCAGTGACTAGTGAATAGTAGGTTGGTGAGTTTGGTCAGTTTACGCCCCACTTTTGCTCTGCATGCTCAAACATACTAAAAGCATGACTAAATATTTCACCATTCTGTCTCGTCTCTTGCTGGTATTACCTCTGCATCTACACCTGCATCATTTCAGGGAGACTATAAACTGAGGCATGTGTTCTGCCCCTAGTACAGAATATTATTATTATATCTCCTTTGATATTTAGGTATTACTATAAAATATGTTGTTTTACTGTCCTTTCTCAGGAGAATGGTTGAAATTTCTCTGAGAGGTTTACTAAGTTTTTAATTTTCTCAAATCACAAAATAAATCATGCCAAAACAAAGATAATATCCTGATAAATGTTTTCTCAGATCAGAATTTATTTTTGTGAAAACTGTGCTTTATATGTTGAAAGCTTTTCCTGTATACACTGAACATGATATAAACAAAGAATAAGATATTATATATTAAAGTGGTTATATGCGTTCACCGAACTGGATAAACATTCAGTGTCCAGATTATTCAATTTGGAGTACGGGGGGGGGGGGGTCTGGAAGCCTCATTCATCTGCTTCTTTGCAGATGGTCTGACTGTCGGTCACATGACCAAATCTACTCTACTCTATGCAAAGGCAACTAGAGTAGAGTGAAGTTGGTGACATCACAGAGAGCCTGAGCAGCAGAGAAGGCTAAAAAAGGAGACTTCTGACCGACCACTACACTCTGCCAATCTAATAATCAGGGCACTGGGGGACCATCACCTATATGAGTGAAAACATTACTCTTTCCACATAACCCCTAAAAGAGTCTAGAAGTATGTGTAAAGAAGTCTTGTCATGTCACTTGTCTTATATAACACAGTGTTTATCATGGACTTTTCTTAGCATTCACCATTTGTCTGCAAAATGTAGCGTCTTTTACCTTTTGTTCTGTGTCATGCCCACAGCTTTAACTGTCTTATAAATGCAGTGAAGATCACCATATTACTCACCCTTTCTCTAAAATCGTTATATACAGATATTGTAGTCTTTTACTTGAATCTAAAAACTTTCTGCAATGTGATATCTCAACAAAATCCATTAGCGAAGTGTATTATTATTATATCTCTCTTTATATTTACTTATTGCTGTAAAATGTTTCACTGTTTACTGCCATTTTCAGGAGAACAGACTGAAATTTTTCAATATAGTTCTTCTAAGCACATTAGTATTCTTTTACATTCCACACATTCAATTCAAAAATTGAATCAAGCCGCAAACAAAGCTGATATCCTGATGAATGGTTATCACGTCAGAATATATTTGATAGTTTTTTTTTTAAATCTGCACTGTGCAGCCGCACTACATTGGCCACAAACCACATGCAGTATGGCAATGTAGGAGATATTTCTGAACCACACATTTAGACATATTCCAATTGGCTACCATAATGTGTTCCCAACTTGGATATTTATAGAATATTCTGTGAATATGCAATAAGTGCCAGAGAGCTCTTGCCAGCTGAGTAGTACACTGGTCTGTCAAGTGGGGTAGTGAGAGTTGTATTATACTGTATACTTTATATCTTGTAGCCCTCCATACTAAGCTGAGATCTGGCTCTTTACATTCCACTTTATTAAGAAGAAAAGTCTGGGAATACTCAGGAAATAATAAAAGGCTGTGACACTTTTTCAGCAGACACAAACATGTTGCATTGATATATGTGCCATTTCTTTCAGTGCACCATGATTGTATTGATACAATATGGCAATAAACATGGGAACAGAGAATAAGATCAAATAGATATTAAAGATTCTCAAAGTATGTGGAAAGGGCTGTTTAGAAAAGATGGTCATGTCTTTTCTTATCATCACGCCATAGTGTTAATCATTGACTTTTCTTAGCATTGACCTTAATGTATAAAATGTAACATTTTAAACCCTCTCCTTGGCAAGCTCTTTCCCAGTCAATACATTTAGTCTGTATTATGTCCTTAGTTTGAAAAATATGTCTCGTATTTACAATAAACATTGCCAGATTATTCACGTTTCCCAATAATCTTTATTTACAGATGCAGCAGTCTTTAACTTGAATCTGATAACTTGCTGTAGGGTGATATCACAAAATAAATTGAAAGTCATTAAAAAAGTTAAGTTAAAGTCTACCTCCAATTATGAAACTACTTTTCATATATGAATAGTGCAGGTGAATATAAGAAACTTTGGATTATAACTTTGGAGTCCTATCCTCCTCACACAAAGAACTCTATGTAGAAGGGAGGGGGGATAAAGCTGGCAATTGATTAATTGCCTCATTCTGTGCACTGGTAGTCTGTTACCTTGAAACAGAACAGTGTTTAAAAATTTACTTGAGTCACAGCGCAGTAGAGTGTACCAGCTTCAGACTTACAGTATGGACCAAAAGTTTGGACACACCTTCTCATTCCAAGAGTTTTCTGTATTTTCATGACTATAAAAATTGTAGATTCACACTGAAGGCATTAAAACTATGAATTAACACATGTGGAATTATATACTTAACAAAAAAGTGTGAAACAACTGAAAATATGTCTATATTCTAGGTTCTTCAAAGTAGCCACCTTTTACTTTGATTACTGCTTTGCACACTCTTGGCATTCTCTTGATGAGCTTCAAGAGGTAGTCACCTGAAATGGTTTTCACTTCACAGGTGTGCCCTGTCAGGTTTAATAAGTGGGATTTCTTGACTTATAAATGGGGTTGGGACCATCAGTTGTGTTGTTCAGAAGTCAGGTGGATACACAGCTGATAGTCCTACTGAATGGAGTGTTAGAATTTGTATTATGGCAAGAAAAAAGCAGCTAAGTAAAGAAAACGAGTGGCCATCATTACTTTAAGAAATGAAGGTCAGTCAGTCCGAAAAATTGGGAAAACTTTGAAAGCGTCCCCAAGTGCAGTGGCCAAAACCATCAAGTGCTACAAAGAAACTGGCTCACATGAGGACCGCCCCAGGAAAGGAAGACCAAGAGTCACCTCTGCTGCGGAGGATAAGTTCATCTGAGTCACCAGCCTCAGAAATCGCAGGTTAACAGCAGCTCAGATTAGAGACCAGGTCAATGCCACACAGAGTTCTAGCAGCAGACACATCTCTACAACTGTTAAGAGGAGACTGTGTGCAGCAGGCCTTCATGATAAAATAGCTGCTAGGAAACCACTGCTAAGGACAGGCAACAAGCAGAAGAGACTTGTTTGGGCTAAACAACACAAGGAATGGACATTAGACCTGTGGAAATTTGAGCTTTGGTCTGATGAGTCCAAATTTGAGATCTTTGGTTCCAACCATCGTGTCTTTGTGCGACGCAGAAAAGGTGAACGAATGGACTCTACATGCCTGGTTCCCACCGTGAAGCATGGAAGAGGTGTGATGGTGTGGAGGTGCTTTGCTGGTGACACTGTTGGGGATTTATTCAAAATTGAAGGAATACTGAACCAGCATGGTTACCACAGCATCTTGCAGCGGCATGTTATTCCATCCGGTTTGCGTTTAGTTGGACCATCATTTATTTTTCAACAGGACAATTACCCCAAACACACCTCCAGACTGTGTAAGGGCTATTTGACCAAGAAGGAGAGTGATGGGGTGCTACGCCAGATGACCTGGCCTCCACAGTCACCAGACCTGAACCCAATCGAGATGGTTTGGGGTGAGCTGGACCGCAGAGTGAAGGCAAAAGGGACAACAAGTGCTAAGCATCTCTGGGAACTCCTTCAAGACTGTTGGAAGACCATTTCAGGTGACTACCTCTTGAAGCTCATCAAGAGTGTGCAAAGCAGTAATCAAAGCAAAAGGTGGCTACTTTGAAGAACCTAGAATATAAGACATATTTTCAGTTGTTTCACACTTTTTTGTTAAGTATATAATTCCACATGTGTTAATTCATAGTTTTGATGCCTTCAGTGTGAATCTACAATTTTTATAGTCATGAAAATACAGAAAACTCTTGGAATGAGTAGGTGTGTCCAAACTTTTGGTCTGTACTGTATATGTAAAAAGTAACCCAGCTTGATAAATGGAGAAGGAAACCTATTTATTAAATAAGATATATTACAACGTTTCTTATATTCATGTGTACCATTCATTTAGGAAAAGTTCTTTTATAATTGGAGGAAAGCTTTAAAGCATGCTGCACCTGCACTGTACATTCTATAAATATCCTTATATGCATGCAAATGCTAAGATAGACAACACTGAGGTTTCTTAAATATAAGGCTCTCTCGATGTCCTTGTTTTCTGGTCTTTTAGGTGACATTTGTCCTTGTCTGTCAGACTGCTTGTCTCATATTTGGAGAGTTTACTTATATGCCCAGTCAATTACCGAAATTTTCATCTGGCAGGCAGAGTGAATGCTGTAGTACAGCTGTCCAATATTCTCCCAGAGGACTGATAATAAATGCTGCTCCGTTGGATGTAAACATCCATCATTAAAATGTTCCCATTATGTATGCATTGGAGAAATGGGTGTTCAGTTTTAGCATAAAGAGAGCACAGGCCCTGGGGGAAGGCATCTCTCTAATACCAGACTTCATCACTGTGAAGAGGTTCTACAGCATGAATATTTGAAGAGGTTACCAATTAAATGATACATTAAGGATATTAATCATGTGTCTTTTTTTCTCTTTTTCTTTTCAACAAGTTTAACCAGAAATAGAAGTTTACAGTTATTTCTGTAGAAAGTCCTGGGAGGTCTGGTCCACAGGAACGTATGTAATTAAGGGAATGCTTGATAAAGAGCTTCAGCCAGACTGGGAATGAACTAATGTACATAATTGAAAAGGAAAACACCTGTAGCTACACAACACAAAACAGAAATTAGGATTTGTAGGATGGAAGTGACATGCTGATAACAAAATGAGTAGTGATGAGATTAGTCTCAGCACTTGCAAGACTACTTATGCCTGTGCACTACACATTGTAGAACACATGCAGGTCTAGGCCCAGAAGAGGGTTTTTTGTATAAAATATTTGCAATATTTATATAATTATAACATAAATGATTTTGTCTAATTAATTATTTGATTATATACATCTTTAATGGTGCTTTACATAAAAACAGGTATTTAAGTATCAAAGTAAAACATATCAAACATAATGGTAAAAGGTCACAGTAGGAGAAAGAACAGTGCCTACACAGCTCACAAAATCAAAAAAGTAGGTATTATGGTTTACAATCCATATACATGTTTCAATACTCTTAAAAATGATTCCAACATAGGTTTAAAGTATTATATTTATTGTACTGCCGTATATAAACATGCTATGTATTCAGCTGTCACTAAAAGGCAAAATAAAAAACAAAAAAAAAAAATACCATTCCCATTACATTGCCCACTGATCCAGTGCTGCCACGCCAGTGATTCCAGCTGGTACTGCAGCAATGACGTCACATATGTTATTCACAATAACTGCTGTATCTAGTCACTGGCCAAGCATGCAAACGTCACCACTAAAGCTAATCACTGGATTAGCTGCAGACGTCATGTGACACTGTGAGACTGGTGAAGAAAACCAGTGTGGCTGTGCTGGAACAGTGGGAAATTTAATAGGTATGTAGTATTCTTTTCTTAAAAAAAAAAATTTAAAAATATATAAAAAAAATAAATAAAAATTATGCCATTGCTTCCTCTCAAGCTATTTTCTTCACTGTTTTTCATCTAAGCATTACAGGAGTTAGCTATAATCATTATTACATGTTACTATAAGTGCCTAATAGTCTAAGCTAGTCTAATTGAGATAGTCAGAAACATACCTCCTGCTCCATTATTGGCCCAGGATGTTCCCCTGTTGCCTTCCTCAATCTCATATGCTTGAAATATATATTCATGGAAAATTATAGAGAATGTTAGGTTTTAGCTAAAAGATCTTAGGGTTCAATGTATTCAGTGGATACTGCTGACAGACTTATCATTGGAAACCTCTAAGACGGCAATAGTTTACAATTTATTTACTGATGGCAGATTGGTAAGCAAACACTTATATGGGTTAAATCCTTAAAAGCTCATGTTTTAGACAACTCAGTAATTTCCCATATTTTGTATGATATATAGAGCATATGCCGAAGACAGCTGTTAGGAAATAAATCTGTATCATATGCGTAACAGTCCTAAACATATGGACTTGAGCTTGAAACGTACAGTATTTCATGATAAAGTACACACTGCAGAATCTGATGTATAATATGTATAGGTAAAATACAAAACTGTCACCAACCTGCACCTGGAGTCTTTTATTTGCCGGTAACTAATTGTATTGTATTTTTTCCTTTTAACAAAATCCTATTTTACTGAAGATTTCCACTTTATCAGTGCACTTATAAACCTGCTGAAAAAGATAAAATATGTTCAACATCTTATTCAACCAACGTGTATAGACTAACACTTCCCAGATCTTGTTTGCACACCTGGCATAGGAAATTCAGACAATATAATATACAACACAATAGAAAGAATAATCACTACAGTATATTTGGCACTTCACATACTGTTTTATCATTCTTCTAGAATAGGGTTAGTTAAAGGACCTGGAAACTTATTAAAAAAGACAGACATCAGACATCAGTATATCTTGTATATGTACATGCCCTAAACATATTCTGAAAAGTTAGTACAGCAGATGTCGGGGGTTTAAAGATGGCGGCCGTTCGGAAGTCGTTTGGCTGCCATAGCCGGCGAGTCTCTGCTGTTTTATACAGCAGAGACCCGGCGCTAATGCCTGCAATCGGTGCCCGCACTGATCGCGGTTATTAACCCCTCTGGCGTTTCGGTCAACACAGGCGCTGCCATTTTGCCAGGCATTGCAGGCACCCAGAGCAAGCTCTATGTAGCCTGCAATAGAAATGCCATTTTTTTGCAATGCATTGCAATGCATTAGAATTGTAATGCATTGTATTAGTGATTATACCCCCTGGGGTTGAAGACCCCTAGGGTGTCTAATAATGCAAAAATAAATTTTAAAAAAAAAGGAAAAATATATAAAAAATAAAAAAATATTAAAAGTTCAAATCCCCCCCCCCCTTTCCCTATAACACATATAAAAGTAGTTAAATACTGTGAAACACATAAACATTAGGTATCTCTGTGTTCGAAAATGCCCGGTCTACAAATCTATAAAAATATTTTTCAAATGTGCCAAACCTCCATTTTTTCACTGTTTTGCCTCTGATAAAAAATTTAATAAAAAGTGACCAAAGCAATAGCAATTCCCCACAATGATATAACTAAAAAGTATACCTGGTCCCGCAAACAAAGACGCCCTATGCATTCCCGTACATAGAAATATAAAAAAGTTACGGGTGTCAGAATATGGCGACTTTTAGAAAAAAAAAAATTTTTGCACAGTTTTGGATTTTGGATTTTTTTAAAATGTAAATAAAACCATATAAATTTGGTATCCCCGAAATCGTACCAAAACATAGAATACAGGTAACATGTCATTTTGGCTGCACAGTGAGCGCCGTAAAAACGAAGACCGAAGAAAGTCGCAGAAATGCACTTTTTCTTCAAATCCACCCCATTCTGATTTTTTTTTCCAGCTTCCCATTACATTGTACAGAATAACTAATGGTAGCATCATGAAGAAAAATTTGTCCTGCAAACATTAATGCCTCATATGGCTCTGAGAGTGGAAAAATAAAATCGAAAAATTCTTCCGGCAGGAAGGGGTTAAAGAAATTTTCTAGGCATAAACTATTGATGATCTATCCTTAGCATAGGTCATCAATGTCAAATCGATGGGGGCCCAACCCTGCCCCTCTGGTCAGCTGTTTGAAGAGTCTGAGAGCTTGAGTGAGTGCTGCAGCCCCATCACTGAATAGCAAGCACAGTGTTCTTCATTGTGTAGTGGCTGTGCTTTTGAAATTTAGCCTCATTCACTTGAATGGGACTGAGCTGCAGACAGGCCACATGACAAATTAACATGTTGTCGCTGGCCTGTTAAGCAGAAGTGGCACTTGAGCAGCTGATTTGATATTCTCATGTATATTGTGGCAGTAAATGATATTTTTAGTGTTTCTAGTATTTTTAGAACTGTGTTATACTGTTTTTATATCAATAATAATTGCCATTCTTCATTCAGTATTGCTTTTGTTTAGTATGGGTCAGTGCTATAGGGCTTTTTCAACTTGTAGCTATCCAAACAGGATTAATCAGGATTTTACTGGAAGTGTAGGTCTAAAAGGAACAAAAGTGTCTCATCATCGCATAAGGTGCCTTGTCATAAATAAAGTGCTTTGTCTGGTCGATTAAGGGATTATCAAGACTGAACTTGATAAAACCCCCCACCAATATTTTAAAGGGAATAAAACACAGTTTACCTCACCCTAACTACGACAAATGAGAGTACAAACAATACTTTCTATAAATGTTGTTCACAGAACATCCTATATCTAAGGGTATGTTCACATCTGCGCTCGATGAGAGCTCAGGGATTCCGTTCCCTATTCCGCTTTAAATATGCAAGCAGGACTTTTCTCTCCGCATTTTTCTGGCAGAAACCCAGCAGACCCCATTATAGTCTATGGGCCTGGGGGTTTCCCTGGGTAACTGCTTTTTAAGGGGATTGGTTTTCCATTTTCCAGGTCCCCAAGCGGACCAGAAGAACGGAAACCCAAGCACAGATGTAAACCTAGAGTAAGCTGTAATTTTAAAGGATATCAATCATTCTACGTGAATCATCACAAAGAATCGTTGGGACAAATTTATCATCCCATTATGTGTGTATTTGATTAGCAAGAGTATTTCTAACCATAATGTGATCTTCACGATTGGTTCACTTCTATGTCAGAGATGACATTTAAAAAAAACAAAAACTGAAACTGAAAGATTATACAGAAATTTGCGCTATTTTTGTCCGGATAAATGACAGAATGACCATGAGCAAAACCAAATGGATGTTTTTATAGCTATTCTCCCAACCACAGTAATGTGATCAATCTTCTCATGACTCATAACAACTGACTGCTATCTGCTGAACCACACAGACTTGGGAGCAGAGTAACCAGAGTAGGACATGATAAATATAGATGTAACAAATGAACATTTATTGTACCACATGGCACACTGCCAATGAAAATTGGTTAGCCTACGTATGTTTAATGACTGCTTCCATTGCCAAGATTAATTTATTTCACTATATGCAAATGAGCAATCTGGAGCACTGAGGGTGGCTTCATTGCTCCAATCTGCTATGCTCTACACTGCTCTAATATGCCGTGCTTCCCTCCTCCATTATTTGACTGAAAGGGCCAGAGAGCTATGCTGAAATCTCTCCTGGCCCTGTGTTCTTATGTTAACGCCAGCATATTAGAACAGTGTGGGATGTAGCAGTTTCAAAACCAAGCCGTCCTTGTGAAATAAATTAATATTTCAGCAATGGAGCCAAGAATTTCATGGTGAAAAGATGTTACATTTAGATGAGCCTGACCTATCTATCTTTGTTGCTGGTTTAATATGCTTCATCTTGGTGAAAGACTGTAGTTAGTGGCTGGCTTCTTAAGTCCTTAAAGGGGTTTTGTGATGAACATAATCTTGTTTACATTTGTAGACAATTAAAAGATAAAAATTATTGCAAATATAAGTAATTAAAACTTTTGTAGCATTTTAAAGATTTTCTCTAACCATCTTAATGGTGATAGTCTTTTCATTTGCTCCATTGCCAATGGAAACAATACAACCATAAATACAGGAACTTTGTAAGGCCTGGCATTTGTTAGAAACCCAGACACAATTTCCTTAT
Source organism: Leptodactylus fallax (assembly GCA_947044405.1). Classification (NCBI taxonomy): domain Eukaryota; kingdom Metazoa; phylum Chordata; class Amphibia; order Anura; family Leptodactylidae; genus Leptodactylus; species Leptodactylus fallax. The sequence continues at coordinate 6,491,406 of CAMRHE010000051.1, read as the reverse complement.
TGTGGTTAGATTATCTTCTCATCATGTAGTGCCCCTGCCTGAGAACCTGTCCACAATAAAGACATCATGTTGGGTTTCTGACAAGTACCAGACCATAGAAAGTTTCTGCATTCGTGGTCATATCCATTGAAAACTGATCAAGACACAAGATTTCAATCTTTTAATCGTCCACAAATTTAAATATGGTTATGTATGTAGGAATACCCCTTTAAGGAGAGCAGGAAGAAGATGTACAAGAGAGCATGCAGATGTAATTACATAGGTGTGTAGGCTGAGAAGGATTCATGGAGACCAAGCTCTCTCTGAGTTTTGTTGCTCACCTGTTCCTGATCGAACACCACATGCTGTTCTCTACTATTCAGGAGAGACGCTAATAAGAAGCTAATAAACGGATTGATGTACATTTTCTTAATTGACTTCACTCAGCTCAGTTCTCTGTCAGTTATCTAAGCAGATTAATAAAGAGCTATAAATACATACAGAACAGTTCTTGCCCATGTGTCAGAAAGGTGGAGCTCATTGTTTTGTAATTCCTTTCTTGTACAAAATAGTAATTCTTCATGCAGTTTATGGTAGTTAGACACAGAGAACCTTTCATGCATACACTGGAGAAATGAGAATGTGATCAGCAATTAGAGTGCTATATCCAGAACTGCAAATGTGGCTTTCAGTAATCTAAAGATCAGAGATCAGGACTGAAGCATGATTAATATACAACAGGCTGGCATTTAGCTTTAGTTTAGTGAATACTTACAGTGCCTTGCGAAAGTATTCGGCCCCCTTGAACTTTTCAACCTTTTGCCATATTTCAGGCTTCAAAGATAAGGATATAAAATTTTAATTTTTTGGTGAAGAATCAACAACAAGAGGGACACAATTGTGAAGTGGAACGAAATTTATTGGTTATTTTAAACTTTTGTAAAAAATAAAAAACTGAAAAGTGGGGCGTGCAATATTATTCGGCCCCTTTACTTTCAGTGCAGCAAACTCACTCCAGAAGTTCAGTGAGGATCTCTGAATGATCCAATGTTGTCCTAAATGACTGATGATGATAAATATAATCCACCTGTGTGTAATCAAGTCTCCGTATAAATGCACCTGCTCTGTGATAGTCTCAGGGTTCTGTTTAAAGCGCAAAGAGCATCATGAAGACCAAGGAACACACCAGGTAAGTCCGTGATACTGTTGTGGAGAGGTTTAAAGCCGGATTTGGATACAAAAAGATTTCCCAAACTTTAAACATCCCAAGGAGCACTGTGCAAGCGATCATATTGAAATGGAAGGAGTATCAGACCACTGCAAATCTACCAAGACCCGGCCGTCCCTCTAAACTTTCATCTCAAACAAGGAGAAGACTGATCAGAGATGCAGCCAAGAGGCCCATGATCATTCTGGATGAACTGCAGAGATCTACAGCTGAGGTGGGAGAGTCTGTCCATAGGACAACAATCAGTCGTACACTGCACAAATCTGGCCTTTATGGAAGAGTGGCAAGAAGAAAGCCATTTCTCAAAGATATTCATAAAAAGTCTTGTTTAAAGTTTGCCACAAGCCACCTGGGAGACACACCAAACATGTGGAAGAAGGTGCTCTGGTCAGATGAAACCAAAATCCAAATTTTTGGCCACAATGTAAAACGATATGTTCGGCGTAAAAGCAATACAGCTCATCACCCTGAACACACCATCCCCACTGTCACACATGGTGGGGGCAGCATCATGGTTTGGGCCTGCTTTTCTTCAGCAGGGACAGGAAAGATGGTTAAAATTGATGGGAAGATGGATGGAGCCAAATACAGGACCATTCTGGAAGAAAACCTGTTGGATTCTGCAAAAGACCTGAGACTGGGACGGAGATTTATCTTCCAACAAGACAATGATCCCAAACATAAAGCAAAATCTACAATGGAATGGTTCACAAATAAACGTATCCAGGTGTTAGAATGGCCAAGTCAAAGTCCAGACCTGAATCCAATCGAGAATCTGTGGAAAGAGCTGAAAACTGCTGTTCACAAATGCTCTCCATCCAACCTCACTGAGCTCCAGCTGTTTTCCAAGGAAGAACGGGCAAGAATTTCAGTCTCTCGATGTGCAAAACTGATAGAGACATACCCCAAGCGACTTGCAGCTGTAATCGCAGCAAAAGGTGGCGCTACAAAGTATTAACTTAAGGGGGCCGAATAATATTGCACGCCCCACTTTTCAGTTTTTTATTTTTTACAAAAGTTTAAAATATCCAATAAATTTTGTTCCACTTCACAATTGTGTCCCACTTGTTGATTCTTCACCAAAAAATTAAAATTTTATATCTTTGTTTGAAGCCTGAAATGTGGCAAAAGGTTGAAAAGTTCAAGGGGGCCGAATACTTTCGCAAGGCACTGTATATAATATAATGGAAACCAAAGCATTATTAGATGATATGCAGTAGAGAAATCATTGGAATGCAAGAGATGCAATAAACTGAAAGGTTTGTTCTTTTTCCATATGTGGAATCTTCACATGCACAGTAAATAAATAGCTACATAAATATCAGTATGTAATAGTACTAAAAATGAAGACTAGAATTAGTTTGCCCTACTATGAATACATACATACAGATTTGTCATTCATTATATTACCAATTATTTGTTTTGTGAATTGCTACCTTTCATGGGTTTTCCTAGCACATTGCCATATTATTGGCTTAAAGTTAAGGGTGTTTACAGATGTTCCTCCCCTTGCTCACTAATTTATACTCATTACTTACTTATTGATAGGGATGAGCAAACCGGTTCGTATCGAACTGGGCTTGTTACAAATATTCCAAAAAATTAAGGTTCAGCCAAACTGCAAATTTTTGGGGTTGCCACCCATATCTAAATTTCATTATGTCAACACACTCCATATGACTGGTGAGGCCTGTATTTGGACCTCAGCAGGGGCCACTGTTGTAATTAAGGAAGCCAGAAGAGGCCCAAAGAAGTTGAGGGCCTACAGTGGACGCTGCAACAGAGCCCAAGAGGGGTGAGTTTGACTACTTGTTTACGCAATGTGGATCTGGCAAGGTTCATCCAACACTACCTACAGACCTACAGTACAGTACAATAGGTGTGTATTCTGTTTTGTTAAGTTTGTGCACAGTATATAAATTATTTGTGTGGCACATTCAGAGACTCAATAGATTTTCCCTTTTCTGCCACCCTACCAAGTCAGTTGAACAAATACAGTATCAGAACCAAATCTCCAGAACATCTGTATATTACTTTGCAGTGTTTAATATTACAGTTGTAATACACAGATGTGTCCTCCCTTACTCATCCTTTTGGCTGGACATTTCCAGATATGTGTATCACAAGTAAAGCAATTTTTCAAAAAGCAACATGATTTTGGGATATGTTAACACTATATGCTTACCAATGGATTTGTGCTTATGTGTAGGTTATGTGTAGGTACAATGTAGGGGGTAAGGGGTGGATGACAGCCTTTCAAGGTTTTTGTCAGCATACATGACAGTGTTAAATTGGTTTAATGAGAAATGATGTTATGTAATTAAACTGGTCATCAGTTATGTCTGGTCATGTGTACATCTTCCAGCATGTGAGCACTACAGTACTGATAAAATAGCCTGTGGCAGAATAAACATCAGCATTAAGTGATTTATGGGTAACATCTGCTATAATTGTTTTCTTATATTTTCTTCTACATCTTGTCCAGACCTTCATGATGACTTCTCCTGGCCATAATGCTTCTTTGCCGTACTTTTCTCCCAAATTTCTATTGTCCCTGTATGTACCATGGTTTGCAATTTGCATTTGCAAATACAGATTCAGCCTGGCTGTACCAGTAATAGCATCTTTAGGAATAAGAAAAAATAACACCTTTTAATTTATTCTATAATCTTTCTAAAGGATAAGTGTGTATTGGAGCATGAACACATTTCTGCAGATTGCCCTACACTGTGGTCAAGTATTACTTTTAGCAGTCCTTTCTGGATTATAGATTTACTATTTTTTTAAAAAACGTACATAGATCACAAAGCTTCTGGTATTAAAGCTTACATATTCAATAATGGAAACTGGTTACTGTGCTCGTGTGGCATAGTTTGTCATTGGTTAGCAGTGTTCTTTGCAGCAGTGAAAACATCTGCATGGAGTTTGTTCTCCATCTATTTCTGAAACATGAATACTTGAAGATTCACATTAAAACTACAGCCAACCAACATAAACAACCACAGATACAGAGCAGTCATATGTGAAATGCACTTTTAAAGTGATAATTAAAATGTTATTCCCATCCTGGCAAATTACTGCTGAGATAGGAATATCTGCCCCCCATCCTGACCCCTAGAGTGGGGCATAAAACAGAAAAAAGCACTTGGTCACAAACTTAGGAGACAATCTAGAAAAAAAAACAATACACAGACAATATTGGCATCTGTTCATCACATCCAATGTATTAATATAAGTTGTTCAATTCTAGTCAGTTTTGGCAGCAGAAATAGCCAAGATAGCAGGGCACAACGTATGCCACCTCCCTGCTTCTCTGTGTCCCAATAACCTTAAGGGAAATAAAATACAGACTTTAAATTTCTTCAGTCTGGGGAACAAGCCAAAAGTAGTTTATACTGAACAGCTGCAAAGTGGATGCAGTAAGCTGAGCATAACGGAACGTTACATGATCCGGGTAGCACATTTGGTTTGAATTGACATCCTACTAGGAAGAAGCCTAAACTTATTAAAGCAGGTGATTTCATTAGCATCTTCTCGCATCTGACTGCAGAAGGTAACAGCAAATTGAAGATAACAACAAGTCATTGCTGCAGGTAATTTCAATGTGGTAGAACATAAACATGTTTATAGCGCTTTCTGATCTATCGTGGCTGAGTCGACAAAAATCCACAGGGTTTCGTTCAGGTAGCATTCTACTTTCTATTCAATACTGGACCAAGCATCATCAATAACCCTGCTTTTTCTACCTTAAAGGCATGAGACTCTACTTTCATAGAATGCATTCTGTTTCCCTGTGTACTGCTGTGAAATCTAATTGCAGTGTTTATCAGAAGTCTGTGCTATTGTTTTTTTATAACCAGTCATATTTCAAAACCGCTGCAGTGCAAGGAATAGAGAAAAAGTTTCTGCTCAATGAAAAAATGTAAACAGAGAGGCCATCTTTGTTTGGCTCTACAGGAACTGTGCATACTAAATAAACTACACCAATCAGCCGTAACATTAAACCCACTTACCCACTTATAAGCAGCAAGTGAACAAACAAAAAAAAGATAAGAAGCCCATGTATATGAAGAGCTAAATCATAAGAAGACAAATGTTTCATAACAATATGTTGAGAAAAAAAAGAGAGAAATAATATTTGAAATGCACAAACAAATGCAGGAACCAAAGCCTTAGCTTCTGGTAAAGCATGGGTTATCCCACATGGCCATGAAATTAAAAATATTGCAGGAGTACAAAGATTAAATAGTTAATACCAATAAAGAAACCTCAAATACCGAGGTCTAGTGGATAGTGTAAATAATTACACACTTAGTTAATCTTCCAGAAAAAGTGTGTAAATCCAATCCCATTTTAAAGAAATACAAAGAGATAGCGGATCAGTCACTCATGCCAAAGGTTTTGTGGATAGTAGAAGTCCAAAGTGTTTGCCAAAAACATGATATATATCAATATTGAATAAGCAAATCAACCCAAAAATTTAATAATCATAGTAATAACGATAACAATAATAATAATAATAACAACAATACTTAGTGCACTCGGAAACTGGAATTATAGGGGTTGTCTACTATTAGGAAAATATGGCTGCTTATTACCTTACTTGTCCATAGGTTGGGTATGGTACCACAGCTTAACCCATTCATTTCAATGGAGTAAAGCTACAATACCAGACACAATTTAAGACAGGTATGTGGGTTGTTTGATAAGTTATCTACCTCAGTATGTTCTGTCAGTGTAAGGCTCCATTCATATCACCTTTTTTACATCTATTTAGAACATAATGGATGCAAAAATTGCATGCAAACGGATGCAAACTGAGGGTCATCCGTTTACATAGACATCAATGTTAAAAAATAACAGATCCGTTTCTGTCTGTTTATTTTGAAGGACACAAAAACGTAGTATATACCATACTTTTGTGTCCGTTTTTTTGCATCCATTAAACTGATGTGAACAACGTGATTTGAATAGTACCTTAGAAAGCTGAGCTTGTCTGTGCAGCCTGAGACATGTCTAGACATGCAATACACACAGCCGCAGTTCAGTCTGATGAAAGCACTGGAAGTGACAGGATGGCAAGTACAGGACAGCATGAGCCAGCAAAGAAATTGGATTTGGAATATTAAATTCCTTACACAGGAAGAAAAGAAGCCTAAAGAAATCCATGAAAGGATGATTACTGTATATGGTGGTGTTGCACCTCCCAACTACCAAGTAGAAGTATAGAATCAATTGTAGATGACTCCCATTCAGGATGACCTGTTCAAGTATCTTCAAAGGAAATATGCCATAAAGTGCCAGCTGTGATTTTGGAAGATTGTGGGGTCAAAGTCAGTGTTATAGCTTATGAATTAAGCGTCACTGCTGGAATGGTTTCCGGTACCATTCATGATGTTTTGATGATGTCAAAGGACAGTTCTCGGTGGGTGCCATGAATGTTGATACCTGAGTAAACAACATGTTTACTGGAAATCTAGCCAACATGGAAGCTATTATATTGCAATATACGGGGCTATTGATTTGAAACCTGAACAGTGAATTGCAGAGCTGACTTTTATAGGCTTTAGATCTCTGCTAAAAGCCCTAGAGTGGACAAAACATGATATTTCTGTCTTGCGTTGTTACAATAAACTCAAATAGAATAAAAGTATTTCATTTACCTCTTCAGAATCACAATAATATCTATACAGTGAAATGGTGAGAGTCTTGAATTACCCAAACTGCATGTTTACAAAAATACAAAGGAACTTTTTAATTTTAACAGTGATGTAAAAGTTCTTGGTAAACACTGGTAAACTAAATGGGCCAAGAGCATAGCTAGAATTTATGGCACCCAGTTGTAATTAATATGGATACAAGTTTACATGTAATTTGAATTAAGCATGGCAAGTCTTGAAAGGCTGCAATTCACACCTTCCCTCCATCCCCCACAAAGTGGCCACTGACACAAATAGGAACATTAGCATATACCTTTATGTCAACTTATAATCAGATGGAAAAGTTGCTATATACATATCTTGACATTTCCAGCCAAAAATAAAATTAACTATGGATTCATGGTAAGTGTAGTCTACTGCACTTTGGTAACAACCCAAGTGGTGTTGCCTGGATTGTGGCCAGGGGTGGATTATGATTAGGGCAATAAGGGCAAAATGGATTGTAGCCTTGGGCTCTAGGCTGCAAGGGGGCCCAGTGTCAAGTAATTTCCCATTTGCTTTACTATAATGCAACTTCATAATGAAATGCATCAGCATCTGCTGATACAGTTCATTACTATGGTAGGGTACGGGAGTTTACTGAAGATGAGATGAGTATTTGTCGGGTGAAATTTGTGAGATTTGTGAGTGAATATTCACAAGGTTCGTCCTGCAGAGTCGTTCCGGCCTAACACATCCGAACTGGAACTGATATTATTATATTTTGGGGTCTCTTCAGACTCCAGAGTATAGTTAGTATAGGCCAGGGGAGGTGAATAAACAAAGCAAACAGTCTTATTCATTTCTCCTGGGGTCCATTGCTGCATCCATCACATGTCCCCATCCAATTCAACCCTCTCCTGGCCTACCAAATTATGTCATGGACTGCTGAGGCCTGAGATTAGGCCCCAGCCATTATGTAGGGAACACCAGTGTCATTATATTTTAGGAAAATTTGTAGCAAGAACCAGTTCTGTCATACTTATGTATGTACTTTTTTCATTTCAATAGTGTAGGAGCTACTCTGGGACATTATACTATGTGAAGGGGCCTCTATGGATCATTATACTAAGTGGAGGGACCACTATGAAACATTACATGCGTGGAGGGCCGCTATGCGACACACTTTTTGAATAGCCCGGGGCCCATGGTACCCTTTATACACCCCTGATAGTGGGTACCAGAACTTATTGATTTTAATAAACAATAATTGACTCATAATGTGTCTTGCAGTATGGCAATATGTTTTGGAATAGTTTAAAAAAGGGTAGCAGTCAAAGGAAGTGCAGCCATATAGGTTATCACATTTGAACAATTTTTTCCACAAAGTTGCCATTTGTTGATACCCTGTAGTTGCAACTACAGACATAAATAATTTTGGCTGTGTGACTGCTTCTACCCAGTAGTGATGTTCTGAGTGGGCCACCTCTGGGCCCTGTAGTAAAAAAAAAAAAAATATTATTTTTAATTTGTTTTCATTCAATTTTTAAAAGCTTTCCCCCTACCATAATTAGCGTAATCAGTATTCGCCTATACTTCAGTGTAGAGGTTGGTGAACGTCCCTATGGATCCAGTGTCACAGGCCCAATGCAGTACAAATAGTTTAAAAACAGGACAGCACACAAATTGTCATGTGCTGGATCAGTGTACAGTTTGTTGTATCTCCAGTAATACAAAGCAAACAACTTTTCAGACCACAAGGGTCTTTTGTCAATCTCTGTAAGGAAAGCCAAGAGGGACCATAGACTTTAATAAACACCTGCCCTGATCGTACTTATGACAATTTGGGTGCTGCCCTACATTCCAATTATTAACCTTTCCCCAGGCACATGCACAACTTTAACCATTTTTACAGTATTTGTCTTGCAATACTGTACATCTGAAAACATTTGAGAATATTGTCTAATCATAACCTTAAAGCAAGTCAGTCAGCAGGAATATTGGTATCAAAATAATGACCTATCTTGTAAGGCTGCTTCTACAAGTGCTTTAGGGGAATTTCTTCTCTTGCTGAGACTATGCTGTCCACTTTATATAACCTCCATCAATGACACCCAGTGTTGTCCACCATTGTGTAGGGGTGACATGTCACTCAATCAATGGGGGTGTTAAGGGCAGATATCTAGAGTGGAAAATGAAGCCCCAGTGGGAGAAAAAATTCCCTAAAGCACTTTTCAGCTAATTTGCATAATGCTGATTTTCATGAAAATAGAGCTGCAATGCAAAGAAGGAAAACCTCTTTGGAAAGTATAGACAACCCTGCAAGGTACTGTCATTAGATTGACACATAGTTTTTCCTGACAGACAAACAGATGGAATATTTAAGGTATATCCTGTGGTTATGCCTAAATGACTAATACATGCAAGTTTCACCTCTGGAACCTGCATCTACCGCAAAAATGGCGATCCCTAACTCCTGTCTTGCAACTGTGTGAACAGAGAGTATACCATGCATGTATGGCTCCATCTATTCACTTCTATGGGACTTCTGATAATAGCTGCACCCCCCCCCCCCCCTTCTCTATTCTGAAGAAGGATAGACATCGCAGAAGTAAGAACCATATGTATCAGACGTTTATGGCATATTTTGTATTTAATATGAACATTTCAAAATAAAAATGCTTTTCTTTAGTAGTTATTTTCAGTGGACAGCAGAATTAAAATGTAATACAGATAATATACCTGTAATCAGGGGTGCATCTTCCATGAAGCGACCTGTGGCGATGGCCTCGGGAGGTGCCTCATGGAAAAAACTGGGGTGAAGGGCGATATTCTTTTTATAATCAGCCGCTACTTATTGTATTATTGCAATATATAGCGGCCAATAATTTTTACCCATCCACGCTTTTGTCCAGGCCAGCTCCGCTGCTGTCTCTAGGCGGCGCTGCACTTAACGCTGCTGAAGAATGCCAGCACGCTACATCCAACATCCTGGCGTTCTTCAGCGTCTGGTACAGCGCGCCATGGAGGCCTTACTCAAGAAATTAAAATTAAGTTTTTAAAGGGCTACTACTTTTATATAGATGTTTATAGATTCTTCACTCCCTACTTATCTTTAGAAGTTCAGAAGTGAACTTAACAATGGCCTTACTATTTCAAATGTAAAAACCTTCAGTTACTTCCTCATAGCTTATGTAAGGATAGGTACACATCTGTGTTGGAGTCTCCACCGACAATCAGCAATGAGAAAAGTCCTGCACAGAGGACTTTTCTCTTCACTGGTTTCAGTATAAACACGCCGGAAACCCGACAGAGACCTGGCAGACACCATTATAGTTTAAATAGTCCGCATGTGTCTGAGGTATAACCGCTGTATTAGCGGATGGGCTCTCTATTGTTCAGGTCCCCTGGCAGACCTGAACAACGGAAAATCTAGCGCAAGTGTGAACTAAGCCTAATATATTAGTGAGAGGTAAGTCAATTATATAAGTTGTATTAAATATTTATACAATCAGTGTATCATACGATGTCCAAGACACTGGGAATGACACTGACAATGTGAGGATACTACCCATACTATCCACACTTACCGCACTCCTATGGGTCCGTTGCCTTGGGATAACCTTGGATTCTGACCTATCCTTCAAGTCGCACATCCAAACCCTCAACACCTCCTGCCACCTCCAACTCAAGAACATCCATCGAGTCCGCTCCTTCCTCACCCCTGAAACTACAAAGATGCTAGTCCATGCCCTCATAATCTCCCGATTAAATTACTGTAACACCCTTCTCCATGGCCTCCCAGCAAATACTCTCGCCCTCCTCTAGTCCACCTTAAACTGTGCTGCTCACCTAATACACCTCTCCCCCCGTTCTTCATCGGCCGCTGCCCTCTGCCAATCCCTTTACTGGTTACCCGTTGCCCAGCAAATAAAGTTCAAAATACTAACGCTGACATACAAAGCCATCCACAACCTGTCCCCTCCATATATCTCTGACCTAATCACCCGCTACCTGCCCACACGTAACCACCAATCCTCGAAAGACCTCCTACTCCGCTCTGTTCTTATCAGCTCTTCACACAACCATCTCCAAGATTTCTTCCGTGCTTCCCCCATACTCTGGAACTCATTACCAAGACACATAAGACTATCCCCCACAATCACAAGCTTCAAGAAGGCCCTGAAGACTCACCTATTCAGGAAGGCCTACAACCTCCAATGACCCTACTGTCACCACATCATCATCTGAACAGCCTTTACCCTCACCTTCTGTCTCTATCCCTCCTCCCTCATAGATTGTAAGCCCTTGCGGGCAGGGCCCCCTATCCCACTGTGCCAGTTGGTCATTGTTAGTATTATCTGTTTTGTATATCTTGTGTACCGTATGTAAACCCTCAAATGTAAAGCACCATGGAATTAATGGTGCTCTATAGATAAACAATAATAATAAATAATAATAAATAATAATAGCCAGGTGTATCAAGAGTGTATGTGACATGTATGTAGCTGCTGGGGATATAAAAAGAGGTGGCCCAGTTCATGCTAGGAATGTGAGGAAACAATATCTAGGTGATAATCCTGCCCCTGGAAGGATGATGGGATAATCCTGGGAGGACGAGGGTTAAGGGGCAACAAGTTCAAGGCATTCTGTACGTGAATAATGGGGTATAATGAAATGAAGCCGCATCAGGTTCCCTTTACTATATATACATATATGCCTCTGATGTAAAGATTTATTTTCTTGTAACTAGTCACAGCAGCTGTCAACTACATAGGAATTATATAGAAAAGAGGAGCAATTATGTAAAATAGCTGTATTGTGGAGGTTTCTTTTTAATCTGTTCTTCAATGACCCTGAGATCTAAACGCAATATGTACAATGCTTGTCACTACTTTTTCTTGTCATTCTATTTTTTTTTTTTCTCCTTTCATATCTGTTTGTAGCAGTGTTATTCTCAGGTTGCAGTGATATAAGTATTGTATCTCAGCATGAGCATTTCCATAATTACATTGTAAGCTTACATACAGATCCTTCCATAGGCCTAGGAATGCCACTAACTAGTGTTATGATACAGATCTGTATATAAGATTTGACACTAGGACACTATCACTAGTTTCTCTTTTTCATGTACTGCAGTATATAGCATGCTTAAATGTTTATTTAAAGATATATTGCAGATAAATATAAATGTACTGCAGGCATTGGCATAGCTATCGGGGTGATGAAATCAATTTTAACAGAGCAGTAAGGTGCAGTATTACTGCACTATTACTGTGCGCCATATACATGTGCTGTGATGTCATGGTTGCATTTTCCCTGTGCTGTCAGGAGGGGGCTATGTTTCTTTCAGGAGACTGCCTTTGCAGAACAACGTTTCAGGGGTGCAGAGTCTTACAGGCTGTGTATGTTCTGCTTGGATGTCTGGGAAAGAATATGGAAACATGTTTTCATTGATAGTAGTAGTAAAACTGTTTCCTCTTGCATGACCTTTTGGAAGGTTGCTCACAGTAGGTCAGTACCTGGCTTTCAAGAAGCCTAGTGACATGACTGAATTATTCTTATACTGTGACATCACTGTGCATTATCCCTGTGCTGTGACATCACTGTGTGTAACATCCCTATGCTACATTTACATCACTAAGTAACTTTTCTGTGTACTGTAACATCACTGTATGTATATACACACAGCGTGGCGACAAAAATAATTATAAACTTTTAATGTTCTCAAATCACCGTTGCAGGTGCTCATAGTGGAATGGGTCTCCATTCCAAGATTTGGTATTAGGTCCAATACTTACCTTTAAGACCGCTATAAAACTATATAATTTACATAGCATTTTTAAATTGTTATATGGAGACATTCATATTTGTTTGTTTGTTTGTTTGTTTGAGTTGGAAGGGACCTCAAGGGCCATCGAGTCCAACCCCCTGCAAAAGCAGGAATTCCTAAAACATCCCAGCTATATACCTATCCAGTTTCCGCTTGAAGATTTCAATTGATGAAGAACTCACCACCTCCCGTGGCAGCCTATTCCACTCTCTCACTACCCTTACTGTTAGAAAGTTTTTCCTAATGTCTAATCTGAATCTCCTTCCCCTTAGTTTCATCCCATTACTTCTCGTGCTTCCTTCTGCTAATGAGAATAGGGTAGATCCCTCTGCACTGTGACAACCTTTCAGATATTTAAATACCGCTATTAAGTCTCCCCTTAGCCTTCTCTTCTGCAAACTAAGCAGTCCCAATTCTTTCAGCCTCTCCTCGTAGGACATGGTTTGTAGACCTTCCACCATTTTGGTTGCTCTTCTCTGGACCTGCTCCAATGAATCGATGTCTTTCTTAAACTGGGGCGCCCAGAACTGTACACAGTATTTCAGGTGGGGTCTGACCAGGGCAGAGTACAGCGGAATAATTACCTCTCTTGATCTAGCTTCAATGCTCGTCTTGATACATCCTAGAATTTTATTAGCCTTTTTAGCCACCGCACCGCACTGTTGACTCATGTTGAATTTGCGATCTATTATTATGCCCAGATCCTTTTCCCCTGTACTCTCACTTAGTACTATTCCTTCCATACTATATATGCTTCTTGCATTTCTGTTACCCAGATGTAGAACTTTGCATTTGTCCCTGTTGAATACCATTTTGTTCACCTCAGCCCATTGTTCCAGTGTGTCTAAGTCCTTTTGGATGCACTCTCTCTCCTCTCTAGTGTTGGCCATTCCTCCTATCTTTGTATCATCTGCAAATTTTATTAGTTCCCCATTAGCCCCATCATCCAGATCATTTATAAAAATATTAAAAAGTACTGGGCCCATATTTCCCACACATGAGGTTCACCTTTGGAATCCATGGAAAACCAGTTCACATAAGGGATCGATAATCATTCATACAGATATATAGATATTATCAGACTTATCAATTCTGATATTAGACCTGAGAATTTAGTGCCTCTAGCTTCACAGTATACATCTGTCATTCTCCTTTGTAGTAGCTTCTGTCATATTCTTAAGGAGAATACAGGCTGTTAATGGAGGCCTATATTGTGCTGACAGATGTTTCGGCACACTTCTTTTCCTAAGTCATCTGCTATTTAAGCAGCAATATGAGAGTTGCAGTTTTATTACAGTACTTCATAACTAGGCACATTTGCATTGCAGGACATATGAAATATACATCTTTGGCAGCTTTACCTTGCCCTTCTGGGAAAATAGAACTTATCTCTATGCTAAAGTGAAACAGGTGGCTTTGTATTGACCAACGCTATGATCATACCATTTACCATTGACTAAAAAATGACTGTATTTACTGTAGGAGAAGTATTCTGATGGGGAACCAACCCTACAGTGGTCTTTATCACAAGTGATGTAATATGGCAAGATTATACCATCATTTTCTGATTGGTGTATATCCAATTACCAGGGCCTCATCCATCTTGAGAGTGAATTGTGAACAGAACTTTCTGCAGTACCCCACACAGCTTTTGACCTAGAGCACAGGAAAAACTTTGAAGACATGGAAATGCAGGGTCGATAACATTTTGCCAGTTATACCTCCACTGATGGCATTATACCATTACTTTTATGATTGTCCAAACCTATACCATACACTAAATTATTGTGTTGATGTTGAAGATTATTAAAGCTTAGAGATAAAGTGACATGTACTAGTAGTCCATTGCAAGGCTTTCTTTAGCTTTAGTTTTTAAAATTTTTCGTGAACATGGAAATGTTTGTTCTGATCGACTAGCTATTTTTTTCATTTTATGATATATCATATATAAGGTTGATAATATACCTGCTATATGGAAGATACCCTTTTATATTGTGACCAAAGTTATTCTGTAAATAGTATCATGTATTCCCCCTAGCAATAAAGAAAATATGAGCAAACTCAACAATAGGCAGGTTTATACCTGAATTTACAGTATGTAGATTGTCACGATGGCTCCAAGGTGTAGTAATGTTATTTTATACTGTGCACTATGACTCCAATACATATTTCTATATTCTATAAAATATGTACTGAAGAGTATATTGTTTGGAAAAGTGAATAGGATAAAAGACTGCACAAATATTTTATAAAATAATTTAAACCTAAAATAAGCAAAAAAATACATAATTTAAATAATTGTATAACCGGCAGAATTTAATGATACAAACCTCCACTGTGTGAACTCACAAAACAGATATAAAAAGCTACAAGAATGCATTTCACAGTCAGCTTACTGGTATATATGAGGTACTCAAGGAGAATTATTGTCAAGGTTCGAGAAGTGATGCACCAGTGCTGCATGACCTCCGAATAGTCGTTGATAAAAAAGCTATAAATACAATGTTCCTCGGCAGACTTGCCAGAACAAGTAAACCAAAGGTAGAACACATTTATCTCAGAACTAAAGAGATTTTTCATTGTTACTATTAACATATTGGTGAATAATGGCAATAAAATGAATGTAATATGATCTGTTGTACTATAAATGGCAAAATATATTTCGATATATTATCACATTATAATCCGATGATGTGACATAAAATATAAAATTGCTAACATCATGATTGTTAGCATGTGCCATGTATTCTCTGAGACTACTTCTGTGGAATATACATAGTACATAGCATGAAATAAAGAATAATGGAAATGGGGGATAAACAAATTCCAATACTCATAGAAGTGTAACTTTCTAAGAGTTTATTTAGATAGCTGTATTTCATGTCTTTGTGCAGTCCAAATCTGTATGCATGAGACTCGGAGAGCACACAGGCCTATTACAATAAATGGGTCATACATTGTTCTGTTGCTATCCAGACCTTCTGTCCGAATTAAAAAAAATTGCAGCATTCAGGTCTGTTTTGAAGACACATATAAACAACAAACTCTCACTAAGAACCAAAAAGATTTTATATAATATGAAAAATAATAATTTATTAATGCATCACATAATGCAAAAATTCATAGAAAAGGTGAACATTTACAACGACACAACCACAAGCTGTGCAGGAGGATGTAAAATACTTACCCTCCCATCCCCCACAGAAACAGCCCTTGGAGACACAAAAAGGGTAATACAAGTAGGTAAAAAACCACACAAATAACACTGGACAACAAATTTTTACAAAAGTTTTGCATCCTTGAAAATTTCAGGTGATTATGATAAACCCATAAACTAAGCAGAAATATAATTTTGGATAGTCTGTATCACGTAGAAATTTTGAGAAACATTAGATTAAGTGCTAGTGATTGTGAAGCATGTAAATGTTACCAGCACCATTAGTTCAAATGAAAAAGTGTTTTGCTGCTGATTTTCTTTTGTACTCAATGTCTGGTGCAGTGTCCAGCAATAGTCAGCTAGCATTGATCGATTCCAGTAGCCTTGATAATGCTTTTTCCAACATGGCAATATCCTGGTGAAATTGTTTACCATGTTCTTCACTGACTGCACCAAGATTTACAGGGAAAAAATCCAAATGAGAATGCAGAAAATGAATTTTCAGTGACATGTTGCACTTCATTGCTTTGTAATCTTCAAGAAGGTTGTCAACCAATTCGATGTAGTTTGGTGCTCGATAGTTGCCAAGGAAATTCTCTGAAACATCATTGAAAGATTTCCAAGCAATTTTCTCAGGCCCCATCAGCAGCTCTTCGAAGCGCTTGTTATTCATGATGTGTCAGATTTGTAGATCAACAAAAATTTTTCATCAGCCCGAGTTTTATGTGAAGTGGAGGCAGAAATTTAATTGCTGGGTCCACAAGTGCTTTATGTGTAACATTTTTCTGCCCGGGAGTCAACTGGTTACGGATTGGTCACTTCCTTCTACTGTAATGTGACTGCTTAGCATGGCTGTCCCATTCGCAAATGAAACAGCAGTACTTGGTATATCCAAGCTGCAATCCAAGCAGCAGTGACACTACTTTTAAATCTCCACAGATGTTCCAGTTGTAGTTGCTGTACTTGATGTGTTTCAACAACAGTTCCATGTTCTCATATGTTTCTTTCATGTGTGCAGCATAGCCAACAGATATTGAAGGATGAACATTACCACTGTGTAACAAGACAGCATTGAAACTTAACACTGATGAGTCAATAAAGAGACACCACTGATTCGGTTCATGCACACAACCCAAAGCTGTGAACAACCCATCAATGTCTGTGCAGAAACACAGGTTGTCAACCTGTTCAAAAAACTGTGTTGTCATCTTGGTGGCTTCAAAAGACAGAAACTTTTGTACCAGGTGACAGCAAAGGTTATCCTTGAAATCTTGAACCCAGTAACTCTGCACTTGCTTTTGACAAACGTAAGTCCTGGACCAAGTCGTTCAGTTTTGGCTGTGTTATAAGATGAGGTTCACCAGACATACATGGCTCAAAGTCTGAATTAGCATCGTTCCCCATCTCTGACCTATGGACTGCAACATCTTCATCGGCTGCGTCCTCTAGGCTCCATGTCTCTGGTGACTTTGGTACTGGAAGAGTGTCATCATGTGGCACTGGTCTCATAGCTGAAGGCAGACTGGGATATTCAATGCATTTTTTATTCTTAGCAGAAAAAACAGAGACATTGGTTAAATCGAAGTAACAGTCAGTTACATGATCCTTCGGTTCCCGCCATATCATTTCGACAGCAAACAGCATTGACTTGTGAGAACCTCTCAGCCAACCTCTAAGATCAACTGCACATCTTGCACAACAGATGTGAGGAGCCCAGCATTTGTCTTGATCACCAATCTTGCATCCAAATTACAGCTCATAGCCTTTCATGATAAGAGCTGTCATTGTGCGTCTTTGAGGCTTAAGCGTGTACTCACCACAAATGTAACAGAAGGTATTGTGACTGTTCTGACACTGACGAGACATTTTAGCTATATCAGATCGTACTGGAGTAGTTTATAGCTGCTTAGATTTGAAATAACTTGCAGATATTGCAGCCTCTGCAGGCAGCGATCGGACATGTCTAGACATGTGTAGGTGTGCCTAGTCTGTAACAATTCCACTGATGTTTTACATCTTCATTGAAATGCAAGGAATTCATGCCTTTGCTTGCCTATAAATTACATAACAGCACAGCACATATATTTGGATAATACTTGAACAACCTGAATATATGAAAAAAAAAAAATACTAAAACAGAAGATTTCTGAAAAACGGTATGTGAAAGGAAAATTTTGAGGTGATTTTCATGATCAGCAGCTCAAATTACATAAGAAGCACTCAAAAATGTTCAGGAAGCAAAATCTTCATTGTCAGTGTAATCAAAAATAAAGTAACCCGGATTATACCAGTTATAACAAATCCGTGCTATAGTAATAATGATAATACACAAATGGAGCAAGAAATAAGAGCTACTAATAGTATCTAAAAAGTGTACCATAGGGACCAAATACTATGCATACACGACTAATAGACCCACATGCTAAATAGCAAAGAGTAATGACCATAGCAAAAATGTCAGCCGACAATAGTTAATACATGTAGCGGATCATGAGTGTCTATAGACAATGGTAGCTAGTAAATACAAGGTAGAAACAGCTGCCCCATGCAGTGGAGAAAGTCTTCCGACTTACCCACAAACAAGGTATGAAAAGTGTGGATGTAACCCTTGGAAGCAGCAGCAACCCCTGTTTTGAAGACACACCACAGACAATAAAAATGTCTGTCTGAATAATCCCTAAGCGGTAAAGTTACATGTGCTACATGTCTTCATACATTCACTGCATACAAGACTGCAGTTATTAAACACCAAGCTTTTCTTTTTCTTTTAACTTGTATTATGATTGAACACCTCTAAATCAGAATCCCTCCTAAACGTGACGATAGTATTTCTATACACCATTAAAGTATTACTAAGAAGCATAACCATTTTGGAGTGCGGTTCTATTTCCTTTCTTCAATGGCCCTCTAGTGTGACTGGTTGTGAGCAGTGCTCACACTCTTGCAGACCCAGTCTGACAGCTTTCATGAGACAACTCCTTTAAGTTCAGTAAATAATAGATGTTATATATATACACACACGTTGGTACCCCTCGTTTAATGAAAGAAAAACCCACAATGGTCACAGAAATAAATTTAATTTGACAAAAGTAATTTGCCAAACTACATGTTGACAAGCCACAAAGCTTCTGGGAGAATGTCCTATGTACAGATAAGACAAAAATCTAAATTTTTGGCAAGGCACATCAGCTCTACATTCACAGACGGAAAAATGAAGCATATCTTGAAAAGAACACTGTCCCTGCTGTGAAACATGGAGGAGGCTCTGTTATGTTCTGGGGCTGCTTTGCTGCTTCTGGCATAGGGTGTCTTGAATATGTGGTAGGGTACTATGAAATCTGAAGACTATCAAGGGATTCTAGAGAGAAATGTGCTTCCCAGTGTCAGAAAGCTTGGTCTCAGTCGCAGGTCTTGCAACAGGATAATGGCCCAAAACACACAGCTAAAAACACCCAAGAATGGCTAAGAGGAAAACATTGGACTATTTTGAAGTGGCCTTCTATGAGCCCTGACCTAAATCCTATTGAGCATCTTTGGAAGGAGCTGAAACATGCCGTCTGGAAAAGTCACCCTTCAAACCCGAGACAACTAGAGCAGTTTGCTCATGAGGAGTGGCCAAAATACCTGTTGAGAGGTGCAGAAGTCTCATTGACAGTTACAGGAATCGTTTGATTGCAGTGATTGCCTCAAAAGGTTGTGCAACAAAATATTAAGTTAAGGGTACCATCATTTCTGTACAGGCCTGTTTCATGAGTTTTCTTTTTTTAAAAATTCTTTTGAAGCATGGTTGAAAAGCAATGTCTGACTTTCATTTGTTCATTTTCATAGAATTTTTATATATTATTACTTTTGTCAGATTCAAGTTGTTTCTGTGACCATTGTGGGTTTTTCTTTCATTAAACGAGGGGTACCAACAATTTTGCCCACGTGTGTATATATATATATATATATATATACAGTTGTGCTAAAAAATGTAAATACCCCGGCAGATTTTTTTGGCCTTTTTTCAGAGAATATGAATGATAACACAAAAACTTTTTCTCCACTCATGGTTAGTGGTTGGTTAAAGCCATTTATTGTCAAACTTCTCTGCTTTCTCTTTTTAAATCATAATGACAACCAAAAACATCAAAAGTTTACATACCCTGGTGATTTTGGCCTGATAATATGCCCAGAAACCAAACCACGGTCAGGTAGACCAAAAAAAAATTTAGGCCACAACTGCCCGGAAAATTGTTTGGGATACAAAGAAGAACCCACACTATCGGTGTGGCTGTTTCAATATACACAATAAGAAGGCACTTGAAGAAAAATGGGCTGCACGGTCGAGTTGCCAGAAGAAAGCCATTACTGCGCAAATGCCACAAAGAATCTCAATACGCCAAACAGCACAGAACCTCTGGAACAAAGTAATTTGGAGTGATGAGACAAAAATCTAACTTTTTGGCCACAACCATAAACGTTACATTTGGAGAGGTGTCAACAAGGCCTATGATGAAAGGAACACCATTCCTACTGTAAAGCACGGAGGTGGATCACTGATGATGTGGGGATGTGTGAGCATCAAAGGCACAGGAAACTTGGTCAACGTTGAAGAAAAGATGAATGCAGCACGTTATCAGCAAATACTGGAGGCAAAATTGCACTCATCAGCCAGGAAGCTGCGCATGGGACGTACTTGGACGTTCCAACATGACAACAATCCAAAACACAAGGCCAAGTCGACCTGTCATTGGCTACAGCAGAATAAAATGAAGGTTCTGGAGTGGCCATCTCAGTCTCCTGACCTCAATATCATTGAGCCACTCTGGGGAGATCTCAAGTGCGTAGTACATGCAAGACAGCCCAGGAATTTACAGGAACTAGAGACTTTTTGACAAGAAGAATGGGCAGTTTTACCATCTGAGAAAATAAAGAGCCTCATCCACAACTACCACAAAAGACTTCAAGCTGCCATTGATGTTAGAGGGGGCAATACATTGTATTAAGAACTGGGGTATGTGAACTTTTGAACAGGGTCATTTTGATGTTTTTGGTTCTCATTATGATTTAAAAAGAGAAAACACAGAAGTTTTTGTGTTATCATTCATATTCTCTGAAAAAAGGCCAAAAAAAACAAAAAATCTGCCGGGTATGTAAACTTTTTAGCACAACTGTATATACACTATCATTCAAAAGTTTAGGGTCACTTAGAAATTTCCTTATTTTTGAAAGAAAAGCACAGTTTTTTTCAATGAAGATAACATTAAATGAATCAGAAATACACTCTATACATTGTTAATGTGGTAAATGACTATTCTAGCTGCAAACTTCTGGTTTTTAATGCAATATCTACATAGGTGTATAGAGGCCCATTTCCAGCAACCATCACTCCAGTGTTCTAATGGTACATTGTGTTTGCTAACTGTGTAAGAAGGCTAATGGATGTTTAGAAAACCCTTGAAAACCCTTGTGCAACTATGTTAGCACACCTGAAAACAGTTTTGCTGGTTAGAGAAGCTATAAAACTGACCTTCCTTTGAGCTAGTTGAGAATCTGGAGCATTACATTTGTTGGTTCGATGAAACTCTCAAAATGGCCAGAAAAAGAGAACTTTCATGTGAAATTCGACAGTCTATTCTTGTTCTTAGAAATGAAGGCTATTCCATGCGAGAAATCACCAAGAAACTGAAGATTTCCTACAACAGTGTGTACTACTCCCTTCAGAGGACTGCACAAACAGGCTCTAACCAGAGTAGAAAGAGAAGTGGGAGGCCCCACTGCACAACTGAGCAACAAGACAATTCCTTTAGAGTCTCTAGTTTGAGAAATCGACGCCTCACAGGTCCTCAACTGGCAGCTTCATTAAATAGTACCCGCAAAACGCCAGTGTCAACGTCTACAGTGAAGAGGCGACTCAGGGATGCTGGCCTTCAGGGCAGAGTGACCAAGAAAAAGCCATATCTGAGACTGGCTAATAAAAGGAAAAGATTAATATGGGCAAAAGAACACAGACATTGGACAGAGGAAGACTGGAAAAAAGTGTTATGGACAGACGAATCGAAGTTTGAGGTGTTTGAATCACACAGAAGAACATTTGTGAGACGCAGAACAACTGAAAAGATGCTGGAAGAGTGCCCGACGCCATCAGTCAAGCATGGTGGAGGTAATGTGATGGTCTGGGGTTGCTTTGGTGATGGTAAAGTGAGAGATTTGTACAAGGTAAAAGGGATTTTGAATAAGGAAGGCTATCACTCCATTTTGCAACACCATGCCACACCCTGTGGACAGCGCTTGATTGGAGCCAATTTCATCCTACAATAGGACAATGACCCAAAGCACACCTCCAAATTATGCAAGAACTATTTAGGGAAGAAGCAGGCAGCTGGTATTGAATCTATAATGGAGTGGCCAGCGCAGTCACCAGATCTCAACCCCATTGAGCTGTTGTGGGAGCAGCTTGACCGTATGGTACGCAAAAAGTGCCCATCAAGCCAATCCAACTTGTGGGATGGGCTTCTGGAAGCATGGGGTGAAATTTCTCCAGATTACCTCAGCAAATTAACAGCTAGAATGCCAAAGGTCTGCAATGCTGTAATTGCTGCAAATGGAGCATTCTTTGACGAAAGCACAGTTTGAAGGAGACAATTATTATTTCAAATAAAAATCATTATTTCTAACCTTTTCAATGTCGTGACTATATTTTCTAATCATTTTGCAACTCATTTGATAAATAAAAGTGTGATTTTTCATGACCCAAAACTTTTGAACAGTAGTGTATATATAAACAATATAGATGGATCAAAAACTTTTGCTGAAAGAATTCATGTTAGAGATTAATAAGAACCTGCAATAAATATATATTAATTATATTTATTGTTTCTACTTTAATTCTAGTGTGTGTGTGTGTGTGTATATATATATCTAGGTCTTATTATAAGGTGTTATAAGGTTGTATTATTCTATTTTCTAACTGTCTATTAAAGATTATAGTTATTAGTTCTTTAGCAACCAAAAAGAATATATAAAATAAAGAATAAATTAGCATGCTGTATTAATTTGCATGAACTTACTGTGAAAAGTGATTTTTCAACGAAAAAGCTGCTAATGCAGCCCACGTAACACAATGTTAATTTGTAAACCCATGACAAGTCAGGAGTAAATGTCAACATGGCTGGCTGGAAGACTACATTTGTCTTGAAGTAGTAGACACTGATAGATAATTTCTTGACTATCTCATGGTACATTGAGAAGCTTCATTGTCACCAAGTTGAAAAAGAATGACCAAGAAAGAACAGGACTTAAATAGTAAATGAGAATTTATATAGTTTCAGCTGTAGGCCAAGATCAATCACAAGCTTACAAGCTCTGTTTTTAGCCATGGGGGATTCATCAGTCATTGAATGCAGATATACACTAATGAATAATGTAAAATGGCCCCTATTTTGTATGTGCTCTGCCATTTTCCTCTTCAACTTCTTTCAAGTAAAAGGGAAAGCCTACCTAAACTTTCATACAACTTTTGATTTTCTGATAGCATTTATGATATTAAAACATTTTGTAATATATTTATTAATGGATTTTAGCTCCTTTCTTTGAAATCCTCTGCTGACATCCACTTTCTTTCCCTTATTTATTCTTTCCTCTGTTTCTCTATTGCCAGCAGAAATTCTCTCATTGCTTCTCACTGGTGTATAAGTGGACAGGCTACTGTATAATACAGAGAAGTTGAGGCTGGACGGGGGTCACTTTAAACATTTGTAAATGAAACCTAGGACAGTGGTTCTTTTGTTATATGATAGGGGAGATTCTCAGCTTTTTATATGTCACCATATATGTATATACAGCTTCCATATCCTGTGTTTTCAACTGGTGATATCTCTGAAAATAAAAAAGGTAGAACTTTAATCTTGTTGTTGGTATATGAAAGCTGAGAGTCACTGTCTTCAATGTAATTACTTAAAGCGTACCTGAGTTTTCATGAAAAGTTGAAATATATGCAGGGTCTTGCTGGGAAGTCTGTTCTATGGCTGTATAAGCCTTCATACATGATGTCCTATTAGTTTTTCTGCTGCTAATAACCACATTATGGCTGCAGCACATTTAACACTTCTCTCTCAGGCTGTGGACTTGTATACTAAGGAGCAGTTGGCTCCCTCCCCTAACCATTACTACTAATACTGATTTATTTACATCTAATTCTGCCAGGAGAAACTGTACATTAGCAAAGAAATAGCTGAAAAAAGCTTAAATGCGCATATTTTAGGAGATTCAGGAATACTCACCTTCAAATACAGGGCAAATACATGAAAGTTCAATGCAGTCTATAAGATCCCTGACACTGGAAAAAAGCAATCTATGAGCACAGTTACTTGCTGCAAGTGAATAATATCCCATCTGTAATTATACAACCAGAATTGGATAGAAGTACAAAAGTAAATTTTTCTTACATTGTAAGCTGCAAGATGCTGCAGAATGTTCAGTTTCAGTAGTTTGTAGACATCTGTGTTGAGGTTGTGAGGAGAATCAGCCTCTCCCATCTGCATACATTGTGTGAAGAGACCAGACCTCACCCCTCCACTCACTGTGAAGTCATCTTGCTTATCTAATGTATCTATGGACAGGACTTCACTAGCAACAGGGAGTGAACTGCAAAGGGAAACATCTAGTGTCAGGAACATTAGAGAGGTCTTTTAGGGAGAAAACAGCAATTTTTCTTAATTAAAGTACATTACATTTTGTCCAGAATCACATTCTCTGTTAAAGTTTTCTGATATGTTAGTGACTATTTAAAAAATTCACAAGAATCGCAATGGTTGATATGAATTGTCAATTTTCACACACTGGAAAGTCAGAGAAAAAAAAATTAAAATGAAAAACATACAAAAACATACAATGGTCAAGAGGAGGGAGCAAACACACTGAAGGGTATGACGCTGCTGTGCTCCGTGATCTTCACTTGCATATTTGCAAAAAACGACTTTGCACAAAAACTGCTGCCTGGAAAACAGAAAGAAAGGTAGGACTAGAATAGCCTTTATAAAGGATATTTATAAAGACTATTCCAACGTGGGGTTAGTGAAAAATTTCTTTTCTAAATGATAGACTCCCTTTAAGGGATATTCTGTATATGTCTATAAGGGTGTTGCTAGGATATTGAGATTTTGTACTGACTAGGTTTCATGAGAAATTGAAGTCCTTAACCAAATTTGGGCTACAAAATTAGCAAAGTTAAAGGGGTTGTCTGGAACTATGATATTGGGCTCCACTTCTTCTAAAGCCAGTGACATAATTCCTATTGCTCATATTGCCATGCTGCAGCTCAGTCCCATTTGAATAAATGGGGCTGAGCTGCAAAAGCCAAAACAGCCAAAATGTAATGTACAGAACTGTCCTTGGTAAGAAGTGAAGAGGCCACAGCAATCAATATCATAGTCCCAAACAATCTGACTTTCCGCAGTGTGATACGTTTCTGCTGTGTGAACACTCTGTGCCACAGTGTTGTTAATGCATTAAGTGTGATGTTAAGCTTTGCTACATCTGTAAGTTATGAAACAGTCTTATAAAAAATCTTGCAGACTGTGCAGACTGCAAAGATGCTCATTTCATCCTTATCTCTCACATTTTGTCCAAAGGGGCGGAGCTTAGCTCTTATAATCTCCTACTGCAAATGGGGCAATGTGTAAGGGAACTGACACTTGCTAACCTTATTGTGGATGACATTAAACTTTATTTCCGGCCTTGTGATTGCTTGTTCCCTTTTTTACTTAGTGTTGTGTTAGGCAGGTCATTGTCAATAGGAACACCATCAAACACTGACAGTATTCCTTTTTTTCCTGACCCATAGCCAGAAAAAAAGGATGGGTATCAGCCTATGTCCAGTCACAGCGTTATAATGTTCTCTTGTTGCAACACAAAAACAACACAGATGGCAAGTAGCACGTTCTTGGCCATGGGAAGGTTAAGTTTCATGAAAGCTAATGGTATTTTTACCAGAAGTGGGCATGGAAGCACAGAAAGTCTTTGATGTGTAAAGTAACTGATGCACCCCAGCAAGTGGCATATAGGCAGTGTAAGCTGTGGAAAAGGGTAGCCCCTCAGAGACCCAAAGTGGTGCATCTTGCACTGGTGGGATGGTGAACAAAATGGCACTCATCTAGCCATGCCCACTACCGCAGTTCTCAACAGCCAACTTACCACTTGACTAGTTGTCCCTTACAGAGTAGTCACCTAGCCACACACCTCTCTCACAATTCACTAACTGGAGCTCTTTACTGGTGCAGGAACAATGACACACAGTGGAGACACCAGGGCCTTCCCTCTAGAGTTCTAGTTGAGAATTGGAAATGCACTGGCCATACGTGCAGTACTTTGAGCAGCAAGCTGCTCCTTTTCTGCAGATGACTGAGCTCCACCTCTCTAACCAGCCCAGGAATGGGTCACTAAAGAGAGTTCACCTTCCTGCCAGAGATATCCTAGGCAATCCCTGATGTCAGTGAGCTGCGCCATGGGAGAGCTACACCTTACATTACAACTTTTACACTAGGTTCACACTTGTGTTCAGGTTTCCATTCGGGGGTTCTGCTTGGGGACCCCCAAACAGAAACCTAATCCGCTTAAAAAAGCAGTTATCCGCGGAAACCCAGGGATCTTACAGACTATAATGGGGTCTGCTGGGTTTCCGCCTGAAAAGGGCGAAAAATGCGGAGAGAAAAGCGCTGCTTGCAGGACTTTTCTCTCCGCATTTTATAAGCGGGTTCGGAGACGGAAACCCCGAATGGATTTCAAGCGCTGGTTTCAACCCACCCTTAGACCTGTCTATTAAGAATCTGGCTTCCAAAATCTTTCTAAAGCAATGACCACGCAATGACCTGCACCAGTCAGTACATCACACAATGCAAGTCACACTGTGCTGAGGCCATACCAATGCATAGTGTGAACAGCGGCTGATTTCCTCCAATGCCCATCTGCAGCTAATTATAGTGTGAACCTTCATCACCTTACAGTGGCATGGTATGACAGATTGCATTTCCTGCAGTCATTTTGACGCTGCCTAATCTTATAGGAATCAGGATTCCTAACCTCAGTTAAGGACCACACAACAAGCACAGACTTGCAACTTAACAAAGGTGTTGATCTGCAATATCTGTGTCTTAGGCCCGGTTCACATCTGTGTTTGGGTTTCCGTTTGGGAAGTCTATGCGGAAACCGAGCAGAAACCACACGGACCCCATTATAGTCTATGGGGTTCACGGGTTTCCCAGGTAAACCGTTTTTTTATGCGTATAGGTTTCCGTTCGGGGGGGGTCCTCAAGCAGACTCCATGAGCGAAAACCCAAACGCAGATGTGAATCGGGCCTTACTTGGAAGCCTCTAGTATAAATGGGGGAAGGAAGACACAGGTTTGTGAAATAATGAGCAGAGTAGTGGATGATATTCTGAGGCACATATAGGATAATTCCTTAGATATTTCTCATATGTTGAATTGCAATATAAGACTAAATAGGATAAAAGAATAAAAGAAATTGAGGGAGAAATGGTTTATTTTTGTGTATTTTGTATATATGGAGCCTACTTCATTAAACAGATATATATATATATATATATAGAGAGAGAGAGAGAGAGAGAGAGAGAGAGAGAGAGAGAGAGAGAGAGAGAGAGAGAGAGAGAGAGAGAGAGAGAGAGAGAGATGTTAGAGCACACAAATATGAAGGAGTATGTACAGTAGAATACAATAATATCACTAGCACACATCCTGTCTCGTGTCTCCACTTAATGATATAACTAAATCTGGTAAATGAAATAATTTTAATTTGATTTATGAGGTGAATAGAACTGAAATGAGGTTAATGACACGGGGGACTACTATAATTCTATTAAGGTTTTAATTGGGAGAATAGGAAGTGATTTGGGGTGTCTTATTAAGTGATGGATATTGTTTTACATCCAGTTAATTGTAACTGTAATGTGAATTTCACATCCTGCAGTAACATTCACACTGTCTGGCAGAACAGATTTTACTCTAGGATACAGTTTACAATGGGCATGATTATAAAATGCAAACTAGAATATTGTACAATCTACAGGCCTCATGTATATGGCAGAGCTATACACGTGGTGGTCGTACACAGGCACACATGTGGTGTTCTGTATAAAGTTATAGTATGGAAATAGTATACTGTAGCTCCATAATGCAGCTTATAATAGAAAATGACACTATTTTCTATCCTGCTCATATAGAATCTAATAGTGAAAAATGTTATATGAATATGAACACATGACTACTATACATATGAAAATGGAGATATAGGGAGCAACAGTCTATATTTCACATTTTATGTTTTATCCCATAGGAAACAATGGCTTTCATTTTAATGCAAAAAATATAGTCTGTACAGTATGTATCAAGTACTGAGGAATATGTTGGCAACATATAAAGGTTATTACTGTCATTATAATTTTTAGTACAGAATATGCAGACACTTGTACACATCCATATGTGCATATAGTACATCTTCCTCCAGAACTGTGACATGAATAGCCCCGATTAACTCCCCTTTGTTTGTCCTCTCTAGAGATGATGACATTTATCCCTTCATTGCTCCTAACCACTAGGGATGCTGACATAGACCCATTATCTTCCCTATACTACCAGAGATCCATGGACATTAAACCTCTTCTGTGCTCCAGGCCCCAGGGATGTTACGGTAGAATTCCTTCACTACCCTAGACCACCAGGCATGTTGGCATTGACTCCTTTGATAGGCACACTTCTAAATATCTAGACATAAAACTGTTTATTTCTGTACTGTCTGAAACAATGACGCTGTTCTGATGTGTGGTACTCTCACGGTGTCTGAATAACTAATATTTTGGTGTATATGTATGTAAATGAAATAAAAGAGCAAAGTATTAAAATATCTGAGGGTCATAAATTTCTACATTTTTTCTATTAAATACTGAGTCTATTCAACATAATAGATAACGTATATATGTTTATAACAAAGTATTATTGTCAATACTCCCATTACAAGCTGCTTTTACATTCTTTGCATATGGGATATTGCCTTGTTTAAAGTAATGTAATCTCATGTTCATAATTTAGAATAAATAATGTGGAATATTTTAGTGCTCTATTCTTTTGTCATGGCATTTTATGCTTGGCAAGTTTGATTTTCCTTTGTAAACTCAATTTGGAGGGTTACTTAGTGAGGGGATATACATAAGCTCTGTTCCCAGTAGCACAGGCCATTAAACTCACCTGCATCTCAGTCAATGCATAATAAATCTGAGACACTGGAAGGTAATTTAGATGCTTCCTGAGTTTTATATGTATTAGTTATGTGCTTGTCTTAAATGCTTGTTTTTTAACAATTCCATCAAGCTCAAAATACCTTCAAAATATTTCACTAACTGTAAAGACCATGAAATTTCTATAGCATCTTTAGATACCTTTTGCTAAAGTAAAAAGGTGCTTAAAATGAAAATTTTGACAGCAAAATTGGGTCAAATAGGGTTAAAGGACAGGGCATAAGTGTTAGATCACTGGGGTCCGACTATTGGACCCCCTGCGATCAGGAGCACATGGGACTAGAAGTTCTACTATATCCTCCATGTGAATGAAATGCCAATGTGCTTGCGTGACCGACACTCCATTCACTGCTATAGGGCTGCCGAGACTGCAGATCCATAGAAGTGAATGGAGCACCAATCATGCAATCACACTAATGTTTCATTTATAGAGAGTATGTAGATGGATTTTCTGTCCTCCATTCTCACATTCAATGGTGGTCCCATTTGCCAGACCCTCCGCAATCTGATGGTACAACCGCTTTAAAGGAGTTTTTTCCACAATGGATATTTATCACATTAGATGATAAATGTCTGATTGCTGGGAGTCCTACATAATAGGACTAGATCCTAAGCCCCAGTGCTCTACTGCCATGCAGTACAAACTTCCCTTCACTGCAGTCAGACAGTGAGGAGGATTTTGCATACAGTGATAGCTTATCATGTGCAGTACCAATCCATTCAAAGTTTATGGGACTAACAGAGCTACATGCAGCCAAGTACAATACTCAACTTTCCATAGCTTTTGAATTAGAGAAGTAGGTCGCATACTGGACCACAGTTCCATCAAACAAATCCTCAATGCAGGCATGCAGTGAGTCGCAATGGGCAGTTCAAGATCACAAGTCTAGTGATCATTGGTGGTCTAGAGGAAGGTTCAATGGGGATCAGACATATGTCATCTATCCTGTGGAAAGGTGATAAATGTTGAGAAACCCCATTGAAAGGATTACCCTGATCTTGGCAAATTGCTGCTGAGATTAGTATAACTGCTTATAAGTCCGAACCACCAGAGAAGGACTTATGGAAGCAAGCAAGCATCGCTGCCCTACGCTGTTTCTGTAACCCCCATTGAGATTAATAGGAGCTACAGAAACAGTATAATACATTTAGCTGTGTAGATACAGAAACAGTGTAGATCAGCTGTATAATGCTGTTTCCATAGCTCCAATTCACCTCTATGGGAATTAAGGGAAAAGTGTACAGCAGCATTGCTCATCTGCTTCTAGAAGTCCCACCCTGGAGGTTGGGGCTTGTGGGAGCTTATTCTCATCTTGGAAACAATCTATATCCACATCACCTTTGATCATCTATTTAACAGATGCAAAAAAAATGAATGTTAAATGAAAATAGCTGCAAATGGATGGCCATCTGTTTACACAGAGTCAATGTTAAAGAAAAATGGATCCATTTCTGTCCTTGTAGGAAAGAAAAATGGGACATACTACACTTTTATATCTTACAAAAGAAGAATGGACATAAATGGCTCCATTTTATTTAACTTCGATTCTATGTAAACTGATGGCCATCCATTTTCATCTGTTCTTGTTATTCATAAAACAAATCCGTTAAATAGATCATCAAAATGATATGAATGACCCTTTATAGTTAAAATATTCACAAAAATTTCTTGCTGTATATGAGTAGTACAGTATGTCACGATGCTGGCGTGACAGACAGTACAGTGCATAGAAGTCAATAAATCATTAATGTGAAAATGTACTGGAGAGAGTGTGTCAGTGCTCCCAAAATATCACAGGTTAAATGTCTACAGCGCAGCCTGTAGCTGTGTAATACCGTAGGTGAAGTCAGCAATAAAGTGCTGTTCTGTGCAGTACATTTCTGCACAGTTATCCATTCTTCCCCTTTCTTTCTCCCTCTGACATACTAAGTTTACTATTTTAAAATAGCCTGCAGTAAAGAGCTTTAACTGAGCCATCTACTGTCTACAGAGGTGTATTACAGACATACATAATGATATTTCTTCCTACACTGTAATGCAATATTGTGTTGATTTTCAGAGCAGGGCATATTACGTTAAACATCTTAGAATATGTCGAGAAACAAGGGCAAAAAAGAGAGGACATCTGTACATGAACTGAGAAATTTAGTCAAATGAATAAAAATGGCACATAAGGAATGATACATATTAAATAGGTTTCTATTCCATATGACAGCTCATGACTGGTATGTGTTAACATCAATATTTAAAAAAAAAAAAAAATGATGCAAAAATGAATTTTGGTTTATTTTATGACTTCTTAGCAACATATTTTTAAGTTCACTTTTTAAAATGTTGAAGAAAATGTAAAATTTCTCTAAAACACTTAATAGTACATGTGTATTTTTTACCACAGAATTCAGGGGAGTGCATCTGTATTCAAGTCCTAGATACTCCCAACAAGCCATGATTTGAGGATATGTATCCACAGCATCCTGCGTAATTTGTGATGCCTTGGAAATAAGTACTGCATATTACATACAGATGGGTCCACCCTTACCTTAGTTTACATTTGGTTAAGCAACAAGGACTCCTTTACAACTACAAAACCTCTGAAATGGTGTAATTCACAGCATAACCACTGGATGACCACACACAGATATACAGTCATGGCCAAAAGTTTTGAGAATGACACAAATATTATATTTTCACATGATCTGCTGCCCTCTGGTTTTTATGTGTGTTTGTCAGATGTTTTTATCACATACAGAAATAGAATTGCATTCATATTATGAGTAACAGAAGCTTATATTGACAGTTAGAATGAGTTAATGCAGCAAGTCAATATTTGCAGTGTTGACCCTTCTTCTTCAGGACCTCTGCAATTCTCCCTGGCATGCTCTCAATCAACTTCTGGACCAAATCCTGACTGATAGCAGTCCATTCTTGCAGAATCAATGCTTTAATTTTGTCTGAATTTGTTGGTTTTTGTTTGTCCACCCGTCTCTTGATGATTGACCACAAGTTCTCAATGGGATTAAGATCTGGGAGTTTCCAGGCCATGGACCCAAAATCTCTATGTTTTGTTCCCTGAGCCATTTAGTTATAACCTTTGCTTTATGGCAAGGTGCTCCATCATGCTGGAAAAGGCATTGTTGAGCGCCAAACTGCTCTTGGACGGTTGGGAGAGTTGCTCTTGGAGGACATTCTGGTACCATTCTTTATTCATGGCTGTGTTTTTAGGCAAGACTGTGAGAGAGCCGATTCCCTTGGCTGAGAAGTAACCCCACACATGAATGGTTTCAGGATGCTTTACAGTTGGCATGAGACAAGACTGGTGGTAGCGCTCACCTCTTCTTCTCTGAATAAGCTGTTTTCCAGATGTTCCAAACAATTGAAAAGGGGATTCATCAGAGAAAATGACTTTACCCCAGTCCTCAGCAGTCCACTCCCTGTACCTTTTGCAGAATATCAGTCTGTCCCTGATGTTTTTCTGGAGAGAAGTGGCTTCTTTGCTGCCCTCCTTGAGACCAGGCCTTGCTCCAAGAGTCTCTGCCTCACAGTGCGTGCAGATGCACTCACACCTGCCTGCTGCCATTCCTCAGCAAGCTCTGCACTGCTGGTAGCCCGATCCCGCAGCTGAAACACTTTTAAGAGACGGTCCTGCCGCTTGCTGGTCTTTCTTGGGCGCCCTGGAGCCTTTTTGGCACCAATGGAACCTCTCTCCTTGAAGTTCTTGATGATGCGATAGATTGTTGACTGAGGTGCAATCTTTCTAGCTGCAATACTCTTCCCAGTTAGGCCATTTTTGTGCAGTGCAATGATGACTGCACGTGTTTCTTTAGAGATAACCATGGTTAACAGAAGAGAAACAATGATGGCAAGCACCAGCCTCCTTTTAAAGTGTCCAGTGGTGTCATTCTTACTTAATCATGACAGATTGATCTCCAGCCCTGTCCTCATCAACACCCACACCTGTGTTAATGGAGCAATCACTGAAACGATGTTAGGTGGTCCTTTTAAGGCAGGGCTGCAATGATGTTGAAATGTGTTTTGGGGGATAAAGTTCATTTTCTAGGCAAATATTGACTTTGCAAGTAATTGCTGTTAAGCTGATCACTCTTTATAACATTCTGGAGTATATGCAAATTGCCATTAGAAAAACTGAAGCAGTAGACTTTTGTAAAAATTAATATTTGTATCATTCTCAAAACTTTTGGCCATGACTGTACAGTCATATGAAAAAGTTTGGGCACCCCTATTAATCTTAATCATTTTCAGTTCTAAATATTTGGGTGTTTGCAACAGCCATTTCAATTTGATATATCTAATAACTGATGGACACAGTAATATTTCAGGATTGAAATGAGGTTTATTGTACTAACAGAAAATGTGCAATATGCATTAAACCAAAATTTGACTGGTGCAAAAGTATGGGCACCTCAACAGAAAAGTGACATTAATATTTAGTAGATCCTCCTTTTGCAAAAATAACAGCCTCTAGTCGCTTCCTGTAGCTTTTAATCAGTTCCTGGATCCTGGATGAAGGTATTTTTGACCATTCCTCTTTGCAAAACAATTCCAGTTCAGTTAAGTTTGATGGTCGCCGAGCATGGACAGCCCGCTTCAAATTATCCCACAGATGTTCAATGATATTCAGGTCTGGGGACTGGGATGGCCATTCCAGAACATTGTAATTGTTCCTCTGCATGAATGCCTGAGTAGATTTGGATCATTGTCTTGCTGAAATATCCATCCCCGGCGTAACTTCAAATTCGTCACTGATTCTTGTACATTATTCTCAAGAATCTGCTGATACTGAGTTGAATCCATGCGACCCTCAACTTTAACAAGATTCCCGGTGCCGGCATTGGCCACACAGCCCCAAAGCATGATGGAACCTCCACCAAATTTTACAGTGGGTAGCAAGTGTTTTTCTTGGAATTATGTGTTTTTTGGACGCCATGCATAACGCCTTTTTGTATGACCAAACAACTCAATCTTTGTTTCATCAGTCCACAGGACCTTCTTCCAAAATGAAGCTGGCTTGTCCAAATGTGCTTTTGCATACCTCAGGCGACTCTGTTTGTGGCGTGCTTTCAGAAACGGCTTCTTTCGCATCACTCTCCCATACAGCTTCTCCTTGTGCAAAGTGTGCTGTATTGTTGACCGATGCACAGTGACACCATCTGCAGCAAGATGATGCTGCAGCTCTTTGGAGGTGGTCTGTGGATTGTTCTTGACTGTTCTCACCATTCTTCTTCTCTGCCTTTCTGATATTTTTCTTGGCCTGCCACTTCTGGGCTTAACAAGAACTGTCCCTGTGGTCTTCCATTCCCTTACTATGTTCCTCACAGTGGAAACTGACAGGTTAAATCTCTGAGACAACTTTTTGTATCCTTCCCCTGAACAACTATGTTGAACAATCTTTGTTTTCAGATCATTTGAGAGTTGTTTTGAGGAGCCCATGATGCCACTCTTCAGAGGAGATTCAAATAGGAGAACAATTTGCAATTGGCCACCTTAAATACCTTTTCTCATGATTGGATACACCTGGCTATGAAGTTCAAAGGTTAGTGAGGTTACAAAACCAATTTTGTGCTTCAGTAAGTCAGTAAAAAGTAGTTAGGAGTATTCAAATAAATAAAATGATAAGGGTACCCAAATTTTTGCACCGGTCAAATTTTGGTTTAATGCATATTGCACATTTTCTGTTAGTACAATAAACCTCATTTCAATCCTGAAATATTACTGTGTCCATCAGTTATTAGATATATTAAATTGAAATGGCTGTTGCAAACACCCAAATATTTAGAAATAAAAATAATTAAGATTAATAGGGGTGCCCAAACTTTTTCATATGACTGTATATATAGTATGGGTATCTTGTGAGAGAGAATCATAAAATCATGTTGATTTAAATAGCTAGTATCCTCAATGTGACAAATGGAATAGTAGGGAAGAACATATCTGTAATATGAAGGAAATGCGGAGAACATAACCTGTTGGGCATACTTGAACCCTAGAATTGAGAAACCTAGAACACGATTGTTTCTATTAGTTTTTGATTCACTACCGTTCAGTGGGACATTTGTTGTCTGAGAGCATGCTCACACACATTAGAATACATGTAAACAAATTTAGGGTGTATCTACAATGAAATCTGAAATAAGAATCTGATTGTAACCCTAAGAATTCTGCCCAGGATTTTGGAGCTAATCCTCTGGTGGCTATCCACCACAGTTTCCATACATTTTCTCTATGAACATTTCTCCATGCACTGACAAACATTTTTACAATACTGATTTCTAATCAGTGAAAATGAGCAGAGTGTGACGTCTCACTGACATCAATAGTATGCGTATTCTGAGGGTAAAAATAACCATCCACTTAGAATGCAAGTGATGGAATGTACTGCTACACCTGTAAAGAGAGATGGTGAAATCTGTAGTCTTGCAGTAAGGATGTACTGTAGAAATGGGCCCCTTTTCTTATAATGGATGGGAGTCCCAGCAGTGGGGTCCTCAGCCATGATCATTGAACACTTTTCATCTTTCAAAAAGGATGAAGACATTTAAATCTTTGCAGGGATCCTGGATTCATCTTGATTGGTAAAAAATGTACAAAATGTGGTAATTAGTTATTTTTTTTAGCCCCAGTAGGAAATGGGTATGATATCTCTGTTGTAAATCTAGTAAACAGTGGGTTAATGTGACATTGAACAAAAAACATTTTTCGCCTCTATATGGCAAGAAAAGAACTGTAGTTGCACTTTTTTTAAGGAGACTGTTTAGATTGTTCTCCAGCCGAGTTGATTGATAAATACTGTTAATATATTAGATATATCCTTGGGAAGCAATTGCACTGGTTCACTTTTTAGAGACATTACCTAGGGCTGCTATATCACATCTCTCCGTACTTTAACCTTAAGACCTAAATGTCTTATAGTTCAAACAAATAAGACTGCTGGTAGAAGCTAAAGCTCTACTATCATTTTCTTTGAACATACAGTACATTGCTATCAGGCACACTTTCCTTTATCTTCTCCATTATATGTAATTAGCCTTAAAGCATTCACTGCTTCATTCTACTCACTAAAGACCACATTTCAGCATTATATCTTGATAGAACAGTTGTTCTAAAGAAAATATTTGTTAGTTTAAGACGGTTATGTTTTGTATTTTTTCTATGCAGTCTCTGTGCTTCAAACATGTTGGGTATATAAGATGTATCAACTGGCTCCTTACCTGTAATAAAGTTTACAAGATTAATTGTGCTGATGTTATGTATATTTTATAATGTTTCATAATGCTTTACACTTTTTCAGCCTGTATTACTATACTTTTAAGAGTTAAAATGGCAATACATTTCTACTCTGCCATCTATATAAATGGGAGTGGCATTTGCTCAGTTTGTTTCTAGAAAGCAGGAATAGCTTAGGTAGCCTAGAAATCCTCTTAGCCTTAGCCAGTTAGGTCAGTTTAGTCTACATACAGTACCTTGCGAAAGTATTCGGCCCCTTTGAACTTTTCAACCTTTTGCCACATTTCAGGCTTCAAACATAAGGATATAAAATTTTAATTTTTTGGTGAAGAATCAACAACAAGTGGGACACAATTGTGAAAAGGAACGAAATGTATTGGTTATTTTAAACTTTTGTAAAAAATAAAAAACTGAAAAGTGGGGCGTGCAATATTATTCGGCCCCTTTACTTTCAGTGCAGCAAACTCACTCCAGAAGTTCAGTGAGGATCTCTGAATGATCCAATATTGTCCTAAATGACTGATGATGATAAATATAATCCACCTGTGTGTAATCAAGTCTCCGTATAAATGCACCTGCTCTGTGATAGTCTCAGGGTTCTGTTTTAAAGCGCAGAGAGCATCATGAAGACCAAGGAACACACCAGGCAGGTCCGTGATACTGTTGTGAAGTTTAAAGTCGGATTTGGATACAAAAAGATTTCCCAAACTTTAAACATCCCAAGGAGCACTGTGCAAGCGATCATATTGAAATGGAAGGAGTATCAGACCACTGCAAATCTACCAAGACCTGGGCGTCCCTCTAAACTTTCATCTCAAACAAGGAGAAGACTGATCAGAGATGCAGCCAAGAGGCCCATGATCACTCTGAATGAACTGCAGAGATCTACAGCTGAGGTGGGAGAGTCTGTCCTTAGGACAACAATGAGTCATACACTGCACAAATCTGGCCTTTATGGAAGATTGGCAAGAAGACCAAACATGTGGAAGAAGGTGCTCTGGTCAGATGAAACCAAAATCAAACTTTTTGGCCACAATGCAAAACGATATGTTTGGCGTAAATGCAACACAGCTCATCACCCTGAACACACCATCCCCACTGTCAAACATGGCGGTGGCAGCATCATGGTTTGGGCCTGCTTTTCTTCAGCCGGGACAGGGAAGATGGTTAAAATTGATGGGAAGATGGATGAAGCCAAATACAGGACCATTCTGGAAGAAAACCTGTTGGAGTCTGCAAAAGACCTGAGACTGGGACGGAGATTTATCTTCCAACAAGACAATGATCCCAAACATAAAGCAAAATCTACAATGGAATGGTTCACAAATAAACGTATCCAGGTGTTAGAATGGCCAAGTCAAAGTCCAGACCTGAATCCAATCGAGAATCTGTGGAAAGAGCTGAAAACTGCTGTTCACAAACGCTCTCCATCCAACCTCAGTGAGCTCGAGCTGTTTTCCAAGGAAGAATGGGCAAGAATTTCAGTCTCTTGATGTGCAAAACTGATAGAGACATACCCCAAGCAACTTGCAGCTGTAATCGCAGCAAAAGGTGGCGCTACAAAGTATTAACTTAAGGGGGCCGAATAATTTGGCACGCCCCATTTTTCAGTTTTTTATTTTTTTACAAAAGTTTAAAATATCCAATAAATTTCGTTCCACTTCACGATTGTGTCCCACTTGTTGTTGATTCTTCACCAAAAAATTAAAATTTTATATCCTTATGTTTGAAGCCTGAAATGTGGCAAAAGGTTGAAAAGTTCAAGGGGGCCAAATACTTTCGCAAGGCACTGTAGTTGGAGTCTATATTCACCATGGAGGAACACCAAAGGGTGTGCCACAGGGTAACTACTACCACCATCCTTTATATTAATACATCCCTATCCTTCACTGTGCTACCCTAGGGCCAGCAGGAAGTTTTGGTGGGAATAATGCATTCACCTTGACAAAAGGCAAGTCCTCATCTTGGTCCTACTCCCATTACCACTACCCCACTGCTTCCCCTGAGGTGTTGCTTATACTGTAGTCATATATACTACACATCAGTGATTTAATAAACTGCTGGACACTATAGTTTCCTCTGCTCTCCAATATTAAAGGCACGTACTAAAGAAACCTCCAGTCCTGACCATTTAACCCTTATAATTCAGCTATTAATACTAATTTCAGTGTGTATACTACTGCATTTTGTTGACTTGCTATGAATCCCATCACCACAACAATAGTGCATTTAAGTTTATACACAGACAGCACATGTCATTTGATTGAACCCCAGAGCTGTCTTATGTTAATACTTGTTTCAACTTACTTCAGGTATGTACTTATGAGTGCCATGTGTATTATTAGCTATAAATATGTTGTCTTGGACATAGAAAAATGCTTGTACATTGTTGTTGCAAAATTGCAATAAAAATGTTAAAATATTTAAATAAAGTTAACATTTAAAAACTGATAAAACACATGTTAGGTCTGGTTCACATTTGGGGATCCCCTGAGTGGAAACCTATATGCATAAAAAAGCAGTTTACCTGGGAAACCCGCAGACCCCATAGACTATAATGGGGTCCGTGTGGTTTCCGCTCGGTTTCTGCACAAAGCATGCGGAGAGGAAAGTGCTGCAAGTAGCACTTTCCTCTCTGCATGTTTCCGCATGTTTCGTGTGGAAACCGAGCGGAAACCACACAGACCCCATTATAGTCTATGGGGTCCGTGGGTTTTCCAGGTAAACCGCTTTTTTATGCGTATACGTTTCCGTTCAGTGGGTCCCCAAACGAACTCCCTGAACGTAAACCCGAACACAGATGTGAACAGGGCCTAAAACAGTTTGCCTTCAAGGTTTTGTATTATCTCCCTCTGGATCAACACAACCTACCATATATATTTATAGTACAAATCAGAATTCAATCCCATCCATGAGAACAGGAAAGCCCAAAGAAAACATTCCTAATCTCATAAGCAGGGATTCAATCCCATCCTTTCTATATTTTCATCTATCTATACATACATGTAGACCCATTATATGCTAGTGCACATCAAGCTTTACTTAATACCCCTTTCTAATTATAATGTACCCTAATGAACCTTTATATAAATGATCTCCCCTTTATAGTCATAATGCCCTATAATTACCCTTTATATGAATGATCCCCCCTTTATAGTCATAATGCCCTATAACTACCCTTTATATAAATGATCCCCCCTTTATATTCATAATGCCCTATAATTATCCTTTATATAAATGATCTCCCCTTTATAGTCATAATGCCCCATAATTACCCTTTATATAAATGATCCCCCTTTATAGTTATAATTACCTATAATTATCCTTTATATAAATAATCTCCCCTTTATAGTCAGAATGCCTCATAATTACCCTTTATATACAGTGGGGAAAAAAAGTGTTTAGTCAGCCACCAATTGTGCAAGTTCTTCCATCAGCAAGGGCATTGAAGATGAAACGTGGCTGGGTCTTTCAGCATGACAATGATCCCAAGAACACCGCCAGGGCAACGAAGGAGTGGCTTCGTACGAAGCATTTCAAGGTCTTGGAGTGGCCTAGCCAGTCTCCAGATCTCAAACCCGTAGAAAACCTTTGGAGGGAGTTGAAAGTCCGTGTTGCCCAGCTACAGCCCCAAAACATCACTGCTCTAGAGGAGATCTGCATGGAGGAATGGGCCAACATACCAGCAACAGTGTGTGCCAACCTTGTGAAGACTCACAGAAAACGTTTGACCTCTGTGATTGCCAACAAAGGATATATAACAAAGTATTGAGATGAACTTTTGTTATTGACCAAATACTTATTTTCCACCATAATTTGCAAATAAATTCTTAAAAAATCAGACAATGTGATTTTATAGATATGTTTTCTCATTTTGTCTCTCATAGTTGAGGTCTACCTATGATGTCAATTACAGGCAGGCCTCATCTTTTTAAGTGGGAGAACTTGCACAATTGGTGGCTGACTAGTTAGGTCACACCTTTGTTGTCCTCTTCCAAACTAAATAAACTTATTTTTTCTTAAGTCCTTTTCCATGTTGGTTTTACCCAGTATTTTCCTATTAACAGGAAACAGGGCCTAATACTAAGCCCTGTGGAATACCCATTAGTAACAGTGACATCATGTGCCATGAAAACCACCATCTGGTTTGTATCACTATGCTAATTACTTACCCACTCACAGATGTTTTCCCCCAGTCCAATCATTCTCATTGTATGTACCAACCTTTAATGTGGTTCATAAACCGAGATATTTAACATTCATAGCTTCTGTCAGGTCCAGTCTAGAACTTACTCACAGAAGCTGATCATAAACCCATGCTGACATGGAGTTATACATTTATTCCCTGGATGTATTCCTGGATAGTATCTCTTAGAAATGCTTCAAACTTTTTACCCCCGTCAGAGGTTATACTTACTCGCCTGTAGTTTCTGGCTTTACATTTTGAACCCTTTTTTAATATGTCACTCCATTTGTCTATCTTTTTAAGGTGTTTCTGCACTTCTTCCTGAGTTAAACAGGTGACATGTAATTTAGAGTTTACTTTGTCACTCTGCATTTCACCTGACATTTGTCTATCTCTGTGGAAACAGAGGAAAAAAAATGTTTAGTAAATTTGTTTTCTCACGCTCAGGCAGGCTCTGCAACAGGCTCTGGTGAAATGCTCAGAGGAGCCTTATACTCTACTAGGATTTTAGCTAGCTTGTTTTGCTTCCAGCAGAGTATTTGGAAACTGCTTTACAACAATTCCATTACATTTTTTTGTTGTCAACTGCTCCCTTTAACATGATTTTAAAGTATCCCAGTTAGTATGTGTACTTTTATTGAAGTGAAAGGGAGTCTGTGTGAATAAAAAACTGATTTTCATGAAAATGGACCTGCGATGCAGAATAATAAGGTATCTTTGGAAAATGTAGAAGTAGCCTTACAAGGATACTGATTTTATATCTTTAACATTACCATTTTATGCTTTGTATATTAATATTTAATATTAAGTTTAAAGGGCCCTCCTTCTAGTTGGCTCATGTACCAATCGTTATTAAACACGTTTCCCAGTTTATTTCTGGGTAGTTGAAGTCAGTAGTTGATGCCCGTATAATCCATTT
This sequence comes from Leptodactylus fallax, assembly GCA_947044405.1. Classification (NCBI taxonomy): domain Eukaryota; kingdom Metazoa; phylum Chordata; class Amphibia; order Anura; family Leptodactylidae; genus Leptodactylus; species Leptodactylus fallax. The sequence goes on along the minus strand of CAMRHE010000051.1, from coordinate 6,449,932 downwards.
GCCTTTGCAGCAGATTTTTTGTGGGTTCCCTTATATTTGGTGGCTTATAGCTTATTTTTATCAGTATTTTATTATTGTTTTTTCCACCATATACTTCAACAAATACAGCTGCTGCATTTTCATTACTCTTACTTAAGTCCTCATATGGAGAGGTCTTTAAACAGGACTTTACATAAAGGCAAACACCTTCCCTTTCTAGATTGAATGATCCTTTCTGAACAAACTGTAGTTGGGTAAATTAAAGAAAACCTGTCACTGGGTTTATTAACCCAAATTAACCAATAGTTGCTATAACCCTGAGTATTTTGATGTTTCGTTTATCCAAATCCGTTCAGCAATTCCAAAGATATAAGCCCTGTTAGTGTTGATGCCAAGTGTGTGGTAGCACTGTGGTTTCTTTGGGGGTGAGGTCTCAGTGTATTGTATGTCATGCAGTGTTAATGCCCACCTGGCTTATATATCTTCAACATTGAAAGGGCTTATATCTTTGGTACGGCTGAATGGATTTGGATAAACAAAACACCAAAATACTCAGGGTGACAGTTCCTCAGATGTTGATCAGATATTGTATGTCATTGGTCTTTTTAGAGCTGACGACAGGTCCGCTTTAGTCATTTAGTCTTAATATCATCCAGCCATTTCTCATTTATCCCCACTATCCCATATTTTTCCTCATACATTATTAAATCCAAATCATGAATTTTATTGGTGAGACTTCTAGCCTTTTCTTTATAAACTATTCTAACTTCTCCCTTCACTCCACCCGCAGTTTCTTTACTTAGCCCCGGTCATCCCCTCCTATACAGTTATTGAGTTTTCTCAGTGCCTTGTTTAAATGCTCCACCAACCTAGTCGAATTCTTCAAACACAGGTGCCCGTTCCCTATTAAGGTGCAGTCTATCCCTACCATAGAGCTTGTAGTCCACAGTGAATAACATATTTCTGCCCTTCCTATCAGCTATTAAGTCACTTACTTACCTCCCTAATCTCCTGCTGCCTCTCTCCTGTAGCCCGTGGTATAGGAAGTATTTTGGAAAATGTGAACCTGTGACATTAACAATGCAGTCTAATTTGCCTGTAGCTTTGTAAAGCCAGAGGAGCTGAGCAGATTGATGTATAGTTTTGTTTGAAAATTTGCAACATGAGATGTCATTTATTCATTTAATTCTTTAGCTCATTTATGCTTATTAGTCATGGGGGCGGACCTGCTTAATGATTGTGATTTCAGTATGTACACTACATTATATAAACACTGATTGGTACCATCCTTGTGACTGTTATAGGATTTATTTTAATGTTCTATCCTTAGGATTGGTCAGAAATATCAGTAAGGATAGGCCATAAAAAAAACCTGGACAACCCCTTTAAGTCCAGAATAAGCAATTAAATGAATTAATGACAAGTTATACTGGAACTTTTCTAGCAAAAGTATATATTAATCTTCTCAGTTCCCCTGCTTTATAACACACTGCCTGCAGATTGCGCTGCATATTGAACATCACGGATTCCCTTTAACTACATTCTGCACCAAGCAACTACATTTTACTCCTAAATAAAAGCTCAAAAAAAAAATAGGAGTGTCAAACTTTCATTCTACAGATATGCATGCAGGTTGTCTTGCTTTACAGATGAGCCACTATCCGTTGTTACAGTTTACCTTTGTAGATATGAAAAATAGCCACCCTGAAAAACTATCCGCACTTCAGTTACCTGCCGGATGGCTAGAAACTAAATCATGTGGAAAGCACATTGATTTTCTGAATAAATAGCCTTGTGGCTCTTCAGAATGATGACACCTCAACAACTAAGGTTTCCTATATGTAAGTTACCTTACAAATCTTACAGAGGTGTCAGGATTCCTCAAGATTGAGCCAACTGTACTGTATATCATGAATGAGCAAAGAACAGATGAATAATAAGAGGTTAATATAATTTTGTGCTTCCATTTTTAGGTAAAATAATTATATACAGTAGTTCTTTCTTAATTGAAGTAGTGAAGATGAAATCAGACATTTGTACAGAGGGTAGGAATAGGCTATTACTGCCTGCATCTCACAGCGGGGGGTTAGTGACAACGTCTCAGTGATGCTCATTACAAAACACATTTCCTCCCAATGGTGTTTTTTACTGCTCACCCTACAGGCTGTATATTTAGTAATTTTGCTTCTAATGAAGGAATAGCAGTAATCAAAAGTAACAAATAATTGCTAGCCCATGACCACAAATATGTGTTTGACTAAATCTCATTACTACGTAGCTCCTTACTCTTTCTGTGAACCCAAAGAGTGCATGGGGTCACTGCTTACAATGAAAGGAAATGCAGTCTATAGTTTGATAGTTCTATAGTACTTTACTGTCCTAACTCTTACATTATGGAACATGCATGGAACTAGACAATTCAATGCCTTCAATTATAAAGAGGGCTGAAAGGGGTTGGCTGAGATTGTTACAAAGTTCTGCAACAGCAACAAATGCGATAAACTAGAAAAAAAAAGCTCATTCCTATGAAAGTAAATAAAGTGGTGGCCATACATGTTTACCATGGCCCCATTCATAAGTTGTCGTCCCCAGTTCTCTCTAGATGGTCCAGGTGATCAGACACTTATTCCCTATCCATAATAAGTGCATACAATGGGAAAATCCCTTTACCCAATACATTTGAATCTCATAATGGAAGTGTATCTGAACAACTGCATATACATAACGATAAACTGATATTATGTCACTCGGATAGATTTCTCTTACCATTTTTTTCCATTAAAAATATTTTGGTACTTTTTTCCCTGTGCAATAGTCCACATCTTTTCTCTCACACTTTCTTCTTCTAGCCTGCTTTTCAATGTGTGATGTTTACCAGTGTTATATGCAATTATAGTTCCCATCATGCACCTACCATATGCTGTCTTGTGCTGACAATAATTGCAAATCCCTAAACCTATGTGATATAAAAAAACTAAGGATGCTTTCAGATTGGTGCAATACAGGTGCTTTATTGCTCCTGTATTATGGATGAAACACCTAAGCCTCCTGTGGTTTATCAGAACTGCAGTTAGAGCACCATAACTCTGATTCCAATGATCGGCAGTAGGTTATGGTGATACATTTGTAATATAGTATGGATGCAAAAGAAAACAATATTACCATCAACTTTGTTTCTTATTGCAACAGTTTGTGAGCAAAAAATGTCTTTTCTTACTGACTGAAAATGTTTCCATCTGTTTATATTAGACATCTAATGATGATAGCTGTTGTAGCATGTACCAGATAAATGCTCATGTTACCTATCCCCTGGTGTTATACAGTTAGGAGGAGCAGTGCCATTTTCCTTCTATAGTATTATAACTACAACCTGTAAGATCCCTATTGCTCCTTAACCATTCTGGCTGAGGTAATAAACTGAAGCTAGAGGATTGGGGACTTTAAGTGGCTCATGGTCTAGGGAACCAAGAGCTATAGTCTCGGTTCCATCTTAAAATGTTCTCATCAGCTTCTAGCTGCTATACAACCAGAGATACAGCCAGTTGAAGACACAGTCAGGACTGGAATAAGCAGGCATATTCAGCTTCTATTCTCAACTGTACAATGTGTACCCTAAGTATCTAAAACAATTTGAAGATTTTTCCTGACAATGGCAGAAACACAGAAAATAGATAATCAGAAAGAAAACATTGAGCCAGTCTAGGCACATTATTATTGAACCAATATCGGAGCCAATATTACATTTCATTGGAGCCAACATTACATTTTATTAATATCTTAAATGCTGCAGGAATCTGGAAACTTGTTTGAAAGTTGTTACTCTTTATAAGAATGTATTATATAGAATGTCTCAGCTTTCTGCCAGCGATTATTGGCAGGCCAAGTCCTGATGAAGGATATAGAGACTTAACCCAATACTTTTCTAAAAATGTGTGTGGTGCTCATAAGTGTGATCTTCTGTCTAGTTATTGTTATTATTATTATTGCTACTACAATTGTTGTTTGTTAATGTTTATCATTTACTTTAATACGTATACTGTATACCTAGTTAAGCAAAGGTCTCTCGGTCTGGTCTTTAGGTAGCTATTAAGGATTTCTATTCAAAGATTCTTAGCATTCTTTTCCTATTCTCTGTACTTTTGCTTTTTATTATTTTTTAACTACAACTTAAAACAGGAAATACTTTTTTTTTTACTTTATTATAACTATAGCCTGTGGTTGCACTATTCTGTATGCAGCTGCTTTCTTAAGAACTGTATTTTTATAATAACAAAGAAAAATGATCTTTAAGGGGTTAATTTAGTGATAACGCCAATGGTACATACAGATGTGTCCTCCATTACTTTTTCTCAAAAAACGCAAAGATATATACAAACTATCCTATTTGTTTCTATGTATGACCCGTCTGGGGGTGGAAGGGTGCAACTTGGAGAGAACTGTAGATTATAATTTAAGCAAGGACACATATCCTCAGATCCTAGAATATAATAAGTGGAGGCCCAGAAGAAGTGAGGGAAAATTTATAAACCCTTGTAGTCAGAAAATAAAAACAGATTAGGCATACGTGTGCAATATTTTAATATTATATTATTATACTAAACAAGTATTAACATATTTATTAAAAAGAGATGATGTAAACCTAGCTAGTTCAATCTACCGATGTGTTCTTCCTTCCCTGTCCAGGACCCTAATGAAAGCACTCATGCCTTGCATTATAGTACTACAGTTACACCCTACACCAATTTTCTTAATATCCTGTACACAATGGGGGGATTTATCAAGCAAAATGCAGCAGAATTCTGGAGTTATTTTCACTAGAATGACATGCTGTGTGCCACATTTATCGAGTGTTTAGACACTTTTACGAAAAAGGTGCGATTTATCGGACAAGGGACGTGGAGTCACAGAAAAGGAGCGTGTTCTAAGTTACTACACTTTTGTCAAAAATGAAACTAAAAAGGGAACAAACAGTCTAACAATACACCAGATTTATCAAACAGCATTAGATATTTTGATAAATCTTGTGCAGTTTGGGACTCTCTAGTCTAAATTTACAGTCTAAAACGTAGACAGTATTAGTGAATCTTCCCCAATGTGTTTTCTTTCAACACAGACAGACGTTTTTGAAACCTGTAGCATGTCGATTCCTTGTGTGAATGTAAACTGCAGATTTCACCTATTTCAGTAAGAGAGGTGCAACAAAATATGTATATAGCACATGTGGCTTTTTCTTCACAAAGCAAACACAATAATATGCAGCTAAAAACTGAACAAGGATTTAAAGCAAGGATATACAAGAGTCATAACATGGGGGGGGCCCCCCCCCCCCCCCCCCCCCCCCCCCCCCCCCCCCCCCCCCCCCCCGCCCGGCCCCGGCCCCCCCCCCGGCGCGCCCCTTCGGGGCGCCCCCCCACTATACCCATACAAGTAAAATGAAAAAAAAAACAACTCAAGTTGAATGGAACAATGTATTCTTTCCTGGCTTTAAACTTTATATTGTGAAGACAGATTATAAACTTTCTAACCTCAGTGAAAAAATAATGATTTTTTTGCTATGTGTTGGTCTGATCTTGACCTTTTTCTGGTTGTTATTTTATATATTCTGACATATACTGAGCCTTTTTAATACTTTCTGAATGTAGTGTATACACTTTTTAACATTTTAGCACAATCTCGCTGTTACCATATGGCAGATTTTCCTTTACATTGTCAGCTCTGATTAGCAGTTATTTACCATAATGAAGAAAAAAGGAAGCAATTATTTATCATTATATTTGTTTATATAAATGGATTAACATGATACATGTTAGCATGTTCATACATACATGTTCAGTAAGCAGGTTAAGATATTACTTTCATCTTTGTGACATTTTGTTCTACTTATTTTTTACTTTTATGTCCTCAGGTTTCTACTCCAAATCAAACACCTCTTACCACCCCACATATGAGAATTCCTTTCAAGGTTGCATGCAGCTTCTCCATGTGGACAACCAGCTAGTCGACCTTCATTCAGTAGAGCAAGGAAAGCAGGGCAGCTTTGCAAACATCAGTATTGACATGTGTGCAATCATTGACAGGTAAGAGAACAATATCCCAGTCTAAAGTGTAAAAGGTTATATATTAGGTTTAACATAAACAAAGGTACATTACTTAAGAGGGTTTTATGAAATGTAAGAAACCCCTCCATTTTGGTGGGCTTTGACTGTGAAAGATACTTTTTAGAACTGTAAGTATATTTTGAAGATGTTTATTTTCCTACACAAGGTACAGCACCTACAAAAATGCACACATATAAATCAAATCACATTTCACATAAATAACTTTATAAAAATACTATTTTAAAGTCTGATAAAAAAAATGTCACACGCAAGTCATTACTTATTTTGCTTACCTATATAACACCATCATATTTATAGATATCGCCAACACTGTCCCATATAGGGCTCACAATCTAAACTCCGAACACATGGTGTCCTTGCAAGGATTCAAACCCAGGACTCAAGCGTTTCACCGTGCTGCCCAGCCTGTGCAATAAAAAGTCATGATAAAATTTTTTGCATCAGTATATTTAATGCACTAAAGATGTTTTTGAGGACTGATGATCAATCTTCAGAATAGGTCATCCATAGTAGATCAGTAGGGATCTGTCTCCCAGCCCCCCTAACAATAATTTGATTGCTGGAGCTGCAGGATATCAGAACTATAAAGCTTCGTATACTGTGTAGCATGCTCTTAAGTTACTGCAACAGGAATGATCCTGTAATACTAGAGAGACTGTAATAGATTGATTAACAACAGCATCATGTTGATGGTTTCCATGTAGCAACATTAAGAAAAAAACTTTCAGAAAATATGGCAGAATCTAGAGTCTATACATTCATGGCACTAAAGTTCGTCTTTCACATGTGTTATTGTTACATATTTGACTGTGCAATGGGAAAAATATGGAACTGGAGTGAAATGCTGTACTAAAATCAGGGACAATATCAATTTTAAAAATACTATAATGTAGGGACACAATGCAATTTAGCTCTAGTCTAGAGTAAGTAACATATGGTGATATTCTTTTGACACGTGTATCATTAGTGGAAAAACCCTTTAATGTTTTTTATGAAATCATAAAAAATTTGGTCACAGTACAAAATGGCATAAAGTAATAAGATAACCAATGTTCACCTATTTAATCACCTGCCACTAAAATGCCACTGTTCTAGTGCTCACTACTGGAATTTGTCTAATTGAATACAGCAATGATATCACAGTGCTCACATTAGTAGACAGGCTTGCAACACTGCCATCAGAAATTTTGGGGAACCATGCAGGCACATTTTGTTGTCCCTCCCTTACTGTATATTAGTGAAAACTAATGAAGTGAGCAAGGCTGCATCTTGCTGCCAGAGAGATGAGCACATGGAAGTGGCTGTGCCTTCTGATTCATTAGTATTCACTAACACTGAAATCAGTGACTGGACACTAATGAAGAGAGGCAATGTGCAGCGGCACCTCACAGTGGTTTATATCAGAAGTGCAAAGCCAAAGAAGTAGCTAGCGGCTTAGCAAGGGAAGGGCAAACAGATCTTAGTGGGCCCTCAACCCATGTATACCAATATATCACTATACAGTGAGCATAGTGTGGTAGATACCAGCTCCTTACAGGACTTAGCAGGCTATTTAATTGAATACATTGCAGGAAAAAGTTGTGATATACAGGCGATATCTTTGACTGTCATCATTCTTCCATCTGGACCAGACCAGCACAACCACTACTTCCAGCATTGACTTGTCACTGTAAAGTTTGCAACATTGACATTTTGAGCTCCACCCTTTTCCAGGTACACAGCCCACACTTTCCTTTCCAAAGTCCCCATCCTGCTGCTACCCCCAATTATAAATTATATCATATAAAAATCCTGTGAATTAATAATACCCCTGTGTGCATCTTTAAATTAATAATGTTTTATATATATATATATATATATATATATATATATATATATATATATAAATAACCAATGTGTGCCCCATATCCCCCTAAATAATAATGTCCAATTTGTACCCCCTAATTAATAATACCCCTGTATGCCACTGCAGTCTAGAATGGAGATTAGGAGTAGTAGTAGCTTGGAGCTCAATCCCAGAGGGGGAGAGCTTTGTAGGTTAGATGTTATCCTGTCTGAGGACAGCTCTAGACTCCCCAGAGGAAGATCCAGCCCCTCCCTCTAGAGGGAGGAGTGGAAACCCAGCAGTTCTCATGGAACTTTCTGGAAGCATCACTGAGATGCTGTGGGCTGGGCTTCCCTGGGCAGCATCATGTGACCAGACCTAGGCTTGTGACATTACAGTTAGAGAAATAGCACACAGGAATATGCATAGAAAGACAGCATTAATAAATGACAGTATATCAGAAACCAGATGTAAACATGAGTATGCATTTTCACAAAGGGATTATGAAGCCTTTGCACAATGTTGTAGAGGGGTGAACACTACATAATGTCCTAATGCATCACATTGGCACAGGGCACACGAGGGCCCAAAAATCAGACAATTAATGGCCGTACTGGGACATTACACCACCTTATGCAATGATAAGACACAGATGTATTGGTTGTGGCCATGGCGCTTTGTTTTTTGTAGGCCTTAAAGAGGACATTTGACCATTTCTACCAACTCCAGCTCTTTGCATCTTTCAATAGCCAACAGTCCACTGATTCCAGTGCAGTTGGATTTTTTTTCTCTAGCCTCCACCACTACTAAGCATTCATTCCTGTTAGTTTCAGCACAATTATGCTCTCTACTGTCAGGAAGGCGGTCCCTTCCTTTGCTCCATCCAAGGAATGCCCACCTGACAGTAGAGAGCTGAATTAACACATTGGGTGCTGAAAGTAACTTCACTGCTTGCTTAGGAATAGTGGGGGCTAGAGAACAAATTGTGCTATTCTGGAATCAGTGGAGCAGCATCTATTAAAGGATGCAAAAAGTTGGAGTTGGTAGAGATGATGAAAGGTCGTCTTTAAGTGGCTTCAGGCCCACACTAATACAGTTAAAAGTGTTTCAGCAGCCCCGGATTACAGTGAATGGGTCTGGTATATCCGGCCTGGTCACAGCTGTAATGCAAAGGTATCCAGTGGTGGCATACATGATTGAAGTTTCTGGCACAGGCCACCAGTCCACTTTACATTAGAGCTGTAACTCTTGACAGCTGTACTACCAGAACTGCACTGATGGCAACCCTACAGGCTGCAACCAGGTAAACAAAGACTGCAGGTCTACCACAGCATGCTGGAGCAGTGAGGGATTGAATAGGTGAGTATTGCTTATTTTATTATTTTATACCATTCATTATTTGACCACATTCCTTATGACCTTGGATAACCCCTTCAAGTATATAATTGTTCTTACAACAGGAGACAACTAATCTAGTAAAGAGTTGTATTGAGACATTCACACTATAGTGAAAATGCAAATGACTGCTTTAGGGTTACAAATTAAAATCATATTATAGTAGAACTTGATAGCATTAAGCCATTTCCTTCTTAGCACTTCAGCAGAAGTGAGATCACAAGGACATGACTGTTATTCTCACTGTTGCTGTTTGCTCACCTTTACCAGCATGTTTAACTCCTATTTGTGTAAAATTTTCTCACTCTCCTGAAACAGACAATCTTAGCTTTAATATGTGTTATCTTATGACTAAACTGATAAAGAGCAGCACAAGCTAAATTATCTGTTGTGCTAGGAAGGATGGGTTTAACATCATACAACACTATTAGGGTATGACTTGTTGTAGCCTTGCACATCTTATCATATACAGTAGGTGCATATAGGCACTGCCAGTCTGGGCTAACACTGCTGTATATTTTGTATCACAACATACCGTGACTGATAGTCCCTAACATACTGTAGAAAACTTCCTAGGTATCGCTAAAGGACTAGCATACACTGATTCGTATATCATAATTGCTTGACCAGCTTCTTCTCTAATACACTTTCAGTAAGTTCATGCAGGGAAATAAAACTAAGCATCTGAATTCTCCCCTGTGCATGCTACAGTTTTTGGCTACTGCATTCTTAAAACTCAAGTGGCATTTTTTTTATACAACCTGCTCCAAAATGCTATCAAGTTCACCCACGTTTAGCTACTTCTCCACCCCACCCATACATACCATCAGTTCTCTCACAGATACAACAGAAACAAGGTGTTTAAAACACTGTAGTTAGTAATTTACAATGAACAGAATTAGCAGTGTTAGGGTAGGTTCACACTTGCGCTGGAGTCCATCCGCTGCCAATCTGACTGAAAATCTCGGGAAACTGTATAGGCACCGGATAGCGACAGGTTAGCGACGCATATCATTTGAACCCACTCAAGTGTGAACCTACCCTTATTGTAAATTAGGGGTAGGAGAGGTAATCACTACTAATCAGGAGTAGTAGAGGTAGTCAGAGTAGGAGGTTACTTAGGGCACCATTACAGATGCCAGCAGATGTTTCAAAGCATTTAATCTGTGCCGCTGATGACCAACGTCTTCCAGCAGGCATAACCACCAGGTTACCTTCTTTATACCCTGTCTGGTCCCAGGTTTTTCACATGTCATGCATATATACTTTCTAAATCCAGTGTTGCTGTGTCTAGGGTGAGCACACAATTCCTTCCTGCTACTTAAAGGACCAGTGCATGTGACAGTTATCTTCCCCAGCCTATCTCTGTCAGGCTTCAGGTATAAAAGTCTTCTTCACTGGGTACACCTTGCCTGAGCAATTTAGGACCCTAGCTTGCATAATACAGCTAAGGTGTTTCTATGTATTGCTTGATTCTCTTTGTTTTATCTTATATCCTGACCTTGCCCCAGCCTGCTGTCTCCATTCTGCTGACTGCCTACTACTGACCTTAGCTTCTTACCTGACCTGTTCGCTGCTTATATCTTGCGATAACCAGCATTTGGACTGTTATCCTGAACCTCAGCCAATCTTTAGATTCTGCTTCTGCCTGACTCCTTGGTGCTTTCTACCATAGCCCCTGACCCTTCTGGTCAGTTATCACCAATATTGGTTCCACGACAAGGGACAGTGACCTATTGGTCTCGCTACAGTGAAGTCCAGATCCTAATACAGCAAATGAAGGATGAAGACCAGGGAGGCCACTTAGATAATGCTCTTAGGAGAGGCCCAAAGCCAAACTAGTCTACAGCTCACTGTCTGTAACAGATGTAAAGTGTACAGGTTACCACTTCTCTCTTACACACACTGCCCAGCAGCTCAATCACAGTGAAAACTCTTTAAGACAATCACCCAAAAATGCATTTATAAGAGGGGAGCCTTCTCAAAGAATATATAATTCAACCAAAAATCTGCCATAGGAATTCTGGTCTGGATAAGGTGGTGATCTCAAAAATGTGGTTGTCTTTTAGAGAGATTTTATTGTATATATACTAAGATCCTTTACTAAAATGTTCATGCCTAGTAGTAAATATTTTTCATGTGCAAGAAATAGGTTTCTGATAAACAGATAAAGAGGCTTTTTACTTTAAAAAGATATAACTCAATGTTTATCATCTTCACATACTCTATTGATGTATGGAAAAAATTTAAATCATAGGCACACTTTAAATATAATATTTTTGTTTTGGCTTTTGCTTTCATCTTCTTAAGGATAGTTGTATCTTTCCCATTCTGAAGTCCCAAGGAATTACTAAATGAGATCAGTTTTGGCAGGGTGATATAGAAACAAATCAGTGCTATCAGCAGAAATCTTGCAGGGGAAGGAAATAATGTGCCAATGTTCTAGTAGCTGTTTATTGCAAAATGGGTCCAACTGTCAAAATTATGTTCTGTTTCTAATACAATATGTACAGGATCTTCTGCTTTAAAATAGGTTTGTTTACACAAGCACTTTTATGTCAGTTGTGGATACAATTTCTTAAAGTATGCTTGAGAGAATCATACATTAGGAACATTGTCAGAACTGGAGTGAACGAAATACAAGTACTGTTTTTGTCAGTAGTTGATTCCAGTTGCTTCAGTTATCTGTACATGGAAAATGCAGTTGACTACAACCCACACTCCACTTTCCTAAAAGTGGGATTTATGGGGATGTGGTGGCGACAGGGCCATTAACCTCTTCAGGAGCTGGCCTATATTTCTATTTAAGTGTATGACATAACTCAAAATTAAGTGAGAAATAAATTGCCATTACCTAATATTATCAATTCCTAAAATATGCCTGAATAACAGTTATAAGTTAAAATTACAGTTTATTGATATATATGTAAAATACATGGAAGAGCAGTAGCAAGGGAGGTGTAGACACAAAACCCCTTCACTATTAAATATACTGCAGGGGCATATTTACAAACCAGACTCTGCCCCCCTCCACATTATACCCCTGCTATCATATGCACTTGAGTTTAACCCTACAATGACCCTATATGTTTTAGCCTATATGTTTCTACTGACAAACACACAGAATTATGGTTCTATACATTCTATTCAGGCTTACTTTAGGAACTGTTTAGGTGCATGATCCTTGGGGGATGCATCTAATCTATGATGAGGTGTACACCTCGTCATAAATTAGGCAGAAAGTCTGGCGGGGAAGGGATTATCAACACTGGCACGGAAAATGCTGGTCTTGATAAATCAGCACTATAAAGTACCCACTATCCAAGATAAAATTGTATTCATAAATATAGATCAAAATCAGTTACCTAATGATGGACTGAGGGAATAATGAACAAGCCGAGGTCGAAGCAGGAGAGTGAGAAGTTGCCAAAACGAATATTAAAGAAGGGTCAGAATCCAAATTGTAGTCAAATCTAGGAGGTAACAATATCCAGATCAGAAGTCAGGGGGTAATCCGGAAGAGCAAGCCATAACCAGGAGATCAGCAGTAATTAAGTATTTTCAAGTAGAGTAAGGAGTCCAGTTGCACAAAACAATCACAGGCAAATGACGTTCAGCCAAGTCTAAATACCGCACCTTAAACCTTAATTGGAGGAAAAGGCAGAGTACTGATTGGGTCTGCATGTTAAGGTTCTGACAGGTTTTACAGACCCAAGCAATGTTTGTCTGGTGGTCATGGATGTCTTAAGGCAGCAGCTGCAAACAGGAGCTTGTACACTAAGATTCCTGACAACATAATTTTCTGTATTTTCTAGCCTATTTTCTAGAGAACATTAGATAACAGTAATAGTAGCAGGTTTGCTCTTCCAGTACTAGGACAGGCAGGACTGGCTGGACAATACAGTATTGTCAGTTATGTGGCTGCTGCTTACCTTCACACTAGGACTACACATTACCACAAGATATTGACTGAATAACATCACCATACTGTTACTAAAAAATCCTCCACACGACTGCATATGACTGCATATTACCACCACATAGTGACTGAATAAAATCTATTATACTAGGACTACACAGACTTCCCTCTAGGGATGTAGATACATTATTATTATCAGATTATGGATGAACCGTTGAACCTCCTGCAGTTACTCAGAACTGGGTGGAGTGAACCATAACTCTGGTTCTGATGAACTGCAGGTGTATGGGTGGACAAAGAAATCCTACTACACCTGTCTGAATTCAGCAGAATACTGAAAATGATTATTTATGGTAACATTTGGCAAAAATAACTTTTCTGTCTGACAGAAACTTTTCACATCTTTCAGAAATGTTTTAGACATTTCTCTCTAGTGATAATTGAAATTGCTATTACTGTAGCCTGTAACAAATATCATTAGAGAAGCAACTAGCATATTTTACATAAAAGATCCAGTACAAATAGTGTAAAATGTTAACTTTATGGATGTTTGTGTTTGTGATATGAATCATGTCTTCATAAAGAAAGTGATCAAATTATTCCCTATATGTAATAATCAGGGAGAAAGCATGCTCTGTTATTGGTGGGGTTGGTACCATGAATAAAAATCCTTACTTCTACCTCTGGTGCCAGCTGTATAGTGGGCAATATATCATCCAAGGCTTAAGGTCCCATGTTGCAGAAATGCAGCCTTTTTTGTTGCAGAATTCGCTGCAGTTTTTTGAGCCAAAGCCAAGAAAGGCTACAAAAGGAATGGGAAATATATAGGAAGCTCTTATTCTTCTACCTTCTGCTCAATCCACTCCTAGCTTTGGCTAAAAAAAAAAACTGCAGCAAAATCTACAACAAAAAAACATAGGGACTAAAACTGATTCTGGTGTCATATTAAAGCTGAGATTCTCATTCTAGCTGTTAAACAATATGAGATATAGCCAGCTGAAGACCCAATCAGGAATGGTTAGCTGGTGGTATACAGACCTAGATATAGTTATTTAAATGTGATCACCCCCCAAATCAGCAAAAATACATGCCATTAATGAGGTTGTTAGAAAGAAAATACCAGAACTGCTGGAATATTAAAACTGAATGGCATTTGAACAGAATAAACAAAGGGGGAGGCTGTTTTTTTGGCAACCATTTCAGCCCCAGCATTGGTATTGTAGTGGTTAACAGTCCAGGGCCTCACTAAGATAATAATATTTTGTTACATGAATTAATTGAAGTGCAGCCCTAGAAACAATGATGTTAGATCACTAAAGGGTGATATTTTGCAGGTGGACCAGCCTTAGAAACTTTCTGTTATCAGCTGTAATCATTGATGAAGGTGCAACTGACCACTACATGGGAAATGTAATGTTACTGATGTTACTGTACATTCTGGTCATTCATACCATGGCTTGTTCCCCATGACCGTTGTATCTCAAATATATATATATATATATATATATATATATATATAAATTTTTTTTTCCATTTTTGTCTTGTTCACTCGAGAGATGGCATCTTCTTGGGAGATATCTGGAAATTTTCTAGAACCGTTTGTAGCATTTTTGCATCTTCTGCAAAAAAAGTCACAAATTAGATATTAGTAGACAAATGTGCAATGATATATGAAATATATATATATATATATATATATGTTTATAATATAAATTCAAGGAGAAAAAGTTTATTTTATAGCAAAATGGCACAGCATTTTTATTGTCACTTCTCTACAACTTTACTTTTAAAGTCTGTCGTCTAAAAAAATTTAAAGTAATATATGACCCAGTCTAAATCTACCAGTAAACTGATTGGGAAGTTTCAGGTTGGACTGTGTGACAGAGAAATTCACTGCTAACTTTATAAGATATACTGCTTAGGAAAAGCAGAATGCAATGGAGTGTGAAAAATGGGCACTTTTCTGGTTCCCTGCATATTAAAGTCAGCTGCAAAAAATGTTTACACTCAGAAATAAAAAATGTCTAATAATATAAGAAGATATTTGCACTTATGTGTGATAGATTTGGATTCTTGTTTACAGTCAAGGCATCATGGACTGTATATGTGAATATATGTGACCAGGTTCATTTAACTTTTATATTTTATGGACATTAATGTACTAAAAGTATAGGTAAAGCTACTTCCTTTTTGGTAATATATATGAGTATATATATATATATATATATATATATATATATATATATATATATAAAAGATAAATGTGTGTTGAGAAGAGGAAATTAGAAAATGTTATGATAATCAGATGTTTAGCATTGGTTTTACTTCCTTAATTTTTTGTTTAATCTTGCATGACCTATTTCTAATTGCATTAATATTAATCTAAGAAAATGTCCGAGATCAGACAACCCTTTTGCTGTAAATATAGCTAATAGGAGCAATGTGGCGCATCTTTGGTGCAGTATAGTGCATCTTTGGCATGCCTTAGCACATCTTGTATGGGTTAAAATTTTTCAACTCGCTGGACATGTGAGTGTGGATTCCCAGAAGAAGGGGACATGACTTAAATGCATCAAATATGCACCAAGATTGTGTTGTAAAATTCTGTCTCAAAGTAAGCCATCTAAAAGGCGGTATAATCTTAGACTAGACAGTGTAAAGATACATCAGATCTATTGTCCAGCATCAGCCACTGTGATAAATCTGATAAATTTTCAGGCTGCACTTTCTAAGTTTACACTGTGTAACTATTAGTAAATATTGGCTATGGTTTCACAATATTCTGTCACAAGATGTGTATCTTATATGTGTCTATATGTGATCACCAGTGCTTGTGTTGTAAACTGCAGCCTGTCAAGGGTTTAGCTGGCATGTCATTTTATTGGTTTTGTGGGACTTTGGGGTCTACATTTGTGGCACTGTAAAGTAAGAGTGGACAGATTTTTATAATTTTTGAGGAGTATCTTTAGCCAAGGAGGACTACGCAATTTACAGTAATGCAAATAAATAATATGTAGACACACATAATGTTAAGAGGACACTATTTATGCAGGAAAACCATTATTATAACTGTCCTCCATGCATAAGTGCCAAATAACATCTATACAATGAAATAACATCTGCATTAGCCTTATTTCATTTTCTTCTATAGAATGAGAATGTAATTACATTGCATGACCACTAGGAATCAGAGAACTGGCAATGTAAATAGTGAAGGAGTCATTCAGGCACCAAGGCCCCTTTGAACAAATGATCAGTGGGTGTCCTGGGTGTTGGTCCCTACTGATCTCTAATTGATGACTTATCCTAAGGTCATGTAGTAGAAACCCCTTTAATGTAGGCAATGCTAAAAACAGAAGGTTTTTAGCGGTATGTTGTTTATTTTTAGTTTACTTTTATACATATTGTAAAGGAATATATTTGAATATACTGTATACAGTATATATATATATATATATATATATATATTTACATGACTATGATAACTGAGGGCCTAAAGCACCTGCAATCAGAGATATCTCTCACCACAGGCACTGCCACTGAGTCTCTGCTGTTTGAAACGACAGAGACCCCACAGCTATGGCGCCCAGATAGCTCCTGAGCAGACTCTATGTTTAATTGGAGTGCTGGTATCCTTCATACATGTAAGGTATATGTCAGCAAGTGCAAGGAAAAGTCTCATGTGTACTGCTATGTAGCAAAATTGCCTTTATAGGCATCTATGACACCTGCAGAGGCATTTTGCAACCTCTGGACACATCTGTGATTCTGTTATTATGATTGATGTACAATATATCCGGAAGAATTATTAAGTAAGCAGACTAATACTAGTTTACCTGAGTACCAAAGGATCCTTTGCAGGCTTAGGCTCTGACACAGTTAAAGGTCCTGCAGAAGACAACCCCATTGGAGCAGACTTGGGAGTCTTGCCACTAGAGTCTATTAATTCTGGGCTGATTCACAGATAAACCCACTAAACGTTATTGATATATCCTGTGTGTTCAGTGATGTCAACAATGATTCTAATAAAATTAAAGTGTGCATCTATACAATATACTGTAAAAATACTCTTTTGGTTGGTCAAAGGAACTTTAGTCTGACTCTATAGGCTGTAGGTTTTAGCTAGCTGACAAAATACTCCCTTGACATATCCGGACATGTTAGTCACAAGATACCATATTTCAGGATAGTACTGTGTTATGAAGTTTTATTACAAAATCATTTTCTATATTGGCCATCCATTGTTTGCTTTGTATATTGCACCCTTTCAAGGGTTTTGCTAGCATGTTGCAATATCGAAGAGTGATGTTCTATATGTGTCTGTTAATTGCAGCCTGTCAAGGCTTTTCCTAAAATGTGTATTACTGCCATAATGTATTAATTTAGTTTAAATGTAAACCAATTTAGGGCTAATTTAAGGGTGAAGACATCTGTATTTTCATATCGATGACAATAACCAGTTTAGACCCATTTTGTTTGTGGGACAACAAACTAGAAGTGAGAAGTGCAGAAAAACGTAGGAGAGAATTGGAGAAATTATCATAATAAAAAAGTTTCATATTCCTAATTTTGTTTAACAGTGAGGAATGAATTAAATTTTCTATTTAGAGACTTAGCGATGCCCATGAGATTGTTTTAGTGGAAATATGAAACAGATTGCAGTGCCAAAAGATGCTACATGCAACTATTACAAATTAAATGTTAAATGTTGCCCAGTAGGCGAACAGGTGGCTTAAGTTATCTGCCATACATAGAAAGAAATTCAACCCAAAAAAGAAAGAAAATAAAAATGTATAAAGAAAGGAAACATGTTAGTCAAACTGGTACACCACATTCCTCTTAAAATCACATCTACATATTTTAATGATAGTGTACCTTTCATATAATTTTATTTCTACTACCTTAGCTGACTGTTACTGCCTTCCACAGAGTGGTTCATGTTGTCAATGTGTATACACTGTAGTATAGAATAAAATCCTCTAGAATAGCCCCTTCTGAATACATAGAATGTAAAGATGATGTATGCTATAGCTGTACATCATGGTTACTATGTGGCATCTGCTTTGAAATTAAATGACCTTGAGGTTATCCGAGTACAAGATGGTTTAAAAGTGCAATGATAAAGAGATTTGATGCTTGTGACTTGGAAGTTGAGCTTCTGTCATGTGAATGATCGAAGTTCCCTCACAGCCATATGGTATTATGCTGAGAATAATGGATGACTGATGCTGTTTGACCACATGGCAACCTTCTTTTTCCATCAGCTGAACACAATATATTTTGAAAACTGGCTAGATGAAAGAGATGACATCTTTAAAACTGTCACATCTTGCTTATGTCACTCTAAAAATGTTAGTACTTGAAGCAGTAGAATAAAAATGCCAACAAATATACATTGTTATCCTGAGTTGTGTTACCATATTCTATCAGAAATTGCTATAATGTAAGGTGTCAAAGCTGTAGTTTCAAAGTGTAAATAAATGCATACAATAATTTATCCTGAGAATGTTCTATTACAGAGTTAGGGTACTATGCATTTGTTAGGGAGATCTGTTCTCCCATCTTCTTTGATCTCTTATTTAATTCTAAACTCCTCTAAAAACTGAAGATTTAGATATGACTACAAATATTTCCTGGATTAATTCTTATACAAAAAATAATATGTATCAACTGAAACTAGAATAATAGTCATCTTATTCATTGCAAGACTCTGAATGTACATCAACAGCACCCCCTGCAACTGAGAATGGGGACTTGGGTCCCATAATGATTGCATCTCTTAGGGTACAACCATTGGGATGGTCTTATTGATGTGCCTATTTGCCTCAGATCAAATTCAGGCTTATACAGCTATAAAATTTGATAATAACTGTTTAAAGAGGATCTGTCAGTTTTCCTGCTATGTCTGTTTAAACAATACTTGTATTTTCTATTAAATACTTTCTAGGAGGAATAACTGAGGAACAGCAGAATAAAGAAAAATACACTATAGAATTAAATTGTGAATACAAGTAGCTACTACATCAGACATGCCAGGAGAGCTGTCAGGTCCTCTTTAAAGTCTATAGTTTAATTGCATTTATTTTAAGCAAAAAAATATTATTATTTTTTTATTATAATTTATTTATTTTTTATCTGAACCAGAGGCGTAGCTAGGGGTTCAGCACGTGGGGGGGGGGGGGAACATGTCCAAGTGGGCCCCCAACTTAGGTATACCGATATTATCACTATATGGTGACCGTATAGTGGTATATATCGGATCTACACAGGGCTCTGCAGACGATTTAGGCAAATACAGGGCAGTAACATTTAGTGACTTACCGGTGACGTCTCTGACTAATCGTTCACATTTCCCATCTCTTTCATCTGAACCGCCATGACCATTTCTTCCAATTTCTGTAAAGTTTGTTGCGCAGACATTTTTGGCTCCTTACTTTTCCAGGCACCCGACCCACATTGTCCTCACCTGCACACCCATCCTGCTGCTACCCCAATTATAAAATATATGATATAACCCCCCCATAATGAATAATACTCCCAAGTGCATCTTTAAATTAATAACTTCCCTGTGTACCCCCTTTAAATAGTGCCCCTTATTAATAATGCCCCAGGTGTTTCCTAATTAAAAAGTAAACAAAAGGTAAAAATAATTAATGGGTTTCTAATAATCGGGACCCCCAGGATCAGCCGTTTGAAATGAACCATGGTACCTGTGTAAGCGCCGTGACCCCTTCTCTGTTTACACAGTGTCATTCATCTCATAGCGGCCATGTAATGTAACTACAGCCTCGTCCTATACATGTCTATGTGACAAGGCTGGAATTACATCACACGGTCACTATAAACAGACAGCGTGTGATATAAACAAGCACCATGGCCCCTTCATACAGCTGATCAGTGGGGAGTCACTTATCTCTTATTGATGATCTATTCTGAGAATAGATCATCAATTAAAAATTAAATGGAAAACTCTTTAAGCCCAAGGCCCCACGTGGCGTCCTGCAGCAAAAAAGTGCTGTTCTTTCTGCTGCGCTTTGCACAGAAAGTTCGCAGAGGTTTCTTCTCCGGACTTTCAGCTTCAATTATATCTACAGGGAAACCGGGAGCGTTTCCATAGGAATGCTGCGATTTCCAAAACCACGACTGTTTTGGAAATCGCAGCATGTCCACTGCGCATATTTTACCACAAAGTGGGGATAGGATGGGGCCCCACGTGGCAAAAACGCCACAGGAAAAAAAAATGCGGCATTTTATAGTTCCTGCAAAGTGGATGGGATTCTAGCAAATCCCATCCACACATTGTGGAAAAATGCGTGCAGCAGATACTCTGCGATTTCCAAAATCTTTGCGGTTTTGGAAATAGCAGCATGTCAATTATACCTACGGAAACGCTGGCGGTTTCCCTATAAGTATAATGGAAGCAGAAAGTCCGCAGAGGAAAAATCTGTGGTCCTTCTGTGAAAAGCGCTGCGGGAAAAACCACAATGTTACTGCCGCGGTTTTTCCTGCAGCGCTTTTTTGCTGCAGCCTGCTACGTGGGGCTTTAGTCTTAATAAAGCCCAAGTGTCACTTTAATTAAATTAATTGCCCCCTCATATTATGCCCCTGATTCCCCCTGACATAAATACTGCACCCCTAAGACCTCTTATATCGATGACCACCCCCTTATGTTCATAATGCCTCCTAATATAAATAACCTCCCCCCCTTGTACCCTGTAATAACCCTTATATAAATGACGCCCCCCTATGTTCATAATGCCCCCTCCCTTATAGTTATAATTCCCCCTCCTAACAACCCCTTATACTATTAAAATACCCACAACTAAGCTAAAACAAAACAAATATAAGTTATACTCACCTACCAGCGATCATGACAAATGGAGCCGCCGCTTTCTCTTCTTGACCCGTGCTCTGTGTGCAGGGTCCATGCACAGGAAGTCAGCGTCTCAGCGTAGGAGGCGCGATGTTGTGACGTCATCAGGCTGCCTGTGCCGATGACTGTGTTATCGTTGTCATGTAAACCGCAGGCCTGAAGTGGCTTGTGGTTTACAAGACAGCAAATTGCAGGAAGCGTTTTAACTGCAGACACCGATCTAGTTAAAAGTAAAAGATGTATTAATGGCGGCCCCGGGGTGGGCCCTACAATGTCAGTGGGCCCGGGGCAGCCACCCCCTGTGCCCCCCCCCCCCCCCCGCTAGCTATGCCTCTGATCTGAACCATCTGTTTTCTGCATCTAGCATGTACATATACTACATAGCAAGCTGCAGAATGCCTTTTTTTTATCAAATCTATCATATGTGCTGTCTGAGACAAGTCTCAAGCCTCTCTGTCTTCTGTTCATAAATCTTCCAAGCTGATTTCATCATAAATCAACTTAGAGAATAATTCAGGAAAAGGGAAATAGGGGATTCAGACCAAGAGATCAGTCAGCCAGTTTGTTAATGATAATGTGTATTTATACGTCAGCTGCAGAAGTCAAGCAGTTCACAATTTGTAATAAGAACCTATTACAAAAATTCAATTGAAGAAGACACATAAAGACTAACTGTAATTGCCCTATTTGGGCTATTACCTGCAACTACCAGTATGCATTCTATATAGTTACATAAATTATAAAACTTCACTTTTATTCATCCAAAGAAACTTTAAAAACAGGTGAAGGTACCGCTGTCTCACTGACCACTATCTAAGCCATAGTTTGCTGGCCAACTTATTAGCTATCTACTTAAAGAGGACCTTTCATGTCCTCATGTATATGCTGTTTTACATACCGCTAGAAAGATGACAGCGCACTGAATTCAGCACACTGCCGGCTTTCCCGGTATGTGCCCCGGGGCTGGAGATATCGGGGGTCTAAATTTCACCGTTCACTGTCAGAAGGGGGTTCCTGACAGTCTATCTGCGCTGTGAGGAACGCCCTCCCTGACAGTTCTCGTTCATAGACTTGTACTGGGGGGGGGCGTTCCTCACAGCTCAGTGTCATCACTGGGCTGTAAGGAACGCCCCCTCTGACAGTACTCGGCTATGGAGTGATGATGCTAAGCTGTAAGGAACGCCCCCCCCCCCTGTACAGTGCTATGGAGGAATACTGTCAGGGAGGGCGTTCCTAGGGCGCAGCTAGACTGTCAGGAACGCCCTTCTGACAGTGTGTGGTGAAATTTAGACCCCTGATATCTCCAGCCCGCATATACATGAGGACGTGAAAGGTCCTCTTTAAAGAAATTTGCAGTACTTCCCAGCAATTTACACGATAGACCCAGACCCACTGAATTTAAAATAAAGTCACTGCCTTCCCAACATGTTAATATTGCAGTGCTACGTTTCCTCTAGGTATGTATAACCTTCTGTGTATTAATCACAATTATCGAATAGAAATATCAGCTCCAATACAAGCCTCACTGTCAAAGAAGAGTGGCAACTGTAAGTTCTAATGGACTCCCTCTACATCATTCCCAAATAGTGTTTACGTGCGCTGTAACAGGTATGTACCATTTGGGGATGACATTGAGGGAGTCCATTAGACTTAACAGTTGCCACTCTTCTTTGTCAGGCAGACTTTTACTGGATCTCATATTTCTATTGGAAATTTGTGATTAACACACCCTTGTGATGTCACAGAAGGATATGTATTATCCAGTGGCGTAACTAGGAATGCACACACTATTATGCCCCATAGTGGCCCCTGCACAGTATTATGCTCCATAGTGGCCCCTTCACACAGTATTATGCCCCATTGTGGACCACCCATGAACAATTATTATACTCTGGGTATTTACGCCACTGGTATTATCTGTCATCTATCTATCTATACTTAGAAGAGACCCCAGACTTAGAATTACTTAGAATTAGCCCCAGACACCTGACAATACAACCGATGTTGTAAAATTGGGTCTGGGTCTATCTTGCCATTGCTGGGAAGTACTGCAGACTTCTTTCAGTAGATAGAACCCCTACAATTGCTCAAAATAATCTCAAAATACATCATAATATGCACATATTTTGTTTTAGTAAATACAAAGAGCAAAAGAAAAATCCAATAAAAACAGTAAAAACTAAAGAGTTGGAGGTCTCCACCCTACTCCCCATTATACCTATACCATTGGTATAGCTGGGAGTAGGGTGGTGGGTGTTGGTATACTGGGGTCTCTACTTTTTAGTTGGATTGGATTTCTGTTGTTCTTTGCTTTTACTAAAAAAAATATGTGCATATTATGATGTATTTTGTGATTATTTGGGGCCACAATTGTATTGTTCTATTGTGTTTGGGTGTAGTTCTCTTTTTTCTGGTACTTAATGGGAATTCTTGTAGGCTAAAATATTCTTTCAGTAGATAGCTAATAGGTTGCTCAGCAAACTGTGGCTTGGTTAGTGGTCAGTGAGACTGCAGAACCTTGACCTTTTGGGTTTTGAAGGTTTCTAGAGTCAGAGCAGACAAGGGGGTGTGATTCTGAGCTCTAACATAGTCTACTTCTGATTGGATAGTGTCAACTCAAATTGTATCCCCTTGACCACCCACTTAATAGTAGAGAGCATGTCTGACATCAAAACTAAGTGCATAGTTTGCTTTGAAATGGTAGGAACTAGAGAAAAAACCCAACTGTGCCAGAATAATTAGAGCGGCACCTATTAAATTATATGAAGAGTTGGAAATGTTGGAGGTGGTGAAAGGTCCTCTTTAAAGAAAAAAATTAGATAAAGGTGTCATATCCTTTATATATATTTACGGTTTCTTTTCAGTTTTGTGCTCTGAAAAAAAGTGTTGTAAACAGACTGAAAAAATAACCATATACTAATGTAATACTACATTATTGTCTTAGCAGCATGTTTAGCTCAAAATACAAAAAAAACATGTTATGCTTCTGTAATGAAATAGGTAATATAAAGTATCAAGTAACATTTCCCATCTCCAGAATTTCTCAATCCATCTTCTTATTGTGCCTCAGTAAAATAGTAGCAAAAGTATCTGTCATCTTAATGCTAATAGTTATCAGTATGAGAAACAAAGGAAAGCCACGTTGTAAATTGTTGCCTCTGAAATCCCCACTTACATAAAGACTTAGGAATAACATATGTAAAATAGTTTTCTGTGGGATTTATAGATAAGCCTAATGAGGATCTGGGTAATTCTTAATTCCTTCTTTAATAAAATTCAGAAAGGAGAATATGTTTAAGCAAACAGAAAGCATTTGGTTGTAATTTAAGCTATTAGTAGCTGCAGTTCTGTATTTAAAGTGTAAGCCACATACAATTTATACGAGGCGTAAATCAATATTTGTCGTATTTTTTAAACATTTTCCTCCCAAATTATAGTTGACCGCCGTGACCTCTGATTGTTTGTTTTGCGAATTGCAGCCTTTCAAGGATTTTCTTAGTATGCTGCAATACTATATTGAATTGGTTTCATCAGCAATTGAAGTCCTTAACCAATTTTGAGCTAAGTTAAATGTGAACACATTTGTATCAGTCGCAGAGGAGACAGTAGGCACTACTCTACAGGTACAGTCTGTATTGATGGATGTGATCCATGTATTAACTGGATAAATCTGTAGATTTCAAGGCCCACAAGTGAAAATAAAAATTGCAGCACCATATCAGTTTTCAGTACACTTTATTAAGCACAGACATGCATAGCAATAGGGGATTAGAACCAGTACAACAATGGGCCAATTTTAACTCAGTTGTATGGATTGAAATCAATGCATTATAGTTAATAATGATTAAATTAACTCCTTAACAGCCAAATTGCTACTGTACTGAACTGGCATAAAGATGTAACACATGGACTCTTTTTCCAGGGTGGAACTAGGTTCATGTGAAAGCAACCTAAGACTTTGTTCACACATGCTTTTTGTGTTGCGTATTTTGAGATTTACAAACATTTCCATAATGTTTATTTTTGTTTATACATGTTTTTACATGCGTTGATTTTGGTGTCTTTTTTCCAGTAGAGAAGTCTACAGAGCATTCTGTGTTTAAAAAAAATGCCATGGACCCAAAATATGTACCAGAACTATAAAATAATTTATGACAAAAAATGGCATACATGCTTTATACATCATTTATTAAGCATTTTGGACAAATTCTGACAGTTTCTGCACCCTGTCTGTGGGTATAAATTGAAAAGTGGTGGGCCTTAAAAGGAATGTGTTGCCAAAAAATGACCTATGTTTTTAGTTAAGTTTTATGTTAAATATATTTTTCATAATTTTGGGTGAGTTTTTTAAAAAATGTCCATGTTATTATGTATGTTGTTTGACTCTAGCAACTAAGTCAAATATTATGTTGAGACTTATGGTATTCTGAAGATTTCTTTGCAGCAGCAACCTCGCTTATCAGCACACGCGTGATCACCACTATCATGTATAAGTAGGTAAGACACAGAATCCACCAGTATCACAAGGTGATTTCACAGCTTACCTACTCCACTCTCTACACAATAACCTCTGCACTGTCCCATAGAAATTTGTCCCACAGGAAGTCGCAAATTATTGTAATTGCAATTATTTGCACTTTAAGATGCAACACTATGCACCAAAGAAATTGACAACATTTTGGCACATTTTTTGTTAGACAAGGAAGTCTAGAGATATGCCAGATTTATCAAACACGTTATTAGACACTTAGTTAAATCTGGCACAATTTAACACTGTCTAGTCTAAGTGTGTGCTGTCTAAAAATTAGTATTAGTATTAGATAGTATTAGTAAGTTTGCCCAATTGTTTGAAGTGCATTTCATACTGAAAACATCACTGAAAACCTAGAGTATGATATGTTTGATGCAGTTATCTATGTAGTTTTTTTTTTTTTTCAGAAGAATGGATATGTAACCATTCCTGTGTTCACAAAAAAAAAAAAATGCACCAAAAACTTCAAAACTGCACCAAATATAAAGTTTACCATGCAGTTATCGGGATTATGATTCATCCATCTTTTGCCTTTGCTTTAAAATGCAGTCTTACCAGTATAAATAAACTGAAAATGAACCTACTAAACTTTGTAGTATAATGTAGTACCGTGTTAGCCATAGAAAGTAGTGGAAGAGTGAAGAAATCAGGCAATACCTTTTAGAGGCTAACTGAGCAGTTAGCCTCTAAAAGGTATCGCCTGATTTCTTCACTCTTTCCCTACTAAACTTTGATATTAAGGTTATGTTCACAAAGAGAAGTCAAATCTACCTCTCATTAATTTCAATAGGAGAAGAAAAAAAATAAAAACATACCTGTCCCTGGTACTCTTGTGTCTCCCAGTGCAGTCCGGTCCTGTTGCTCCGGGGTCTTGTTTTGGCAGAAGTCCCCATCGTACGTGACTGCTGAAGCTAATCAGCGGCCTCAGCAGCCTAAGAAAAGGACACGGGATATCACAGCTATTTATTTATTATTATTATGCTTACTTATATAGCGCCATCATATTCCACAGCGCTTTACAGACATTGACAGTCACTGTCCCATATAGGGCTCACAATCTACATTCCCTATCAGTATGTCTTTGGAGTGTGGGAGGAAACCAGAGTACCCGGAGGAAACCCACACAAACATGGGGAAAACATACAAACTCCTTGCAGATGTTGTCCTTGGCAGGATTCGAACCCAAGACGCCAACGGTGCAGTGCTAATCACTGAGCCACCGTGCTGCCCATGTTTTTCCTTATTTTTTTTCACCTTCCCTGGCCTCATATAATAAAAAAAAAAAAGATTATCCTGGACAAACCCCTTTAATAAAAATATTAAAAAGAAGAGGACCCAGTACTGACCCTTGTGGCACCCACAGGTAACTGTGACCCAATCTGAATATGTACTACTGATAACCATCCTCTGTTTTCTATCTGGGAGCCAGTTATTAACACAGTTACAAATATTTTCTACTAGTCCCAGTATTCTCATCCAGTGGTACAGTATCAAATGCCTTTGAAAAGTACAGATATACGGCATTACTCAGGCACAGTCTAGAACTGAACTCTTCATAAAAGCTGGTCAGGTTAGTGTGACAGGACCGATCCCTCATAAACCCACGCTGGTAATGTGTTATAAATTTATTATCATTGAGGTATTCCAAAATAGCATCTCTTCACCCTTCAAATCATTTTCTCACTACAGAAGTTAAACCTGGCCTATGGTTTCCAGGCTCACTTTTAGACCCCTATTGAATATTTAGAACTCGGGGGTGTATGCCATCTGGATTTGGTGATTTGTCTATTTTAGTATTTTGAAGGCAGTGTTGCACTTCCTTCTGGATTAAACATGTGACATTTAGTGGATAATTTATATTACCCCTAATTATATCTTCGGTCATTGGAATTTCTTGTGTAAATACAGTAGAGACGAAGGCATTTAGTAGCTCTGCCTTTTACTACCTCATTACATCCAGATTATTTTTGAGAGGGCCGAAAATGTCAGTTTTTACTTTTTTATTATTTATGTAGTTGAAGAATAATTTAGATTATTCTTTCTTTCCTTGGCAATTATTCTCTCTGCCTCAATCTTTGCTACCTTTCTCGTTTACACAATTAAATTTTCATTTTATAATTTTTTTAATGTGGCATCATGCCTTCTTGCTTTAGTACTTTCACACTAAAGCATTACTTTTAGGCTAAGGCCCCACATAGTGGACCGCAGCAAAAAGGCAAGGCAAAAATGCATCGCTATTTTTCCTGCAGCGCTTTTCACAGAAAGTCCGCAGAGTTTTCCTGTGGACTTTCTGCTTCCATTATACCTATATGGAAACCTCCTATAATTGACATGCTGTGATTTACAAAAACACAAGCGTTTTTTAAATCACAGCATTTCCGCTGCAGATTACTTTCTGCAATGGGTGGATGGGTTTAGCCAGAATCCTATCCACTTTGCAGGGACTGTGAAATGCCGCGGTTTTTGCTTTGGCCTTTCCGCTACGTGGGGCACCTTACTGCTTTAGTTGGCCTCGTTGGTTTTCTATAATTTGTAACACACTTATTCCCATAAGTTATATATTTTTCACTGACCCTATTTAGAATGTTTTTGACAATGTCCCATTGACTTTGTGTCCCCTTCACTTTGGGGACATTGTCATAGTTTATGCTGTTAAGCTTCTGTCTTAGGTGGTAAAAATTGTCCTTCCTGTAATTTAGCATTTTTGTACCCCCTCTACTATGCATTTTATTAAAGTGCACTCAAGACCTTATTATGTTGTGGTCAACATTGCCTAGATTACCCCAATCTCAATTTTTGAGAATCTGTCAGCTCTGTTTATCAAAATTAGGTCTAAAAGTGCCTCGCCTTTGTTGGCTCCTGCACTAGTTGTGAAAGGTCTTTTAGGGGGCAGCATGGTGGCTTAGTGGTTAGCACTGCATCCTTGCAGCACAGAAGTCCTGGGTTCGAATCCTGCCAAGGACAACATCTGCAAAGAGTTTGTATGTTCTCCCTGTGTTTGTGTGGGTTTCCTCCCAAAGTCATAATGATAGGGAATATAGATTGTGAGCCCTATATAGGCCAGTGACTGTAAAGAACTGCAGAATATGATGATGCTATACAAGTAAGCATAATAAATAAATAATACTTACAAAACTGTGATACCTTTGTTGGACCTGCAGGTTTCTGCCTCCCAATTTATTTCTGGGTAGTTGAAGTCTCCCATAATAATGACTTTATTATGTTTGCAGTATCCTGTACATGGATGTATTAGGGTGTTGTGATGGTAGAGTGCCTGGAACAAATATCAGGAAATAGCAGGATCTTGCTGATAACAGAGAGCAATAGAAATAACTGTTTAAATCCTATACAGCGCAGAGAGATAGGTCCCAGTCACCCAAACTCCTTCATCAGTGCTAGCTGCGAAGCCAGATGGACTTGGTCTGAATTTGGGATCCAATTTATTATCATAGAAACTGTACAAGACATAAATGCTCTACAATCTACAAACCAGAACTCACTCTTAATTTCTGAATTCAGAAAATGACCTGTTTTATTCTGAAAGTAGAGGGCACTAAGTGGTTAAATGTTCTCATTTTAAGCTGCTAAAATAATCTGCAATACTTGTAGGAAATAAATTATACTATAATAAGTAAATACTGCTTCAAGCTTAGACACTTCACAAACAAAACTTGCTGTCTGGCAAATATAACAGATGGTTGTTATTCCCCACAGGAAGATTCAATTAGGACTAACTTTGATATCTTTGATGCAATCCATGTCCTCTTTATTAAAGTGAATGCAAATACAATATAACAAATAGAGTTAAATGGAATAAAAAAAGGTTTAAATATTCATATTTTCTTCTTCCAAACTTGGCAGAGTTTATTGTCACATTACTTTTGGTGTACTAGGAATTCAAGGTTACTTTTCAGTTGCTTAGATACATCAGAAGCCTATAGAAAACGTGAAGAAGCAAGAATAATAGAATTGTTATATCATCTTTATGACTTTCTATACTGGTTGTATGGGTGCGTCATTACTTTCTTCAATGTATAATAAAATTCCTGATTGAAAGAACTCTAAAAAATCAAGTTTATTAACCCCTTCCCGTGGCACCCATTTTTTTATTTTTGATTTCCATTTTTACTCCCCACCTTCCAAAAGCCATAATTTTTTTATTTTTCTGTTCAGAGATGAGAGCTTAATATTTGTGCGACAAATTTTACTATGTAATGGTTTAGTATATTTTTGTTTTAATACCTTTAAAAAATCCAAAACTTTTCAAAAAAAGTATTCTGATTCCTGTAACTTTTATATTTCCATGTATGAGGCTACATAAGTCATATTTTTTGTGGATTAATTTTTTGAGCTGATTTATTAGCCACTCATTTGCCACTATGAGATGATTTACCTATTAGATACTTTACAGTTAACCTATTATAAGTGACTGGTGATAAAGCAATGGTGTGCAATGAAAACATTGTTTACAGTACAATTACAAGTGGACAAACACATGTTCTGTATACATGGAGGCTGGGTGATTTGTTTCCTCTGGAAGGCCCAAGGGTGGATTGATCAAGACCAACATTTAGTATGCAAGTGTTGATAATTCCTGTGATACAAGTGGATGTGCCTCAGTTATGATAAGGTGCATGCCTCATAAATCTGATGGTGATACCGTCTGCTCACACCACACCCCAGAAAAGTGCTGAGGGTGGTACAAAAAAGTCTCACTTTTTGTGAAAAACCCAGAATGGTACAAAAAATTGCAACTTTTTTATACCATTTAGTCCAGAAAACTAATGTGCAAGGCATGAACATTTTTCCTCAATGTTTTATTTTCATCATTGTAGGCATGATCAGCACATGGAGAGAGAAATGATAAACCAATGGCTTTGTTTGTTAATAGTGTCTGCTGATGGGTGGATCTGTCAGCAGGAGCTATGGCTTTAGATGATGGCATACATGTAGATATAAGCAGATTTCTTTTGCTTGGCTCCTTATTTCATAGAAGCAAAATGGTTCTCAAAAAATAATAGTCATTTCCCTAATAAGGAAAGTCTTTAAATTGCTTAAATTGCTGTGCTCCTCATTTTGGGTAAATGTTACCTAAATCTGGAACTTCACTTCTGTGTTAGCAATAATACAGTATACATTACAAAAAGTGATTTTAATTACTAACAAATCTTTTGCAAATTACTTTAGACATGTCCATGGGTGTTACCTCTATGTTTTTCTGCTTTATATGGCAGTCATTCTCTCTGCCAAAGTTATACATTCAGAGCAAGGCATACATCACTCAATTATATTGGCAAGTAGAAGAACATAAAGTCAACTGCCTTGAGTACAAGATAACAAGTAAACTATTTCTCTAAAAACACTTGTGGATACTTAAATATAATCATACACTTCCAAAGGACATTCTGATCCTATTCATTAAGTAAGAGTCAGTCATTTACAGGAAAACGTATGTTCTAGTTGTACAGGTATTATATGATTTACGTTATTACATGGAAATTATGCCTTTATTCATTTTTGCATAGAAGAAAAAAATAATAATTCAGAGAGTAGATGATGACCTCTTTTTTTTTTACTTTTCTTTGATGTTTATAATTGTACTGCTCATAATGCTGTATTGCATATAAAAAAACCCAGCAAAAACAAGTACAAAGAGAGGAACATTTAAAAAAAAATGTCCTAAAAATGATGCTCATAACATCCAATTAGATCACTGCTTTCAATAAAAAAATAAAAGCTGAGATCCACTTATTTGCTATAGGCAGCACTATGGATGATGGGCACATATGTTAATGTGCAGACAATGTGAAAAGAGCCTTACATTTAATGGGTTTTACGGACCCATTTTTGTTCTGATGCTTATTATTATTATTTATTTTATTGTATAGTGAATTAGTTATTCTATTGCTCTAGGATTCAGTACTAGATTGCTGGAGCCTCATTGTCTGCTTCGAGATTTTGCTTCAATTACATGCCAAGCTCTTATTAGTATTTACTCTAAAATAGAAGGATTTTAAATCTTTCGGTTATATTTCTGCTCTCCTGTAGTCTAAAGTGCTATTGTAGAGGTTGTGCCAACATAATGTAACACTTAGGGACTGTGTTTGCGGACAATCCCATTTTTTAATATCATCCAATGATCCTTGCCATTAAGATGACAGAACCATCTGGTTGGAAAAACTGATATTAGCGAGAACAAAATGAAATAAAAATGTATTGCTCCATTAAAATGTAAAAATAACAGTGAATGCAAAATCAATAGGCATTATAAATATGTTTTGGCATTTTTGATCTTTACATGTATACTTCCACTTACGGTAGTATCAGCCCAAATAAAAAGTACAAGTAGGCTCAGCTATATGTTCTTGTTTCTACAATAACGTACATGAAAAGATACAATCCATATTTCAAAATAAAGACTTTCATTTCAATGTATGGTGTTATTATCAACTCTTACCCAAAATTTCATGGTAGACATAAAGTCTATTCAGAAAAATAGACATGCACTGAGTGTTTTGTTCATGGAAAGACAAAGTTTTACATTTTTAAGAATTCTTTTTTTCATGTGTTTAACTATAGAAAAAATCCTGATATTTCAGTTCCCACACTAGCAACTGAAGGACAAACAATAAGCAGGCATTTCCTGTTTCCTACAGTTCACTGGTCAGCTTTTCTGTGGAGACTGGGATAGGGTAAACCAAGGCATCTCATTATCATTAGAGGGTGTGGGGGATAATGACAGATGACCACTCTATTGTATAACTGATGGCCAGGTAAAGTCAAAATAGTAATACTACACTCTCATTTATGGCTGTGGGTGCATTTCCTACAACACTCCTTGGTTTCTAGTGGAGGGACTTTACTCATCACCTGGGCAGTATATTTGTCAAGTCCTTTCATTGCTGCCATAAAGCCTCCAAACACTGCTACTGTGTATAATCACGCAATGCAGAAAAATGTGTGAGCCTGCAATATAACAGGCCCAGGATAGCTAGAAAAAAATACAACATTAAAAAAAAAAAAAAAAAACATTTCTCTTTCCCACTCACAATACATTTCCATTGAAATAAACCCCTCTTTTCTAGTATTTTAGCATTCATCCATGTGTTCTCTTTTTATTTCTATCCGCTTTCTTTCCTATATAGGGTAATAATTCCATAATGTATCACTGTCATGTACTGCAAGTAGCTGTGCTTGCTATTCATTTAGGGACAATATCACTCCGAAACTACACAGATGAAGCCACCTCAGAGAGCTGCAGTCTTTGTATGCCCTTGTGAAGCTTTGAAGTCTCATCACAGACTAACGTGTGAATTCTTCTTGGTTTTCTTTATTCAGAAAACTTGTTTCCACAGGAAGAAGAACACTTTTCCCTTTCCAAAGGGAGTCTTAGGAACAGTTTCATTACATTTGATTTATTTTCCCTTGTCACACTTCAGTGAAAGAGTTCATAAGCTTCGAGCTGATAAAAATGAAAAATATAGTTGAAATAAACTTATTGGCCAATTTTTATAGTAGGGAAAAAAGGCTTCCGAGGTGTGGATTTAGTAAGACATCCTTTAAATACACCCACCGGACTGCACTATTTTCTTTTCTAGAGTGGCTATCTGTAACATTCACTGTAACTTCTTTTATAGAGTGGATGAATAGCCTGGTGTCAGCTCTTTCCTTCTTTTTTCCATAACACTTGAAAAATAACAATAATGTGAGATATATGAGGGGAAGGTGTAGAAATTCAGACATCTGGCATATATCAGGCATATATTTACATGTAGAGTCATCTCAGTTGCCCAAGTTTATGGCTATACCTTACAATAAAAATAAATAGTAGATGTATTATCCAGAGCTACCAGGCTTGAGTGTTGTTTTATGCTAACAACAGAGAGCATCTTAATCTTTTTAGTTAGACTTCTCCTTTCTATAGTTAAAGTAGTTGTCAACATTTACATGGAGTTCTTTTTGTATGAAGCTCTCTAAAGAGAAGCTGATCCTAACAAGAAGATTTAATCTTTATAAACAGATTTAATGCCATCAACATTAAATCTGTGGGGATCTGACAACCGAAACCCCTGCAGATCAGCTGTTCTGGGACAGAGCAGCTCCCGATAATGCTTACATGCTAGGAATCACGCTGCTCACTTTCCATACAAAGTATAACAATGGCTTTATGTACTGCAGTGCTGCCATAAAAAAGTCTCTGGGACAGTGCTGAAGTACCAAAAGCCACCACTACATTTTGTAGCATGAGTGAGCAGGGCAAGCCCCAACATGTAAACATTGCCAGTAGCAAAACAGCTGATGTGCAGGGTTCTTACAGCCAGGAACTTTGCAGATCATGGGGGTTTTCGTAAAAAAAGTACAGCTTAGCTGCAAGATAGCATCCAGCCATTACAGTGCACCAGAAGTATAGTATGTAGACGCAAGCGGCCACCAAATTTAAAATGTATAGACAGCCTTGTTCATGTAATGCCCAGTATACTGCATTTTATACTTCATGAATAAATACATGAACTTTTCCATTTATGTCTTATAAAGAACCGAAGTAAAACATAATATTTACTGTAGTTTGGTTTTTATCTTAAGAAAAATGTCTACAACTGTGCAATATTACTGCAAGGAACTTGGCATCCATCCAATATACAAGGAAAACATTAAAAATGAATGTTACACACACAGAGTATTAAAATAGGGTAAGACATGAAAAATGTGGCAAATTACAAATAAATAAAACATAATAAACCTTACTAATCATTCTAGTTCCCACATTTTCCTACCTTTTCCAAATGAACTTGTGAACATTTACATGCTGGTAGTACTTAGTAAATGCTATTAAACAGAACTAAGGATCCCTGCTGTTCTTATATTATTCTTAGCTTTTTAACACTATTCTGGATGATGCGATTGTCTTCATATTCTGTATTTACATATCAGAAGGTAATTTATTTATTTATTTGCTTACTTATATAGCGCCATCATATTTTGCAGCACTGTACAGACATTGTCAGTCACTGTCCCATATAGGGCTCACAATCTTCATTCCCTATCAGTATGTCTTTGGAGTTACTCTCACCACCTATGTTGGAGTAAAACTGCCAATGTATTTAAGGCAGTTTACTGAAAATCAAAGACAATCCTGGTATGCGGATTTCCTCTTATATTTTCCTCTTATATCTTGTCAATCTGCAGTCAGTGAAGAACTCAATGATGAGCCATTTCTGTTGTTTCACTGTTATCACTCCTTATCACTAGAAGTCCCAGAGAGGGGTCATTTAACATTTCTACCTTTGGAACCCAGAGATGGGTCAAATGACCTGAAGGATTTAAGCAAACAACCTATAATCACCTATAATCTTTTGTTCTGTAATTACTGTCACACCACAGGAGGTTGTTGTTTTCCATTGAGTTTAGCCATTTAGTTTCTAGTTAGTTCTATTCAGTTTATTGTATTTGATAATATAAAGACTATACATATTGTATTTAGTTTAGTTTTATTTGAGCAAAAAAGCACTGAAACAATGAATCATTTTTTATATATTTTAAATAGAATTAGAAATTTTAGAGCAAGGTACAGCTGTGAGTAATGACCAGAAGCATTTGTCTAAGGCCTCAAGCACACTAGCGAAAAAAAATCGCGCGAAAATCGCATCGCAATGCGATGCGATTTTTTTCTGCGATTTTCCAATGTATTTCAATGGCACCAAGCACAGCTGCGATTTTTTTTCGTGCGATTTTTTTCATAGGTGCGATTTTCCAGCGATTTTTTAATTTACATTTTTTTTTTTTTGTGCGATTTTTTTCGTGCAAAAAAATCCCAGAGGAGTGATCTATATGACCAATGGGACAGATCGCAAAAATATCGCAAGTAGCTGCGATTTTTTTTTTCTGTACCCATTGACTTGAATCTAAATATACAAAAATGTAAATATACAAAAGAACAACTGTTATTTGTTTCCATGCTTTTTATTTTTGTTATGAAAATAATAAAAAAAATACAAGGAATAAAACAATTCCACACATATTTACAATAGGCTGCTGTGGGGGGCTGCATGTGTGTGTGAGTGGCATGTCCTTCTTGTGTGACTAGCATTTCAGCACTCACTCAGCAGTCTGTCTGCACTGCACTGCACTGCCTGGGTATGTCCCTGGTACATTTGCCACACGTGTATTTGTAGCAGTCAACACATCTCTCAGTTGCACAATTGTTCGTGCATCAATGGTTGACCTGACACTTCGCCCTTTTGCCAGGGCTGGGTGTGGAAGGTTGTTGCCGAAGGAGTTTCTCCTTGCGTGCCTTCTTTTCAGTCACATGAGAGCCACCTAACTCTTTTGCAAGCTCAACCAGGAAGTCCACCCGTCTCTCCTGCACCCCAGTGCATGCCTGATAAAGAACATGAGCATTCAGTGCTGCCATGTCAGTCATGTTGAAGAACACGGCGACTGGCCATCTCCGTGTTCCTGCACGCATGCTGTACTCCCGCACCATTTGGTCCATTACATCCACACCGCACTTTGTGTGGTTGTATTGTGTGACCGTGTTTGGCTTCCTTTTGTTGGTATCCTCAGTCTCAACCACGCTGTGCATGCTGCTGAGAATGTAGACGGCCTTCTTTCGTTTGGGTGCATACACTGTCAGTGTGGCACCAGTGGTTGAAAACACCTGAGTGGTGAATTCAGTGCGGTCCATCTGTCTAGCGGATTGAGGAATTTCCCGGCGACTCTTGTTGACTGTGCCGAGGATAGTGGTTTTCCGGCTAAGCAGTCATTGTGCAAGTGACAATGATGTAAAGAAATTGTCCGTGGTTACAGTTCTGCCCTTGTCCATGAATGGTTCCATCAGCCTCATCACTACAGTTTTGGACAGTCTCTCCCCGCTGGGACAACTGGGGTCCTTGCCAAGATATGGGAGGACATTACAGATGTACTTTGATTTCAAGTCGCAAGCCACCCAAAACTTGATGCCAAACTTGTCTGGTTTTGTTGCAATGTATTGCAGAAAACAGCAGCGAGTCTTTGACGGGAAAAGCTGTTCATCAATAGTGATGTGTCGATCAGGGTTGTAGGATGCGATGCAGTTGGTGACAAACGATCTCCACACATCGGAGATTGCAGCAAACTTATCGGTCTCCACTCGCTCACTGCGTGTGAACATGTCATCAAAGCATAGGTGTTGCATGATGTCTTGGAAGCGGTTTCGGGTCATAGTTGCAATGATCCTTGGGTTTGCCAGGTTTGCTGACCAGCTGTCACGTAGTGATGGAACCTTGGTCACCCCCCCGCAAGATAATGACTGAAATAAATGCCATTAGTTCCGGGAGACCCATGAACCAATCCACCTGCTCCGTGTGACGTGCATGTTGAGTAGTCCATTCTTGAATGCTACGAAGCATGTCAAGAGTGATAAAACAGAGGAAGCTCTGAAGGCAACTCCGGACACTTCGTCTGGCCTTAGCACTTGGCTCTCCATCTGTAGGGTACGGTTCTATTGGGGTGAAATGGAGAAGTTTCCCCACTTCTACTTCACGCCACACTGTGCCATCTTTTGCGGTCTCTGTCGGCTCACTCGCCAACCGAGCTCTATTTTTTGGTAGAGGAGGAGTCTCCTCATCTGCAAGATAAATAATTTCAAATTAACATTTTGTTTTGGTTCTAAATAAAAAAGATAGTCAGGAAATAAAAATCGGTAATTTTAAAAATGTAACCTGAAGACAGCTCAGAGTCCAAATCCAGTTGAAGGACTATGTCTTCTCCATCTGAGTCAGAAGGGTTGGTGTTGCTCAGGATCAGTTCCAATGCCTGTTGAATGGTGTGCCTTCTCTGCATTTTGTTTCTTGTGAACAAAATAGGTGAAGCAGTCCCTTCACATCCCCCA
Organism: Leptodactylus fallax; assembly: GCA_947044405.1. Taxonomy (NCBI): domain Eukaryota; kingdom Metazoa; phylum Chordata; class Amphibia; order Anura; family Leptodactylidae; genus Leptodactylus; species Leptodactylus fallax. The sequence continues at coordinate 6,412,422 of CAMRHE010000051.1, read as the reverse complement.
CAGCACAAAAGGCTGCATGCAAATGTGCTAAGGTGTTAGCAACCTTATGCATATTCCCAGCACAAGAATGCAGCTGGGGGGTGGGCAGACACACTCAGGAGCAGCTTACATTCTTTTGTTTACACTCTCTTACAAGACCTGAGGTGGATCAACACAATTGCCCCCTGCAGATTCCTCAGACAATGGCCACATTTACAAATGAAAGGATGCTAATTGGAGCCATCAGAGTTGTCTGTTTGGACTAAGGGTCATCTGACCCTCTTTCAGGACTTCAAGGGGGAGCTCGAAATTTCTGGGACTTCTAGTGTTATAAATAATGAAAGATATTTTTACTTGTGCCAGAAAGCACAAGTAGTATGTATTCAATGCAGAGTTTTGCAAGAAAACCAAGTGTTTAAACTACTGTATGGTCATGTTTTATCTGGAAACCATGCTACTTTTGTTCAGGGGCTGTATTTGTTATTGCACTTCAGTCCATTTCCTTAAATGATACCGAGCGGAAATACCAGAAAAAGCTCATTAACAGCAGTTTTGTTGTGTCTGGACAAAAGCAGGCCATTCTATTTTAATCTCATATGATATATTTTATGCCAACACCAAGATCTCATTTATATAGAATCTATATATACATTTTTAGAATACTGTACTCAAACATAGTCAGTATTGTTCATGCTTGAAAATATATTACTACACCTATTATTACTGCTACTAATATTAGAACCATTTTACAACTACTACTAAAAAGTAGAATGAGAAGAATATTGAAATCCCAAATTTAAAATAATTATTTCTGAGTGTTACAAAAAATACTTTGAGAATCATTTTTCTGGTAGCCATCCAAGTTGGAAAAGAATTTACCTAAACTATGTCACCAACTAGAACATAAGTTATAGTAAGTTGTGTACTTTCTAGCAACATGGCTGAAACCTGTTTTTGCTCCTGATTCTTGTGAGGTCTATTCTTTGCTTCTTTTCTGTCTTTGGGTTTCTTATCCTATGGTGGAGTTGGTTTTAATACACATTGTAGATTGGCAGCCTGTAATATACAGTCTGTTTTAATACAATATATCTACTTCTCCATTTGCAAATACCATATGGAGAGTAGATACTGTATCTTAGGCCACAACTTTATTAAAGCTTTATACAGGCTCTGAGTTGCATGGAGTCATAATACAACATATGCTGAGGTATATGGGACTCTAATGTACTTCTGTATACCTTCCAAAAATTGTAGCATGCTCCATCATATGTCATATTACTAAAATATCTTTCTTTAGAAGTAATAACTGTATGGAGGTAACATGTGGCATTGAGTGGTTAAAGTTTTATAGCATGGAGCTTTCATTCGCCTATGTACAGGCTTTGTGCACATACCCCTTTAAGGTACACAAAATCTTGTAGTGCTTATACACATGACAATATCATGGTTCTGAGAAATGCCTGATCATACTCTGTATGAAGATGTTCTACCATAGAACTATCGCTTCTAGGAGAGAATATCTCCATACAAACAGTCCAACAGTGCACAGAGCCTTATAGGTGTCAGGAATGTTACATCTGTTGTTGCTGCTTTAAGGTTGCCATGTCAACATAAGGAAGCTTCCTGTTAGGATTGGTTGTTGCTGCTTTAAGGTTGCCATGACAACATAGGGAAGCTTCCTGAGCAGGCCTTTATAAACCACTCCCTTATCACCCAACTTTGCTGGCTAATTAGTTTGCAACTTCCTGCTTGGCTCCTGACATTGATTTGACTGCTCTAATACTGACCTTTGGCGGTGTTCTTGGATTCCTCTCTGTCTTGCGATTTTGTTCTGGCATTCCTGATTGGTTTTGACTATTGGCTTTGTTTTCTGGATTTGTCTTTGTCTCGTGATTTGGTTCCTTGTTGCCCTCTTTAGCTGCTGACCCGTGATTGACGACAATTCTCTTATCTCTGTCCCTGTGAGTAGTGTATGGATTTGGTGTTTGGCTTCTGCTGCAGTGCATTTATTTGTGATACACTTTCTGTTCTGGTGACAATTCCGGTCTTCAGATTCAGCGAAAATCCATCTCTTCTTGCGAGGAGCTCTGGTGAAGATGTGTGAGCCGGTCTTGGCTTGCAATAGTGTATTACCTTTCATTAGCATTTTCTACTGCTTGCAGTTGTCTGCCCATTTCTGCTGCTGTTCTCCTGTAGATCAGTACATTTCTTATCTTGCATCTGAATCCTAATAATAGGTCTTTCCTATGGAGTGATACATGCTTTCTGCACTGACATATTATAGATTTAACTAGACAGGGTTATGTCTTTTTTCAACTTTACAAAGTATGTTACTATGCTACTATGCTAAATGCCATACACAGGGTTCTACCGTGTGCACAAGCTTTTAATTCCAGTTCAAGGCAACTGAAAGAAGATGCTCACAGTACAGTGCATGGAAGGTTAGAAACATAAAAACATGACACATTTGCTTCCTGGCTGTTTATCATTCAATTATCATGAATCATGTGAAGTGAATGAATTTCCAATATTACACACAATTTTGCTAATAATTATTCCTATATCCATTTTAGAATACAAAGAGTAAGCAAGTGATACCAATGTGCAATATAAACATATGAGGTTTGTAAGCTTGTTGTGTCTGCAATTTTGAGACAAGAGTCAAAGGGCTAAATCCCAAGGTTTCTAAAACACCAGCAGCAACAAACAAATCTGCAAGCAGTGACACAAATACATAAAATACATTGTGCTGTATGTGTCAAAAGACTTGCATCTAACATTTGGAAGGACTATTCTCAGTAAATTTCTATGCCCCATAGGTACTGCTTTCTTTAAACTATGGGAATTTCCAAACATAACCTTGTTTGCCCTGCCCTACTGTCTTGACATTAATAGCAAACAAAACCTAAAACTGTGCATATATTTATTGTATTTCTGAGAGTAGGTTATAAAAAAAAAAACAAGACTAGGGACAAAAGTATTTCCAATACTTCAGCCCCTTATGGTAGCTGGGCTCCTCTCACAGTCACTGCATGATGTTGGACTAATAAAGAAGAATTACTGCATTCGTTTGCTGTTGTCATAATTATTTGTTGTGACTGAGGTCTATCCCCTACCATACATATGTTTATCTAGGCTGTCCTGTATTACTATAGTACTATTGTAGTTTGTCTGAAAAATCAATTCACTATAGTTCTCCCAAATCCCATTTCCAATTCACCCACTGGGTGGTCACGTATAGACACAAATGGATTATTCAGCATATCACTTTGTATTAACTTGCATTAGGAAAAGAAGCTGATATGCTTATCTGGATATGTCCAGCCATAAGTAAGGGAGGACAAATCGGTATTTGCATAAAAATGTTTTTTATTAGGATAAAGACTAAAGTATAATGAGTAAAGAGTAATTACCAGTGGTGTAGAAATGCGGACTAGACTTGAAATGAAGCAACTTTGGGTGGAACACTTTATGCAACAAAATGTATGCTACCTTGTGTCACTTCACTTGGCTACAGACTGATTGAATGTATGCAAGAATTGTGATTATTGTGAGGTGACACACTGACAATGGCTGTCCTGACATAGTGACACTACTGTACTGATACTCCTAACTCTCTGGCTAAAACCTATCAACTTATAATTTGTAAATTGTAATTCATTCTAATTTATCACTTTTTTCTTTGAAACACACTAAGCTAACTATCTGTATTCTGTGTTTTCTTACTGACTCTCTGTGTTTTTCTCAGATCTAATGTGCACTCACTGCATTCACTATCAGCACAAAATGGCAGCATTTATGGCCGGGCTTTTTATAATGGTTATGAGTCACCATTAATTCATCTTTGACCTCATCCACAACCTCAATGTTTGGCTGAGGGCTATCTGCAAGGTATTATGGGGCAGTCCGCCACCTGAGGCTAGGTTCACATCTGCGTCGGAGTCTCCTTAGGAGACTCTGCCAAAAATTGTCGGACAGAAAAGTCCTCTGTACAGTTTCAGTATAAAAACAGCGGAAACCCAACGGACACCCGGCAGACCCCATTATAGTCTATGGGGCTCACGGGTGTCCGTGGGTAACTACGTTTTTAGTGGATTGGCTCTCCATCACTCAGTTCCCCAGCGGACCTAAACAACACAGAGCCCAGTGCTAGTGTGAACCTAACCTTAGATGGCGTTTAGATCCTCTTTCTCTGTCTTGTTCTACTCTTTAAAATGGTGGCTGCCATTTTCAGTGATTTGTTTAAACTTAATTAAAAACTTCCAGATTGAGTCCAAAACATTGTGAATTTGATTAGTGCTGAATCAATTAATTTCAATCGATTTCTCTAGTTAGAAAATCCAGTTTCATGTGAAAATCAATTTAATATAATAATTGCAAAGCTCTTGACAGACTACAATTAACAAAGTTATCACTGTTTAGCCACACATGGATTCATATGGCATAGACATTTTCTAAATAAAAGCCATAAAGTGTTGAAGTGTGCTTCAACTATTTGCCTAAATTGTCAACTGTAATGTTAAACTTTGCTACATGTACTTATTTATCTAAACACACAATTCCCTACCAGACATTAATCACTTTTTCACCATTTTGGCTTTTGTTAGGAGAAGACTGATGGTTCCACGCATAACTGACATATCACTGCATTCCCTGAATTTGTAGTGAACGAACTTAGATAATTCTAGTACTCTAGGGTGATCTTAGTTGGGTCCAGTTGGACTGTGGGGACTTAGGTGTGGTAACTGTAATACAGAGAATAAAAGGTAGCTAGGCTCATAGTAAATGAAAGTCTGTAAAGGAACAAAATGCTATTTTTTTTATAATGTAATTGTACAATTGTAACTATTTTATAGAAATCCAAGGAAAGTCATATACTAATATAAATGTAGTATTTGCATCAATGCTCGCTATCCATTTATCATTAATATGAGGTGCGGTCTTTTTGAAATGCTCTGCCTTTTCATTTATTTGTGTTCTTATATTTTCTTCATATTGGTTTTCTATAGAGATGATATGAAGTGCACTACACACATCATTTTTGCATGTACTGCTCATAGAAGTGAAGTGAACATCATAACAGAACAACATCAAAACAGAATAGCCAGTCTGAATGCATATCATTTGGTCTGTAATAGACTGGAAGAATTGTGATAGCAAGAGAATTAATGAGTTATTGAACTGGTGAGTTGTAAGAGCTCTTAAAGGTCATACTATTTGCTAGAGTCCCGCCAGATAGAGTAGAGTCAGCGATCAAGCAGCACATGACATAACCGATAAGCATCTTCAGATGGCTCAAAGCAATAAGCAAAATCACAAACAAAATCTTGTTATCTTTCTTCATAAGTTACATTAAAATTGCTACTTGTTGGAAGTAACTGATGACTGGTTACACAATCGTAAGAATTTTGTTTCTTATAGAGCTGTATTTAACGCAAGATACATGAAAAATTCTAAGTAAATGGAAAGGAAGGACATATACAGTGGGGAAAAAAGTATTTAGTCAGCCACCAATTGTGCAAGTTCTCCCACTTAAAAAGATGAGAGAGGCCTGTAATTAACATCATAGGTAGACCTCAACTATGAGAGACAAAATGAGAAAACAAAGCCAGAAAATCACATGGTCTGATTTTTAAAGAATTTTTTTTGCAAATTATGGTGGAAAAGAAGTATTTGGTCACCTACAAACAAGCAAGATTTCTGGCTCTCACAGACTTGTAACTTCTTCTTTAAGAGGCTCCTCTGTCCTCCACTCATTACCTGTAGTAATGGCACCTGTTTGACATTGTTATCAGTATAAAAGACACCTGTCCACAACCTCAAACAGTCACACTCCAAACTCCACTATGGTGAAGACCAAAGAGCTGTGGAAGGACACCAGAAACAAAATTGTAGACCTGTATCAGGCTGGATAGACTGAATCTGCAATAGGCAAGCATCTTGGTGTGAAGAAATCAACTGTGGGAGCAATAATTAGAAAATGGAAGACATACAAGACCACTGATAATCTCCCTCCATCAGGGGCTCCAGGCAAGATCTCACCCTGTGGGGTCAAAATGATCACAAGAACGGTGAGCAAAAATCCCAGAACCACGCGGGAGACCTAGTGAATGACCTGCAGAAAGCTGGGACTAACGTAACAAAGGCTACCGTCAGTAGCACACTACGCCGCCAGGGACTCAGATCCTGCAGTGCCAGACGTGTCCCCCTGCTTAATCCAGTACATATCCAGGCCCATCTGAAGTTTGCTAGAGAGCATTTGGATGTTCCAGAGGAGTATTGGGAGAATGTCATATGGTCAGATGAAACCAAAGTAGAACTGTTTGGTAGAAACACAACTCGTCGTGTTTGGAGGAGAGTGAATGCTGAGTTGCATCCAAAGAACACCTTACCTACTGTGAAGCATGGGGGTGGCAACATCATGCTTTGGGGCTGTTTCTCTTCAAAGGGACCAGGAGGACTGATCCGTGTACATGAAAGAATGAATGGGGCCATGTATTGTGAGATTTTGAGTGCAAACCTCCTCCATCAGCAAGGGCATTGAGGATGAAACGTAGCTGGGTCTTTCAGCAGGACAATGATCCCAAGCACACCGACAGGGCAACAAAGGAGTGGCTTCGTAAGAAGCATTTCAAGGTCCTGGAGTGGCCTAGCCAGTCTCCAGATCTCAACCCCATAGAAAACCTTTGGAGGGAGTTGAAAGTCCGTGTTGCCCAGCAACAGCCCCAAAACTTCATTGCTCTAGAGGAGATCTGCATGGAGGAATGGGCCAACATACCAGCAACAGTGTGTGCCAACCTTGTGAAGACTTACAGAAAATGTTTGACCTCTGTCATTGCCAACAAAGGATATATAACAAATATTGAGATGAACTTTTGTTATTGACCAAATACTTATTTTCCACCATAATTTGCAAATAAATTCTTTAAAAATCAGACAATGTGATTTTCTGGATATGTTTTCTATTTTTGTCTCTCATAGTTGAGGTCTACCTATGATGTCAATTACAGGCCGGCCTCATCTTTTTAAGTGGGAGAACTTGCACTACTGGTGGATGACTAAATACTTCTTTTCCCCACTGTATGTACTCTATTATTCCTAGAGACGTATAAAAACTATATAACATATAGACCTGGGGGGGGGGGGGGGGGGGGGATAGAACAATGAAATATATTCTTTAACATACAGTACATTAAATACATTGCTATTTTGTACTGAATTATCATTAATATTTATATTGACATATTGATCCTTTATATTCCTATGTAGCTTTATATACAGTCATATGAAAAAGTTTGGGCACCCCTATTAATCTTAATCATTTTTAGTTCTAAATATTTGGGTGTTTGCAACAGCCATTTAAATTTGATATATCTAATAACTGATGGACACAGTAATATTTCAGGATTGAAATGAGGTTTATTGTACTAACAGAAAATGTGCAATATGCATTAAACCAAAATTTGACCGGTGCAAAAGTATGGGCACCTCAACAGAAAAGTGACATTAATATTTAGTAGATCCTCCTTTTGCAAAAATAACAGCCTCTAGTCGCTTCCTGTAGCTTTTAATCAGTTCCTGGATCCTGGATGAAGGTATTTTTGACCATTCCTCTTTACAAAACAATTCCAGTTCAGTTAAGTTTGATGGTCGCCGAGCATGGACAGCCCGCTTCAAATTATCCCACAGATGTTCAATGATATTCAAGTCTGGGGACTGGGATGGCCATTCCAGAACATTGTAATTGTTCCTCTGCATGAATGCCTGAGTAGATTTGGAGCTGTGTTTTGGATCATTGTCTTGCTGAAATATCCATCCCCGGCGTAACTTCAAATTCGTCACTGATTCTTGTACATTATTCTCAAGAATCTGCTGATACTGAGTTGAATCCATGCGACCCTCAACTTTAACAAGATTCCCGGTGCCGGCATTGGCCACACAGCCCCAAAGCATGATGGAACCTCCACCAAATTTTACAGTGGGTAGCAAGAGTTTTTCTTGGAATGCTGTGTTTTTTTGACGCCATGCATAACTCCTTTTTGTATGACCAAACAACTCAATCTTTGTTTCATCAGTCCACAGGACCTTCTTCCAAAATGAAGCTGGCTTGTCCAAATGTGCTTTTGCATACCTCAGGCGACTCTGTTTGTGGCGTGCTTTCAGAAACGGCTTCTTTCGCATCACTTTCCCATACAGCTTCTCCTTGTGCAAAGTGTGCTGTATTGTTGACCGATGCACAGTGACACCATCTGCAGCAAGATGATGCTGCAGCTCTTTGGAGGTGGTCTGTGGATTGTCCTTGACTGTTCTCACCATTCTTCTTCTCTGCCTTTCTGATATTTTTCTTGGCCTGCCACTTCTGGGCTTAACAAGAACTGTCCCTGTGGTCTTCCATTTCCTTACTATGTTCCTCACAGTGGAAACTGACAGGTTAAATCTCTGAGACAACTTTTTGTATCCTTCCCCTGAACAACTATTTTGAACAATCTTTGTTTTCAGATCATTTGAGAGTTGTTTTGAGGAGCCCATGATGCCACTCTTCAGAGGAGATTCAAATAGGAGAACAACTTGCAATTGGCCACCTTAAATACCTTTTCTCATGATTGGATACACCTGGCTATGAAGTTCAAAGCTCAGTGAGGTTACAAAACCAATTTTGTGCTTCAGTAAGTCAGTAAAAAGTAGTTAGGAGTATTCAAATCAATAAAATGATAAGGGTACCCAAATTTTTGCACCTGTCAAATTTTGGTTTAATGCATATTGCACATTTTCTGTTAGTACAATAAACCTCATTTCAATCCGGAAATATTACTGTGTCCATCAGTTATTAGATATATCAAATTGAAATGGCTGTTGCAAACACCCAAATATTTAGAACTAAAAATGATTAAGATTAATAGGGGTGCCCAAACTTTTTCATATGACTGTACCTTAAGGTGTAAGACTTTGGGTTTGAGATGTGTTCTTCCTTTTTTGTATGCGAAAATGAAAGAATCAAATAAATGTAAAATTGAACAATGTTAACTGCTTCCAGTTATTAGACATGCTACAATCCACCCTGTGCTCAGCTTGTGGACTTCTGTATGCTCTGTAGAGTAAATGAACCTGACTGCAGCCTAGCTCTTCCCCCCTCCCCACCCGTCGAATGAAAGCTCTACCTCCTCGTATGTCACTCTTTTCGGGTTTAACAAGCAAAGTGCTGAATGTACTGGGCATGCCCACAGATATCATCCTACACCCGGAAACACAGTGGTGCCTCACTATGAAGCCTGGCATGCGCACTACATTCAGTACTGTACTTGCCGAACCTCTTGAAAAGGCATTTGAACACCAAAGCCCAACAACACTGTGGTACAGAGAGTGATTTTGTTTGTGTCAATGACTTTTAAATGACTTTGTTAAAAATAATGCTGTAAACTGGACTATTGCTTACAGTCTTTATTTTACTGTCAATGAGTGAGAGTGAGCCAGATGATAGACCCTGGGGGGGGGATACATAGCTTGTAAGTATGTCAAATGCCTTTCATGCACCCTTGGTGGACCTCACAGAGTATAATGTCCTCTTAGTGCCCACCACAATATAATGCCCCAAAGTTCCCCTACACAGTACTGTTCTCCACATAGAATAATTCATCTTAGTGGCCCCACTCAGTATAACACCCCTTAGTGGCCACATCATGGCAAAATGCCCCTTTAGTGACCACCACACAGAAAGCTTGCTTAATAAATTACTAATCAAGTCCATCCTCAGAGCAGGTTCCTCTAGTCTGTGCTATCTCTCACTTGGAGCAGCAGCAATGGAAATGTCATCGTAAAGAGCTTACCTGTGCTATGCCATAGATGCAAATTGCTTGTTGAATTATGGAGCAAGGAAGTAACTATAGTTTTGAACTGTACAAACAAAACTAATATGCTTAAGAAGAGAGTACACAACCTTTTTACATATGCATAGTCTTAGGCATCATTTCTGATTACTATTTCAGCTTTTGAGGTACAGACGTGTCCACACTCAATTATTCTCAGATTTGATTTAAGATTCCAATTTGTCTTGAAACCAATTCAGCACATTATCACAACAGCTAACAAAAATTTTGAAAAGCTGATATTCACTCTCATCCTGGTCGCACATAGACACAAATAGTATAGTTACCACATCACTTGTCATGAGATCATGTTGTATTTAACTCCTTCAGGACCAAGTCAATTTAAATTTTTGCCTTTCTGTTTTTCCCTCCTCACATTCCAAGAGCCATGAGTTTTTCATTTTTCAGTTCAGAGTCACATGATGACTTCTGACTCGATGTTGGCACCAATCGCAGCTGTATTATCGATCATGAATAGACAGGGCTCAGGTTTATAATATGCCAGCCCTGACAGGCACAGGGTACGGCTGCTTTATGGAGTGGTTCCAACCTCTTCACAAATCAGTCGCAAACCCATGCCCCAGAATCAAGATCCAGTTAGGAACTGGTGAAGATTTTCAGTATAACTCATGCCAGAAAACTGGAGTGAGCTATATTAAATATGTCTCCTCTTTGTTCTGCTCACATCACACAATATGGGGAGCAAAGTACGGAACAGGGGTTGTGGCACACTTTTGATGCAAGAAATGTCCAGAAAATTGCAGTAAAAGGGTTGATAAATTACCCACGCCTAGGCAAGAAGACAGCCAATGCTGGACACTTCTGTAAACCTGAGAAGTTAACATAATAAAGGTCATACATATTAGATGAAGGTCAGCTGAGCACACCAGTTAAAAAAGGGCCAGGCATCTTGAATTTCAGCATGCTTGATTCTTTGTTCTCCAAAAAGATATGTCACTGCTAGAGGCATATGTCAGTAGTATATTCTCCTCTCCCTACTGAGAATACACACATACTTGGCCAAGCATGCATATGTATGACAGGTTTGGCCTATAGCTACCTATAGTCGCCAGCTTAAGAAGTTATATGCATCTGTTGTTTCTATCTGGTTTTAACATGCAGAGCTCTGCTCTTATGATTTAATCAATGAAATCCACCAGGACTCCTTCTCCCAGTTACCATAGCCTGACATTTAACAGCTGAAGTCAAACTAAGCTGAGAGTATGGTTGAGTTGATGGAATGGATCTGGAATAGTGCAGAAATGTGAAGATAAGGTAAAGTCAAACAGTAGAAGAAGAAAAAAATATTGGGTAAGAATTATGCAAGAAAACAGCTGTGACAGATAGAAAAGAGCAAGAAAGCCATGGGGAACACAACATGTACAAGTAAGCAATGAAACTATAAAGGAGTAAGGTCGGGCAAAAGGTGATACAATAAGAAAGCTTTATGCGTAGATACGAAAAGGGCATTTACTTCACTGCTGCTATATACCTGACATAAGAACCCTTGTATTCATGTCAAACAGCCAGCAAGACAATGCAGTTTAAATCAGAGTAACAGATTTCGAACCTGAACACGGAATATTGTATTTCTTTCTTACCTGTCTGTGATATTAATTGCATTGCCAAACTTCCAAAGATACAATATGTGGTTTAACTCCTTTTTCTGTTTTTTTTTTTTTTTTTTTGTATAGTCTTATTAAACTAATTAGTAATGTTATAATTAGGTTAGAAATACCAAAATTTAGTCTAAGGTAAAAATTAAAAGTGGAGGATAGGATGGTATAAGTAAAGTTACACATGAATTTATAATGCATATTTAAAATCTAGGAACACATACACATTAACTTATTGTCTTACATATTATAGCTTAGCTCAGTGATGTAATTGACAAAACTTCTAGGAATTATTCTAATTAGGGATGAGCAAACCAGACACATAACAAACAGGGTTCTGTACACATTTTCCAAAAATGTTTGGGGCTTACCACCCACAATTCATAATTATACTTTGATGAGCCTTCAGAACCCAGAATGGTGAGGAAAGTTTAGTAAGTGTTTCATTGTCTGCACCTCCCCTGGACCTTTAATTGCTTTACTCTGGGGTCTGAAGGGACCCTAGAGTATAATAACAGCTTTTCCGGTTCAGACTGAACTACCTAACTTGCTTGTGAAACTCACGAATATTTGCAAAACGAATCTCACATTACATTTGGGCATTCACATTACAGGTCCACATTACATTTTGCAGGACTATATATATCAGTTCTGCAAGCGTATATTTCAGATGTATTAAGCACGTCTATGCAGTTGCATGAATCTGCCATTGCCTCCAATGTAAAAAATGTAAAGAAAAGTATACAGTACAGTATACAGGACATTGTATTTTTTGCATATTGTTGTATAGTAAATTATATGCCTACGCTACTGTATCCCAAAATGCATAGTCATATATAGTATTTAAAGGTAAAGATGAATCATATCCTGTGAGATCAGAAAATAATTTAGGGGTCAATTTTGTCAAAGGTTTTAAAGAGGATCTTTCACGTCCTCATGTATATGCAGTTTTACATACCGCTAGAAAGCAGACAGCGCGCTGAATTCAGCGCACAGCTGGCTTTCTCGGTATGTGCCCTGGGGCTGGAGATATCGGGGGTCTAAATTTCACCGTTCACTGTCAGAAGGGTGTTCCTGACAGTCTAGCTGTGCTGTGAGGAACGCCCTCCCTGACTATGCTCATCCTTAGCCCTGTACTGGGGGGGGGGGGTCCTTTCTCACAGCTCAGCATCATTGCTTCCTTACCGCCCAGTGATGACGCTGAGCTGTGAGGAACGCCCCCTCTGACAGTACAGGGCTGTGGACGAATACAGTCAGGGAGGGCATTCCTTACTGCCCAGTGATGACGCTGAGGAGTGAGGAACGCCCCCACAGTACAGGGCTATGGGACGCATACGGTCAGGGAGGGTGTTCCTCACAGCGCAGCTAGATTGTCAGGAACGCCCTTCTGACAGTGAATGGTGAAACTAAGACCCCCGATATCTCCAGCCCCGGGGCACATACTGGAACAGCCAGCAGTGCGCTGAATTCAGCGCGCTGTCGGCTTTCTAGCGGTATGTAAAACAGAATGTACATGAGGACGTGAAAGGTCCTCTTTAATCCAATTTGATTGACAAAGAGGACCCACACAGTGCTATTATTCTCATGAAATCAACCAAAGGCTGTTTTCACATTTAGTGTTTTCTCAAGATGGACTTTTTTTTTTACTAGATGATGCCAAATTACTATAGTAAATCTAATGTACTATAAGCCCCTGCACCTCTAATTTCAGTACTTCTACTGTAGAACTTCGGTAAGTACAGAGACATTTCTTCTGTTGGACTACCTATGAATACCACAAAAAAGCTGGATTCTGTATTAAGAAGGCACATCTCCATATTACTGGGCTTTCTCCAGCTCCATACAACAGCGCATGTTAGGGGGAATTTACCAGGATTGGCAATTCATACACTAGATTTACATGAAAGTACACTGGAGGCAGGGTCGGACTGGCCCACCGGGGAAACGGTAAATCCACTGGTGGGCCCCGAGCCCCGACTATTAGTCCTCATGTCATGAGCGCCCAATCGGGATCCTGACTATCCCGACCGGGCCCCTGACCAGAGGCGTAATGATCGCGGTCGCAGGGGGTGCGACTGCGACCGGGCTCAGCGGGGTATGGGACCCGTGGCCAGCTGGAGATGGCTGGGGCCCCGGACCACTATAATAGCGGTCGGGGAAAGCCTGGTTCCCCGACCGCTATACACACTGTTATTGGAAAGGGGCCCTGGCATATTGCAGGCCCCTTTCCAATAGATGGCAGCCCAGGGGAGGTGACTCAAAATAATAAATACATATTCTCACCTCTCCTGGGCGCAGCGTTCTCTCCGGCGCTCCTCCGTCATGACTGAGGCCTGTGATTAGGCCCCAGCGGTCACATGGGGCGCGACCGCGTAATGACGTCAGTGCGCCCCCACGTGACCGCTGAGGCCCAATCACAGGCCTCAGCAGCGTTATCGGAAAAGGGCCTGAAGACGCTGAAGACGACAGGATGGAGCGGGGATGCCAAGGAAAGGTAAAGCAAGGTGAGTATGAGAGTTTGTTATTTTTAATCACTTCCCCTGGGCCTCCGATTATTATACTCTGGGGTCTGAGGAGACCCCAGAGTATAATAATAGCACTGAAGCAGAGGGGGGCTGTTGGGCACATATAATACTAGGTGGGGGCCACTGTGGAGCTTATAATACTGGGTGGGGGCCCCTGTAGAGAGCATATAATACTGGGTGGGGGCCACTGTGGGGAGTATATAATACTGGTTGGGGGCCACTGTGGGAAGTATATAATACTGGGTGGGGGCCACTGTGGAGCTTATAATATAGGGTGGGGGCCACTGTGGAGCTTATAATACAGGGTGGGGGCCACTGTGGAGCTTTTAATACTGGGTGTGGGCCACTGTAGAGAGCATATAATACTGTGTGGGGGCCACTGTGGAGCTTATAATACTGTGTGGGGGCCACTGTGGAGCTTATAATACTGTGTGGGTGCCACTGTGGAGCTTGTAATACTGTGTGGGGGCCACTGTGGAGCTTATAATACTGGGTGGGGGCCACTGTGGAGCTTATACTCCATACAGTGGCTCCTTCATTTTTTTTTTAAATTACGCCGGGGCAGGTGAAAAAAACAAAACAAAACAAAAAAAACCCCAAACTTTCTCTCCTGTCCCCAGTGTCTCCCAGCGCGGTTCGGTCCTGCAGTTCTGTTGTTTTCTTCCAGCTGAAGTTCCCTCTGCACATGACTACCTGTGATGTCACCCCTGAGGCCAATCAGTGGCCTAAGGGAAGGGACCTGGGACGTCACAGCCAGTGAGGACTTTCGGCAAAAAGAAGACAGCGGAGCTGCAGGACCGGACCGTGCTGGGAGGACACCGGAGCACCGGAGACAGGTGAATATGTTTAGTGTGTTTTTTTTTTTTTTTTTTTTTGGGGGGGGGGAGTAGGGGGGGATTCACCTCCCCCGGACTAATTATTAAAAAAGAAAAAAAATTATACTGGACAACCTCTTTAAAGTGTGGCGCATTAGGGGGGCCCTTGGGGGTATATTAAAGGGGTTGTCCAGGCATAATTTGTTATGGTTTATCCTCAGGATAGGCCACAGATACCTGATCTGTAGGGGGCTGACCACGGACCGATCAGCTGTATGGAGCCACTTCTGATGCCCGTCCTGTACACAATACAGGGCCAGAAGCAGAAAGCTCTGTCTACTGTATATTAGCCGGGCACCTTCACTGTATCTCGGCACTTATTGAAATCAGTAGGGGCTGAGCTGCAGTGAAGGCGCCGGGCTGCTATACAGCGGATGGAGCTTTCTGCTTCCGGCCCTGTGTTGTGTACAGAACGGGCTCCAGAAGTGGCTCTGAACAGCTGATGGGGCCATGTGTCAGCCCCCTACCGATCAGGTATTTATGTCCTATCCTGAGCATAGGCCATAAAAAAGATTAACCCTGGACAACCCCTTTAATATGCCCCACACAGTTTAATGTCCCCCCCCACAGGATGTTAGCCCCCATCACTGCTCCCACACAATATAATGACCCCATCACTGTTCCCCATACAGTATGGGGGACCAGTGAAGAGGCCACTATGTGGGGGGACCAGTGAAGTGACCATAGAAATATTTGGCCCAGACAACCCCTTAAAATAGGTTGTCCATAAACTGGAGCGACCACTGTGTCGGTCACCAGGAAGGTGTAAAAATAAGAAAATTTTTTAAAAAAAGCATACTCACCTGTCCCCAGCACCCCGATGTCCCCTGCCTGTGTCTGTTCGGTCTCATGGCGGCGCCTCATTTCTGGAAATCCTGTACCTAATTGGTCTTAGCGATCACATGAGGTGCAGGACTCCCAGCAAGGAGTCGCCGGCACGAGACTGAATGGACACTGACAGCGGACAACGGAGCGCCGGGGACAGGTGAGTATGCTTTTTAATTTACTTATTTTTTACTTTACACCTCCCACCAGCTACATTGGTTGCTCCAATGCCTGGACAACCTCTTTAAAGGATTTATCCATCTTCCTAATATTGATGGCCTGTCCTTAGGATAGGCCATCAATATTACATCTGCGATGATGCAACAGCCAGGATCTCTGCAGATCAGCTTTTCCAGGACAGTGCAGCTACAGGTAAAGGTAACAATTCTTGTGGCCACGCTGCTTACTTGCCATACAAGGTGTAGCAGTAGGTTTAGGCAGTGCAGTGGTGCACATGGTATAGTGGTTGAGCAGCGTGGCTCCCAACATGTTATTACCTTTAGCCGCCCTGTCTCGGTACCACTGATCTGCAGGGGTCCTGATGGTGGGCCCCTAGAAACAATTCCACTGGTGGGCCCTAGACATCCCAGTCCGACACTGACTGGAGGACAACAGGACAAATGTATCAAATAGACAGATGCTTGTTAATAAATGTGCACTGTTCTATGTCCATGGACCAGAAAAGCAAATGTATTCCTTGTTCTCATTTCTGGTTACTTTTTAAAATGAAGTCAAAAATGAAAAACTGTACAAGTCCAAATATTTGCGCCATTGTGATATGAGCAAACATTTTCAGAAAATAAGGTCTGCCATGTGCATGAAGAGTCAAGATAGGTATTTACTTTTTGATACAAATGGAACTGCTACAAATGTGTCCAACATTAACTTGCCTAGAATTTGTTTAAAAACAAGAATTTCACATGAAAACAATTCAATACAATATTGCAACATGCTAGAAAAACACTTGAAAGGCTTTAATTTGCAATACCAACATTGTGTAGCCACACATACTGTAGAAATATACAACTGTGTCCTATATTACCTTTCCTCTCAGTGGGCATGTCCAGGTATGTGTGTCACAAGATTGACAGCTTTTTATGAACAAAGTCATATGATGATACAGTGTGATGCGCTATCTATTCTATATGTGTTTATGTGATGTCACCCAGTCATTGCTCCACGTTTAATAAAAGAAAGTGTACATTTAAAATGAAAATGTGCCATTTATCACAGTAGCTAATGCTGAATAATAAATTCAGTGCATTTTTTAGAGTGTGTCATCTACATTTAAACTATTGGTTTAATTTGGGTAAGAATTGTACTAGAAAATTTTAGTGCATTTTGGCACCTTTAAGACACACCTCTTTTATTTGACCTCACACATTTTTTGTAAGCCATTTTACCTTTTCAAGTGAGTTGAAAAAATGGTATAAAACTACAGGAACCAAAATATGCCAGATTTCACCAAAATGAGCCAACTTGCTCTAAAATTTAGCAGATTTTATGGCAAGGTCAAGTTGCAATGGATATAGGGACATTTTTTTGCCAATTTTTAGGGATTTTGCTAGTTTGTAACAGCATTCTAAAGAATTGGTTTCATGAGAAATTATAATCCTTAACCAAATTAGAGCTAAGTGAAGGGTAGACAGATCTGTACATTTTTACCTCAGATTCTGTCCTGAGGAAAACACTAGTGTGAACTTTTTCATGTAAACTTATTTCCACTATCTATGTCACAAATTCAGTAAGCAGTTTGTCCTTTCCTTCTGTTATACAAAATCATTTTATGCCATATCATAAATTTTCAATTTAAACCTGGCAATAGCTAATATTTTCTTTTATTGCTTTTTAGATCTTGCTAAACTCGAATATTTTTTTCTTTTTTGTAATCATATTAGTCAGCAGAATCTCCAACTGAGAGCAAACTCTTAAATTCAGCCAGAAACCAAATATGTTTTTTTCTTTCTCTGAACTGTTATTAACTTGTAAACCACCTTTCTTTTCCAATTTTCAAATGCTAGGATTGTAGAATTTTTGCTTCTATCAACCTCACTCAAATACAATTTCTATTTGTAACATTTCTATTGGTAGCATATGGACATAATCAGTTTTAGGAACAAAATAAAAATTATTTTAATTTCATTCTTTTTATAGCCAACTTTGAAAGCAGAACTCTCTTATTTATAGGCTTTATATGTTATGTACACAGTACTTTACTATAAAAATTTATTAACATGATATATTTATCTTCCTTACTTGTATAGCAAGTTCCCTATCAGTATGTCTTTGGCATGTCAGACAAAACCCACACAAACACGGGAAGAACATATAAACTCCTTGCAAATGTTGTCTTTGGTCAGATTCAAACCTAGGACTCCAGTGCCGCAAGGCAACAATGAGCCAAGGCAAGCTAACCACTGACACTAAGTTCACATTAGCTGGACAGCTAAATACTGGTTTCATATGGAGTCTGACGGACCCCATTGACTATAATAACGTCTGTTAGGTGTTGGTTGTTTTAAAGCTGAAACTGATGGACAAAAAAGCCATGCCTTCAGGACATTTTCTTCCAGCGATTTCAGACAGATGTTGCGGCAGAGTCTGGGATGGGATGAGCTGTGAGAGGAGATGTTGTGGTAGTAGAGAGAGTTGGAAGAGTGAATGGCCATAACATGCTGATCACAAAGACACCCCTCACCCCATCCATCTGTCTCCCTGCTCAGTGTGTTCAGGCAATTGACCATTCCATTTATTCATTCAGTTTCTGAGCAGCAGCTGCGTCACTAATGTGGGAGGTCTTTCAGAAAGGAAGCAGCACTGCTCACATATGGGATGGTACAGAAAAGGCAACTGGAGACAGCTAGGGAAGACAGGATATGGCCATCATACTCTCCAGATAACATCATGTACCCAAAAGTGCCCTCTCTTTTGCCCCGCAACGACACCACGGGCAGTCACATGTCCTAGATGCAGTGCAAACAACTAGTGCCAGAGTGGTACAGCAAGTATGTTGCCAACTTGCATGGATGAGCATGTAGGATGGAATATGCTTTTTCATCATGTATGTCTCCAGGATTACGATTAAACAAGTGTCTGCAGATATTTATTACTCACCACCTCCAGAGTATAATGTTATCTTTCACCACAGACACTTTACTGCATCAGACTTCCAACAAAGTACTCTACTCTTCTAGCAAAGTACAGGGGAACTGCCTCTATCTCCACTGCTTAAATCTGCTTAAATTCTTACATTTCGGAGCTAGCTTGGGCTCCTTCAATGGCAAAGTGAAAAAAATTATCAAATATTTGGTTATTACAGTTTCAGTTACCATATCAAGTCTGAAAATAAAAGAGGAAACTTGATATGTGATTTGATGTCCACTGAGCATTCGATGTCCTGTCGATTCATTTGCAGCACTGTCTGTTGCAAATCCAGCAGTGCAGTTTTTTACATATTCTATTCTGACAGAGGTTGTGGTCACCAATCCATTCTCGCACCAAATCAGATACAAGTTTAATATCCTGGTTTTGTTTTGTATAGTATTCACATTTCATTTCTTACACTATAGCACATTTCTTTCTTCTACTCCATCGATTGATATTCTCAGGCCATGAGTTACCATTCATTGATTAAAACCAGGGCTTCTCACCTCTCTAGGACTTTGTGCCCTGTATCTTAATCTCCATTATATTCTGTCCCTTCTGACCTGACAATGAGTTTCCAACTTTCACAGTAAGCTAAGTAATAGCTCCACGATGTCTCTTTAGTTTCTGTTAATGCAGCTGCCCTTCAAGACAATTGGAACTGCTAATCTCAGTGACCCGCTTTTAAAAAGGACTGTCGGTTTTCATTTACTAAAATGTATATATTGTGCTGCAGGTAGTCTGCTTCTTAAGAAACAGAGCTTCAAAGTAAGAACGTGCTAGTCTGTTGGTTGAAAGGAAAACTGCCATCAAAGTACACTATATTCTGAAATGGCAGAAAACATTAATAAATGCTGAATGCTGCAATTTCATTAGAAGACATGCATCAGCTTGAGTGTTTGTATTATAACACAGTTTGCAAAAGTTTTTAGAAAACTTTAGATCTCTTTGCACAGTAAATTCCATGAGAAGTAAAATATATATAAATATTTAGCAGATACTCCTTGAGTCTTATTCTGGCAAAATTGTCTGCATGTGACTCCCTTCTCATCCCAGACGGATAAACCAGTAGGATGTCCAGTTTTGACCATTCTATCCTGATTTGTGGATTCTTTGGTGTAAAACTGAGGGCTTGTAAAACTGATATCAGTGGAGGTAGCATTATTTGTTTTCTCCACATTGCTTGAGAAAATATCCTACAGTTTCCATTTCAAGCATCTACAGACAAAACGGAAGTAAACACACTGCGAGATACATTAGGGTCACTTGAGTGTACTGGTTCTTTTTATTTTCCAATTTGTTCCTCTGTTGTAAAGATGTCTGCAGTCTCTGCATTTCGATTGGTCGCCTGGCCGCTGCTCATGCAAGAATGACAGGGCCAGGCAGAGATGCTAAAGTCTCGCCTGGCCCTGTATTCTTGCTGTTGCATCAAGATTAGCAGTATTGGCATATGTGCACAACCACTTAATTGTTTGCTACTGAAGCTCTGTCCCAATTCTTCATCCAGAAGTCATGTACCCATCACTTTCGGGTGTAGTATGATGCAATCAGCTCATACACCTGCTTCAGCCAGCAGTAAGCAAGCGAGTGGTTGTGTGTATGTGCTGATGCTGCAAATCTCGGTGAGACCGCGAGAATACAGGGCCAGGCGAGACTTAACAGGTGTAAGTTATACCTAGTTATACCTGAAGTTTGGACCAGTTTCTGGCTGGTCTAAATTCAATTCTGGCTTACGGCACCTCCGAAGATGCGCCAGGATTTTTAAGAGATCAGACCCTCTTAATAATCCTGGTGCATTTTATGACAGCGGAGCAATTGATTAAGGCTGGCATAGGAAACGCCAGTCATAATAAATTCTTCCCACTATTTGTAATGGCTTATCCCTTATGCCTGTAGATGAGAATTGTGAACACTGCAACTCTGTATTAACTCAAACTTCTGCAAAACAGTATATAAAATAAGCTTTCTAAACTAGACAATCAATTGAAATATAGCCATGGCAGAGAAATAATTTTGCATGCTACCATACATCTTATAGTGGCAGGGAGTTAATACATGCAGTGGTTAGATACTGGTCTAAAATGTTTCTATGCAACTATGAAAACACACGGCAATGATAGTCAGAGCAGAAATATGTAGAAGCAGAAGATGTATCTGCTGGGCAAATGTATTGGGAAGGTTTTCATTTTCACATTTTTCTTTTTCAAATCCATTGAAAGCCCCACAGGCTACACATTATATGACACTATTACTGTGAACAGGGCCCCTCACCAAACCTTTTGCCCATCGGCCTCCACCATCCTTGATCCGACTATGCAAACACTGAAAGCTTGGAACATACCTCCAAGTGATACTGATACATCTGTATGTATGTTCGATTTTTAGAAATCTTTATTTTTGGAAGAACTGCTTTAACATGCTTAGAAAGACAACTCTTGCTGTTTTCTCTTCTCTGCTGTGTTTACTGATATTTCAGTTTAAATTCTAAAGTAGAAACTTGGCTCAATAAAGGTGATGTTATCTGTAACTGCATTGTTATAGACAACAGGCAAAGGGGGCCTGTCGCCTAGTCCATGACAGTTAAGAAGGTCATTCTATTAAAGAAACAAAACAATTTAACGGTGAACAAAGCACAGCATTGTCAGGTTAATAAATAATATATATACTTTTCGTTCCCCAGGTGGAATATTATTTAAGCCTAACTGCATCTGCAAATGCAAGCAGAGGAAGGGGGGGGGATAAGCAGGTCGTTATGTGCAAGCAAGTCAATTTTACTGACTATCTTTATTGGTGGAGGGAAATACCTTCTCTCTCACCATTGTTTTATGGGATTTTTTAAACAGTTCACAGGGCAGTATAAATAACATGTTATCTTTATTCAATAGTTATAAATACAGTGATACCGTAAGGGTCTTGCCAACCGTAGCAACACCCTGACACTACAGCAGCGGTCTGGGAGGAAGGACAGAGACAAGTGAGCCCTAATCTCACCCCAGCCACTGTCCCTTCCTATTGCCTCAGTTACCCTAAATGGTAAAAGGACAACCAGAAGTCAAGCCCTATACTGAGTAAGTGACACACAGAACAGGACAAGACAAAAACAACACAGAAGCAGAGTGATCAAGCCAAGGGGTCAGAAACAAACGAGCAATGCAGTACAAAATCAAAATCCAAGAGAATAGTCAAAAGGCAAGCCAGAGGTCAGAGAAATAGTACAGGGCACAAAGAGAGCAGGCAAAGTCAGAGCAGTAACCGGTGACCATGTGAGGGCTGACAACCTGTTTATAGAAAGTCTGGGACCAACCCCACACCTGATAGGTACACAGGCTGTCAATCACTCAGGCCAGGAAGAGATTAACTCTATGCAGTCCAAAGAGAAACAGTGCTCAGAACACGGGTGTGGCTTTACGCAGCAAGGGAACTAGGACCATGTTCAGACTGAGCAACTAGAAACCTACGCAAGGAATCAAACCGAACATGCCTCCTTCGCCACAGCGTGCGAGCGGAGGGTGGCGCCTAGACCCGAACAGGCAGCGACGTTACAGATACTGTTAGGAATCTCAGTACTGCTTACTGCTGTTACCTTAAGGTTGCAATGCCGACATAGGAAGCTTTCTGCAGTTATCAGAGCACCAAGACACTGAGCCAATCAGCAGCTGAGGAGGGCTATTTAAAGTCTGTTCTGATCTCCCCAAGTGCCTGCTATTAGTTAATTGTTACTAGTTAAGCTCCAGCACTCTGCTTATACCTGCTTGTTTGCTGTTTTACTCTTCTTGTTTACCAGATATTCGCTTGTTTTCTGATTTTGGCTTTGACTGTAAACTCTCGGATTAACCCTAGCTTTGACTTGTTTATTCCTTTTATAAAGCTTTCCTGTTTATATCTGCCTTGTGAGTTTTTGCTGTGGTTCCTGGTTTGATGTCACATGGTCGTGCAACTATTTCTCACACTAAGTTTCTCTGGCGATAACCTGGATCCAAATTCAGCTCAAGTCCAACTGACTTTGTGGGGGGCTCTGCTAAAGATGTTTGTGGTGTCTTAGATCTATCTCTCAGTGCTGTTCTACTTCTCCGTGTTACCTGCCAGTTCCTGCATTTTTTGAGAATTGATCGTGTGGCAATAACCTAACAGATACCGAATACAGATGTTTTCACCTTTAACTTAGTTCTAATTAGTTAAAGGAAGTCTGTCACTAAAACTTAGCATATTAACCCAGCTCAGAAGGTAGATAGGTTAGGGTCTCCTAAATCAAACTGCCTTCCCCTTTGTGAATTGGTGCCTCAGTTGCTGAGGTATTGCTGGTTTTCCAAATATGTAAATGAGTCATTTGGAGCAATGAAGGCATTCCACTTGATAAGAGGTAAGTCACAACACTCATTGCTTTAATCAATTAATTTGTATATTGACAAAAATAGAAATATCTCTCCAAATGAGACATCGATTTATAAGGGGAAAACATAGTTTGATTAAGTTGACCCTAACCAATCTGTGTAGTTGGTTTGATACACATGTGGACAAAATTGTTGGTACCCCTCGTTTACTGAAAGAAAAACCCACAATGGTCACAGAAATAACTTGAATCTGACAAAAGTAATAATATATAAAAACATGTTGACAAGCCACAAATCTTCTGGGAGAATGGCCTATGGACAGATGAGACAAAAATCAACATTTTTGGCAAGGCACATCAGCTCTATGTTCACAGACGGAAAAATTAAGCATATCTTGAAAAGAACACTGTCCCTACTGTGAAACATGAAGGAGGCTCTGTTATGTTCTGGGGCTGCTTTGCTGCATCTGGCACAGGGTGTCTTGAATCTGCGCAGGGTACAATGAAATCTCAAGACTATCAAGGGATTCTAGAGAGAAATGTGCTGCCCAGTGTCAGAAAGCTTGGTCTCAGTCGCAGGTCATGGGTCTTGCAACAGGATAATGACCCAAAACACACAGCTAAAAACACCCAAGAATGGCTAAGAGGAAAACATTGGACTATTCTGAAGTGGCCTTCTATGAGCCCTGACCTAAATCCTATTGAGCATCTTTGGAAGGAGCTGAAACATGCCATCTGGAAAAGGCACCCTTCAAACCCGAGACAACTGGAGCAGTTTGCTCATGAGGAGTGGCCAAAATACCTGTTGAGAGGTGCAGAAGTCTCATTGACAGTTACAGGAATCGTTTGATTGCAGTGATTGCCTCAAAAGGTTGTGCAACAAAATATTAAGTTAAAGGAACCATCATTTCTGTCCAGGCTTGTTTCATGAGTTTTCTTTTTTTTTAAAAAAAATGGTTGAAAATCAATGTCTGACTTTCATTTGTTCATTTTCATAGAATTTGTAATATTATTACTTTTGTCAGATTCAAGTTATTTCTGTGACCATTGTGGGTTTTTCTTTCATTAAACGAGGGGTACCAACAATTTTGTCCACGTGTGTATACTAGGTTCTGGTGACAGACTCCCTTTAAGGACTCCAATTTCTCATTAAACCATTTCAACACAATATAGACACATTGTAACAAAACTCTTGACAGGCTATAATCCACAACACAAATGCCGCTTTGTGATATCATATTGTGATAAATTGATCATGTCTTGACAGACTTTTCTGGATGTGTAAGCGGAGGAGAGGGTTGAATTATTTAATGACCTAAGCTAGTCAGCTGTCACCAACAGAGAGGAGAAGGATATCACATACACACTAGAAGCTCCACTTACAGGGCCATTGATATAGTTATGACAATTAGAATTTATTAGTAATTTTGAAAAATAAGAATGTTTTCAGCTTTTGATCTACACTTATAAAGGGATTTTTTTTCTGTTACAGTGTTCTCCTCTACTCTAACATAGAGCAGTTCTCATTCTTACCTAACCACCTACATAATACTTTCAAATAAATAACCAGCATGTCATGTAATTCAAATACTGAAGTGTGTGTGTGTATGGCCTGCCATAACATCGCCCCGCTGATATCACATAAAATAACATTGTGCTACCAAAAAAATATTAAATGGTTATAGTGTGTGTGTTTCACATAACTGCTTTTCCATGCACAATGTTCTTGCACACTGTACACATGATGAGTATGCCACACGTCACATGATTTGTGTCGGGATTTGTAAGTGTAGACTCACATGTGGCAAATTTCTTGCAAAATCCTCTACAACTGAAAATCAGTTCCACTCATATAAATAGGGTAAGTTTTGGCAGCAAGAATATGGATTTCTACAAAACCCTGTTCAGCTCAATTCCCCCTGAAGGTATGCTTAGCTTTTCATCACAGGAGAAATGCTCACTTGTTGCTTGACCCACCTTGACAGCTGTATAAAAGTCCTACTGAAGCTTACAGGGGAACTACTTTATTATAATAACATAAATTTGAAAGCAATCTAGGTCGTGTAGCGACTTTAAGGAGTTATGCATATTAGACTCAAGTAATGTTTAAGCTATTCGTGCACCCTTCAACTTAAGAAACATTCCATAAAATAAAGTGTCTAAAAATGACTATGCTACAAGGCAGGTACAAAAGAACAATTACACACGTATTGAATACAATTAATTTAGAACGCTTTTTTTCAGTATACTTCAGTGATCCTGGTGACCAGAAATACATTTATGCTTACTCTAGAGTCTTGAAACGCTTTCAGTTCTCTAACTCAAGCAAAACGTGACACCTTAAGAAAATTACTGGCACAGGTACAGGAAAATAATGAATTGCTCAGGTTTATTACTGTGCGACATAGTTTTCACAAGCATTGGAAATTAGTTAAATAATGAACTGTAAATCTGTACATTGAATACATCACTGTAATATGATCAGCTTATAAGGTTATCTTAGTAAAGGTACATGCACAATGGCATGGAGCTGTACAGGTTCCATTAGACCTTGTTGGGCAGATTTATAAATAAAGGTCAGACACTTTTTACACATCTTTGGCAGCTCTATTGAATTTCTATACAACATGGAATCATAACAGCATGTATCTTCTCAGCATTCAGATCTCTCTCTTCATCCTCTTCCAGCCTCCTTGGTGACATCATGCCCTCAGGGTCATTGCTGAGGCCTGTTATTGGACCTCAGTGATCACATGGGGCGTACCGAGCATCATGAAGTTAAATTATTAGAATCTGAAGAAATAAATCTTACTTGTACAGCACCAACATATTCCTCAGTGTTTTACAGACATTGTTGGTCACTGTCCAATATAGGGCTCACATTCTAAGTTCGCTATCATTCTGTTGTTGAAGTGTAGGAATAAACCTGAGTACACAGAGGAAACAGGCAAACACATGGAGAACATACAAACTCCTTGCAGATGTTGCCCTTGGTAATGAGAAAACAGTGTCACAATCACTTGTAAATAAATAAATGCGTTACATACTTATTCTTGAATAAAGAAACTAGAGATGGGTAAACTGGGTTTGACCCGAATATTCCAAATTGTTTGTTTTCTTACAAAACCAAACAAACGGAGATTTGTGAACTAAAATGGCCGCCGCATTATGCTCTGGGGTCTCTTCAGAGTCCAGAGTATAATAGGGGAGGTGACAGAGGGACGGCGCTCTCTTGGTGACGTCATGTCACCACTGAGGCCCATCACTTAGCACATGACGTCACCGAGGAGGCGGAGAGAGGGTGTTGGGCGCCATGTAGAGGCCCAAAATTGGTAACAGAAGGTGAGTATGATTGATTTTTTATTTTTATCACCTCCCCTGGGCCTCCACTATTATACGCTGGGGTCTGAAGAGACCAAAGAGTATAATAATGACACTTTCACTTTGACATAACTTTGGCTGTGTTTGCCTTAGAGAGCTAGAAATTGGATAGATAAGTTCCTAGGAGCACTAAGAGCGTTCTACACTATGTTTTAAGCTATTTTAAGGTGTGGTTCATGCCGAACTTGTTTGGCAAGAAACCAATCTTGGACAGGGGCCATTCGAACCCAAAACAAAACAAAATGGGGATAACTCCCAAACTAGGCTACATTCTTAAAGGGGTTACAAAATGGTCAATTCTGGTAAAGTCATCACTATTAAATATTAACAAGAATTATCATCCTTATTTCTGAAGTTTTTTCTTTAGGAAAGTGTCAATACATGGTGCATACACATAATTTGGTCTGTACAAGATTAGAAACTTGGGTTTGTTTTTTCATTGTTAGGAACAGTGCTACTCTTGAATGTGTCTGTTGTGCAGTATCCAGTTAAGTGAGAGTGACCTGTGATACCATACACAACTGATGGACAGACCATTTTTTCTAATCTTGGACAACCCCTAATTTATATAAAAACTTGGTCCATATTATATTTGGTAATTAACATGTTTTCCTTTACATTTGAGTTAATAAGAACACTACAACCTCCATTCTGACATAAGAGGCAGGAAACTATTTAGAACCTTTAAAAAGAGCTTCTGTATGAACAGTAAGTTTTGTACTCTGGCACAAAAATGTCACATTGTCAGAAGGGACCAATTTTTTTATGTTACATTGGAAGACAATTCTCTTGAGTCACTCACTAAAATAGCTTTTGTTAAGCTTTGCTAAACACTTAGAAAGGTAAAACATCATCACAGAACTATGAGTGAGGCCTGCAGATCATCGAGAAATGAATTTATCTATGGTGAAATACTATAACAGCCTAGAGTATATTACAATGTATATGAAGTTCTGTAACTCATTTTACATGTAAACAATTTAATCTGTGTGAATGTCAATATTAAGCACATGAAAATAACTACTCCCTACAGAATATGCATATTTTGCAGTCTAGATATCAGAGGTTATAGAAAATAAATATAACTCTGATACATTTATAATGGATGCAACAAATTAAAAAACAATGCCCAAAAATTCACTTTAGCCTAACACACATTGTGACAAAATTATTTCTGTCACAATATATGTTGGGCTACAGAGAATAAATCTTACTATTAACTAAAAAAATGCCTTCTCTATAGGAACTCCCCTACAGCCGGCTCCCCAGTTCTGCAGCTGCACATACCCGTACATCCTTGTAGAGTTACTGTAAGAGTGGACCACCCAGACATACAAAGTCTATGGGTGGTTCTTAACTGGTTAAAGGGCTAACTGGATATTAGTATTAAAGAGGTTGGCCAATATTGAGAGACAAATGTTATTTTTTGTATAATAAAAAGTTGCACAATTTTTTACTATACTTTCTGTATCAGTTCCTCACAGTTTTCTAGATCTCTGCTTGCTTGCTGTCATTCATTCTGCTTATTCCTAGAGGATAAAAATCAGTCCATGGTCATGTAATATACAGTCCAATATTGGTCTCTCAATATTGATCTGAAAGTGGACGGCCCCTTTAATTTATTGTCTCCAGAGAGAGAATTATTGTGGGCTGTAGTTCATAGAACACACCAACATGGGCTGTCCTGCTGATACCAGTTCTTGTATATCATGTCACAGGACAAGATGGATTAGCATTTGTCCACTTCTTTTCTCTCAAAATAGACGGGTAGTATGACCTCGTGATTTCTACTTTTTGCTATGACTGCAAATAGATGGAGCCTTATGTTGTTGTTTTTTGTTTTTTGTTTTTACTTATGATCTTAATAGCATTAGCATAGGCTACGTCTATGCTATATATGCTTGTACAGTCATGGCCAAAAGTTTTGAGAATGATACAAATATTAATTTTTACAAAGTCTACTGCTTCAGTTTTTCTAATGGCAATTTGCATATACTCCAGAATGTTATAAAGAGTGATCAGCTTAACAGCAATTACTTGCAAAGTCAATATTTGCCTAGAAAATGAACTTTATCCCCCAAAACACATTTCAACATCATTGCAGCCCTGCCTTAAAAGGACCACCTAACATCGTTTCAGTGATTGCTCCATTAACACAGGTGTGGGTGTTGATGAGGACAGGGCTGGAGATCAATCTGTCATGATTAAGTAAGAATGACACCACTGGACACTTTAAAAGGAGGCTGGTGCTTGCCATCATTGTTTCTCTTCTGTTAACCATGGTTATCTCTAAAGAAACACGTGCAGTCATCATTGCACTGCACAAAAATGGCCTAACTGGGAAGAGTATTGCAGCTAGAAAGATTGCACCTCAGTCAACAATCTATCGCATCATCAAGAACTTCAAGGAGAGAGGTTCCATTGGTGCCAAAAAGGCTCCAGGGCGCCCAAGAAAGACCAGCAAGCGGCAGGACCGTCTCTTAAAAGTGTTTCAGCTGCGGGATCGGGCTACCAGCAGTGCAGAGCTTGCTGAGGAATGGCAGCAGGCAGGTGTGAGTGCATCTGCACGCACTGTGAGGCGGAGACTCTTGGAGCAAGGCCTGGTCTCAAGGAGGGCAGCAAAGAAGCCACTTCTCTCCAGAAAAAACATCAGGGACAGACTGATATTCTGCAAAAGGTACAGGGAGTGGACTGCTGAGGACTGGGGTAAAGTCATTTTCTCTGATGAATCCCCTTTTCGATTGTTTGGAACATCTGGAAAACAGCTTATTCGGAGAAGAAGAGGTGAGCGCTACCACCAGTCTTGTCTCATGCCAACTGTAAAGCATCCTGAAACCATTCATGTGTGGGGTTGCTTCTCAGCCAAGGGAATCGGCTCTCTCACAGTCTTGCCTAAAAACACAGCCATGAATAAAGAATGGTACCAGAATGTCCTCCAAGAGCAACTTCTCCCAACCGTCCAAGAGCAGTTTGGCGCTCAACAATGCCTTTTCCAGCATGATGGAGCACCTTGCCATAAAGCAAAGGTGATAACTAAATGGCTCAGGGAACAAAACATAGAGATTTTGGGTCCATGGCCTGGAAACTCCCCAGATCTTAATCCCATTGAGAACTTGTGGTCAATCATCAAGAGACGGGTGGACAAACAAAAACCAACAAATTCAGACAAAATTAAAGCATTGATTCTGCAAGAATGGACTGCTATCAGTCAGGATTTGGTCCAGAAGTTGATTGAGAGCATGCCAGGGAGAATTGCAGAGGTCCTGAAGAAGAAGGGTCAACACTGCAAATATTGACTTGCTGCATTAACTCATTCTAACTGTCAATATAAGCTTCTGTTACTCATAATATGAATGCAATTATATTTCTGTATGTGATAAAAACATCTGACAAACACACATAAAAACCAGAGGGCAACAGATCATGTTAAAATATAATATTTGTGTCATTCTCAAAACTTTTGGCCATGACTGTATATGTACAATATAAGGATAAGGGAGACTTATGGAACATATAATAATATAAAGTTATGTAAATTAAATAATGAAAATAATATTGCTGTTTATAACACTTATCATATGACTCACCATTTTCAAATTTACAGGTCGCAGAATATGTATTCATAAAAACTTATGGCAATACACTGTTGAGGTTTATAAGCAGTTTGGGCCCACAAATAATAATATTACGTAATCCTTTTCTGTGTAATTAGAAGGAACACAAACAAGTTGTTGAATTTCATGAGTTGTTGTTCTAAGAATATTTACTATGTTATTTTTTCCATGCATATATTTGTGGGAATGTAAAGATCTAAAAAGTTTAATACCATGAACAGACTAATTTCTCATTAAAAAAAAAACCTTCCAGGTTCTCATTTCCCTGATTTGGCACAATCTGTAATAGACTTAATACAATCTAAAAGTAAAATATTTAAATGTATGCATGTTAAAGAGCTGGGTATTACTAATAATTGCTATTCTTCCCTGATCCCAGTTTCCCTCCTTTCTCCTTAGGTATATCTACTTATCTGTTTCCTTGACTGGTTTGCATGTACGATAATTTACCCCACAATATCAATAATAAAATACTTTTATTATTAATGCACTTGTAATATGATGGAACTAGGTTATAGAATAATACAAAACAGTATTAACACAGTGCAATACAATAAGTACAGAACCCAATTACCCAGGTGAATATAAAACCTACAGATATCGCTACATACACACACACATACACACACACACAACCCCTGACAAGTTACTAACTGACCCTTTCTGTAAGGAACACAGCAGTAGTAATACAGATTAATAGAGGGTGACTGATAGATAAATGGATAGATAGATAGATAGATAGATAGATAGATAGATAGATAGATAGATAATAGATGGATGGATACAGAGATAGAGAGAGAGAGTTATACTTAAGCCTTATTATGCTCTGGTGGTATATAGAGTTTGTCTTAGGTGAGGCTGGTCAGTCCATATCCCAAGGCGGCTGGTGAAGAGAGAGAGAGAGAGAGAGGGGCTTTTGGCCCATCATATTTATAGCTCACAACTCCGCCCACCTAGATGTTGTCACTCCAATCAGGCTCTTGGTATTGTAATATAAGTTTAGATGCAATACTTCTTATGAGTCTTGGGATGGCACTCTAACACTTAAAATCGATCCTTGGCCCAGGGGTAATGACCTATCTCCCCATCTGACTTCTAATGTCTCTTGTTCAGTGGAACTCTCTTTGAACAAGGGAAGCTGATTATCATCACCATGAAGGTCTCATTAGCATATTCCATCTCCACCCTTTCAAACAAAAGCCTTCCTGGAAAGCAGGTTTTGTAGTCTGCAGACACTTATGAGCTCTCTCAGAAGTTCTGAATGGAATGATTGATA
Organism: Leptodactylus fallax; assembly: GCA_947044405.1. Lineage (NCBI taxonomy): Eukaryota > Metazoa > Chordata > Amphibia > Anura > Leptodactylidae > Leptodactylus > Leptodactylus fallax. Next base: position 6,380,994 of record CAMRHE010000051.1, on the reverse strand, counting down.
CAACTAGATAAATATATATATATATATATATATATATATATATATATTAATGTTTGTGGTAAGCACTTCCCTTTACAATCCCCCTGTTGTCGGGAACACGACAATGTAATTTGAGGAAGTGTTTGTTTGGTCGTTATTGCCCCCTCAGCCCTATTCATTCCTGGTAATGGTTCAGGATGGAGTGAAGTATAATTTGGATTTAGGTACCAAGACATCGATCATTTCCAGGGACACTTTCCCACCTATGACTGTCGCCCAATATCCTCTGCTCACAGAAAACGTCTTTTGCACGTCCTAATTTGCGGTGTCAGTGATACTTTCTACGGTCCACCCCAATATGTCACACTGACCTGGACGGGAACATTTTTATCCATCCCACAGTTAGTCAGGTAAGACCTTTAAACCACAGTTCATTGTCACGGTACATGCAGCACCACCTTTGGTCCGGACTGAAGCTTACGCAGGGTTAGACCACCTTGCCACATGACACCAACTGTCCTACAGGACCGCTACCTGTACTTAAGCACAGGTCACCAGTGAAGTTGTCACCGGCCTCCATGAACAGAAAAACCTGGACTTTTATCAAGGCAGGTCTGTGAACCTGCATCTGAAATGATGTCTCAGGACCTAAAATCGAATTGTGGGGAGAGGCACTGCTTCCCATGTCCCCTGTACCTGACATTCAATCCATCCATTCTGAACCATACCATTTTATATGGCCGAGGTGGCAATTACCTTACAGTGTAGGGGTACCTTACCTGTCCCTAAGGATCCTTACACTCCTTTACCTAACAGAAATTAATGTAACTTATATATATATCTCACTCATCCACCAAACACACAAATTCCCACCCCCCTATAGATCAAGGCGATAAAAATAAAAGGATGTGCTGGTATTGGTGCACATAGAGACTCCTGCCACACGAGCACGTGTTTCCTACTCATCCATAAACACATGAATCTTCAGACCCAGGTGTAGATGGGAATTATACTAAAAGATGCAAATGCAAGTATGTCTATACACAAACACACCCAGTGTTCAGTGTGGGAGGTGTATGTTGTTGTACAGACCATAACAGGCACTTACACCTGACGTGTCTATGTGCACACACAAAAATGCAAAAATGTACAAGAATATAGAAAATTACATTGAAAACATTATTTACAAGTTAAGGCTGGGACTGTATTGGTATCAAAAGTCCTTAGTCCCTGCCTTCGGGTAAGTTCGTGATGTACGGCCTGGCCCTTTTGAAGCTGACGGGCCAGGCCTTTTATCTTCCTATAGATGAAGATCATTCCTATATACATAATGGCCACTAGGACAAGGAGGACTATGACTGGGTGTACAAGCAGATTGAAGAATGATGTTGCTTTGGGGCTATATCCGAACAGACTCTCCCACCAAGATACGGCTGAGTCCTTCTCCAGGGCATGAACCATCTCTGTTATCTTTGACTGGTCATGTTTCAATAAGATGGTGGCCTGCTTTTCAGAGTCTTTGAGCTTCTCTATGACACTTTCCTCCTTAGTGAAGTCTAGTAGCAGGTGTCTCAGTTTTCTGCCAAAACCAAGAGGGATCCTCCGGAGCCTTACAGGAGTATCTGGACGGATATCCAACCTCTTCTCTGGGGTAATCGGTGTTCTCCCCTTCTGCTCTGCTACATCGACACCTAGAACGGGATAAAGAGTACAATATGCTCCTGGGAGGAGTTCACCTCTTTCGGTGCAGTTAGTTGTATAAATGGTATATGATACATTAACGGACTGGTACCAACACCAATACCCTTGACCCAAGTACTTCAAACTAGATGGAGGTATTGAGCTGCTTTTCATCTCACAGAACCCCTCATTATCCCAACACTGGTGTCTGAGCACTCGATCATGATCCCCTTGGCAGAGGATAGCATCCTCTTTCCTCCAACATCCATCTGTATCAAACAGATAAGGATTGCCAGTCTCATAGGTCAGGATATCTGAGGAGAGCTGTGGATGTAACACTGTTCTGTTATTCATCATTATACCTAGGTTGATAGCACCATACCCACGTCTCACGTTGCCAGAGACAGGTGCCAGGGATGAAGCAGTGCAAGTGAGATTATGGCACCCATGCCACTGAATGACCCACCAGTTAGTATGGTTGGCAGCAAAAGGAGTGATAAAAGGACTCACCCTTTGCTGGAGGTTAAAAGGGTAGTGTCCATTATACAGTGAGGACACAATATGTTTAAGGTTGCTGGAAAGTTCACCCTGAACCTGAGTACATGCCAGAGCAAGCTGAGCTCTATCCTGTTCTTCCAGGAGACCCACAACTAATAGTCTAAACTTCTCTCGTAAAGCAGAAGATAGGGAGCTAGTGGCATCTATATGTGAGTGTTGTAAATCCTCCAAAACATGATTTACATCAACCTGGGTCTTGAGGCCTTCCCCAGTATGTTTCGCCAGATTCCCGAGTTTGTTTCTCAGAACTTCCAGGTCCATAGTGTTCAGTGCCCCTATTCCCATTGCACCTCCTCCTAAACCCATGGCAATCAAATCCCTTCTCCCTGTACTTCCTGTATCTGGTAGCATCCTTCCTTACTTCTTGCCCCACCTCTACCCATCCTTTTATCATATTGATCTGATTCCTCACAAACTCCTCACATCTATGGTCCCAGTGGTCTACTCTAAAATCATCAACCGAAATCCTCCAGGTATATAGGACGAATTTGGTTTTGGTGATGATTTTCCAGGGAGATGCTAACTGTGGAGCTATGGGATCAGCCATTTGATAGGTTGGGGCATTACAGGAATCCCTGTGGGGTTTTACTGGCTGAAGAACTTCAGTTTCATAAGGGACCCTTACCACAGTCACACATACTTTGTCTCTTCCTTTAAATGGATACCATTGGTCACCTTCTCCAGTCTCTAATACGAGATTCCGGATGGGTTTAGTTGTGGAAAGATAAACCCACTGTGTAAATGTCCAACACCCCTCATCGACTGCCTCACAAAATGGCCATTTAAATGAACCATCAATATTGATAGCAAAGTTAATATCTCTGCCTCTGGGATCCTTCCAATCAGAAGATACATATCTATTCTGGTATTCCTCAGTCATAGGGGTCCCATCCATCCATACATCAATTATTGGAGAATCCACTCCATTACAGACTATATCCCATCTCCATGGGTTAGAGTCTGACATTACCATCTGAGTGTCTGGTTCCCAGTGTGCATAGGTGATGAAATAATGTCCTGTCACATCTGGTACACAAGCATCCCTCATAATGGTAATCATAAAAGATCGAATGGATGGAGATCCCTCCAGCTGAGTATACCTCTGATCCTTCGCATCAGCTCGTACCTTCAAAACTGTGGCTCTGTATAGGCCTTCAAGTTTTACTGGGCCGCTCTGATTGTTCCATAATACTTGTCCAGATTTACTGCAGTTTAACTTTAAAATCAATATGCTGGTCCCTAAATAGTCCGTGGACACATGTCCTTGAGCATGTTTGGATTCCCTAGTTATTACCATATGAGAATCCCTTAGCATACAGTACGCCTTCAGGGTGCCCTTTACTGGTATGGGTCTATCAAAGTATGTCCTAACTCTTAAGCTATCCTGACTGGTATGTTTCAGAAAAGTGGCTTTTAGAATGTACCATCCACTGTATTCTGCCCCAGTGACATCTTCAGGACTCAGGACTCCTGCTTTGGTGCACAGCACCTTTGTTGTGTTTACTATCACTGGCCTATAAGGATGTAAGTGGGGATTTCTAGACACCCATCTTACTGATTTGATAGCTGTTGGTTCTGAGTCCTGGAAATGTCTGTACTCCTTGAGGCATAGAGCATGTAGGTCATGTTGTATGGAGGATACGTTCTCCACCGGGGTATAGTGCTGAACCACACCATTGGCAAAACCCTCCCTCTGGAAACCATACAAGTACCACTGCCCTGGTACAAATGTAAAGTTGCTGTATGGTTCCAGGATTTTTCCTTCCAGACATTCTACTGAGAGAAGACCTGGAAATTCAGGTGATCTCTCATCTGAGCCAAATGTGGGTTCAGAACTATTCCCTGCAAAGTCTGAATCCGCCAGTGCCATGCTTACCGCTATTAATACAAGTTGGAGGTACACTCTGTTGGCATGATCCCTATCTTTTATGGTTCCTTGTATGGAGGTAACCCTTCGTTCTGTGATCTGGTACAAGAATAACATGATAATATGAAATGTTTTGATACACCTTTGACCTACTACTCCCCCCCTTCACCCAACTCTATACTCATGACCTTATTGAGTTGGGGAGGCACGGGTAGCCTTTGCTTGGTCAATGTGGATCCAAAACCCTGCCTTTCGTCTATGTGAGCGTTTTTTTGTTGAGATTGGCCTTTGTACTTTCAGCATAGTGCTACCCATTACTTCCAGGACCTGGTAGGGTCCTTCCCAGTTTGTCTCCCAGGGCCCAGCCTTGCGGAATACTTTGACCATGACCATTTCCCCTACAGAGGGCATGGGAGTTTCCCCCTGTAGGTACGGTTTATTCATCTTTATTGCTGCATGCGGTAGCAATTCCTTCAGGTTCTGCTGAACCTGTTGGAGAAACACATCTCTAGCAATAGCATCTTTTATGGGTGTAGAAATTTGGGGTTCACTTGGCCAACAGATAGACATCTTGCGCCCGGTCATAAGTTCAAATGGTGTTATGCCGGTTGTTGTTGCCTCTGTGGCCCGGATACCCATCAGTACTGCTGGAAGGGAAGTCACCCAAGTGGAACCCCTTTCCAACAGTGCTTTGGAGAGCCGAGTTTTGATAGTTCGGTTCATCCGCTCCACAATGCCTGCTGACTGTGGATGATAAGGTACATGAAATCTTTGCTTTATGTCCAGAAGTCCACAAAGTGCTTTCATAACCTTGCTTGTAAAATGGGTTCCCCGATCTGATTCAATCACTCGGGGGATTCCCCACCGTGATAGAATGTGCTCCCACAGAACCTGAGCAGTAGTAGTAGCGGAGTCATTTACTGTAGGGATGGCTTCTACCCATTTTGAGAAGACATCCACCACCACCAATGCATAGCGACAGTTACGGCTGCCTGCCGGTAATGGTCCTATGTAATCAATTTGTAAAGTAGACCATGGTCCCTCCACTGGAGGAACCCACTGCAACACTGGCTTCAGGGCGGATGCCCTTGGGTTTACCTGAGCACACACCAGGCATTGTTGTGTAACTTCCTCTACCGTCTTGGACATACCTGGCCAGTATAATTTGTCCTTGAGTAGGGTCAAAAGTTTGTCCCGACTCAGATGACCCAACAACTGATGATTGAGTCTTGTTAGTTCTGCTTGCAGATGCTGTGGGACCACCGGTAGAGGGAGTGGTTTGGTTCCAGTGTCATAACACAAGATGCCCTGTTGGACTGTCCAGGAATCTTGTGGGCTGGTAAGGTGTGCTTCCAGCAAAGGATCCTTTGACTGTTCCTCTTCAAATGACACTGGGCCATCTTTGAGTTGTTTGTTTCTGATTTCAATCTGGTGTACGGGTATGGCTTCAGTGTCTGATTCCTGGAGGACCCCAGACACTGCAGCCAATTTGGCAGACTCATCTGCTTTGTTGTTACCCCGGATCAGAGGGTTATCACCCTTCTGGTGTGCTGGAATTTTTATGATTGAAGCATTCCCAGGATGTGCCATGCCCCATTCCCACAACTCTTTCAGGACTGAGGCATGAGCTAAAGGTTTATTTTGGCTGTCCACAAACCCTCGTCGTTTCCAAGTGTCCAGATGCAAAGTGAGAGATCGGACTACATATGAGCTGTCGCTATATATAGTACGATTCCCTGGAGGCTGAATGAGAAGGGCTTCTCTGATGGCCTCCAGTTCAGCCCGTTGTGCTGACATGTGACCAGGCAACCTTACCAGCTTCTGAGTACCCATGGTCTCATCCAGCACTGCAAATCCTGTCATGTAGGTGCCGTTCAAGCAGAATCAAGAGCCATCAGGGAGTGTATCTCGAAGCAAGAGTGCCAGCGGGGAATGTGGAGTCTGTACAGTGAGGGGCCTGAAACCCACAATATGCTCGGTAGCTTTAACCGCATAGTATATGGCTGTCAGTTGTTTAGCACATTCATCAAAACCCCTTTCAACTGGTGAAAGGAGCCTGGAGAAGTACCCTAGAGGTCTATACTCAGATCCTATCTTTTGAAGAAGGACCGTAGAAATAGACTCTGCGCCAGCATGAGCTTGTATGGCCAGTTTTCCTTCTGGGTGAGGGGTGGCTAGGACTGGGGTGGATGAGAGATCTCTTTTCAGAGTTGAAAAGGCCTCTTCCTGTGTCTCTGACCAGTCCTTCAGAGAAGGCTGTTCCCCTCTAAGAAGTTCATAGAGTGGTTTTGCTTTGACGGCAAAATCCTCTATGAACTCCCTCATGAAGTTGGCTACTCCTAGGAACTTGCATAACTTCTGTAGAGAGTCTGGCCTGGGTATCTTCACCATGGTTTACACACGGGCAGCCAGGATGCCCTTGGCTCCATATGAAATCTGGACACCAAGGAAGGTGACTTCTGTCCTAGCCAAGTTTGCCTTATGAGGGCTCAGCTTGAGTCCAGCCTGGGCCAGGAGTCCTAACAGTTCCTTCAACAGAACCAGATGGTCTTCCATGGTTTCTGTGTGAAGGAGAAGGTCGTCTACATATTGCAGCAGACATTCTGGCCGTGAGAACACACTTAATACAGCCGCTAATGCCTGGTGAAAATATGTAGGACTACTGTGAAACCCCTGGGGCAGTACACAGAACATATACTGCTTGTTACCCACTGTGAAGGCGAACTTGTACCTGCAGCTCTCTGTCAGTTCTATGGAAAAGAATCCATTGGCGACATCGATGGTTGAGAATATACGACTTTTGCCGCTTACCCTTGCCATTATGTCGGGAGTCTGAGCGACCACAGGTGCAGACATGGGAGTGTACTTATTAAGGATGCGAAGGTCTATTGTAAGCCTCCATGTAGTTTCAACACCTGCACCCTTCTTTTTCACAGGCCATAAAGGATTATTGCACTTTGAATTACCCTCTATGACCACACCCCTTACTTCCAGGTCTTGGACTGTCTCTAGAATTGATTGTGTTGCCTTAGGCGGAAAGCGGTATTGACGCTGAGGTGGAGGGTCTGGCCCTTGTATGTCCACCTGAACGCCAACCATTCTTCCACAATCATTTTTGCTTTGAGCCCACAAGTCTGGATATTCGAACACAATAGGTTCAAGGTCTATGTTGTGTGAGACCTCTGGCCATTTGTGTTCCAGCACATTGGAAGAATTCTCAATTGCTGGTAGGGGTGGTCCCAGACATTGGTGCTGTATGACATACACCTTTGATCATCTTGGACCCCTCCAAACAATACAGTTTGCCAAATCGATTATCCATCCATTTTGTGTCATTACATCGGTACCGATGATGTTATCAGTACCAGGGTAATACCACATTGGGATCTTCAAGGTCCTATTTCTGCCAAGCTCAACTAGAACTTCATCTATCCTGTGGGCTCTCAAACCCCCCTTGTTGGTGATCAAATCCGATCACCATACACTGAGGGCTGTTGGGGTGTAGATCATGTTTGACATTGGTAATAGAAATTTCTGCTCCAGTGTCGAGCATGATCTTGGTATCGTGGTCTTTTATTCTGGCTTTAATGTGGGGTCTCCCTGAAGAATCCAGTATGATGTGACATATTGGAGCCAGATCTTTAGGGATCCCTGACCGTCAGTCAATCTGCACCAGATTCTCAGTAGGTACCTCTGAGGTACGTACTGCCACTTGTGGTTTCTGAGTTTTAACATTCTGTGCAGACTTATGATGTTCTACACCTAATGTTCTATCCTCTGGTCTATCAGGGGCATTTACAAGTGCCACACGTTTCAGTGCCTGTTCTGGCAAATGTCCCTGATTGCTATCTGTCTGTTTCCCAACTTGTTTGGCGTAATTAGGCTTCATCTTGAAACCATTATTATTGCCATTTTTCTCTGGGTTTGTACGATTGCGAACTACTTGAGGGCAGTTTCTTTTAATGTGTCCAACCTGTAAACACAGAAAGCATCGTATGTCTCCCATCTTTTCTGTTGGAGGAGCTGTGGAGTAGACAGACATGTGTGGCTTAGTGTGGTGTCCACGTTCATCTTGTGATTTGACATGGACCTTTCCACGCTCCCTGATTTTCACAGACTTTTTATTGCGCAGTAGATCTTGTCTATACTGTTCAATAATCATGGCTGCATCAGTGAGCGTTGGTTCCCTTGCTGCACTTAGCCGAATTGCAGTGTCAAGGTATGGGAATTTGTACACAAACATGCGAACCATGCCTTGTGGGACTCCTATACCTTGATCCTTTGTGATCTTTCTGTACATTGCTTCAAACCGACCACAGAGGGACGAAGGTTCGTCCTGTAAGGTGGGTTTGAATTTTGTCAGGATTTCTGGAGTAACATCCCAATGTCCTGTTGCCAGTGTCATGAGTATTGAAAGGCGTTCTTCCTCATCATAAAATAGGCCATTCTTGGGACTTGTTCTCTCTGTTGCCTCATACCTTTGGTTGAGGTGTGTAGGCAACCACAATTTAAACAGCTCCATACGATATTCTGGAGGCACAGAATATTTCCTGCAATGTCCTTCAAACATATCACAGGCTGTAAATGGATCTGTATTAGGGTCATACTTAGGGATCTCTTTGCAGATCCGTAACAGGAAATTTATCTTTTCCATGTTGTTATGGCTAGGATAAAATTCCACTGACCTTTCAGGACGTGTAGGTAGGTTGGAAGCCGTATGTACAGTTTCCCATCCACTACTTAGTCCCCAATTTGAGTCCTGTCCATGGAGGCGTCCGCTGTCTCTCCTCTCCAAAGGTGTTGGAGAGAATTGTAGTGCACGCTCCACTGGAGTCCTAGTATCCTAAAATGGACTATTGGATCTCTGATCCGCAGGAGCCGTGGGTCTGATCGCCCCAGTCCCCTCCTGTGCCATTCCTGAGACACAAATCTGTTTAGTTGGCAAGGGTACCATGCTGTTAGTACTAGGCCATGACAAGTCAGAGATGATCTGCTGCAAATTCGCAATGATTTGCGACTTTGCCGCTTGATCCTCTCTTAGTATCACTAACATTGCTTCTGTGGAAGTAATTTTACTTCTAAACTGATTGTTCTCAGTGTATAATCGAAGGAGTTCTTTGTCCATGTCAGAATAATAATTCTCTTTGTCAGAGAGTTTGGATTCCAACACACAAATCTCCTTTCCTCTCTCAATTATACAAAGTGCCTCATCTTTCAATTGAGTTTCTAACATGTGAATCTGCTTGACATTGTCTACACAACAATGACAGTGGGAGTTTGCATTGTTAGCTCGCTCCACTGTCCCTTTCATGTTTGCTAGGATCTCAGCATGCTCTGGCTTCCAAATGGTATCCTCAAAGGTATACACTAGTTTCGCTAGCATTTGTAGCCTTTTGGAAGTTTTGTTAAAAACTGTCCGTTTACTAATGCAGTTTTTATCATGAGCATAGGCCTGATCCAGCAAAGCAGACCACAACATTTCTCCTGATTTATAGGTTGTGGGTGGTACTGGGTTGAATGTACTGTGTTTAGCTAGGTGTTTTAATGTTGAGAAATCCATACTTACTTCTCCTGCTGTCATCTTGGTCACCGTTGTTCTTCTACTTGTCCTTTGCTGCTTGAAAAAGTATCCTTTTCGTACCGGAAAGCCTTTTCCCGACCAGCTGGACTTCTCCTGAAGAACCTTGACTTTGATATTACAGAGGCACAAATGGATTTCTCAGTTCCCCAGCGAGTTGCTTGTGGAGGAAACAGACAATTGTTAATACCTTCAGATAAATACAAATAAACAATAGGTTCACTGTTATTAATTATTTTAAGTGAAGCTTTAAGCAAACTGGGTTAGCCGTGCAAACTTCAATCTGGGCATACAGTGTAACGCAACACTTCACTGTGTACCAATGTTACCTGTCCACGCCCCTGCACTTGATAGTTCACGGTATAACACAGTTTTGCCAGAAGACAACACGCAAAAATATTAAAACAGTACGGGCTGGCTCACCATTATGTTAAAGAGCTGGGTATTACTAATAATTGCTATTCTTCCCTGATCCCAGTTTCCCTCCTTTCTCCTTAGGTATATCTACTTATCTGTTTCATTGACTGGTTTGCATGTACGATAATTTACCCCACAATATCAATAATAAAATACTTTTATTATTAATGCACTTGTAATATGATGGAACTAGGTTATAGAATAATACAAAAACAGTATTAACACAGTGCAATACAATAAGTACAGAACCCAATTACCCAGGTGAATATAAAACCTACAGATATCGCTACATACACACACACATACACACACACACACAACCCCTGACAAGTTACTAACTGACCCTTTCTGTAAGGAACACAGAAGTAGTAATACAGATTAATAGAGGGTGACTGATAGATAAATGGATAGATAGATAGATAGATAGATAGATAGATAGATAGATAGATAGATAATAGATGGATGGATGGATAGAGAGATAGAGAGAGAGTTATATTTAAGCCTTATTATGCTCTGGTGGTATATAGAGTTTGTCTTAGGTGAGGCTGGTCAGTCCATATCCCAAGGCGGCTGGTGAAGAGAGAGAGAGAGAGAGGGCTTTTGGCCCATCATATTTATAGCTCACAACTCCGCCCACCTAGATGTTGTCACTCCAATCAGGCTCTTGGTATTGTAATATAAGTTTAGATGCAATACTTCTTATGAGTCTTGGGATGGCGCTCTAACACTTAAAATCGATCCTTGGCCCAGGGGTAATGACCTATCTCCCCCATCTGACTTCTAATGTCTCTTGTTCAGTGGAACTCTCTTTGAACAAGGAAAGCTGATTATCATCACCATGAAGGTCTCATTAGCATATTCCATCTCCACCCTTTCAAACAAAAGCCTTCCTGGAAAGCAGGTTTTGTAGCCTGCAGACACTTATGAGCTCTCTCAGAAGTTCTGAATGGAATGATTGATACATATTATCAATAATACATTATTTATACATTATACATTATTTATGTTATTATACATTCATTCTTGACTTATTATGCTTTTTCCGTACTGTTTTGTTCTTTTCTGTTGAAATAAACTTTTAACTATTTATATGTAGGGGTGTTTAAATGTACGTAATGAAGGCACTTAATAGCTACAACAGTATATTCTGTTTTGTACTGTATTATACTGTATGCCTGCTACCACACAGTACTTTAAAAGGGTTTGGAAAATTCTGAACTGATAATAGATGGATGTTTCAAAATTAGTTTCAAAATTCTCATCTAAATGTCAGAACAGAACATGTGTACAAAGCACATCACTCACCCTAAAGGACCTAGCCCATCTGTGCATTACACAGAAGCTCATTGATTTCAATGCATACTGTGTATTGCTTCTGCCCATGTGGAGGCACTGGGTGGAAACAGAACACCTGCTGGGTCCGCCCACGGATTATAGCCAATTGCAAAGAGAAACTGCAGCAAAGCACCCTTTGATCAATTTAGCCTTTGTACGCATCTGCCACATGGTTTCACATGTTGGTATTTTCAATTATTCTAATTTATGCTAGGTTACATATTGGTAATATTTTAGTCCTAGATTAAAAAAATAAAGAAAAAAAAATGGGGAAAAAATTGAGCTCTAGATTCTGGGAATAATCTGTTACAACACGGGGCATAACCATAACCCAAAGCAAAACTTTTTTGCAATGACCTCCTTCAGCAGTAAGTTCAGAACATGAAAAGCTTGTAATTATGTTGGTCTCCCTTATTCAGAGGGTAATACACACAGTGATATTACAGTACAGGGATAATGCACATGGTGATGTCACGTTACAGTGAATGCACACAGTGATGTCACAGTAGAGGGATAATGCTCATGATGATGTCACGTTACAGTGAATGCACACAGTGATGTCACAGTACAAGGATATTGCACACAGTGATGTTACTCTACAAGGATAATGCACACGGTAATGTCACATTGCAGTGATAATACACACAGTGATGTCACAGTACAAGGATAACGCACACAGTGATGTTACTCTACAGGTATAATGCACATAGTGATGTCACAGTGCAGGAACAATATTATACACAGCATTGGTAGAACTACCGCCATAACAGTTGTAGCGGCTGCGGCAGGAACCTCCTGAGGCTGCAGAAGAAGGCGGGCGTGGGCAGGAGTGGGGGTAAGTAAGGCCATGGCACCTTGAGAATTTGGAGGGTGAACCTCGTGAGTATTGTCTCGCAAGGTTGGCCTGGCACGTTTCTTCGGGCTGAACATGTCCGAAACAAAACTGCTATTATTATACTCTGGGGTTTCTTCAGACCCCAGAGTGTAATGATCAGAGGTCCAAATGAGGTGATCATAGATAAAAAAAAAAAAAAACTTGCTCTCCTGGGTTCCATCGTGGGTCTCTGGGCTGCTTCAATTACGTCACAGACCATTGAAGCCTGTAATTGGGCCTCAACAGTCATGTGGGTCACTCCGACATCATTATACTGTGTGGAGGGGTTACTATGGGACATTATACTGTGAGGAGATGCCTCTATGGGACATTATACTGTGTGTAAGTGGGGCATTATACCATATGGGGGTCAGTAAAGGGAGCATTTTACTGCATGGGCTACAGTAAAGGCTGCCTTTTACCATGTGAGCGCCATGAAAGTGAGCACTATGCTGTGTGGGGGAGGAGGGCTCAAGTCAAAAGTTTGCTATGGGGCCCAGTATTTGCTAGTTACTCCCCTATCACACAGTGGTATTACAGTACAGAGATAATGTACTCAGTGATGTCACAGTAGTGGAAATAATGCATTCAGTGAGTAAAAGTAGGGAAAGTCAGCACACATGACACCAGATATCCTCAGGAAATACATGGAGAGACTGAGTACGATTTGTCCAACATGAAAACATGAGAAATGTTTAAAGGGGTATCCCCTTCTGGGATGGTATATTTATAGGACCCACATCTTTCTCAAGAACGGGTGTGCCCAAACCCCATCTTTTGCAGTTAGAGGAAAGCTGTGAGATGAGGGTTGAGGACTCCATTCCTAAGATAAGTGCTAGTCCCCTAGCCCCTTAAATTTGTCTACTCCGACACATATGGCCCCACTAGAGGTGCTCTGAGCAGCTCATCTGTTTTCAGAATAAAAGTTTTTTTTCTAGGGAGCAAGAATGGACTTTGAGATAAAACGGCATGTTCACTTGGTGTTGGAAGACTCCATTTAAGATACATTGGCTAAGGATATATGAGAAGAAATAAAACTTAGCTTTTACTTTTATGTCAGTGAGTTTAAATAAAGTTACTTTATTTCAACAGGAAAGCAATTTAGGCATTGACTTGTTATAAGAGGATTATCTGAGGGCTCATTGACCTGCAATGTGTAAAAATCAGTTCCTTCTTAAACTTTGTATTTAGATTACTGTACTTTGGATACCTAGATAGATAGATAGATAGATAGATAGATAGATAGATTGATATGGGATACATATATGTATATATGTATATGTAGATATGTGATAGATACGTAGGTAGATGGATGGATAGATAGATAGATAGATAGATAGATAGATAGATAGATAGATAGCAACGTTTTCGGTCCCAAGGCTTGAGAAAGGTTCCAGATGGGACCAAAACGTTGCTACTTGGAATAAAAGACAGTTTTGCTTATTTGGAACTAATGGAGTGCTGCCGTTTTTTTATGGTATGAACATTGGAAGTGGCCGTCTTCCTAGGATTTGCACCCAGATTACACTTTAAACTGTGCTGCTTCTGACTCTTCTTTTCTAGATAGATAGACAGAGGGATAGATAGATAGATAGATAGATAGATAGATAGATAGATAGATAGATAGAACCGAAACGTAGGTCTTAGAATCAATTCACATCAGTTCTTCTTCACTACTTTGGAGTGCTGCCTTTTTTGATTATTAGATAGATAGATAGATAGATAGATAGAAGCAGATAGATAGACAGAAACTGATTGGACTTGATTAGGAAAGGCACACACCTGTCTATATAAGACCTCACAGCTCACAGTACATGTCAGAGCAAATGAGAATCATGAGGTCAAAGGAACTGCCCAAGGAGCTCAGAGACAGAATTGTGGCAAGGCACAGATCTGGCCAAGATTACAAAAGAATTTCTGCAGCACTCAAGGTTCCTAAGAGCACAGTGGCCTCCATAATCCTTAAATGGAAGAATTTTGGGACGACCAGAACTCTTCTTAGACCTGGCCATCCAGCCAAACTGAGCAATCGTGGGAGAAGAGCCTTGGTGAGAGAGGTAAAGAAGAACCCAAAGATCATTGTGGCTGAGCTCCAGAGATGCAGTAGGGAGATGGGAGAAAGTTCCACAAAGTCATCTATCACTGCAGCCCTCCATCAGTCGGGGCTTTATGGCAGAGTGGCCCGAAGGAAGCCTCTCCTCAGTGCAAGACATATGAAAGCCCGCATAGAGTTTGCCAAAAAACACATGAAGGACTCCCAGACTATGAGAAATAAGATTCTCTGATCTGATGAGACGAAGATTGAACTTTTTGGCGTTAATTCTAAGCGGTATGTGTGGAGAAAACTAGGCACTGCTCATCACCAGAGTGATCAGGACCTCAGACTGGGCCGAAGGTTTACCTTCCAACAAGACAATGACCCTAAGCACACAGTTAGAATAACAAAGGAGTGGCTTCGATACAACTCTGTGACCATTCTTGACTGGCCCAGCCAGAGCTCTGACCTCAACCCAATTGAGCATCTCTCTGGAGAGACCTGAAAATGGCTGTCCACCAATGTTCACCATCCAACCTGACTGAACTGGAGAAGATCTGCAAGGAAGAATGGCAGAGGATCCCCAAATCCAGATGTGATAAACTTGTTGCATCATTCCCAAGAAGACTCATGGCTGTACTAGCTCAAAAGGGTGCTTCTACTCAATACTGAGCAAAGGGTCTGGATACTTATGACCATGTGATATTTCAGTTTTTTTTTCTATAAATTTGCAAAAATATCTACATTTCTGGGTTTTTTCTGTCAAGATGGGGTTCTGAGTGTACATTAATGGGAAATAAAATGAACTTTTTTGCTTTTAGCAAATGGCTGCAATGAAACAAAGAGTGAAAAATTTAAAAGGGGTCTGAATACTTTCCATACCCACTGTATGTGCAGCCACACAATGGGTTGGTTGCAACCTTTCAATGAGTTTCTTTTGGTTATGATCTTGTCTTGAATTGGACTGTATAGATAGGTAGATAGATAGATAGATAGATAGATAGATAGATAGATAGATAGATATCCAAGAAATATCAGGCAGCACTCCAAAGTAGTGGGAAAAAAGTGTGGGTACTTTATTAAACCTGAACCAATGCAAAGTTTCATCTCATGTGTATAACCCTTTCTCAAGCAATATACTATACTTTCTCAAGCAAAATATATATAGAAAGTGATTAATATTAACCACATAATTAGCAAATATTACCAAAATACATCTACTTCAAACACGTGTCATAATATCACTTTAGTAATATAGTATATTTTACTATCTGGATCCTAACTGGTAAATATTACTATTAAGATACTTCTGCACTTTGTTATTGATTAATTAAATCAGATTGATGAATATTCAGATTTTTGCACATTGTGCACTGTTTATACACTTGGTCACATTGGATTGTAAGTAATATATACACTATTACTAAAGTGATATTATGACACGTGTTTGAAGTGGATTAATTTAGATAATATTTGCTAATTATTTGATTAATGTTAATCACTGCTTGCTATATATACCTTGTTCATACACTAGTATATTGTTGAGAAAGTACTGCCTGATTTTTATTGCATATTGATTGGGACTAAGCCTGTACCCTGAGGCTGGCACCCATTACTGCAACAGTCTTCCTCAGTGCAGAATTCTTTTTCTTGTGCCAAATGTCATGTGATTTATTACCATACAGCTAAACCTTGGTTGTTTCTTACAATATAGTATATGGTCAGTGTTTTGGATGACATCTTAGTCAGGATAATGGGGGAGATCTATCTGGACACATGTATCTTCATAATTTAGGTACATACAGTCATATGAAAAAGTTTGGGCACCCCTATTAATCTTAATCATTTTTAGTTCTAAATATTTGGGTGTTTGCAAAAGCCATTTCAATTTGATATATCTAATAACTGATGGACACAGTAATATTTCAGGATTGAAATGAGGTTTATTGTACTAACAGAAAATGTGCAATATGCATTAAACCAAAATTTGACCGGTGCAAAAGTATGGGCACCTCAACAGAAAAGTGA
Source organism: Leptodactylus fallax (assembly GCA_947044405.1). Taxonomy (NCBI): domain Eukaryota; kingdom Metazoa; phylum Chordata; class Amphibia; order Anura; family Leptodactylidae; genus Leptodactylus; species Leptodactylus fallax. The sequence continues at coordinate 6,364,643 of CAMRHE010000051.1, read as the reverse complement.
CATTAATATTTAGTAGATCCTCCTTTTGCAAAAATTACAGCCTCTAGTCACTTCCTGTAGCTTTTAATCAGTTCCTGGATCCTGGATGAAGGTATTTTTGACCATTCCTCTTTACAAAACAATTCCAGTTCAGTTAAGTTTGATGGTCGCCGAGCATGGACAGCCCGCTTCAAATTATCCCACAGATGTTCAATGATATTCAGGTATGGGGACTGGGATGGCCATTCCAGAACATTGTAATTGTTCCTCTGCATGAATGCCTGAGTAGATTTGGAGCTATGTTTTGGATCATTGTCTTGCTGAAATATCCATCCCCGGCGTAACTTCAAATTCGTCACTGATTCTTGTACATTATTCTCAAGAATCTGCTGATACTGAGTTGAATCCATGCGACCCTCAACTTTAACAAGATTCCCGGTGCCGGCATTGGCCACACAGCCCCAAAGCATGATGGAACCTCCACCAAATTTTACAGTGGGTAGCAAGAGTTTTTCTTGGAATGCTGTGTTTTTTGACGCCATGCATAACGCCTTTTTGTATGACCAAACAACTCAATCTTTGTTTCATCAGTCCACAGGACCTTCTTCCAAAATGAAGCTGGCTTGTCCAAATGTGCTTTTGCATACCTCAGGCGACTCTGTTTGTGGCGTGCTTTCAGAAACGGCTTCTTTCGCATCACTCTCCCATACAGCTTCTCCTTGTGCAAAGTGTGCTGTATTGTTGACCGATGCACAGTGACACCATCTGCAGCAAGATGATGCTGCAGCTCTTTGGAGGAGGTCTGTGGATTGTCCTTGACTGTTCTCACCATTCTTCTTCTCTGCCTTTCTGATATTTTTCTTGGCCTGCCACTTCTGGGCTTAACAAGAACTGTCCCTGTGGTCTTCCATTTCCTTACTATGTTCCTCACAGTGGAAACTGACAGGTTAAATCTCTGAGACAACTTTTTGTATCCTTCCCCTGAACAACTATGTTGAACAATCTTTGTTTTCAGATCATTTGAGAGTTGTTTTGAGGAGCCCATGATGCCACTCTTCAGAGGAGATTCAAATAGGAGAACAACTTGCAATTGGCCACCTTAAATACCTTTTCTCATGATTGGATACACCTGGCTATGAAGTTCAAAGCTCAGTGAGGTAACAAAACCAATTTTGTGCTTCAGTAAGTCAGTAAAAAGTAGTTAGGAGTATTCAAATCAATAAAATGATAAGGGTACCCAAATTTTTGCACCGGTCAAATTTTGGTTTAATGCATATTGCACATTTTCTGTTAGTACAATAAACCTCATTTCAATCCTGAAATATTACTGTGTCCATCAGTTATTAGATATATCAAATTGAAATGGCTGTTGCAAACACCCAAATATTTAGAACTAAAAATGATTAAGATTAATAGGGGCGCCCAAACTTTTTCATATGACTGTATACTGCCCTCTTTGTGCAATCTAAGTCACATAGAGACTTGAATAGATTTAAACTATAATTTATATCAGTTTACATTATAACTTATAGTAATTTTGTTACTTGTTTCTTGCCACAAAGCCCTACTCCACTCTTTTAAAAAATGGCATGGGGGTGCCAAAGACCCAAAATAAATATTGGCTCAAAAACAGATGAGCACCAATACATTCTTTCTAAGAAACTGGGATAAAATATATGATAAATGTTTCTAATTTAAAATTCCAGTTTTGCTTATAATCAAGGCAGCCCATAATGACTAGTAGATTCTATTCATCAAATAGTGGGTCATTTTTTTGGAAGGCCTTCCCTTCTTCATGAGATAGACAGCCTGGAGGTTTATTTTACTAGGAAAACATGCTTCTTGTCAAACCACTCTAGTTCAGCTAGCCTGGTTCACCTAGCCATAGTGCCAGTTTTCATGGGCTTAGCTTGTTATAGTCCTACTTTGAAATGTCCCATATTGTTGTACATATAGAATATGTTGCATTTGTCATTTGTACATTTGTCACCATAAATCACTTTACTCTTTTATAATGTCACATCCCAGAAGGCCTTCCAAATTCTGTTTAGACTCAATTAGGGTCAGTTTTTATAAAGATGTAGATGATGGTAAACATTGAGACAAAGAATGGCATATCATAACTGTTGAATGGTGCAGTGAACTGGAGATTTGTGAAGAGGTTGCAGCCTCTTCATAAATCTCTTGGACATCTCTCCGTCAGAATGGAAATCTAGGTAGGAACAGGCATAGATTTTTATTTTAACACCGTAAAAATGGTGAGAGTTATAATAAATCAGTTGGGCCGAGGCATCCCCATCTTGGCCTGTCCTAATTCCCACCTAGCTCTGTCCTACATTTGCACAATGTTGTGGGCAAGGCACAGATCAGGGCTTGTGGCACATGTTTGTCAGAAGAAATGTTCTTGCATCAAAGATGAGAATCAATATCATCTCTCTACATCAGAAAAGCGGCATAGAGAGAATGATGAATTCGCCCCCATCATGTTTAGGGGAACGTAGCAATGTACAAAGCTTCAAAAATCAAGAATTAAACATCTGGATAATTTTTAAGCTCCGTGAAATAATATTCTATTACAGTAGATCAACTGAAATATACGGTCCTGACCATAGTTTTGACTGACACAAATTTTGGTTTTCACAAAGTTTGCTGCTTCAGTGTTTTAGTTCTTTTATTCAGATGTTTTTATGGTATACTGAAGTTCAATTATAGGTATTTCATAAGTTTTAGAACTTTTAATGACCAATACATTAAGTTTATGTAAAGACTCAATATTTAAAGTGTTGACCCTTTTTTAAGACTTCTGCTATTTGCCCTGGTATACTAGATATTAGCTTCTGGGCCAAATCCTGACTGATGGAAACCCATTCTTGCCAAATCAGTGCTTGGGGTTTATCACAATTTCTGTGTTTGTCCACCTGCTTTTCAAGGATTGACCACAGGTTTTCAATGGGATTGAGATCTGGTCAGTTTCATGGCCATGGACCCAAAATTTCAATGTTTTTTCACCAAGCCACTTAGTTGATAGTGCTCCATCATGTTGGAAAAAGCACTGTACATCACCACATTGCACCTGGGAGAACACTTTGGAGGATGTTTAGATACCATTCTTTATTCATGGCACTTCGGCAAAATTGTGAGTGAGCTCATTCCTTTAGATGCAAAGCAACCCCACACATAAATGGTTTCAGGATGCTTTACTGTTGACATGATGTAGGAAACATATTAGCACTCATCCTTTCTTCTTCAAACAGTTATTTTTAGTCTAATAAAATAACTTGTGTTGGGCGAACCTTGTGAAATTCATATTTCAAATATTTACTAGGTGCACTTAGCAGTTTCATTTCCTGCCAAATGGGTTTGGTCTGAACTGTAGCTGTTATTATTATTTTCTAGGGTCTCTCCATACCCTAAAGCATAATAAGCGGAGGTCTAGGGGAGATATGCAACCATACCAGTCTTACTCATCTCTCTAGGGCTCCAGTGCATTGTCTAATGGTCCCTCAGCATCCTCTTCAGGACTACTCCAGCCTCCTGAATGTCAGTGACCCTGGGGTACCTGTGAGGCCTCAGTGGTCACATGAAGCCTGTCAATACATAGATGCAAGTAAAACTATAGCCAACATTTTTTGAAAATTCGTAAATGTTATGAACCATTTTACTCATCTATAAGAATAATTTTCTCCCAATCCTCTGCAGTCCAATTCCTGGTAGAGGAAGCCAAAATGCTCTTGACCTCTTGTATAGCCTAGGCATTCTATAGCTTGACTCCTAATTATGCCAGGTGGGACAGTTCCCCTATAATTCACGCATTTTTAGGTATTCAGTCCAAAGTTTCATTGTGAACATTGTGGCTAGTTGTCTGTGTGGTGTTACATTTTCTGAAGGCAAGCATAGTGATCCTAGTGAATGTCTGAGAAGTGGTACATGTAGAAGCTGAATGCAAACTGAACTGACCGAATGCTGGGTGTTTGCCTCAGGAGCGCTCCTCTCATACTAAGAAATTGTTGAGCATTAAGAGTGCCTGTCATTGATCCTTGTTACACATGAGCAATTTGGTTACTCAGTAAAGTGCTGGTGACAATGATTCTGTGGCAGTGAGGGTGGGTTCTTTGGCTATGTCTTTGCAAGTACATTACACAAGGAATAGGGACCTAGCCGACTTGCCCTTGTGTACATCATGGTAGAGTGAAGGACAAAGAAGTATATTTAGCCCATGGAACTCGGGCTGTGAGTGAGTTGCCAAGGTTCCTTACAAACTGATGACAGGTTCTCTTAATTAGGTAATTGTTTCTAGACAAATTGAAATTTAGTGTGTTTCCATTTGACTGAAAATACAGAAATACACTGGTGTCTTTGCAATGGTGGAGTGATCTAGACCCATAACTATTTTGTGATCCATATTTGGTATGGATGATTTTCCAGATTAATGTAGAAAATAATAGGGCCATGGAGAATAACCATACAGGAAGCAATCAAAATAGTTTTTGAAAATATTTGTTTCCCACAGGCAGATTTGTAGGAATCCTACTGTATATTTCTTGCTATGACTGGATTTGGTCTGTGCTTTGTGCCTCCAACCAAAGCTAATTATGTAGCAAAAAGCCAGACAAAAGCTGCACTTCACAAAAGTCTAAGAACATAATATCTAATTGTATCTCTGGTGCCCCCATGTCAGACAGTAAGATGAAAGGAGAAGAACTATTATACGCAAAATGCAAGGCCTTTCTGTTTCTATGCAGAGGTCTTTTATACAATTGCTAGTGCAGGTGAGAAATGGAGATGTCATCTGCAGTCACCCATAAAATTACATTATTAAGCTAGAATTTGATTGGCTGGTATGATCAACACCTCATTGCATGTGCACTCAATTTCTGCTATTTCCTCTTGTTTTTCCTTTTAATTTTCCTTTTCTTTGTTTATCTTTCTTCGTCTTTCTTCAGGCAGCACATTGTCTCAGTGGTTAGCACTGCTGCCTTGAAGCACTAGGGTTCAAATTTGACCAAGAGCAACATCTGCACGGAGTTATATATTCTCCATGGGTTTCCTCTGGGTACTCTGGTTTCCTACCACTTGCCAAAATATACTGATAGGTAAATTAGCTTCCCATAAAACTGACTATTGTGGATACTGGGAGGAGAGCCTGTATGGCAGCCACTCTACAATGCTCTCTGCGCTTTGAAAGCCTGTGTGAGAAAAGCACAATACAAATGTTTGCTGTTGTTACAAATTTGGCAGCTATTCTACAACCATGATTTTGTGATAATATTTTTTATAATCCCCAGACAATTCCCTAAATATTTTTAACACAATTCATTCTACAAAAATTTATACTAGAAAGAAAATAAAGACTAATAATATTAATAATAAATTTTATTTATATAGCGCCAATATATTCCGCAGCACTTTACAATTTGTAGGGTTCAAATACAAAGTGCAGCATTACAGAGTAGTAAGTCAATTCACACTAGGGACTGAGGCACAGGTCCTTGCTAGTGTCAGTTATAGCACACAGATCAGACTCGAAAGCAGAAACTGTGATAATAATGGCAGCCTAGCATTATCAGTACAGTCTCCATGGCTAGAATGACTGAAAGACCGTGATGACATACCTAGGAATCTACAGGTCCTTTAGATGGGAGAAGTTCAGCCAGAGTCTGGAAGCTAAATGCTCTAATCTGGAGGCAGAGGCAAACTTGTGCTGAAAGTTTCAGGCTCCCTTCTATGGCGATGCTGCTGACAGTGTGAGAAGTGTGGAACTGGGGAATGATTTTCTTTCTTTTATGGTGTTTGTTTGTATATTCATGTGTCATGTGATTATGGGGTGTGTGGTGTTTTGTGGTTATATGCAGTTGTGCTAAAAAGTTTACATACCCAGGCAATTTTTTTGTTTTTTTGGCCTTTTTTCAGAGAATATGAATGATAAAACAAAACCTTTTTCTCCACTCATGGTTAGTGGTTGGTTGAAGCCATTTATTGTTAAACTTCTGTGTTTTCTCTTTTTAAATCATAATGACAACCAAAAACATCAAAATGACCCTGTTCAAAAGTTCACATACCCTGGTGATTTTGGCCTGATAACATGCCCAGAAGTTGACACAAAGGTGTTTGAATGGCTACTAAAGGTAACATCCTCATCTGTGACCTGTTTGCTTGTAATCAGTGTGTGTGTATAAAAGCTGAGTGAGTTTCTGGGATCCCGACAGACTGTTGCATCTTTCCTCAAGCCACTGACGTTTCTGGATTGTGAGTCTTGGGGAAAGCAAAAGAATTGTCCACAGATCTATGGGCAGGGCCGGTTTTAGACAAAGTGGGGCCCTGGGCAAAATTAAAAGTGGAGCCCCAAATGCTGATATGCAAACACCACCATTGTCTTCCACTAGCAACCCCTATAATAACGCCTCCTTTCTGCCAGCAAAAAAGTAATAACAAGTCCCATTTTACCACACACAATTCAAATGAGCACCTTTATACCACCTAATAGATTTTTGCACCCAGTCATCAGTTATTACAGCGCCTCCTTATAAATAATAGTCCCTGCTTATAAATAATATTACACCTTTATCAGTAATAGCTCCCTTATAAATGATAAATAGTGCCCTGTATCAGTAATATTCCCCCTTATCAGTAACAGACACCCCGTAAAAATAATACTGCTCCCTTATAAATAATAGCCCCCTCATAAATAATAGTTACCCTTATAAATAATAGTCCCCATTATCACTAATAGCCCCCTTTATAAATAAGCCCACTTAACAATTATACCCCCCTTATAAAAAGTTCCCCTCTTATAAATAATATCCCATCTTATAAATAATAGTTCCCCCTTATAATAGCCCCCTCATATTTAAGTTTCCCAATTATATATAGTAACCCTCCCTTATATATAATAGTTCTCCATTATGCAGTGTCGGACTGAAGGGCCTTAGGCCCACCAGAGGATCTTGTTCCGGGGCCCCACCCAACAGCTTCCTGCTAATAGCCTACACCACGGCTCCTTCACTGAAGTCTTACATATGTGCTGACTATCTGGCGTTACTGAGTATGTTCCCAGTATAGTCAGCCCCTATAGCACTGTGCAGGCCCCAATAACTCCATGGCGAGCTCATGCACAGTACCGTATGGGGAAAGGCATGGCCATGGGGCACTACACGTATGTGCAAGATTATAGTGAGGGAGCTGTGATGCAGACATAGCACACAGGGCTTCCAGCAGGAATTGTGAGCCCCCCCCCCCCACAGTATAATGTTCCACATGGTATATAATGCTCCACAGTATAAAATGCTCTCCTGAGCCCTCCAGTTTCCCCACATGGTATATAATGCTCCACAGTGACCCCACACAGTATAAAATTCTGCCCTGAGCCCCCCATAGTGGCCCCACATGGTGTGTAAGGCTCCACACAGTATAATACTCTACAGTGGCCCACACAGTATACTACCCCTTAGTGGCCCCAGACAGTGCAATATGCTCCCCAGCAGCCCCACACAATATAATATGCTCCATACAGTATAATATGCACCCCACAATGCCCCCCCCAGTATAATTCTCCAGTAGCCTAACACAGTATAACATGCTCCATAATGACCTCCACACAGTATAATATACTCCCCAGAGGGGTTCCCCCAGTACAATGCTCCACAGTGGTCCCCCACAGTATAATATGTTCCCCACAGTCCCCCCAGTATAATGCTCTACAATGGCCCCACAGAGTATCATATGCTCTCGAAAAGCCCCACGCAATATAATACACTCCACAGTGGCCCCACACAGTATAACAAGCTCCCCACACTGTCCCTTCCCCCAGTATAAAGCTCCACAGTGGCCCATAGTATAATATGCTCCCCAGAGGGCCCCCGCTAGTATAATGCTCCACAGTGCCCCCTCCAGTATTTTGCTCCACAGTGGCCCCACGCAATATATTATGCTCCCCAGAGCGTCCCCCCAGTATAATGTTCCACAGTAGGCCCCACGCAGTATAATATGCTCCCCAGAGGGCCCCCTAGTATAATGCTCATTAGTCCCACCCGAATAATGCCTCACAGTGGCACCACGCAATATAATATGCTCTGCAGATGGCCCCCCCAGAATAATGCTCCACAGTGACCCCACTCAGTATAACATGCTCCAGAAATGGCCTCCACACAGTATAATATACTGCCCAGAAAGGTTTCCCCAGTATAATACTCCACAGCGGCCCAAAATAGTATAATATGCTCTCCAGAGCCCCCCCCCAGTATAATGCTCCACAGTGGCCCCGCACAGTATAATATACTGGGGGGCCCCTCTGGAGAGCATATTATACTGTGTGGGGAAACCGTGGAGCATTATACTGGAGGGGGGGGCTCTGGATAGCATATTATACTGTGTGGGGCCACTGTGGAGCATTATACTGGGGAGGGGGCCCTCTGGAGAACATTTTATATTCTGTGGGGCCTCTATGGAGTATTATAAAGTGGGGGGGGCTCTGGAGAGCATTTTATATTCTGTGGGGCCAATTTGGAGCATTATACTGGGGGGGCCCTCTGGAGAGCATATTAAACTGTGTGGGGCCACTGTGGAGCATTATACTGGGGGGCCCCTCTGGAGAGCATAATGCTCCAAAGTGGCCCCACATAATATAACATTATCTGCAGAGCCCCCCCCCAACATTATAATTTCCCACAGAGGCCCCACAGAATATAACATGCTATCCAGAGGGCCCCTTCCCCAGTATAATGCTCCACAGTGGCCCCACACAGTATAATATGCTATCCAGAGGGGCCCCCCAGTATAATGCTCCACAGGGGCCCTACAGTGCTATTATTATATTATACTCTGTGGTCTCTTCAGACCCCAGAGTATAATAATCGAAGGCCCGGGGGAGGTAAGTGAAAATAACAAACAATTATACTCACCTTGTCTTACCTCTCCTGGGCCTCCTCGCGCTGCTCCTTTATCCCCGCCGGTGCCGGCTTCTTCTTCTCTGCGGCTGACATCACGCGTTCTGGACGTCACCGCTGATTGGGCCTCAGCGATTACGTGAGGCACGCTGTCAGCACGCCCCACGTGATCGCTAAGGCTGAGGCCTGGCCTCAGCGGTGATGTCCGCAGCGCCAGAAGATGACGTCGGACGCAAGGACAGGTGAGTAAAAATGTTTGTTATTTTTACTCACCTTGGAAAGGGGCCCTGCGGTCCCTTTCTGTTATTGATTTGGCCGGGCCTGACTCCGGGATCCGGAGTCATCAGGTTCTGGATCCCGGGGGCCCCTTTGGGGGGGGGGGGCCCTGGGCAATTGCCCAGTTTGCCCCCCCCCCCCTGCAACGCCGGCCCTGTCTACGGGAAAAGGTAGTTGAACTGTATAAAACAGGAAAGGGATACAAAAAGATATCCAAGGAATTGATAATGCCAGTCAGCAGTGTTCAAACTGTGATTAACAAATGGAAACTCAGGGGTTCTGTAAAAACCAAACCACTGTCAAGTAGACCAAGCACGATTTCGACAACAACTGCCCAGAAAATTGTTCGGGATGCAAAGAAAAACCCACACATAACATCAGCTGAAATACAGGACTCTCTGAAAATGATTGGTGTAGCTGTTTTAAGATGCACAATAAGGAGGCACTTGAAGAAAAATGGGCTGCATGGTTGAATTGCCAGAAGAAAGCCATTACTGCGCAAATGCCACAAAGAATCTCGCCTTCAATACGCCAAACAGCACAGAGACAAGCCTCAAAATTTCTGGAACAAGGTAATTTGGAGTGATGAGACAAAAAAATCGAACTTTTTGGCCACAACCATAAGCGTTACATTTGGAGATGTATCAACAGGGCCTATGATGAATGGAACACCATTCCTACTGTAAAGCACGGAGGTGGATCACTGATGATGTGGGGATGTGTGAGCTTCAAAGGCACAGGAAACTTGGTCAAAGTTGAAGGAAAGATGAATGCAGCATGTTATCAGCAAATACTGGAGGCAAATTTGCACTCATCAGCCAGGAAGCTGCGCATGGCACGTACTTGGACGTTCCAACATGACAACGATCCAAAACACAAGGCCAAGTCGACCTTTCATTGGCTACAGCAAAAGAAAGTGAAGGTTCTGGAGTGGCCATCTCAGTCTCCTGACCTCAATATCATTGAGCCACTCTGTGGAGATCTCAAGCGCACAGTACATGCAAGACAGCCCAGGAATTTACAGGAACTGGAGACTTTTTGCCAAGAAGAATGGACAGTTTTACCATCTGAGAAAATAAAGAGCCTCATCCACAACTACCACAAAAGACTTCAAGCTGTCATTGATGTTAGAGGGGGCAATACACGATATAAAGAACTGGGGTATGTGAACTTTTGAACAGGGTCATTTTGATGTTTTTGGTTGTCATTATGATTTAAAAAGAGAAAACACAGAAGTTTGACAATAAATGGCTTCAACCAACCACTAACCATGAGTGGAGAAAAAGTTTTTGTGTTATCATTCATATTCTCTGAAAAAAGGCCAAAAAACAAAAAAATCTGCCAGGGTATGTAAACTTTTTAGCACAACTGTATTCCTGGTACTAGTATGTTATAACATGCCATGACTAAGAGACATGTGTCTCCAAATGTGTAGGCGTTTTTCAGGATTACTGGACTGAAGGATATACTTTTTTTATAATAAAGATTTACGGTTCTGATATATTTTAACCATAATTTTTTGTTTTGGTGCTGATCATTTTTCCTCAGATGTGTTGAATCATTTGCTGCGACTTGGTGAAGGTTTTATTTGGGGAGGCCACGTGATGCCAATGGGTTAGCTGTGGAATGAGGAAGGTTTTACCTGTCATTAGGAGAGGGAAAGGTTGGAGGGGCAGTGCTGTTACCAGTTTTGCTTTGTTGTGGTGTTTAACTCTTCTGGGAGGTATTTTCTGCTGGATACTGGTAATTTGCTCTGTCATGGAGGTATTTTGTGCTGCACTGTGCTATTTGGTGTTACTATGAGTATTATGTGGGCTATACTGTGGGATTTGGTTTGCACTGGTGAGGGTATTATATGTACATCACAGTAGCATTTGTTTGGCACTCCATGTCAGTATATCTTTGCTGGTAAGGCCCAGCATCACAACAGATTGATTGTGAGACCTGAGTTCAATATGTTTGAGCCCTGACATACACAATGCATCATTTATTATTGGTTACAAATCTACAATGGACAAAAATATATTGGCCCATGGTACGCTATAGTAGATCAACTTGTCAAAGTGCAGATTTTTAATTCAGGTTTATGTATATTTCACTGATTTTAATCTTGTTTGATTTTGTCTTGTTTGATCATCTGTTGGCATAGCATTTGGTATGTACAGTTTCAGAACCTGCAAATGGAAGCAGGATTGGGGTGGGGGTAGTGATAACATCAGTCTTATTTCTGCCACCCAGACACTTTGTCACCTGAAGCCTGTCATTCCTTTGACAAATGACACATGGACACTGCGCTACTCACTGAAGTTCTACTTATTGTGGTAGATATTGTGAACACAGAAAATGGTGCACTTGAGAGCAATACAGTTGTCAGTTTCACAAAAGAAAGTCAACAGGGAAATGTTAGGCCAGAGCTGGGGCATTAATTGAAAACCAACCCAAAACTGAACATCAACAAGCATAACCAATGTGATTTTGCTCACGTCGGTTATTTTGGTTCAGTTATTACAATATTTACAGTTTTGTTCATATCAAACATGTCCAAACCAAGACTGCTATTATTATAGTCTATTCAGACCCAGTGTATAATATGCAAAGGGCCAGGGGAGGTGATCAAACATAAAACACAGTGTTACTCACCTCTCCTGTGCTCTGGCATGACTCCATACTGTATTTGGCGCTTCTGGCTGACATCAGGAACTAAGGCCTGTAATTGGGCCTCAGCAGTCACGTGGATCATGTGGCATTGCAACACTTGCTTCTGTGCGTCACAACGCCACATGATGCTGAGGTCAAATAAGTCAGACTACAGGGGAGCAACAAACAACTCCTAGGTGCTACCTATAGGCTCAACATGATGCAGGTCCTCCCAGTAACCAATAACCACTTCAAAACAACCAAAATAAACAATTTGTGCTTTAGAAGCACTCATTGGTTACAGGAGGGGCTAAGCAGCGAGTGGTAAGTATGGTTCTCAATAGTGCCACTCTGGAAGACTAACCACTTTTCTCTGCTGCTGGCAGTTAGAGTGTGTGGGCATCAGAGCAATAAAATAAGGTGTGTCATAAGAGGGGTGAGTATGAAGCATACTAGAGGGCAATATACTGTGTAGAGGCTGGGAGGCAATATACTGTCTGAAGGCTGGTGCCATTAAACCATGTGGGGGCCATATGTAGTGCATGGAAGCTCTAAGCAAAACATTATACCATGTGGAGACAATTATAGCATGTGGGGGCACTAACTAAAAGAGAAATAACTCCCTCTGGAAAATCCTATGTATGCACCTGGCAACTAACATTTCACAATGTGTGTTCTGCCTACTATTACTTCTTAAGCAATCTAGATAGAGAGCTAACTGTTCCCATGCAACTAGCCAAAAGTTTAATGTGTGCATCTGTATCCCCTTCCAAGACCTCACCCCATTTTGGGGCGAGCCATGCCCCCTTTTTGTAATGTGGGCAATAAAATATGCTGACCACAGCCCTTTTTGTTATTTGACCAGCACATAACATATGTGTTATGCACAGCACATTAGCCTGGCTAATGTAGGAGATTTCTCATCTCTTCGAAGAGTCCTGGAGGTTACCCTTTATTTTGGGAGTCTCCCAGTTGTTCTGGGATAGTTAACAACTATGGTGTTACGTATGGGGATTCTAAATATTAAAGCACAGATACTGAGCACTAAACCACTAGATATAGAAGGTAGCATTTAAGGATTAAATATATATAATATATATTTTGTTATTTGGTTGATATTTATTTGTTCATAATTAATTCACAGATTTAATTCATGCTTAGTAATTCATAAAAATGCTGTGTATCAATCAATTAAATATAAAAGCCTTAGTGCACATACTATGAAATCGTGTTATCTCCCAAAAATCTATATTCATTCTGCACATGAATGCTGGCTGTTGTATAGGATTATATTGCATATCATATTTGAATACATAGATCATAAATGTTATCTAAATTGTATAGTTAGATAATGATATAAAAATTAATAAAATGTGATGCTAAGTGTGGAATTTCTAGTGATGGTGACAAATTTGTATTATTGACAAATACGAAAGGCATAATAACATTGCAGAGGTTAAAAGAATGCAAAAAAAAATGTGAGGCTGCAATCAGTCTTTAGTAAAACTCTAATAATGTCCTTAACCAGTTATTCCTGAATTTTAACACAAATGTACTTAAACCAATAAAATTTAAATAAACAACATTTTTATAAACCAACCTATCCCAGCTATCAAGGACTAAATGAAAATTCTCGGTCTATTCATTTTCATTCATTGCAGCTGCCAGAAAGCACACACACAGCCTGCTGTAATTGGAGAAGGTATATATCTTCAATATGGTCAATCTAGAAATGTCTTTTATATTAAACCATAAGCATTTAAACAATTTATCTTCTACTTATTTACATCTAACTTATAAAACGGAAATAAAATATTTACGTCATCATACCCTATGAATAAAAAGCTAAGAAAAATCATAAATATTGCTGTTGTATGTGGACAGGTCCTGGTATAAAGTATTGTATCTAGTCCCCTCTTAAGACTCGCCATCATTATTAATTGTAATCTCTTGATATATGGGCAGCTTCTCTTTCCTGTTTGGAGCTCAGTTATTTTCATTCTTTAATTCTCTATGAGGAGCCCGTGCCTGCGGCTGGCATGAATGAACTTGAAAAGGAAGAAAGTATCAAAGATTGAATCATTCCAACTTCTGTTATAAGATTGGCTGTTTAATGCCGTTTTTCCTTAGTCGAATGCTCATGCTTTGCAATGCAGGTTGATTATTTTCTGATAAAGCCAGCAGGCACACAGCCACCTCATTACCCTTTTACTGATGAGAAGTAGCCTCTGAAAATCATTGCAATCTCTCTGTACGCTGTTAAACTTGCCTGATATGTTACAAGTCTAGGGCCCAACCATTGAACAGTAAAGGTTCACAAACATGTCTCTTCTTGTTCTTTTCTAATGTCTGCACTTGTGTTTCTGCCAATTATGGAGTTTGGAGAAGCTAATCTAGCTCATCAGCCTGTGCCCTGATGTGCTTCTCGAATTAAGATGGCTGTTATTAGTCTTGCCATGCCTCACCTTTTTGTGCAATTGGCATATAACGTCACATTTCATTATCATCTGTTTGTGCTAATGAGGATTAATTACTACTGGGTATATAAACTGCCAAAGGTATTTGCTCTCATATAGTGTACGGGCAGCTTGAAATCTGGTCACACAAAATACTAATTTATGTCTTATTTATCTCAATTTCATTCATTTTATCTATTTTCTCTGACAGATGTGTCCCTAATAATTGTGAACATGGAGGCAAGTGCACTCAAACATGGGACACTATAACTTGCAACTGTGAAGGAACTGGGTACACAGGTGCCACCTGCCATAACTGTAAGTTTAAAAGTTACTCCTGTACTTAAGGAATGTGAATGTCTATATGACTTCTATTTTACTTCCTATGTATATAAACAGTATCAAATAAGTTATGATGTCATCCCATAGCAAAAACAAATAGAGAAAGGTCCGTCCCCTGTGAGTAACTTAAATAAGTAACTTCATAAAACAGAAAGCTTATGATTACAAATACATATGATGATGAGATAGAATTATCTATTTGCCAAGATTTATGAAGATTTGAGAAAAATCTGTAAATCTAGTCTAATCAATTTATCTATTTCTTTCTCTCCCTCTCCTACATGCTTAAAGGGGTATTCCCATGAACATAATCATATCTATATTTGTAGATAATTAAAAGTTAAACATTTTTGCAAATATAAGGAGTTAAAAATTCTGCAGCGTTTTAAAGATTTTCTCTAACTATCTTAGTGGTGACAGTCTGTTGTCTTGATCGGTTGCCAATGGATATGTCCACGAATGCAGAAACTTTCTATGGTCTGGGACTTGTCAGGAACCCAGCCATGATTTTCTTATTGTAGCTGGGTTATCAGGCAGGGACACTACATGTATCAGGAGATATCCCGGCCACAATAAGCAAATCATAGCTGATTATATGACCTTAGAAAGGTCCTGCATTCATGGTCGTATCCACTGGCAACCGATCAAAACAACAACTTGTGACTACAAGATATTTAGAGAAAATCTTTAAAACTCTGCAAAATGTTTAATTACTTATATTTGCAAAAATGTTTAACTTATAATTATCTACAAATATAAAAATGGTTATGTTCGTGGGAATACCCCTTTAAGTTATCTCTTCCTCTCCCTCGTCCATAGTCCACATGAATATTCTATGTTAAATAATACAGAATTACATGAAAATGCACAATGTTTAAGCAGTTAAAACTCTCTCTGGAAAATAAATATTCTGTATTGAAAAATCATTTAGCAGATATAATGGACATATCTCCAGTTGACTGGATCTTAACACCCATGGAGAGACCTCATGGAGTGGTACTTAAAGGCAGCATTTGATGTATCTCTGGGGTCTGTCACTGCAGTCATAGGGTGACACATTACAGCAAGGTATAAAGATCTACACTGTCAGAATTTGTTACTGCAGAATTTATGTAGAGCAAAACTGTCCCCCGCATACACAATGGATAGGAAGAATAAATCATAACTTTTAACAGATTCATTTAAAGAAATGTTAGTTTATCAATATAACCAATGATTCATTTATTGAAATTAAGAATATCTCCAAAACAATTAGCTCTTAGCATAATTCGGAAGTAATGAACATAATATTTTTTTTGCGTCAAACTATAATCTTGCTACTGAAAAAAAAAAAATCACAATTTAAGAAAGTCCAAAAACATGATATGTTGACTATGCCAGTCATGCCCGTACAGCGGCATATAAGTGGTTTAGTAGTCATTTTGATGGTGGTAGACTCCTTCTAAATCAATATTCACATCAATATTTGGTGTGACAACCATTTGCCTTCAAAACAGCATCAAATATTCTTGATACATCTGCACACAGTTTTAATGAACTTGGCAGGGAGGTTGTGCCAAACCTCTTGGAGAACTAACCACAGATCTTCTATGGATGTAAGTTTGCTCAAATCCTTCAGTCTTTTCATGTAATCCCAGAATCGATGATGTTGAGATCAGGGTTCTGTGGGGTCATATCATCCCTTCCAGGATTCCTCCTTCAAAGGGTGGTCACACCAAATAATAATATGATATAGACTTCTCTTTTGTCACTTGTATACTTTGCATTTTGTTAATTGACCAAAAAAAAAAAAAACTATTAACACTTCTATTTTTGAAAGAATTCTTATTTTGCGTTATTTTCCACACCTGTCTAAAACTTTTGCACAGTACTTGTGCATTGTAATTAAAGGGGTTGTCCAAATGATATTTTTATTATGTAATAGTGATGCTAGTGGGGCCATAAACATAACTAAACAGTAGTTACCTCTCCCCAGGCCTCGTCTGTATACAGGTCCCTCAGCTGATGTAACTAGTGAGACCTCAGCAGTGTCTGCTTCACAACAAGCACGTGACTGCTGTGACATGCCGTTGAAGAGGTGACCACTGAGGACTGCGATTGGCTGCAGCATTCACCTGGCACAAACAGCCTAGGGATCTGTATAAAGACGAATATAGCTGCTGCTGCTGATGGGGACGGGGGCCTGGGGAGAAGTGAGTAATGGTTTGTTATGTTTATGGCCCCACTAGCCACCCCTTTTTATAGCTGTAGACAAGGATCCCATGCGACGTACATCAAACTTGTTGTACTATATAGGAATAATTATAGTAAGTCCAGCATTACAAAACTGTAACACTGTAGTACATGTACTATCCCGAACAGATAAAAATATATTCGGAAAATAATACTAGGTTTTCCATACAAATTCATCATTTCTACTCTGGTAAGTGTAATACCTGAACAGGAGAAAATATAATGCTTTTAGATTTGGTATTCCTTTTCCAAAATGTAGAAACACTTTGCATTTTACACTAATCTAGATACCATAACACTTTCTTGTAATGTTGCAGTGAAATCTGGAAACACAAGAAGGTTTTCTCAGGTGAATTTAATCTATTGAAACTCCGTGATCGTCAGTAAATTTTGGGTGTGCACAAGAAGTCAGAACAAAACTAAAGGGAAAATACCTTGGCTGCAAGTGTAACTTCCCAGACACAATAGAGTTTAAACAGCTATCTGAAGCAAGTTTTCTATCTTACTTTTTGCCACCTTACTGATATTTGTCAAAACTAGTAAAGTTTTCATAGAATAGTGGAGATTATGGAGATGCTATGTATACCTTCACAATGTTTTTAAATTATTATTATTATTCATATAATTTTGTATTAATAATAAATTTGGCCTAAAAATTATTTTGCAGTTGGGTTTAAAAAACAATGTTTTGCTTGCTTTGGCTTTTGCAGCCTGCATGTATAAACATTACAAAACACACTGTAAAATGTATAGTATAAACTGATCTGTCAGACTGACAGCCCCATGACTTGTTCTTCAGCCTTTTTCTGACCTCTCTTGAAGTCTTTTCAGCTGATCTGGTCTTTTCAAAGTTGATCTGGTCATAGATCAGTCTAAAAAATAGTTCAGAATATGAAAGAGAGAGGCTAGAGAATAAGTAATCTGATGGTTTAGCAAATAAAAACTAGTCTGCAGTTTGTATTGCAGTTCTTATACTGTACATGCAAACAGTCAACATTGTTTAATTAAATCCAATTACAATCATTACTTTTAGACCAAAGTACTTACAATTCAATATTAACAGAAAATGCTGCGAATGCCTTCCTAAGCCTTTAAGACAAAAAATGAAAAAAAAAGATTTGCTCAGCAGTCAGGTAATTGCATGGAAGATGTTCATGGTAGGGATTAGGTGAGGACTTGTTTCAGTAAGACAAAGACACAATTTCACAATTACACAAGTATTGATGATGGTTCAGACTGCATATTAACCCTAGTATTCATAACCTGGGCCTTTAGGCCTGATTTGCTATTACTTGTAGGTGTATATTTCTAACGTCATGCATACTAGGGTTAATCGAGTTTATGACATGGTGCATCAGTAAATCAGAACAACACAGTCTGGGATAGACTTCTGAGATGAAATATTGTAGCTTCTGTTAATTGACTAGCACATGAAACAGCCACTGAGATGGTGGAAGAGGAATGGAAAACAGCGAGTAAAAGGTGCAGTATGTAAGATCCAGCAGTTCCAATAAAAAAAAAAAAAAAAAAAAAACAGATCACTGCACTCACCAGCTAATACCCCTTTATTACATACAAATAATATCATCTAAGAGTGCAGATAGTGATAGGTTCAGCTTGGCTGACAGATCATTTATTTCTGTATCATCAGTGCACTACAAACTATTAGCATTGTTTAACAGGCCATTCCATTGGTTTGTATTTATTATCAAACTTATGTTTAGAGGATACAGATGGTCTACCTTACCTATCCTCTTGGCTGGACATGCCCAGATATGTTTGTTGCAAGTTAAGCAGATTTCCTAAAAAACAACAGAATTTCTTGTTAAATTATCACAAAGTGGTATCCTATTTGCATCCGCAGGTTGCTCCAAGGTCCATGCTGTAGTTTGCTCCTGTATCCAAACTTATAGGGATGTACGCGTGTAAGCGAACATACTAATTCATGCATTGTGAGCTTAGGAACCAGACCGATTAATGAAGTACTGTACACAGTAGTGCGCTTCTGACTGAATAGTGCTAACTAGTTACAAAACTGGAGTTTAGACAATAAAACAATAGTGAGATTTGTAATTCAGGACAAATGAACATGATTTAACAAGCAAACTTTATATCAATAAATAGGAATGATGAGACTGCCAAGACTTTGTGTTAAGGCTTGGCGTCTGGTCAAATCCAAGCAGATGAGAAATTGGCCTTCATCTGCTGTCAGCTTCTGGAAAACACCTTCATTAAAATCAGAAAAGCTAATCCTTGTAGTCTTGTACATTTTCTCTAAGCATTATACTCAGGCACCTAGTATAATACCAAACTGCAGTAAAACAGCTGTACCTGTTCAGCGGTATCAAAGAGGATTTAATATATCTTGTTCTCTCTCCCATCTAACAGTAGAATAAAGCTATTGGATTACAATAACACAGGTCATCGGGACACAAATGGCCTGAAGAATTTTGCCAGTATGATACAACATTGGTTTCAAAAATAATCCTTCTCTATCTGTAATGCTATTGAAGGTGGCTGAGATTAAAAATAAGATACTTAATTACAGGTTTACATTGATGTGTTCTATGAATCGGCATCAGGGTCTGACTCCGTTTGATTGACTATTGGATCAGGTTCCAGGTTCTAGAAAGATAATACTATTTACAGTGCAAGTTTCATCTCAGTGGCAATAACAAAGTGATGCTTCACAATGTGGTTGAAGCGTTTCTTTATCCCTTTCAATACCATTTTCAGTGAATTTTTTTCTGATAGAATTCCTTTATACCAACATGCTCACCAATGAAATGATATAATATACTAGAGTACAAGCCATCTTCAAAAACACCACAAAAATGACATAGAAAAGCTACATTAAGAATGTATTGAGAGTCAGTGTTTATGGAAAATGAGAACATATCATTTATTTCCCATTGTTTCACCACCAATTACCCCAACTAAATGATCTTTATTACATAGTATTTTGTTGGGGACCTTGGGTTTAAAGGGTATATCCACCTCTGTGACCAAATTTTAGTTGTCTAATGCAAAACAATAAAAAATACAGAAAATCTCTTACTGATTTGTATCTATAGCTCTTTTTAAGTTTTGGGGTTCATCACCCAGAAACCACTAATATACTCCGGTATCTCTTCAGACTTCAGTGTGTAATAAACAGAGGTCCAAGGGAAGTGAATAAACATAACAAACAGTCTTACCTCTCCTGTGCTCTGTCAGGGAATTCAAGGATCCCTCGGCTTCCTCTTCAGGCTACTTCTGGACTTCTGAATAAAATCAGAGCACACCCCACATGACCACTGAGGCCCGGCTTAAAAATATTAAGCAAGTGTGATTTAGTTATTGCCACCACGTGTTATGTGCCACAGGTAAGTAACAGGTGCTGTTAATTACACAAATTAGAGAAGCATCACATGATTTTTCAAAGGGTGCCAATACTTTTGTCCACCTCCTTTTTTATGTTTGGTGTGGAATTATATCCAATTTGGCTTTTTGACAATTCTTTTTGTGGTTTTCCATTGAAGACAAATTAAATGAAGATATTATTACCAAAGCATTTGTGATTGCAATCATTTTCTGGAAGAAATTGAGTATTATCTGACAGAATTGCAGGGGTGCCAATACTTTTGGCCAGCACTGTACACACGTGGACAAAATTGTTGGTACCCCTCGTTTAATGAAAGAAAAACCCACAATGGTCACAGAAATAACTTGAATCTGACAAAAGTAATAATATATAAAAATTCTATGAAAATGATCAAATGAAAGTCAGACATTGCTTTTCAACCATGCTTCAACAGAATTTTTAAAAAAAGAAAACTCATGAAACAGGCCTGGACAGAAATGATGGTACCCTTAACTTAATATTTTGTTGCACAACCTTTTGAGACTATCACTGCAATTCCTGTAACTGTCAATGAGACTTCTACACCTCTCAACAGGTATTTTTGCCCACTCCTCATGAGCAAACTGCTCCAGTTGTTCAATGTTTTCCTCTTAGCCATTCTTGGGTGTTTTTAGTTGTGTGTTTTGGGTCATTATCCTGTTGCAAGATCCATGACCTGCGACTGAGACCAAGCTTTTTGACACTGGGCAGCACATTTCTCTCTAGAATCCCTTGATAGTCTTGAAATTTCATTGTACCCTGTACAGATTCAAGACACTCTGTGTCATATGCAGCAAAGCAGACCCAGAACATAACAGAGCCTCCTCCATGTTTCACAGTAGAGACAGTGTTCTTTTCAAGATATGCTTCATTTTTCCATCTGTGAACATAGAACTGATGTGCCTTGCCAAAAATTTTGATTTTTGTCTCATCTGTCCATAGGACAAGCTTTGTGGCTTGTCAACATGTAGTTTGGCAAATTCCAGTTTTGTCAGATTCAAGTTATTTCTGTGACCATTGTGAGTTTTTCTTTTATTAAACGAGGGATACCAACAATTTTGTCCAAGTGTGTATATTAAAATTGTGGCAAAATTCGACACGAAATTCCATTGCAAAGTAAGCAAATAATACGTGGTACAAACTTTAGTAGCTACAGTAACTAAACTAAATTTAGACCTAGACTACTCCAAAGACATCAAATTTATCAAATTGGGTACATTTTTATGCCTAGTCTAATTTTGTACTAAAACTCAATCTTAGGATAAGTAAAATCCCATTACCTTACTCTGACATACAGAAATTGCGACAGAGTTATCTTTTAAACTAGATAATCTAAAAATGGACCAAATTTATCACAGTGGATGATGCTGGTTGATCAATGACAAACTGTTTGTGAATGTATTTCACTTGTATTTTGGTTTGTGAAGTTATATGAGCATTGGCTCTAGTATGGAAGCTGTTGTACATTTTTAGAGTAATAGGTGTTTATTTGCATAAGAGGTGTGGTTGGCAAGCGTAAGAGAAATCAATATTACATGCCATTTTGAATGCTACTAAGGTATGCATCCTAGATATTTGGAGGAAGCCTTTTCTATATGCAATCTATTAGTGTTTGGTTTACAAAAATTACATTCTGAAATGGAGAATCTGGCTTCTTCCGTTATGGATAACAAATAACGATTCCTTAATAAGTGGTACTGTGAAATTTAACTCCAGACCACAGAACTCATGATTCATGGAAAACACTTACTGATGACCTCATACTATATTCCTACCCTTAACTTTTTCAATTCCCTCAAGTTCCCTCCCTGCCTTTCCCCAATGCTTTTCCCTAACTCTGGGTTCTTCAGTTTTTTTTCTTGCCTTTTTATTTGCCTTTTACTGTTACTTTAACAGATTAGTAATAATTATTGACCAAAGACAGGGAGCAAAGACTAAAATACAGATGTACAGTAGCAAATTTTAGGCTTGGTCCACATCTGCATTGGAGTCGCTGTAGATTCCACCTAAAATCGGCGGAGAGAAAAGTCCTGCAAGGAGGACTTTTCTTTCCGCCATTTACAGTATAAATCCAGCTGAAGACCGGCGGACACCCACTGGACCCCATTATAGTCTATGGGGTCCACAGGTGTCCGTGGGTAACCACTTTTTAAGCAGACAGGCTCTCTGTCTTTTGGGGCCCCAAGCAGACCCGAAAGACACAGAACTGAACGCTAGTGTGAACTTAGTGTCAACTTGACAAGATATGACAAGTGCTAAAATTCTTTCTTAATAAAATTGTTAAGCTGCACTCATTGTTAATTTTTCAGCTAGTTATATAGACAATAGATCCACCACATTGATGGTGTGTGATATTTTGTCGAAAGAGGTTCCCCAAATTGGGCTCAATAGTAGAGACTTGAGAACCATCGCTTATGTTTCATCACCATAAACTTACACCTGAGTGGGCCCAGTTAATGTCCTGGCCACCGTGGCTGGCAGGGTCATAACTTGGCTTTCTATCGCATAGGAAAAACCTTCAGTTTTCCATTCTAGCACTGTATCTGAATCTGTATCTAGCACAGACCAAGGCAGTACATGTTAGTACTCTACCTAGGATTTAGTAGTCTCTGCCACAGATTTAGGATTTAGTACTCTATGTCACAGATGGCTAAAACAACCATAGTTATTACCATGTGATGTAAGAAAGTGACAACGTTCAAGTAACAATAATACTGTAGACTTGGATCTTACATGCTGATTGGCATATTTATACATGGAAATACTGCTATCCAAAATTAAACTGATCCGACTTTAATTTGGTTTTTACAAATATCTCAAATATCCCCTGTAATTATATTATTGCTTAGCCAAAATGATGACAATAAGAACAAAAAGACAAGACGTCCAAATTATATTTAAATTCACATCCCAAAGTAATTAAAATGAAATTACAGTTCTGTGGGATATAAGGAAATCACAGTATTAAAATGATCAGGGCCAATTTACTATATTATTTTCCTTAATGTCTGCTAAAGGTGAGGCAATAGCCTCAATTAAAGAAACGATTTTCTTTCTTTCACATGAGTAATATCATTAGTAGAATTTTTCGAGCAGATATAATTTGTAAAAGATGGCGAAAATGAAACATCTAATTGGAAGAAGTTAGTGTTTGAAAGGATATCCAATAAAAAACTGGTGTCATAATTAAACCTAAAATAACATAACTTACTATAGTATAGTGAAGCAAATTTTCATGATGTCTTATAAAGTACAATGTAACATTTGTCCCAGATTTTCTTTTTAGAAGGCCTCATACAGTGGGGAAAAAAAGTATTTAGTCAGCCACCAATTGTGCAAGTTCTCCCACTTAAAAAGATGAGGCCGGCCTGTAATTGACATCATAGGTAGACCTCAATTACGAGAGACAAAATGAGAAAACATATCTAGAAAATCACATTGTCCGGTTTTATAATAATTTATTTGCAAATTATGGTGGAAAATAAGTATTTGGTCACCTACAAACAAGCAAGATTTCTGGCTCTCACAGACCTGAAACTTCTTCTTTAAGAGGCTCCTCTGTCCTCCACTCATTACCTGTAGTAATGGCAACTGTTATCAGTATAAAAGACACCTGTCCACAATCTTAAACAGTCACACTCCAAACTCCACTATGGTGAAGACCAAAATGCTGTGGAAGGACACCAGAAACAAAATTGTAGACCTGCACCAGACTGGGAAGACTGAATCTGCAATAGGCAAGCAGTTTATTGTGAAGAAATCAACTGTGGGAGCAATAATTAGAAAATATAAGACATACAAGACCACTGTACTGTATTGGGGGACAGAGAAAGGCACTATACTGTGGGTAGGGGCCCAAGAATACATTATAGTTTGGGGGACACAAAGAGACATTATACAGTGTGGGGAATGCAAGGAGGAACAATATTGTGTATGGATGCACAAAAAGGTACATTGTACGGGGGGGCACAAGAAAGCACTATACTGTGTGTAAAGACACAAGGAGGCATTGCGTGGAGGTTACAAAGAGGCACTATACTGGTGTGAGGGGCAAAAGCATGTAACATGTTGAAAGGGGGTGTAATCTGAAAAAACTTTTGTCACACTACATGCCCTACTGTTCCTTTCTACCTGAAATCAGTTTCCAAAAGTTGGCAAGTATGCAATACAGCATGCCGACTTGCACTTATTAACTGCCATTTACGTGTGACAGGATCATTTACATATAATAAGATCAATCGTCCACATAGGCTTTACATTTCTCAGCAGTACATGACCTACTTAAACAGGAATATGTGCTGTTAACCAATGTTACATTTTTATCAAAATATTACTATTGCAATGGCAAGATAATTAATATAAAACTCAACTTTTATTAAGTATATTAAAACCTAATATATAACCAAATAATATTGAACTTATAAAATATCCAATATCAGGTCAGTATGGCAAAAGTCCATAAACCATTCAAAGGCATATTATAGCTGATTAAATAATGCTTCTTTTTGCCATATCAAACCTGACAAAAAGTCCTTCTCTAGAAAACAATATAGACTAGTGGAGAGGTAAATAAGCGCTTCCACAAGTACCAAACAATGGTTAGAAATAAGTGGCTGGTAAACTATAATCGTAACCCTCCGGTCATGCTACTTAACAATCCCCAGACCACTTTAAAATATCGGGAGCGCTTTAAATAGAGTGGCTGAATGTTAGTTAAACTCCCTTAATCTCCTAACCTCCATACGCGTTTCATCAGGGGAGTATAAGACACGAGGAGGAAAACCTAACCAAAATAATAAATGATAATGCAGTAAGAACTGCAGTTCTCAGCGTCCTGATGGTGGACTCCAATACTTAATTCAGTAAGCCTCGGATGTAGCGCGCATCCAGGTCTGTATATATCAGAAATCAGGGTAAAGCTAACCAATCTCGTTCCATAGAAGAAGGGGGGTGTCAGAAGCCACTCCCATCCCTCTCCGATTGGTGCCTCGGATCGAGACTTCTCCATGGTTACATAGACGCTCCCTGCTGTGTCTATTATGTAAGGACTCATATGTTTACCATCGATCAGCTGATAGAAACCAGAGAGGAAAATATTACAAACATCTATATGTTGAAAACGTCTACATCAGCGGTTCATTTATGAATGCAGCTAGAGGCAGATGTTGTATATCACCACTTAACTAGTATCTGACAGCAAATACTAAAGTATTAAACTAGCACCCATATTGAAAATATACATTTTTTTACCTGCATAAAATAGATGTTTGTTCCTTTATTAAGTGATAGAGGTCATGTTGACATGTAACAAGAATTGGGTAAACATGTTTCTGGAAACATTTGTAAGGCCAGGGTTACGCTGTGACTTTTTATAGCAGTACTAGTTGATTTTAACTATTGATTGACAGTTGCAACCAACAAGATTGGGTACAATAGTTAAAATCAATTAGTAGTACTGCAATAAGTCTAAGTGTAGCTCTAGTCATAAAAGGGTCTTAAAGAGCACTACCAAATTTAAAACCATTTTTCATAAATGGATAGTGGAGATGAATATAAGATGCATTGTAAAATATTTTATCAAATATGTTTTCTTCTCTTCTTTTCAGGTTGAGTTTTTTACTGTAAAGTCTATGGAGAGGAAGGGGAGGAGAATGCTGGAAAATACACACAAATAATTACAGCTTCTACATTCTGCTACATTGTGAGTGAGAGATAACACTGCTGTATCTTCAAGATAAGATTATAGCACTGCACCAAATTAGGCAATAAATCAATTAACAGCCTCCTCCTCTCCTTCCCCTCTCCAAAGGCTTCTTTTAAGGCTATGTAAGAGAATTAGAGCATCTATATTGATGACCTAAGGATAGCTCATCAATATTAGAAATTGGATAAGCCCTGTAAGCAATAATCTGTATTGTACTGAATTGCAGGTGCACTTGTTTACAAATATCTTATCTTTTTAAAGGGAACATGTCACTAAAAATGGAATATAATGCCTAGACAACACCTTATAGTGCAGGAGGAGTTGTGCAGATTAATATATAGGTTTGTGGGAAAAGTTTCAGTAGTATTTCATTCCAGTGGGCAGTCCTAACAGTGAATGACAGCCTCCCCTCTATGACATACAGAGATAACTGGCAATCACTTTTAGGACTGCTCGATGAACTCAATAACTCCTTCTGAGCATAAAATGGACAGCTCCCCTTACTCTATAACATGATGGCTGTTGGTTATACTGTATTTTCATGGTGACAGGTTCATTTTAAGGTACAGTGCCTTGCGAAAGTATTCGGCCCCCTTGAACTTTTCAACCTTTTGCCACATTTCAGGCTTCAAACATAAAGATATAAGATTTTAATTTTTTGGTGAAGAATCAACAACAAGTGGGACACAATTGTGAAGTGGAACGAAATTTATTGGTTATTTTAATCTTTTGTAAAAAATAAAAAAAAACTGAAAAGTGGGGCGTGCAATATTATTCGGCCCCTTTACTTTCAGTGCAGCAAACTTACTCCAGAAGTTCAGTGAGGATCTCTGAATGATCCAATGTTGTCCTAAATGACTGATGATGATAAATATAATCCACCTGTGTGTAATCAAGTCTCCGTATAAATGCACCTGCTCTGTGATAGTCTCAGGGTTCTGTTTTAAAGCGCAGAGAGCATCATGAAGACCAAGGAACACACCAGGCAGGTCTGTGATACTGTTGTGGAGAAGTTTAAAGCTGGATTTGGATACAAAAAGATTTCCCAAACTTTAAACATCTCAAGGAGCACTGTGCAAGCGATCATATTGAAATGGAAGGAGTATCAGACCACTGCAAATCTATCAAGACCCAGCCGTCCCTCTAAACTTTCATCTCAAACAAGGAGAAGACTGATCAGAGATGCAGCCAAGAGGTCCATGATCACTCTGGATGAACTGCAGAGATCTACAGCTGAGGTGGGAGAGTCTGTCCATAGGACAACAATCAGTCGTACACTGCACAAATCTGGCCTTTATGGAAGAGTGGCAAGAAGAAAGCCATTTCTCAAAGATATCCATAAAAAGTCTCCTTTAATGTTTGCCACAAGCCACCTGGGAGACACACCAAACATGTGGAAGAAGGTGCTGTGGTCAAATGAAACCAAAATCAAACTTTTTGGCCACAATGCAAAACGATATGTTTGGCATAAAAGCAACACAGCTCATCACCCTGAACACACCATCCCCACTGTCAAACATGGTGGTGGCAGCATCATGGTTTGGGCCTGATTTTCTTCAGCAGGGACAGGGAAGATGGTTAAAATTGATGGGAAGATGGATGGAGCCTAATACAGGACCATTCTGGAAGAAAACCTGTTGGAGTCTGCAAAAGACCTGAGACTGGGATGGAGATTTATCTTCCAACAAGACAATGATCCCAAACATAAAGAAAAATCTACAATGGAATGGTTCACAAATAAACGTATCCAGGTGTTAGAATGGCCAAGTCAAAGTCCAGACCTGAATCCAATCGAGAATCTGTGGAAAGAGCTGAAAACTGCTGTTCACAAACGCTCTCCATCCAACCTCATTGAGCTCCAGCTGTTTTCCAAGGAAGAATGAGCAAGAATTTCAGTCTCTCGATGTGCAAAACTGATAGAGACATACCCCAAGCGACTTGCAGCTGTAATCGCAGCAAAAGGTGGCGCTACAAAGTATTAACTTAAGGGTGCCGAATAATTTGGCACGCCCCACTTTTTTACAAAAGTTTAAAATATCCAATAAATTTTGTTCCACTTCACGATTGTGTCCCACTTGTTGATTCTTCACCAAAAAATTAAAATTTTATATCCTTATGTTTGAAGCCTGAAATGTGTCAAAAGGTTGAAAAGTTCAAGGGGGCCGAATACTTTCGCAAGGCACTGTATTTATATTCATTCAGCTGACATTAAAGCTTTTTTAATCTCTTATATCAAATTTATGAAATATGCAAAAAAATAATGTTCATAAGGTGTTTTCATAAAGAAATACTCTCCGCAAAGCTGTGATATGACCACTGAGGAGGTGGCGTATGAAAAAGTCATTAAAGGAAACTCAAAACAAATAATCCCTTTGTTATGCATTGCCCCATTTGTGGGGAGAACCAACATTTTCTTCCACGTCAGTCAGGATATTTAGATGCAGGGAAAGGGCAGATAACTAAATCTTGCTCTTTGTGAAGGAAAGCCTGTGATCTATGACATCCTAATTTAATAATGTTCCATTTCTGATGCCCAGTGGTCCAGTGGAAACGTAATTCCAGGATCATGGTCATAAGGTTGTTGAGAGGATATAACCCTTGAATGCTGGGTGCCACTAAAGGTTCCTTTGGCAGAGATTTTAGGTAGAGTGCAAAGGCAGTATACTGAATCTTTACCCCTAGAGAAGGAAATTCTTGCTATGACACTGGGTCTCAGATTGATATGTTTAACCTACTGTATACTGATTTATTGTAGCAAATTTTCAGAACAGATTAGAGATTTACATTTTAGACTGATTTCTTAAAAAGATACATGCTAGTTGGAGGGCATTAGGGCATGGTTATATGATTTAACTACTTCTTGGAGCGTTATCCAAGCAGAACATAGTGGGTGAAAATGCGGTATGTCATAGAAGTAACAGTTACCTGCTGCTACTTTGTAGAAACCATATTGTAACAGCACTTCTAACATGCAGGCAAAACACTTCATAGATGCTATATAATAGCTATTTCTTTTTATTTTGATTGAACTTTTCCTTTACATGTATAGCCATTAGGTAAGAGCAAGTCATTCATAAATGGTATTATGTCTTTTTTGTGCAAGCTAACAATCCTGGACACCAGGGGATCCTAGGAAAGTGCTTTACAATTTGTTTTCTGGCACAGCAATTACAGAAGACAGCTTTCAAAGTGAATAGGAAATGCCACAGTGATGTCACAAGTGCATTGCCCAGCAAAACGTAGTCCCAATGCATTATAGAACAGAAACATGTATATTTGCTTAAAATGCTTTTAGATTTGGTATAATAGAAACATCTCTACTAGATCCAATTTATAACTTATTCTTAAGAGACTTGCTGGTAAAGAGGTGAATGCAAAACTATATGAAATACTTTATTGTGGCACACATTTGAATATTTTATATATATAGGGGTTTTGTGGGTTTTAAATAAGGATTGATTGTTTTGTGAAAAATATGTAGATATCAAATTTGATCTGTGTCTTAATTCTTCACTATTTCAAGGTCTCTGCTGTCAGCAGAACCAGGACCAAACTTGATATTGTTACAGTTATGTTTGATGGTCATAAAGCATACAATTGGTTAATTTTTTTAAATCTCTCATTCATATTTATGCAACATCTGGATGTTACTAGTTTTCACGGCATAGAAAAACTGCAGCAAAAAGCCTATGCATATGACCTCTGGGTACAATTGATATCTGCTTTTCCTACTTCAGCTTCTGTCTTTCTTTTTTGAACTTTCTCTAAATGTTAGAGATAAAAATCATCATATTGAAGATTAAAAATTTCCAAGGCATAATCTAAGGAATATTCTGCAAAACTAGAATCACTAGCACACTATATGGTAGTTGCAGTTAGGAAACTCTTGATTAAAGGGGTTGTACAGTAAGAAAGTTTTCTTTTATAAAAGGGGAAGAATGGATTAAAAATACATAAAGCATTACTTTCCTCAACAGTTTCTCAACACTACCTTTCTAAAGCTGCCTCGGTACCCCGCTGCTTTCATTATTTCCGGGTACCTTTAGACACAGGAAACACCCCACAGCTGATCACTGGCTTAGTCAGGTCACCGCTAAGGCCAGTGATTTACTGAATGATCAAGCAGAGTATATATAGCAGACAATAGCTCTGTTGTGGTGTACTGTCACATATGGATTATCCTAGCATGCGATGTGGATGCGGCTGTTAGGGGTTAATTCACTCTACTAACTCAATCTTGCCCTCACCCTTCACTCATGCTGTAAATTGAGCATTAGTCAACACAGTCCATGCACCCCAGATACACACTGTCATCACCTACTGATTTGGGTAGTAGGAACACAACTCACATATACTCATGTCTCTCTAACAGAAACACTTTAAAAGGCAATTCATTTGTAAAGCCACATTAAAGTGAATGTTTAATACAAAAAGGTTCTGTGCTTACAAAAAGTGACATCAAGAAGCAAACAGTTATAAAATAAAAAAGGGAGAAAACAGAAAAACCCTACAAGTTACAGTTCTTCTGATTCCATGGAGCTTGGGAAGAATCTTAAGATGGACACCATGCAGCTTGGCTGGATCCATAAGTGTGAAAAAAATTTTCTCTGGACATCAACACTTTTTATAACATTAGGTCATGTCTTATGTTTTAGAGATGTTCTTCTGGCTCATGATTCCTATGTACAGGATGGGGTAAATGTTTCTTTGCCATCTATGTAATCTGGGAAAGTTGTGTTCGCCAGACGACCCCTTTCCACCCCTTCTCTGCTGTCCGTGCATTGATATGTCTTGCATATTTATAATCCCCCTTACCTGTCTTGTGTTAGCTTCAAAGTAATGCTGTTCGCAGACCATAAGTTACAAAACCACAGGGGTTCTTGTGTGACCACAAGTAATTAACATTGAAATCATCAGCCCAAAAAAGATAATAGTATTTTCCTTGAATATGTCATAAACACCACATATACATACATCAACAATACAATTCACTGATATATACAGGTAGGGGCTTTCGTTACATGTACAGCTCATGATTTAAAGGGGTTGTTCAGGACATTTAAATATCCGGCAGAGAGTAGAACATGTGATAAAATAACAAAGTAATTCCCAGATGCTCCTTCCGCCTTTTGTTGCCTTCCTGCAGTTATAACTATCTGTCAAACCACATGTGTCTGCTGCATCCAATCATCGGACAGTGACTGGCTGCAGTGGTCACAAGTTGGTAGCTGCAGAGTCATTAATTTGGGCACCCTGAGTTGCAACACTAGAGCAGTGGCACTGAAGCAGCAGGGACTTTCCAGGTCAGAACTATTTTGTTACTTTATCGCATCCACTGCTTTCTGCCAGATGCTTCAATGTGTTGAACAATCCCTTTAAATATATACTATGGAGAGAACACCTGTAGCAATGTCTGATGCACTGACAATAAGTATGTCACCTACCGTGTTTCTCCAAAAATAAGACCTACCCTGAAAATAAGCCCTAGCTAGATTTTTCAGGTTTTTTGTAGTAGGTTTGAAATATAAGCCAAAAATAAACCCTAGCTAATTTAACCACTTCCCGACATCTGCCATGCGATTACAGCGGATGCCGGGTCCTTAAAGATAGCGGCCGCTCTGCTGCAGAATGGCTACCATAGCTACCGTACCGAGTCTCCATGGAGACCTGGAGTTAATGCCTGCGATCAATGTCTACCCTGATCGCGGGCATTGTTGAGCCTGACCCCCCCTCCTTCCCACCAAAGCAGCTCGACCCGGAGATAATGCCCGCAATCACAGTGTGACCTCCCCCCCACAGTCCCTAGAGCTGGTCCCAACCCTGTATAGCTACTATACCGGGTCTCCCTTGTACAGCGGAGGCCTGCAGTTAATGCCTGCAATCAGAGTCCATTGATGAGTGTGCCAGTCCGTGGCCCCCGTCCCTCAAATCCAACCCCCAAAACAGAGCAACAATGCCCAGGGCCAGTCCCCACCGGCCCCGTACCTTTCATGTTGCAGGTCGACTCCTGCGTGGCGAGAACGCGGGAGCCGACCTGTTCCTTTGACAGCCGAGAATCTTATGAAGGCTCCCAGGCCTATCATAGAAATATTACTATTGAGGCTGGTCTATGACCAGCCTCAATAGTAATGTAGGTAATCTCCCATAGACTGCAATACGTTGTATTGTATGCGGTGATTGCAGGTTCAAGCCCCCTAGGAGGGGTTAATAGTAAAAGAGAAAAAAAAAGTTATATATAATATATATATATAAAAGTTATATATAATATATATAACTTATTTATTTATAAAATATTAAAAAAAAACAATAAAAGTTCAAGCCCCCCCCCCGCTTTCACTAGAATACATATAAAACTAAAATATTATTGTGAAACACATACACTTTAGGTATCCCTGTGTCCGAAAACGCCTGCTCTACAAACTTATAAAAATATTTTACCTGTATGGAGAATGCCGTAGTGGAAAACAAAAAAAATCAAAAGTGCCGAACTTCTGTTTTTTCGCTGTTTCACCTCTGATAAAAATTGAAATAAAAAGCGATCAAATGTGTGATTGTTGTTCATGTAAAAAATTAAGACCTACCCCGAAAATAAGCCCTAGGCCTTTATTCAGAGAAAAAAATAATATAAGACACTGTCTTATTTTTGGAGAAACATGGTAATAGTAAAGTAATTATGAAAATATAATCTGTTGGGGGTTGAAAAACATCTCATCCTTACATTACATAATCCGCCCAATGAATATCACTGGATACTTTCTTTAGCAACTAATGTTAGTAGTAGCAGGTTTCTTGACAAGCTTACTGTATTTAGAAACCATTCATATTAACAGCAGTTTCTTTTGACTACATTGTGTGGACTTTTAAAAGTTCTTCTCAATTCAATATCACATGGAGATATAGTGGTACAAACAGGTACTAAGTTTAGGCAATTTTGTAAAATAAAGAGGACCTGTCACCAGGTCTGAAATGCCCAATGTATTCTTCTGATAGGCATGAGCATTTTGGTGTTTTATCAAAATACATCCAGCTGTTCTAAACATATAAGCCCTTTCAGTGTTGATGCTAAATAGGGGTATAGCAAAGAGAACAATAACACTGTGATTTGATTTCTTTGGGACAGCGTTTCTGTGTTTTATACGTCATGCAGTGTTACCTCTCTATTAGCTAGTATACCTTTACCATGGCAGTGGTATATGTGATATATGTCATTGGATTTTTCAGACTTGGTGAGAGTTTGAGCTCATTGTACCAATAATGTACCCACAAAAGTGGCTCATATTATACAATAGCTGTTAAAAAAGGACCTTTTGACTCTCCTGACATGTTTGTTTTAGTTACTACAGCATATTTTTATGGATCTTTACATAGTGCTGTTCCTTTGTTATTTCTCCTAGAAGTTTATTAGTAAATTGACAATGGGTGTTAGCAGTTAGGGGTGTCTCTGTCATCCATTTATGTACACACTTTTAGGAAGAATAACAGAAGAATAGCACAATGCAATGAGTTAAAAGAAAATATCACTTACAATTGTTATCATAAAGGAAATATATTTAATAAAACAGACACGTCTGAAAAATTAACAGGTCCTCTTTATAAGCTCCTTAAATAACCTGCAAAAAGTGATATAAAGTACATCAAAAATATGTTACATAGATAAAAGACAAATCAAGTAGATCAATAAACACATTTGACCAAAAAAATTAATTCAGGTTCCATGACTTTTTTCCTTTGTATCTGTCCTACTGTATCAGTTCATTCAAGGTAGAAAAAAGAAATGTCACCCCCAAGTCAATGAAGAGAGTCATGCATATGTGAACACATCCACACTTACAGCAACCAGAAGAATAGGGTCTGGGTTCAAAGGATAGGTTCAGATCCCAGCTGTGGGATCTACATCTATCAGATATGGATATGTCCAATAGGTATACCCTAAATTGGAATGCCTCTTTATTGGGTTTGCTTTACTTTTTTGAAGCAAAAGGTCACCCCATGTAGAAGTAATTGAAAGAGACCTCACCCTTTACAGCAGCCACAAGATGGGAGTTGAGAGATCACCATTCACAGAGTAGTTGTAGGTCCCAGAGGTGTGACTTGCATACGGATATGTCCTATGGATGCCATAAACAGGAATTCCCCTTTAATGGCTTTGCCTTGAGTTTTATAGGGGCCAACTGAATAATTTTCTATGAGCCTACATCATTTCTTTCTACTGTATATTGCTTATTTAATATACACTGTATTTTATTTACCACATACACAATACAAAAATATATAGAAATGCATATGCATATGATTCCTTTAGTATAAGGTAATGTCATAAAGCCATCCAATGATTGTCAGGATCAATCACTTATACTATAATTTTTAACAAAGAGTTAATATTTTTAGGGTGAATATTATGCTAAAATTTCAGGGTTATATTTCTTATTAACTTAAAGGGATATTTCCATCCTGGATATGCCATAAATGTTCAATAGATGCTTCTCCCACCTCAGTCCCTTACCCCCATTTTGTGGCTGTAGTCAGAACCAAGTACAGTGGCATGCAAAAGTTTGGACACCCATGGTCAAAATGACTGTTATTGTGAACAGTTAAGCAAGTTGAAGATGAAATGATCTTTAAAAGGCATAAAGTTAAAGATTAAACACACTTGTCTGTAATTTTAAGCAATATCAGTGTATTATTATGTTTGAGTACAATTTTAGAGTGAAAAAGGGAAAGGGAAATTTGGGAACCCTTGTAGATTTGTGTGCTCAGATAACTTGACAAAGGTCTCAGACTTTAATTAGCCAGTTAGGGTTATGGCTTGTTCACTATCATTGTTAGGAAAGGCCAAGTGATGCAAATTTTACAGCTTTATAAATACCAAGCCTCCTCTAACCCTGTGCCAAAAAACAGCAGCCATGGGTTCTTCTTCTAAGCAGCTGCCTAGCACTCTGACAATGAAAATGGTGGGGGCCACAAAGCAGTAAAGGCTATAAGAAGATAGCAAAGCTTTTCCTCAGTTTGAAATGTAATTAAGAAATGGCAGTTGACAGGAACAGCAGAGGTCAAGATAAGGTCTGGAAGACCAAGAAAAAATTCAGAGACAGCTGCTCGTAGGATTTCCAGAGCAGCAAATCAGAACCCCTGCTTGACTGCAAAAGACCTTCAGGAAGATTTAGCAGACTCTGGAGTTGTGGTATATTGTT
Organism: Leptodactylus fallax; assembly: GCA_947044405.1. NCBI lineage: Eukaryota > Metazoa > Chordata > Amphibia > Anura > Leptodactylidae > Leptodactylus > Leptodactylus fallax. The sequence continues at coordinate 6,329,562 of CAMRHE010000051.1, read as the reverse complement.
CTACTGTTCAGCAATACTTGCATAAATATGGCCTTCGTGGAAGAGAAAACCTCTCCTGCATCCTCACCATACAATTCAGCGTCAGAATTTTGCAAAAGAACACCTAAACAATCCTGAGGCATATTGGAAACAAGTCCTGTGGACCAATGGGGTTAAAATAGAACTCTTTGTCCACAATGATCAAAGGTATGTTTGGAGAAAAAAGGGCACAGAATTTCAGGGAAAGGACATCTCTCCAACCATTAAGCAGGGGGGTGGATTAATCATGCTTTGGGGTTGTGTTGCAGCCAATGGTACGGGGAACATTTCACGGGTAGAGGGAAGAATGGATTCAATGAAATTTCAGAAAATTCTTGAAGCAAACATTACACCATCTGTAAAAAAGCTGAAATTGAAAAGAGGATGGCTTCTACAAATTGATAATGATCCTAAACACACGTCAAAATCCACCATAGACTACCTAAAAAGGCGCAAGCTGAAGGTTTTACCATGGCCCTCACAGTCCCCTGATCTGAACATCATTGAAAATCTGTGGCTAGACCTCAAAAGAGCAGTGCATGCAAGACGCCCCAGGAATCTCACAGAACTGAAAGACTTTTCCAAGGAAGAATGGATAAAAATCCCTTAACCACTTCCATACCAGGCACATTTTCAAGTTTTTTATATGTGCGGTTTTGGAGGGCTATAACATTTTTATCATATGCGTTATTCAACTAATTTCTGCGTCTTTTTTCGGTGACACATAGGGCTTTATTTTTATGTTGTTTTTATTTTTGCATGTGTTTTAATTTTTTTTTATATCTGAGAAAATATAAACAAAAGATGAGGGAAAACGTGTCTGTTTTTCACTTTTCATTTTTTTTTATTTAATAACACAAAGTGCTACTAAAAAACTTTATAAAATAGTTTTTCCTCTCCGTTACGGTAATTTTTATTTTCTATGGTGTCGTCGGGGGTGGGGCTATAACCTGTAATTGTTTTATTGTTTTATTGTGTTTTATTGGCGTATTATTTTATTTATTTTTTTAATTATTTTATTTACATTTTTTTTACTTTTTTATACATTTTTTTTTTTTTTTTACATTGTGTCCCCATAAGGTCATAATAGACCTTTGGGGACATCTGATGACTTTTTTTTTTTTTTCGGGAGGCTGATTTCCCCTGTAACTGGGGCTGGTACATTTAGACCCAGTTGCAGGAGGAATGCAGCCTCCTACACATTGCTTTCACATAACTATAGAGCTGATCTGGGTCCTGTAGAACCCAGCAGCTCTAACAGACACTGATCCCGGCGGATCACATGACTGCCATGTGGGAGGGGAGCCACAAGATGGCGGCGTCCATAGCGCTGTATACAACGCACATTGAGCGCTGTATACACGGCAATCAGGATGGCAGGGAAGGTAACAAACCTTCCCTGCCTTCTCTATGGGAGCTCTGGCTGAAGTTACAGCTGGCTCCCCGTTTCAGCAGCTGCACAATTTTGTGCAGTTGCTGAATTCCTTCTGGGCGTATATAGTCTATGGGTGGTACGGAAGTGGTTAAACAAGAATTGAAAAACTCTTGGCTGGCTACAAAAAGCGTTTACAAGCTGTGATACTTGACAAAGGGGGTACTACTAGGTACTAACCATGCAGGGTGCCCAAACTTTTGCATCGGGCTATTTTAATTTTTTGTTATTTTGAAAATGTAAAATATGAAATTTTTTTCCAATAAATACATTGGGAATGTGTCATCTTTAATGTTATGCCTTTTGAAGATCATTTTATCTTCAACTTGCTTGACTGTTCACAATAACAGTCATTTTGACCAGGAGTGTCCAAACTTTGCATGCCACTGTATGCCATGCATGCATGGCTCCTTCTTTGCACTTCTATGGGACATCCATGAATAGCTGAGCCAGGAAATAAAGAGTCAAAGTTGTGCCACATTTTATCAAAAGTGTGCTGTGTTTATGCCACTGTTTAGTTGTAAACACAATAGTAAATGTTTTGCAACTAGATGTCAAATTTGCAGCACCCTCAGTGTCACAATGTGACTACATTCACTTACATCAGACTTGTCAGTTCACCTGGCTTTCCCAGCTCTCAAGAAAGATGCATTTCCCAGAAGTTTCTTTCTGTCAATAATGGTTTCCAAAAGCATAGCTACTGATCTGAAAAAAAAATAGATTAAAAATGTATAAATGCCAATTAGTGTAAAGCTAAAAATAATACTCTCCAAGCTCTGTTTGTGACTTTCTTGTAAATCTCTGTATGAAGCAAAACCAGCTGCTTACTTGGTATAATTCTTAATTCAATTATGCAGCTCCACAGTCCATGCAACACTTTCCACAAGATTCCGTAAGACACAACTCTGGGTATCACACTGAGTAGAAGGCAATTCTGTTGCTCTCCATGGCACATTATAATAAGTAGATTTGAGAGTGTTTACAAAGAGCTAGAACTTATATTTATATTACATACATTTCAAAAGCAAAAATTTGTATTCATGCAGTGTAAGGACCACAAACTGTAGGTTAAAGATCAAACCCAATATTTCAAAAAAGGCTCAGTTTTTAGCACGAGTATGGCTCAGAAAATTATTCATTTTCAGAATTACACCATGCAGTCGGTTCACTGTACGCATTAAAAAATGTTCCATAACCTCTTGGCCCTTTCTTTCAAAAAAGAAATTAAAGTGTACTTTTAGCTGTGGTATTGAAATGTTACAGCTCCTTAGAAAAGTCGAGAGAGCCAGTCGAAGCAACCTCCAAGGTACCAGTCTACTATGGAACTCATTTCACAGCTCATCCATTATCTGAATGAGATGTGAAAATGATTTCCCTGTTCCCATAATCTGCCAGAACACAGCAGTCACTTCTGTGCAATGTAATTATAGAGGATTACAAAAAATTAAATAAGAGGTTGTTTTTCTCCCACTAAATCAATGTAAAGTGTTGCAGAAAGATAAAAATGTGCATACACTGAATATAGTAAACAGATCACTCAAACCAATAGAGAAATATATTGTCAATTGTAATAAACTGCATGAAATATTACTTATTCTTACCTTATATATGGCTATGTCACATACTGTTTATTGCAAACTGTTCTATAAGACCACAGGAAAACAACCACACAGCCCCCAAGTTTAACAGAGCAGTAATATAGTGCCTATAGAAATGTATGAGGCTTTAATGGGGTCGCAATGTGACCCCAAGAGTGCCATGTCCATGGCTAGTCCAAGAAAGTCGAACATTGCTCAACATTTTTTTGTGATGCTTTTGGTTCCAATGCATCTCCATTCACTGACATGAAGGGTGACAAAGTGATCTCTTGATTGTGCAACAGGAGTCGCAGCAACCAACTCCTGGCCCTAGCTTTACTGTAATTTTGTATGCCTTTAATTCATACAGAGGCATACAGAGCTGCCGGACTGCCGGATTCCATATGAATCCAACAAAAGAAAAAAAAATAAATCATTGTGCATTGCTCCATATTAAGTAGGTATTCTGTTTTAGATGCATTGCTTTCAGAGGAAGATTTTATTGCAATGTAAAAAAAACTATACAGCAACACTCATAGTGTGTATAGCCCTGTACTGTATGCTGTGTATTAAAGAGGACCTTTGACATTCTCATTGTTGTGTGGTATTACAGTGGGGAAAAAAAAGTATTTAGTCATCCAACAATTGTGCAAGTTCTCCCACTTAAAAAGATGAGGCCGGCCTGTAATTGTCATCATAGGTAGACCTCAACTATGAGAGACAAAATGAGAAAACAAATCCAGAAAATCACATTGTCTGATTTTTTAAGAATTTATTTGTAAATTATGGTGGAAAATAAGTATTTGGTCACCTACAAACAAGCAAGATTTCTGGCACTCACAGACCTGTAACTTCTTCTTTAAGAGGCTCCTCTGTCCTCCACTCATTACCTGTAGTAATGGCTCCTGTTTGACATTGTTATCAGTATAAAAGACACCTGTCCACAACCTCAAACAGTCACACTCCAAACTCCACTATGGTGAAGACCAAAGAGCTGTGGAAGGACACCAGAAACAAAATTGTAGACCTGCAGCAGGCTGGAAAGACTGAATCTGTAATAGGCAAGCAGCTTGGTGTGAAGAAATCAACTGTGGGAGCAATAATTCGAATAATATATATAGAACCCTTATTTTCCTATACCTCATCATAGTGCATGGTCTGCACTGCATGTTTCCACCAGTAATTGTGAGCAATAAAATTCACTAGCTAAGTCCATTACATGAAACTCTTTTTGTTCTGCCGTGGTTCCCCATAATACATTAATAATAATACATTTTATTTATATAGCGCCAACATATTCCGCAGCACTTTACAAAATGTAGGGTTCAAGGAAAGACAAATTGTAAGAGTAATATTCAATTCACACAATGGCACTGAGGGCCCTGCTCGCAAGAGCTTACAATCTATGAGGTAGAGGGGGTGATACAAGAGGTAGCAGGGGCGGCATTGGAGGTAGCATTGCTTATACAGTGGTCCAGACATTTTTGTGATACTTTCATTACACATATATAAAGCTGTATAAGCCATCACCAGTCAGTGTCATTAATGTGCAGACGGTGCCTGGACATATAAAATTACAGAGTATAGGACCAAGGACCAGAATTACAGGGACTGCGCAGGACCAGTATGGTTAGGACAAATTCTTTTATTTTAGGAGATAAAAACACACGACACGTTTCGGGGTCTTTAGTACCCCTTTTTCAAGTGTGTATAACACTTAATTTGAGGTCCACCAGGGATGAAACAGGTATCTTTTAAAAAGGGGTACTTTTTAAAAGGGGTACTATGTATTGCTCGGTGTCTCTGTCTTTGTCGTTTTCATATAAAGTTACAGTCCGATACGACACCATATCCTGTGGGATAATGTGGGAGCATCATGAGCCTCTGTGCAGACCCAAATTCACTTGAAAGAGGCTGAAAGAGCTATGCTATTCCATTTATTTTCATCCAGAAAAAGAGAGTATACTAGTTACTAATGTTTGGTTTGTTTTTTTTTTTTTACATGGATGCTAAGATGGAACTCAGTTTATGTGTTTATTTAATATAGGTGGCAGGAACTTTCCTGGCACATACATTAAATGGACTGGTGGGACACAATGTGACATCAGTTAATGAATTCCTCCCCTTTCCACTTTCCTATTCTCTCCCCTTTATCCACCCTAATCACAACGCAATGGGAGAGATTTACTAAGTAAAATGCACCAGACTTCTACAAACTACCTGAAAAGGGGTGTGACTTTGCAGAAAAGGGCATGGCTTTACTGGAAGTGGACATAGCCTAAATTGTGACATCATGTGCCAAAAAAATGCAGCAAATCTTGGTACAATTTTCTAATGCAAACAAAACCAACTAATAGGAGGTGTAAAGTTAGACTAGACAGTCTAATAATGTAACAGATTTCTAAACAGCATGAGATACGTTAAATCTGATACATTATACGCCTGTCTAGTCTTACTTGTTAGTCTGTCTAATTTTTAAGCAGTATTGGTAAATCTGCCCCAGTATGTTATGTACTCTATTTTTGTTATTTATTACTGCTGTTTACTTGTGCATCCAAGCAATTTTTCAAGTATTTTCTTCTGGATTCAATAAAATACAAAAGTTATGCAAAGAAAAAACCTAAACAAATTTACAAGAAAACTTGACACACTCCTAATAAGCATTCATTTTAATTATATCCATATTGAAATATTCATAGCTAAACGTGAATCTGACTTTCTGCACAAGTCTATTATTATGTGCCTTCTTTCCTTTACCAAATACAGAACAGATATTTGCAATGAGATAAGAAACGCATGGGGTCAGCAGATATAGAAGCTTTAAGCAAACTAAGACAAAATGAGCAGGAAAAGTCTTGGTGTTGGAGCTTGTGAGCTGACGTACTAATACTTTAAGTAGGGCATTGCAGATATACTGTACATGCAAATCCTGTTTCTTTAATAGCTCTGCAGGCAAGTCAAAATATTATGTGTTTTATCTCATTTTCTGCCAGGATTCTCAAAATGAATATTACTTTTTTCCCTTTCTTTATAACCCTCTAAAGTACTTTTGTTCGACCCCTGGGCTAGTCTTCCACACACCTATCAATTCTTTGAATCCCCATGTTTGCTTGCACTAAGTATCAGTCTGTTACTTTAAATTAATACCATATTGTCTGTATGCTTTAAACTCCAATATCTTCCTGCAGGGCATACATGATAATTGAAATCCTTTAAAAGTTCATTAGTTAGCAGCAGGAGTGGGTACAATGGATTTTCAGAAATACCGGTGTATATATAGCAAGGAAGGAAAATGTCTGTACTAAATTCTTTCTTGTACTCCCGAATGATCATTTGCCAACAAATAGGTTAAAGCTGCAGAGTTGATCTATTAGATGGTATATTTAGAAGCAATTGTGATGTAATATTGGAATTCATGAAACATTAAAATACATTAGATCAGAAATACCTTTATTAATGTATCTTAGGAAACTTTGTATTTGTTATCTTTCTCTAAATAAGAAGTCAATTCCAAAAGCCAACACGGTACAGCAACCATGTTGTAGAATGAGACACTGGTATAATCCACTTCCAATTGCCAGTTACTACTGTAATAATGGAGCAACTTCCACGTCAACTTCTACTTTTCAATTCTAATTTAGAAAAATAAGCATGTTATGAAGAAACATCATTATGTTATTGTAACCTAAAGCAAGAGTCAGAATAGTTGACTATTTGAACTTTTGTGTGTAATACAATAAGAATAAAAAAAATTTGTTTTTTTTTCAGAAACAGCTCCACTTATGTCATTGGGTTGTCTCTGGTATTTTAGCACAATTCCATTCACTTCAATGAGATTTACAGTAGTTGCAATACCAGACATAGTCAAAAGAAGGAAAAAATGGATACTGTACTGTACCTTAAGATAGTTGAATCATGTCAACTAAAGCAAGGTGCTAAGCAATCCTCCTGTAATTCACCAGGGATTCCCACAAGGAATCTTGGACTTTAAGGGAATCAGTTACTATGGAAACCTTCCCTCTCCATATCTTTATAAAGGCTGGACAGGTGAAAAGACACTCCTCTGCATTCCAACTGCATAGGGTCAGTGTGCTATATGAAAATCAATAATTGGAACTCCTAAGGTCAGCAATATAATGGAGAGGACTCTATGTATTTCAGTACCTGGACCGTTTGCAGACTGACTGTGGGGGAATCTCAGCGAATATCAAAAGAAAAAATACATATTCAGAATCAGCACCTTTTCACATATAGAGGCATTAAAGAGGATTGGTAAACATAGCAACAGATTCTCTTTAATTGGTCAGATCCCCATTATAATCCTCAGATTAGAAGCAGAAGATCAATCGGGTGTAACACAAGGAGCAAACAAAAAACAGAATTGGAGTACAGGCCCGGAGTACAGGATGTCACAGGAAGCACTGCATTGTTGCTGTCAAGTGACTGGGGACAAAGTGGTCAAATTCTTATCCTGTATGTGAGTTTCTGTAAATGTGGCCATACAAACATTTACACCTCTTGTTTAGTATATGAACAACCCCTTGAAAGAACCTACAGTTTAAGCAAAAAAGGGTACTCAATAGGTTAGGTTCATAAGACTGTTCATTTATATTAAAGGCTTCTGTATAGTGTAGACACCATGATGGTAGACATGGTATACAAATCCATATAACATTATGCTGCCATTCCAAATATACTAAAATTAGTTTGCTCTACAATATATTTCAAAAAATTGGAGAATAAAAGAAAACAATTTGTTTTTTAATTAATATAATATAAAAGTGACACTTTCTAACTACAACCTCCGTGAGCATAACAGGTGCAGACTGCAATCCCTCCATGAGACTATTGATGACTGATATAATGCTGGCATTGGGACCTTGGATATAAACAAGATTACTAAGTGCCAGAAAGCGTATTCGCACATTTTGTGCTTTTCTCCAGACATGTAAAGAGCTCTTGGGAAATAAATGCTCTTCTTAGTTCATCAGTTTCTACAGTAATTAGGTACACAAGTGTTTCATAGTGAAGTTTTATCTGTCACCCTCACAATTAGGCATGAGTAGGCGAGTTTGGTGAAGGCTGGCAATTTACTGCTTTACAGTCATCCAATAATATGAGTTGTCAAATCTGAATTGTGAGTTATCTAGTTTTCCTTTTTAGTATTTAAAAATGTAAGATGATAATTTAAAGTTTTAAAGTTTTCTGTAGGGTGAGATTGAGCCAAGTTTTAATGTAGCAAGTGGTCGAAGATGAGCATGGCCAAAATACAGCACTCAGCTATCTCCACCGACTCCCACTGAAATCAATGGAGGGGAGTCGCACAGCTTTGAAGAGCCGTTCCTTTCAAAATGCAAAATACCCCAGTTTTCATGATTGGTGGGGACCTAAAGTGGTCTAAATCCCACCAACTTTTTCTATATCCTTTAGACTTGTATACAAAGCCATGGCCAAATCAAGTTTACTGGTGCTTCCTAGGTATATAATTTGATGGAAGGCCACCTTCCCAGTAAATGTCATATACTGTGTTAAAAACTTTAGCTGACCATGAACATTACATAACTGTCAGCAGGTCCTCAGGATTTGCCAACAATCAAACATGAAAAACAAAACAGGAATATGATTTGTACTTAAAGAGGTCTACCAGGCTTTCAATATTGTTTGTGTATCCTTATAATAGGTCATTAATATCAGATCGGTCAGGGTCCGATACCCAGCACTTCCACTGACCAGTTTATATGGGGAGCCACCAATGATGAAACTATACAAAGGACACTGCAGGAAGAAGGAATCTTTATCCACTGTACAGTGGCAGCTTACTTCAGCTTAGTTCCAATTCACCATACCATGCCACTGACCCCTATAGACACATGTTTTCTATAGCTAACACAGTGTTCCCTGTGATTACCATACCAGCTGCTTTCAGTAGGTCATGCAACTATCTGATGTGTATAGGAGTCTTCCCATTCTACTCCTGCCAGTTGATACCAATACAAAGAAGGTGTAAGCACGTGGAACTTTACATGATGTCTGACACTGGATTATCTTTGCCTCCTGCTTCAAAATACATACCAAGCATACATGTGTCCTGGGAATGGGGTCAGGAGGAATAGCTGTGATGGCTATTAAAGATAAATGACCAACCATAAGGCTTGTCTTAGTCGTTCTTTTTTAAGTTTCATATAGATTGTGTAAGCAGAAAAAGTCAACAGATTTATCAAAACTATTCTATTTCTTTCAGCCATGTATGAGCTCTCTTGTGAAGTATACAGACACCTGGGTAATACATCAGACTTCTATTGGATTGATCCAGATGGCAGCGGACCACAAGGACCAATGAGAGTTTACTGCAATATGACAGGTAAAAGACCTTCATATTTATTATTTTCTGGAAACTAATGGCAAACAAAAAATCAAATACTTTAGCTTGGCGTCCAGACATTGGCATTTAGTCAGTTGCTTTATAGATAGAACACTTGATCATTCAACAAACACCAACAATATATCAGACCGTTGAAGGCTGAGTTCAGACACAGGATCCATTGAACCATGAGCACTTACAAAAACTATTGACCAATCCTGACATCCCCTTAACAAAAGAGAGCATTCTCATTTTTACAAAGAAATTATTTTTGAGCTGAAAACTCAATAAAAGCCAATATTGAAAATAGGACAACTGCTAAAATGCAGTCTCTGAAACAATTTTTCAATAAGTACAGTATCTGTTAGAATAGCTTTGTTGAAACTTTTACCCAACAGTCAACTGTGACTTCATTGACTGTGAGTTTTTTCTAATTCTATGGCCTATTTTATTAATTCGCTAGCTATTATTAATGAAAATGCGATTAAATAAAAAAAATGTAACCTCATCTGAAGAATAACAGTGTAATAAATACAAAGTTATCCAAAACAAGATGCCAAAACTTAAAATTATAGAGAGGAGGGTTTAAAACATATAATCTGTAGAGGTGTATTGTTTACATGTTTAAAGATTGTAGGGTAAAACGTATGAGTATTATAAATAGCTCCAATGCAAAACTGACCATATATTGGTATATATGAAAATGAAAATGACCATATTAGTAAATCAGAACCTACAACTGTAGGCACAGTTTCCATTTATGTCAATGTGACAGGAAATGCAGCCATATTGTAACAGGAAATGCATCCTCTCAATCTGCTCCCTATTTTACTTGTATTTGTAAGACTGTATTCACATGACTTACTGTCTATTTTTAATGTCTATTTGTAAGGCTATATTCACAGGATGATGACGAAAATTGACTGTGAAAAACAAAAGGATGAAATGGTCCTATTTTCACAGTTGATTTGCATCTCTCAAAGACTTGAGTCTATTTTGTGACTCGTGAAACCAATCAAAAATATTACATATCCCATTTTTTGATGAGTCATTCACATGGGCTGTCGAAAAAGATTCCTGTGAATAAGGCCTGATTAAGACATTGCGGCAGAGACAGCAGACATCTTGGGGAGAAAAGAGCACTCAGTAATAACACCTAAGGATTAAAAAATGCTATTCTCATTTTTGAATGGGGTTACAAATTAATTTATGAGTCTAATTTATTGTTTAATCTAAATAGCTCTATCTATTGACCTCAAATGTATATTATTTGTTTCATTTTATATATGCTGCTATACTATACGCTATATCATTGTTTTCTGGGGGCTAAAACTTAAAAATAATATTTGAAATTTAATTGTTGGTTTTAAAATTATTTCTTTGCTCCATTCTGCATTTCATTTTTCTTCAGTCTGACTGATAAAGCATCTGGAGTTAAGTTTCTGGACACATTACTTTAACACAAAACATTTTACTGGCACCATGTAGGTCATCGTGTGCCAGCAAGATGTTCAGAGTAGAATTAGGAGAAGAAAATTAAGCCATTAGCCGTGCATATAAGAAGTGCTTCAATGACTGTGAGTGGGAATAATTTAGGGTATTTTGTCCCTGACATATTTGATCTGACGTTGAGGAACAGGATATTTTGTAAAATTAGGAAAGGTCATCATAAATTAAATTGTAAAATAAAAAATTACATGCAAAAATATTTACTTTGGCTGCAGTCACACATACAGAAATACTAAAATAGCTTCTAAATATTTCATATTTTTCCATTGCCTGACAAAAATGTGTTGTCCAAATTCCCAATAAGGTTGCAGAAACAGATTCTTATACATAACATGTTAAAGCAATGTGGGATATTGCAGTAATATTGCAGTCTCTTAAATTTAGTGTATTGGTATATAGTGTTTTATTTATACAATAGACCTCATGGACACAGCAATATAATGGCTTCATGCTGTATAAAACTGTAATACTGCCCCCAAAGAAGTGCATGGGGCCTCACTCAGAAATCTATACAGAAAAATTACAGAGCTATTTTCTGATATATGGCACCAGATGGAGCACCATATAGTGATAAATGGTCCCTTACCATCATATGACAGTGCTACAGGGAACACCACATGCAGCTTTTCCATAACTCCAGTTAGCTCAAGCCAAATTTACAGTATGCAGATGATACGTTACATGCAAATTACATAGGCCTTGTGGCACATCAGCTGCATCAGTTTCTCCATATACATATGTACAGTAAGACTTATGTAAGCTATCACAAAAAGAAACTGGCATAAGAGAACTGTATAATAGAATTTCATCTGGAATCTCACCATGACCACTAATACAATAAGGGCATAGTTTAACTTACTTTCAAAAGATATGTCTGGTAGTATGCACTACAAGTTCTAGCATGTGTAACCAAGAGTATTTTGCAAATAATATTTTTTTCTATACTTGCTGCTAGCAGTTTAGTAGCTCAAGGACTACTGAGGGCAAGCATAGCACAGTCTGCAATATATCTTGCTATCAAAAAATGCCAATGGGTTAGGTTTAAGGATGGACAAAAGTCTGAAGATTTGTTTTGTCCAGTGCTCAGACAAAATGATCCTCCGATTTGGTCCGAAATTGTTTGGATAGAACCAGAAATGAAATTATTATACACTGGGGTCTCTTCAAACCCCATATTATAATAGGGGTAGGCCCAAGGGAGGTGTAAAAAATAAAACACATTTATACTCACCTTCCCTCACCTCTTTTGAGTCTCCTCGTGGCGTCTGGTGATCTTTTTTCTTCCTCCTCTGGGTGCGTGACGTCTGAGAAGACGGCCAGATGTCTGGTGATCTCTGTGATGTCACATGCCGGGGGCAACACTGAGCCGAACAATTTTGAATGTTTGGGATTAATCTGGCTTATTGTGCGCTGATTTGCCCAACACCAGTTAGGATTAGCATTTGCTGGTATCTGTTTGAAAACCAATCCAAAACACTGTACAGTTCATACAAACATACAGTAATATTTATGGACTATTCAACATAACTATTAGGGAGAAGAGATGTACACATATCTTTTACTCATTTTTAACACTTTTTTTTTCTTTCTTTGGGTAAATAGTTAATAGTTAAAGGGTACCTGAGTTTTCACGAAAAGTTGAAATATGTGCAGGGTCTTGCTGGGCAGTCTGTTTTATGACTTTATAAGCCTTCATACATAGTGTCCTATCAGCTTTTCTGCTCCTAATTTCCACATTTTGACTAAGCACATTTTTCATTTGTCTTTGAGGCTGTGGGTATGTACCATAAGGAGCAGTCTGCCTCCCTCCCCTCTCCATTATAACTAGTTTGGTTTGTTTGCATGTCATTCTGCCAGGAATAACTGTACATTAGCAAACAAATATCTGAGAAGAGTCAAAGTGACCATAATATAGGAGCTACAATCTAGCATCCACCATGCAGTCAGTAAAGCTGTTTGCAGTCTGTGAATAATATCCCATCTTTAACCACACAAACAGCCAGAAGTACATACATGTACATAGAAATAGAATACTTCTCTTACATTGTTAGCTGAAAAATGCAGCAGATTGTTCAGTTTCAGCAGTTTACAGGCATGTCTGAGGCTGTGAGTAGAATCAGCTCCTCCCATCTGCATTCACGGTGTAAAGAGATAAAACCCTTCCCCCTTCCAGTCTCTCTGATCCATCTTGCATCTATGGAGACAAATCTAACCTAGCAACAGAGAGTGAACTGTAAATTAGCTAGAAGGATCACACCTAGTGGCAGGGACTTTAGAGAGTTTTTTTTCAGGCAAAATACAGCAACATTTTTAATTAAAGTGAATTGCATTTTGGTCCAGAATAATGTCCACTATTAAATGAGACTAAGTTGTCTGAAAATTTAGTGACCATTTAACTAAATTACAGTTATAAATGGACATGTCCATAGCTGTCATACTTTCTAGCAGTTCCGTTATTAACTGTAGCCATGATGTTATTGGAATTCTTTTTGCTTTTAGAACCAAGTCATACTAATAAAAACTGTCATCAAAATATTTCTAGTTTTGAATGTAAATACATCTTTAAAGGGAGTCTGTCAGCAGACGGAAGCATGTTAAACCAACAACACAGTTAGATAGCTCAGGCTCACCTGAATGTAATACCTTTTTCCCCATGAAAATTTCTGTCTCTGTTGTTGAGATATTCATTTATTTCACAATATACAAATGTGCAGTCTGAAACACTGAGGGTGACTCTTTTGCTCCAAACTGGTATGCCCCACACTGCTCTGCTCCATCATCCCTCCTTCCTGACCTGCATTAGAGCAGTGTGGGACATAGCAGCTTGGAGCAATGGAGCCATCCTCAGTGATCTTTTGCATATTGTGAAATAAGTTAATATTTCGGCAACAGATGCACAAATTTTCATAGGGACAAATGTGTTACATTCTGGTGAACCTAACCTAACTGTGTTGCTGATTTAATATACTTCACCCTGGTGTCAGACTCACTTTAAAGGGATGTCTTATCACATGCAACCACTTTAATTTGAATTTAAGGTCTGTTCCATAGTGTACAGTAGTTAAGTGCCAAATTAAACTTTGCTACCTGTGTACTTTTGACATTTATGCCCCACTGATTGGAACATATTTGTCTAAAAGGGAAGTTTACTTTAATAATGTTGTGTTTATTGAAAGAATAAATCTGATTTCATATAATTTCTCTTTTGTTTCTGGAAAAAGGCTGACATAATAACTTCAAAAACATTATTGATTTTTAAAGTCATCAACTAAAAGGGAAAAGCGTGAAATTTCAGGATATTTGTGGACTACACTTATATTTGTTGGAAAATTACAATAAAAGTTTTCATCATATTGTGTGATTTACAGCTCCATGACCCTATCTTTTGCTTAGGCACACTTTTTTCAGTAATGGAATTGGATACTTTTATACCAATTCACTTTAGTGCTTTTGACTCTTAGCAGTCCCCAAAAGACCTACAATATTATTGCAAAGCAAAGTGCTGTGAACTGTGATATGAAAAGGAACTAATTGCTCATAAAAGCACAGACCATGACATCTGTATGGGTGTCAATGGAAAACTTAAAGTTTAGTAAAATGTCCGATGTGGGTATAGTAACACTACAATAATAAAGATGGGCCTTATATAAACCTTCTGCTGCATTTACACACAAACATTTTCTGGACTTTCTTTTATTTATTGATACAGCCAAGAAAAGGGATTGCTGCTCTGAAAGTCAGTTCCCTTTCTTAGCCTTGAAGATAATGAAAACCATTTATTGAATAGTTATTCAAATATTCACTAACATTTCAATAAACATTACTTAAATCAGTAGTACAAGTATATATAAGAAGCTTTCTAATATATCTAATCAGAGAAAAATGCCCTTTTCTCCACTACCTCAGTTGCCACTACCCTGATACTCACTATAAAATCTCTGCTGAATTCCAACTTGCTAGAGCAAGTGGTATAGAAGATCACAGAGGTGTTATATTACATGTCAGAATAGTAGGCTATAGAGAGATAGGGAGAAGGAATTAGTAGGATAGAAGACAGACAGACACAGACAGAAGCTGCTGCAAGTAACAGTAAGCCTTGTATCTCTCGCCAAGCACTTTATTCACAGTGCAGTTCAATATTTCTCTCTAATGTCCAGCTGAGGCTTCTGAGTATAAGAGAGAGAAGCTTACAGTAGAGGACTAGATTCTCCTCCACTTTTTGTGTGTTATCTATGTCCATCCACTAGCTAAGGGAGAAGTGAAAATCAGAGAGAGAGAGCAGGAAAAACTACTAAAAATCCAGGGTTCACATAATGACCAAAAGTAGCGTTATTCCTGACGTACTGCTGATTTATGCAAAGTTTGTTGAGAGGTTGGGTGTGCATTTAATGTTTCAGTCTCTAACCTGTTAATGTTTTTTCTATTCAGCATCTTATATTTATTTAAGTAAACATATAATATGTTACATGTATCTGACACGTTTGTGTCATTTATCTTTAGATTATTTTATGCACATAAGGTAAGGCTCTCTTTTTACCTCATCAGAGGTTGTATTCACGATTCCATTATTTTGACAGTGAGGGTGGTAATCCAAACTAAGTGACCAGGTATGGGTAAATGGATTCTGTCTATTGTGGCCTAGATTCATTGCTAAAAAGTAAGCCATAAAATCAGTCTGATCTTAGCCTTAGTGTAAGGGAATTGCTAGAGGAGTGATTCCCCAGTAGCTGCTGGAGAACCCTAGGGGGAGGGGCACAACAAGACAGTGAGCCCTAAAGCTGAACCCCCCCACTGGCCCTGCCTCTTGCCTGACTGTCCTAGGTGACAGCTGACAACTTGGAGCCGGTCCCTACACTGAATAAGTGACAACACAGACAGAACAAACGACAAAAAGGGAGGTCAGAAAGCCAAGGGTTCGGTAACAGTCGAGCAATGCAGTATAGAATCAAAATCCAAGAGAATAGTCAAAAGTCAAGGCCAGAGGTCAGGAATAGGAATACAGGTAACAAAAGCAGCAAGGAGTAATAGCCAGAACGCATAAAGCAATAACCAGCGCCAATGTGAATGTGAGCAAAGAATAAATAGGAAGAAAGAACCTGCCCCAGACTTGATAGGAGGAAAGGCTGTCAATCACACAAGACAGTTACAAAATTAACTATTAGTGGAGCAGAGGAAAACCAAGGGGAAGTAGACAAGTGTGGCAGAAAATAAATTACATAGTCTAGGTCAGTGTTCAGACTGAGCAACAAGAATCTTAAACAAGGAATCAAACTGAGTATGCCTCCTGCGCCACCGCGTGCAGGCGGAGGGTGGTGCAGAAACCCGAACAGGCAGAGATGTTATACTTAGGTTATTGTCACATTGCAGTATTTTGGTTATGTTTTGTAGCAGTATTTGTAAGCTGAAGCTAGTTGTAGCTCCAGAACATGGATGAGGTATAAATTTTTCCACAACACGTTTTCTCGTTTTGCATTTCATTTCTGGTTTTCACTTACAAAACATTTAAAAAAAAAGCTATCTGTCTGCATTTTCTGTTGTCATTTGGCAAAAGTGTAGTTACAACAAAACATTACAATGTCAAGTAGCATAAATACCAAACTGCAAGTTGTTACTAATATATAGGCATTATACCTATGAAAATGTGATTTAAATAGGCAATATGCTCTTGTATTAGGTTGCAATGAGCTATTCAACCAATAAAGTGATGTCTTTCAAGGCATTCTGTGATTGACCATACACAAAAAATCTTCAGTACAGCACATGACAGATAACTTTACCTTTCAGGTTATTTCAAGTTAATAAATTACAGTTAAAGCATGAAATTGCTTAATCAAGACCTAAACTTAAAGCAGATGAAAAAGATGTACGATAAAATGATATATGAGCAAATAATATTTGTGGTAAGACTCTTCATTGTTAAAAATGGCTGCTCTTAACCAATTTCTTGTTGAGTAAATTCTTCCTGTTACTCTTTCCTGTGCAAAATCCTGGGTTTTATTACTGTACAGATAGGTCCAGACTTAACTGATCTCCAATCATGTTAAGAACAAATATTTGTCTTTAAATCACACAATATGACAGTATTGAAAGGCTGCAGTTCACCCACCCCCACTGGGAAGTCGCACATGGACACAAATAGGATAGCTAACATATCACTTTGTGATAAATTCTCTCAAAACCATTTTGTGTTTAGAATTGATATTTAACTTATGATACACTTACCTGGACATGCCCATCCACGAGAACAGATAAGGGTCTGTACTTTGGGTCAAACATTTTACAGGTTTTTGGTTTTGTTCTTTTCCTCCTTTCCTCTTGGATGGTTGGCAGTTTAGCGTTTATACATTTGGTGATTATAAGAAACTATTTTTAATATTTTTCATATTCTTTCTTACATATTTATGTATCCTAATATTATTGGCGATTTCTAAATTCAGAAAAAGGGAACAGCTGTGAAGAAAATAAAATTCTTCATCTACATTGTATAATTTCAACTTGTTTTGGAAGATACATTGTTTATTTGAAAACACAGGCACATTGTGTATGGTAATATACCAAGCTTTCATGAGACAGTGCGAGCAAATGAGACGAGAAGAGAAAATATCAAGTGATAACCTCATTTTGTGAGACCAGGTGGATTGCTCCACAGTCAATGACATTGCAGATCTCTTCATGATGATCCAGGGGTCTCCATGCAGAGAATGACATTTGCTAACTCACAAGGGGATCTGGTTCCCCACGTACAGTAGCTGTTGTGTTATTTGGCACTGTTTTCATCTGCATTGCTAAGCAAGTACCTCACTCAGAGAACAAAATAAGCTTAAATATTCACTTATTTCCCACAGACTATGTGAGACAGTTAATGAAAAAGTTTACCCAGGGTTTGTTCAATGCCATATTTACAAGTTCTCCAGGTAATGAGCAAGTAAGTAATGAGAAGGGTTTGTTACAATTGTGTATTCTGAATAAAGATAAGTTTACTACGTGGCTAGAAAGAGCAATTCTGTGGTACTTTATCCTCACTTTGTGACTTGTAAAATATGTAGCAAAGACCTAAACTTGTAGCAATTAAGACTTTAGCAAAGTACCATACTGGCAATGTCATCAGCACTATGAGCACATTCAACAGAAGCACTAAAAATGTCATTGCGAAATCAGAAAGTTAAAAGAAGCATTATGTGTAGGATGTAAGCATATATAGGAAACTTTTGTTAGGTTCTAATAGAAATGTTGTCAAGTGATGAGATCATGCTCAGACAAAATATATGGGCAGTTTATTGTCACATTGCCCTGAAGGGAACATGTCATCAGGACTGTTAACTGTCCTATCAAAGTAGGATTAATAGGTGCCATTGCATATGCTAAATGGCCCCAATAGTGCCAGTCATGGGTCAGAAGACATCAAGGGAGGTTACTTTGTCTAGTATAGTATGATGCTTTCTGTTTAGTTATTTGTATAAAAGAGACTAACGCATATTAGCTAATTCTTAAGAGATTAATTTGTTTTCTAATGGGCTAGCCTTAGTAACCAATATAAAAGGTTTAATAAATACAGGCATAAGATTATCTGTAATTAGGAGCAATGATGTCATATAAAGATACAGTACGTCATTCACGTGCATACTGCAGCCAGTAACTGCTTTCAGTGGTGGAACATAATTCATTTCTCCAGCTTGGTTAAGGATTCCAATTTGTCTTGAAATCAGTTCAACTCAAGATCTTGATATAACCACAAATCAATGGAAGGTCATACATAGACATAAATAGGATAAGTAGCATATCACCTTGTCATGTCATGAAATCGCATTGGGGGAATTATCAAGTGTGCTATGCCACATTTGTGGCAGTGGTGTTCTGCGACTATTTAATGCCACTTGCTACTAAAATGACACCAAGCGGGTTTTGAGCCCATGCCATATTCATTATTACTTTTGTCGCAAAAGTGATTTGGACATAGGTTCAATGATGCCTTGGGGAAGTACCTAACTTATTATGAGGCATAGCCATCAATATGCCAGTATTGATGAATGCACATTGTGTTTACAAAAGCATGTTAACCTGTGGCACACATAATACATATGGAAAAAAATATTGGCAAATACTTCTTAATCATTTTACATTCAGTCCCTTTGCCACTAGAGATGAGTGAAGTATTCAAAAATTCGATTCTGCAACTTCGCCGAATTTCGTGATACGATTCTATTTGATCCAAATTAAATCGCGGCAAATCGTGTAACAAAAACAGCTATTTATTGGCTGCAGAGAGCAGGGGTGGGCAGCAAAATGGCGGAACCCCTTGGATGCCGCTGTCATGTTTGACCACGGTATTCAAGGTGTTTTAAACCCCCAATCCGTTATGGAGCAGGGTGTTAGCTGTCAGTTACAGCTAACACCCTGCTCCATAACTGATTGGGGGATTTAACACCTTGGATGCAGCGATCAAACATGCCATGTGCGCTCGCGAAGGGGTTAAAGGGATGTGACATCATAGGGCTGGCTGCTGACTGGTTGCACGCATGGCATTGTGAGTGATCCCGCGTTCCCAGAGTTCCTTGCCCCATGTCCTAATATGTACAGCAGCCATTTTGAACTAAATGTGAATCGTTACCATGAAACGTGAGGAAATACGGATTTGATGCAAATCAAATATTTCCTGAAACTCGGATCGAATTCCACTTCAGCAGCTTCGATTTGCTCATTTCTAATTGCCACCCACGTACAAAATCCAGCATCTAGCCATACAGTCTGCCTTTACAAACATTTGTAAAAGAATGGCTGATTCTAAAGAGTTCACTGCATTTGAGCATGGTACTGTAATAGATTGCCACCGATTCAAGAAGTCAATTTGTAAAATTTCTTCCATCCTAGACATTTCACAATCATCTTTGATTGGTATTATTGAAAAGTGGAAACATTAAGGAACCACAGTAACTAAGCCATTTAGTGGCAGATCATTTAGAATAATAGCGCAAGTACTGAGGTGCATACTGCATAAAAGTCCCCAATGTTCTGTTGAGTCCCAAACCTCCAGCATTAACAACAGGACAAAATCAGTGCACCTGCAGCTTCATGGCATGGGTTTCCATGGCTGTGCAGATGTTTTCAAGCCTTACTTCATGAAGTACAATGTAAAACATTGGATGGAGTGGTGTAAATCACACTACAGTAGATCCAGTAGACTCTAGAGCACTGAAAATGTGTCCTATGGAGAGGTGAATCACGCTTCTCTATCTAGAAGCCTGATGGATGAGTCTGGGTATGGCGAATGTCAAGAGAGTGTTCCAATCTGACTGCACTGTGTCAACTGTAAAGTTTGGTGGCAGCGAGATAGTGCTACATGGTTGTTTTTCAGAGATTGCCCTATGTCCCTTAGTTCCAATGAAAGGAAATTAAAATTTTTCATAATAACAGCGAATTTTGGACAATTGTATACTTCCAACTTTGTGGGAACAGTTTGGGAAAAGCCATTTTCTGCTCCAGCATGACTGTGTCCCTGTTCACAAAACAAGGTCCATAAAGGCATGGTTAGGGCAGATCGGTGTGGAAGGCCTTGACTGGCCTACACCTCAACCCCATTGAAAGCTCTGACCTCAACCCCATTGAACTCATTTGGGATGAAGGGAAATGGAGATTGCGAACCAGGCCTTCACGTCCAGCATAAATGTCTGAACTCACAAATGCTCTTCTGGATGAATGAGCAAATATTTCAACAGACACATTCTACAAAATGCTGTTTAGCTGCAAAAGGTGGAACAACTCCATATCAGTACCTATGAATTTAGAATGGGGTGACTTAAAAGCTTCTGTAGGTGTAATGGTTGGGTGAATAAGGCATGTGATATCATTGCTTGAGGAACAGTGGGGACCACCAGAGTATTGATGCTGGAGGTAATTTCTTTATTTTATAATATTTCCTGCTTGTGGCCATTTTTTTCAAATCCTGGAAAACCCTTTTAAGGCTAAGGCCTCACATTCCAGCTTTTTTTGTTGCAGATTTTGCTGCCTTTTTTTTTTAGTCAAAACCAGAGGTGGCTACAAAAGGAATGGGAAATATCTAGGAAGCTCTTATAATTCTATCTTCTGCGCAATCTACATGTGGCTTTGCCTCAAAAAAATGCATCAAAATCTGAAACAAAAAAGCCGCGTTTCTGCAACGTGGGGCCTCAGCCTAAAGGGGTTATCCTGGGACTTGAATTTTGCTTACCTGGACCTGGCATTTGAGGAAAATGGACTCCAGGTCACGTGATTGGAACCAGCCCTCAACACCCAGGTCACTCCGACTCATCCCTACTCTCCTCTTTAGATAGGTTACCAATGCTATGGGACTAGTATAAACCAGCCCAGAACCCCTGGGTCCAACTTCATCAAATGGTTGGACCAGGTAATTGAAATTCAAAACCCTGGATAACCCCTTTAACTGTTGGCAGGACTTATATAGAAAATCTGAGAAGGAAGAAGTGGAACAGCACACCAGAGATTGTTTGCTTCTTAGGTTTATTATTTCAACAGACATTGGTCATATAGATTATATTTACAGTGCAACCTTTTGGGTGAAAATCCCCATCATCAGGCATCTACAGAAGTATCAAAAGTGTATTACAATCTGTATAACGGTCCTTAAAGGATGCAGATATTGGGAGGCATTCCCAAAGAGGATATAGTTCCCTGATATTAATTGGTAAGAGAGTGGTCAGTCCTACATGTAAAGTGAACCTTAGCAACCTACATACCATTGGGAGAGTGCTGCCTGGACCAGTATTGTTTATACAGAAAGTGGTGAGATTGACAGCTCTTTATGTACATATACACTTATACAATATATAAGTGATTGACTTCTTTGGTCATGTCGATGTACATGATGCCAGCAGGGACCATTGGAGAGGGTACACTGGGGTGCGCTGGAGCAGCACGGAATTAAACAAATGGGTATACACCTTCTTTCTATTCCATTGAAACCCTTTTAAGCATTTGTAACATTCAGAGTCCACAGAGTTTTAAAACCAACAGGTATGCATATAGTATATCATGAATGACTTTACTGCCCTTGTCCTGGACTACATATTTTAGAGCAAACCTTTGAAAACCAGTCATAATTTTCACACAACTTATTTTCTCATTTCCACAGAGGATAAAGTATGGACAACCTTGTATCATGATTTGAAACCTGAAGCATCAGTACCTGGTGCCAGCAAAGAGAAAAGAGTTGTAATACAACTGAATTACAACACATCAATGGATCAGATCTCCACCATCACAAACAGTGCAGAGAAGTGTGAACAATATATTTCCTACTCTTGCAAGATGTCAAGACTGCTCAACTCACCAGGTAGGCCGAGATTCTTCTTCATAATTATGAAACTTCTACTGAATTTCAATTTTCTCTGGGCTTCCTTCTAAATATATGGATAGCTCTAAAAGTATGTAAATACTAAACCATGTAATATAATGATGGCTACTGCCTTTATACACAGTGAAACCTCTGCAAAAGACCTCCTGCTTGAGAAGACCATCCCCTTATCAAGAACAGTTTTCCAATTTCATTATATATTATACTTATAGGTGATCTTGTTTTTAAGAAGTCTATTTCTCTAGAAGAATACTTTACAATGTAGATTTAGGTGGTTGTTTCAAAGGTGTTTCACTGGATAACCAGTTACTGAGTTAAAATAATACACATGCTTTTTTTTTTTAATTTGAAATCAATGTAGGGGTTGTGTACGGGTTTTCTATACAATGCCTATTGTTCACTTATTTCTGTTTAGTCTATAAGCTTCCCAATGTTCATTTGATAAAAGGAGAATGCTAGTGGGCCTCACGCTGGGTCTCTTGTACGTAACAAGTCGAATTTATTAGCAAGGTTTGTGTAATTGTGGTATTATGATGTATATTTGTTTGAATTTATCCCACCTATTATTGTCTAGTGTTCAATTTATCTAGTTCTCTCTACCACTACCTCTTGACTTCTGAACTTTATCCCCTCTGCTTCCTGGTGCTCCTATGTACATCAAATTCTGGTCATCTACAGTTTGGCTGGCTTCCCACATAGAGGTTCTGCTTTAAAATCAGAAGATTAATCAGACCATACAAATTTTAAAAAATCCGTAAATTCACTTCTTTACAATTTCTGGTCTTTCAAGATGTGAGACTTGTTGAAATATACTACTTACAATTCACAATCGTTGAAATAAGATCTAGTATGACTATGTATACTGTACATGTAACCAAAATTGCTACCCCTAGAACCAAAGTAGATAGGATTATCTCTACATAGATCTTCAGGCCAGTCATACATCATATACTCATGTACTATACATATGCTATATAAATATCTTTTACATGTTAAAGCACAAACTCATAAAAGTGCTATCACTTCTCTCTGGAGATCTTTACTGTAGATAAATCTTTACCGCTGTAGTGTAAATAATGCTTTCTTGAGCACTTTATATATTGCTGTTACCTCAAGTAGTTTTAGTTTGAGATGCCTGTAGTTATAAATTAGAATATGAAACACATTGTCCAATCAGAAAAACTAAATTTCCATGAACGCCAGAAGTGCAGGAATCCTGTACTATTTACTAAACTGTTCTGTAGCTCGGTCTGTTGTGAAATTCATGAATTTAAATGGGAATCTAATCATTTCACCTACCCATGCTGTTCATTACCTGTGAAATTGTTTTTATATGAGCACTTAGGAATTCTGAGCCATTTGGCAACAAAAGAGTATGGAATACCAAGCTGAATTGTATAGTAATATTTAAGTAAATGCTTTACTTTTAGTTTGCTTATGATTGCTATACTTTGAGATATTTACTTTCAAAATATGTTATTTGCACATTTAAGAACATATGAGACTAGGGAAAATAAAGCTTTCATAGTTACATTACATAGTTAATAGACCCAAAAACAAAGGCTTAAATCTATCAAGTTCAACCTTTTATACTTAATCTTCCCTTCAGTTATGTAGTGCCAGTTTGCTGTAGAATAGAAAAATCGCTCCTGATCCCTGAAGCTATCTAAGGCTGGTCATATTCATTAGACAGCTGTCAGTCAAATACCTGTCAATGACAGCTTTCTCTCCCAACCCTGCCACACGCATTCAGGCTTGCTAGTCTTGTATGTGTTCAGAACCAAATACCTTAGGTATTGTGTTATCTCTCTGACAACCCCAATTGTAATCCAACTTTCCAATCCTTATCT
This sequence comes from Leptodactylus fallax, assembly GCA_947044405.1. NCBI lineage: Eukaryota > Metazoa > Chordata > Amphibia > Anura > Leptodactylidae > Leptodactylus > Leptodactylus fallax. The sequence continues at coordinate 6,305,468 of CAMRHE010000051.1, read as the reverse complement.
CTTCCATTCTCTGCCATTGGTGTGGAATCAGTTTCCACTCACCCACTGGCAGGTTATTCTGACATTTTTTTAATATATATGGTCAGTTTAGAGGGGTCTTAAAAATCAAATGCCAGGTACTGGGTTGTCTACTCATTCCATTATTGATTATTGATTGTATTGCAGTTTTGAGTACTGTAGTGGTGTCCAATAGACTTGAATGGGACACTGTTGCAGTACTCAGAAATGCTGATAATAATACTGCTAGTGTGCAGCACACAATGCCAGGAGCTGTTTGCTCAGGAAAGTGGCTGATCTGCAGGGGACTCAAGGATAAGCCATCAATTTTGATAAGGTGGATAATCCCTTTAAACCTTTTATAGAGCTATCCACATAGATGGCTATTACCAGGTTTTGAGATTAAATCACACTTTTTTATCAGCAGACAGTGACTTTGTGTTCTCTCTGGGGTCTACAAAAACAGGTTTTAGTTTTCACAACCTGTGTTTATAACTGAGCTCTTCTATGCTTAATATTAGTTTAGTTCTTTGAACTATATGGTACACAGGTGCTTTATAAAGGAGTCAAATTTTATTTTTTTTTCTCATGGGATTGGGAATGCACATTCTTTTTGTCATTTTACCATTTTAAAGCTTACCAATTATAAAACAACTTTTCATAAATGCATAGTACATGTCAAAATAAGAAACCTTGTAATATCTTATTAAAGGTAAGTAATTATCTTATTAAAATTAAATATGTTTCCTTCTCCACTTATCAGAGCTACTTTTTACATAGAAGTCTATGGCGAGGGGATGTGAGAGGAAGTGGCACATAAATATATGCAGCTGCTAAGAGTCAGGGGGCTCTCTTAGCACTCTTATTTTTCAACTGCAGACTGTACTACTGCACAGAACGAGGCAATAAATCAAATAACAGCCTCATTACCCTCTCCCCTTTCCATAAACTTGTATGTGAGGTGAACACAGAGATGGACTCTATATAATAAATAAATAAATGGTGCGAATGAAGATCGGGACGAGGAGAGCAGATTAATGAGTGGAGAAGGAAACAGATTTCTTTAATAAAATGTATGACAAAGTTTCTTATATTCACAAGTACTGCTCATATATGAAATTTTGAGGTATTCTTTAAGGCTGCAGCCAGTTTGATTTTAAGCATACAGTATTTATTTATTTTTTATCTGCTGCATATATTAAGTCTTTCTTAGGAGATAAAAACACCAATTCTGGAATTGTTTTTATTTTAAACTTTGTTTGATCATGGTGATACCAAATTTATACAGTTATGACCGTTAAGTGTTGGCACCCCTGAAATTTTTCCAGAAAATTAAGTATTTCTCCCAGAAAATGTGTTCATTACCTTTGTGTGTATTGGAACAACGCAAAAAAACTGAGAAAAAAAAAAGGTAAATTGGACATAATTTCACATAAAACTCCAAAAATGGTCCGGACAAAATTGTTGCCACCTTTTCAAAATTGTGGGTAGATAACTTTGTTTCACGCATGTGATGCTCATTCAAACTCACCTGTGGCAAGTAACAGGTGTGAGCAATATAAAAATCACATGTAAAACCAGATGACAAGGAGAGAAGTTGGCTCAGTCTTTGCATTGTGTGTCTGTGTGTGAAACACTAAGCATGGAGAACAGAAAGAGGAGAACCAAAATTGTGGAAAAATATCAACAATCTCTAGCCTACAAGTCCATCTCTAGAGATCTTGATGCTCTTTTGTCCACAGTGCGCAACATTATCAAGATGTTTACAACCCATGAAACTGTAGCTAATCTCCCTGGACGTGGATGGAAGAGAAAATTTGATGACAGGTTGCAACACAGGATAGTAGTCCAGATGGTGGATAAGCAGCCCCAATCAAGTTCCAGAGAAATTCAAGCTGTCCTGCAGGCTCAGGGGGCATCAGTGTCAGCACAAACTATCCATCCACATTTGAATGAAATGAAATGCTATAACAGGAGACCCAGGAGGACCCCACTGCTGACACAGAGACATAAAAAAGCTAGACTGCATTTTGTTAAAATGTACGTGAGTAAGCCAAAATCCCTCTGGGAGAACATCTTGTGGACAGATGAGACCAAGATAGAACTTTTTGGTAAAACACATCATTCTACTGTTTACTGAAAATGGAATGAGACCTACAAAGAAATAAACCAGTACCGACAGTCAAATATGGTGGAGGTTCAAAGATGTTTTGGGGTTGTTTTGATGCCTTTGGCACTGGGTGCCTTGACTGTGTGGAAAGCATCATGAAATCTGAAGATTACCAAAAGATTTTGGTTCATAATGTAGGGCACAATGTCAGAAAGCTGGGTTTGCATCCTAGGTCATGGGTCTTCCAGCAGGATAATGACCCCAAACATACTTCAGAAAACACCCAGAAATGGATAGAAACAAAGAACTGGAGAGTTCTGAAGTGTTCAGCAATGAGTCCGGATCTAAATCCCACTGAACACCTGTGGAGAGATCTTAAAATTGATGTTGGGAGAAGGCCCCCTTCAAATATGAGAGACCTGGAGTAGTTTACAAAGGAAAAGTGGTACAAAATTCCAGATCAGAGGTGTAAGAAGCTTGTTGATGGTTATAGGAAAAGATTGATTTCAGTTATTTTTTCCAAAGCGTGTACAACCAAATATTAAGTTTTGCTCGAAATTATATAATTTTTGGCATTTTTTTCTGTGTTTTTTTTTGTGTTGTTCCAATACACACAAAGGAAATAAATACGTGTATAACAATGTTGTGTAGTTGTGTAATTGCAATCATTTTCTGGGTGAAATACTTCATTTTCTGGATAAAATTTCAGGGGTGCCAACACTTACGGCCATGACTGTATACCGTAGTTTCTCTGCTAAATACTACATCCTTCACCTGCTGCAGATGGTACTGGCTTCTAAGCCGCTCCCATCACAGCACTGTAAATATACAGTGCAGAGTATGTAGGGGTTTAATCTGTAGCGTAATAAAAGCTGTAGCTATTCTACATTAAAAGATGAAACTGACATATACCTGCAGAAAAATGCAGTTCATCTACTGAATTCATTGTTGCGCTACAGTGCAGTATATCCCATGTGTTTTCGCATGCAGTATAGTTTTTAGCAATTCTTGCTTCAATCACTGATATGTTTATTAAAATAAGATTCAGAACCATAAACATTTATATTATTTTATAGTTGTCAAATTTCAAATTCCCTTTTGCAGAATTAATCTGTGCAAAATATTAGAGAAGTTAATGTCTGCAGAAACTATCAGATTTAGTTATTAGTTTGAAATTAATAAATGAATTCATATCTTTGCAATATCGGGTAGAATATAGTTTTATTTTCTAATCAAAAAGTGAACGGTTCTTTCATCCATCTAAATAAGCACAGTTTTAAATAATTGCGTGCGGTACATTTTACTGCCTTTGTCAAAACTTTGGGAGATGATAAAGCTGTGAGAATGTGGCAAGTCATCTCCAACTCATTAAATATATAACATCATGATGCTGCTGAATCTACCGAAAATACAAATGTTAAATTCTGGGATATTAATCTCATCTCTATGGAGTATTATTAAAGATGTGTAGAAACAAGAACTTCTAAATCCAGTTAGCAAGTATTTCCCAGTTTTACATTGTGATTATTATTTGTAATGCTAAGAAAAAGGGCTTTCATAAAAAAAACATTGGGGAGATATACTAAGCTACAGGAACTGTGGCAAATTTCTGACTTACTTTTCACTTCAAAACTGGAGTAATGTACTGTAAATGCCTTTCGCCACAATTTTTAATATGTGTTTTAGATGCTCTTGTGCTTCAGTACAAATGGGATTGGCTTAAAGGAAAGGGACGAGGCTTTGGGGCAATTGATGTGTCTTAACATGTAATAAATTGAGAAAAAAATGTTGGTACAAATATTGACTCAACGTAACCCAACTAAGACATTGTGTAAAGCAAGTCAAAAGTGTCTAACTTTTCTAGTAATACGCAAGTTATCAGACTGAGGTAAGTATGGTAAATTTTGCATATCTTCAGACTGCCTGGTCTAGTGTCAGTGTACACTGTCTAAATATTAGGGTTAGTAAATCTGCCCCTCTGACAAGTCACTTAGAGAAAGGCCTCATGCTCACATGAGCCATGTACAAAAGACTGCATGGAGACACATGGCATCTCAATGACTCTGTACTACAGATTTTTAGGAATTACCGGTGCCCTCATATTCCACTTCTAGAAATACTTACAATGGAACATTGTGCAGTTTTGCTTCTATAGGATTGTGTATGAAACGGAAGATGTACAATAGAGCTTACACATAACGACATATAAACCAATATAAACCCATATAAACCAATGGAGGAAGACATTGCCAGGAAGGGGTGTATTGTTACAGTACATATGTAGTAAAATGAATCCTTGCATTTGTATGAATTTTGTACTCCTGATATTTACCAAAAATGTCTAATGTTGCACCAAATGCACCTTGGAGAATGAGCTAATGTTGTAAATGTGGTAACTCTTTAGACTGCCTTGCCTTTACATGGTCTACATATTAGACAGAATTATTAAATGTGCCCTATTATGTTATATCATTACAGTGGTTCATGCTGTAATTCCATTGCTGACAACCTACATTTGAATGTACTTCTGTACTCCTTATTATTACCAATTATTGTACTTTCATGCAGCTTTTTTCTGACTCGCACAAGAGGTTAACAGTAGTAGGCTTCATTAGGAGAAGTGGTTGTAATTTAATTGTGTAAAGGAAATATCACACCTCATGATGGCAGCTTGTGAGCAACTGCGAATACCATCAATAGATCATTTAGACTTAGCAGCTTTCCAAGTTATATACACTACTAATTAAAATTCCCCAATCCTTTGATTTTGGAAGCGCTCTCAATGACATGTAAAATAGAGTATCATTTTCATTTGCTTGACCGTCAATTACTGCTTCCTAAAAACTGAAGCCCTATCTTTAGTCTAATTGATTACATTGATTGTACGGACCAACAAATTTAATCCAACAAAGAATATTTGCATATTTATTTTCCTAGCTAAGTGAAGACTCCAGATTTAGGAGTTGGACTTTCTCATTACGGTATTCTGAGTATTCACATTATGTATGTATTGCAGAATTGATTGTGAAATTATAATAGCTTGGCTGGCATTGATATGGAAATTAGATTTATGGCCATGTCAATCTTTAAAGTGTGTTAATGCTTTTAGATCTATAATTTGAAAGATGTGAATCTGACTTTGGAAATGGGTCAAGTTTCCTTCTTTGGAGTTGATATTTTGCCTGTTTTTTTCTGTTCCTGTGATATGCAAATACAGGTTAATAGTTTATTTTTAGCCAAGCAATATATATTGAAAATAATGGCAAAATATCTATATGAAAGTCAACACAGAATCATTATTATTATTTTTATATAAATGATATTACCTGTTGCAGATGTAAATATATTTTTTTTAGCTATTTTTATTGGTTTTAAAAGGTAACAAGTCAAGTAAATTGTAATATGACCAGTCACAGACATTTACACATTTCATCAAAATACATAGAATATTAGTATACATCCCCAATTTCTATGTGATATATTTTATTTTGATGATCTGCTTATAATTTGTTTAGAACTACAGTATATTCAAGAATGTGGTTATTTTTATTATGTACATATAGTATATATGACTTATTTCTCTTGGCTCAACATATTTCCAGATAAGGAACTTGAGGATACCATTTATTTCTCTTGGCTCAACATATTTCCATATAAGGAACTTGAGATTACCTTATGTCCCTATATAGTAGGGATACTCAACTGGTGGACTGCAGACCGAACCCCAGACCGCGGCTGCCTGTTCTCCGGGAGGTGAAGGTTTCTCCTGCCCGCTGTCTTAATGAAAGAACTGGGAGCTGTTCCCAAGCCATGATCCTTTGAACTAGAGGCAGCAGGGATCAGTAATCTTTCCCATTACTGCCTCCCACAGTATAATGTTCCTTAATGTCCCTACCTACTGTATAATGCTCCTAAGTACCCCCACCCACAGTATAATACTCCTTAATGCCCCCACCCACAGTATAATGCACCTTAGTGTTCCCAGCCACAGTATAATGATCCTTAAAGCCCCAGCACACAGTATAATGCAGCATTAGTTGTCTATTATCTATTTTCAATTTGCAATCACACATGACCAAAGCACCAACTACCTTAGGTTGGCAATGGCCACACAAATATACAAATAAACGGATATTTCTCACAAATTTGTCTGGTCATTGGCCCTTGCAGTTGGGAGAGATTTTAGTCCGAAGCGGTTACCATAACATGTGGTTGTACCCTAACAGAGGTATCACCTGATCAGTAGTCAGTATAGAAATTGAAATAATATTTTCTTTTCATATAGACATAATGACAGGGTAAAGTATAAAAACACTAGTGAATTCACATTTCTAAAATAGCTATTTGACTATTACAATTAAAAATAATCAGAATAAATAATTCTACAGTATGTTTATGGCACATGAACCTGACATTTCAGACTGATTTCCTCTTACTTTATGTGAACACTTTTTTGAGTCCTTGAGTTTGTATTGCTGAACTGCATCTTAATTTTTCCTTTCTGAAACGACATTCATTGCAATGAAAATATAAAGGCTTTTGTTGGAACTCCCTTTAACAGAAATTAGTGTAGCGACATTCTTTCATTGCCTCCTTGAAAGAAAAACATTGCACACTGAGATTTATCCCATATGAAAATTGCAATTACACAGCAAATTACATTTAAATGTCCTGTTCCTACACCTCTTCCACAAAGGGACAAAATCTGCATTTAAATAGAAACAATAGCACATGTAAAAATAGGACTACTTGCCTTTATGTGACTAAATGTGTCTTACTTAGAAACTTTTAAAATGGTTTTACCTTTACTTCATTTCTTGCCGTTATTGTTCCTTTCATTGTATTGTTTGTATATTTTATGTCCGTACCAATATGCACTTTGTTACTATAATGGACTGCAACCTTCAGTATATTATTATGCTTGTATTGATACACATAATGCATTGTATAGTTGCCTGAAACTGCCAACAGACTGTTCCAAATTGTTCTATATTTTGCTTTCACTTGTGGAGTAATGGAGCTGACTGAAATAAGAATGCTTTATCAGACAGGGACATTGCTGGGGTGTTTAAATACATGGGAACAAGACTCATCTAGGCATGTGCCCTCCACCCCAAAACAAAAATACAATGTCACATACTGAAACCAATATTACAGGTGTAACATAGTTTAACTTGAATCTGATAACTCACTGCAGCGTGATGACTCAGGAAAAAAAATCTATTTAAATCCATCAAGTTAAAGTTTTTCCTGCAACTGCAACTCTTTGTAGCACATATGCACTTCTGCTATCACACCAGCCCTACTCCAGTGGTACAAGGCTACTTCTGGCCTGTGCCTAGAGCTTTGGCAGCCCATCAAAGACGCATCATGCCTGAATCAGAGACCTGCCCTCCAGACTGCATACCACAAGAGAAGTAGGCCAGGGTGGAATCAGAGCAGGACGAATAGAGAACAGTTGAATAGTTGTTAATGTCACTTAATCAGACATTACAGTTGTAAAGAGGCAGGAGATTGTTCTGACCATAGGAACCAACAGTACCATTGGATTTGGACACAGCAAATGGTTGCATGCCTTAGCAACAAGGTAAACACTGAGAAGGAGGTCATTAGATATTATAAAAATAATCACTATATGGTATTTTCTGAATAATAGTAAAATAAATAACATTTAAACAAATATTAGTTTCTGAGCCATCAGAAAGATATGTGTGAAGGTAATCTTCTTACTGGTGGCTCTATGTGTGAGTTATCCACTCCCTTCTGATCCTCAGCTGTGTCATGTGACCAGAAATTCTCTTCAGCTGACAGAGTGTCTTTAGTTTCGGCAAGTATCCGATTTCTCTATCCATTCCTATGAGAACTTCAGTGTTACTCTCATGGGGATGAATAGTGAAACTGACTTTCTGTCCATACATAACGTGCTATGTCAGTTGGAGAGTCAGAGTGCCAGTTACCTAACACTGCTGAGGACCACTCACAAAAAAAAAATCATTGGTGTTTGTGAAAAGATTTTCTGGGTAATTCTGAGCAAGGGATATTGATGATCTATCCTTAGAATAAGTCATTAATATCAGATCCATGGAAGTCCAACTCCTGGGACCCCGACAATCAGCAGCCCATATAGGAAGAAACTGGCAGGTAGCAGGAAGTTCTGCCCTGAAATACTGCCTGGAAAAGTCTTTAACTTTGCTATTGCAATTTATGTTATGTAACTTTTTTTTTTGACAAGCCATAGAAATATGTTTTATGAGAGTGGTACTTTAAAAAGGGTTATTTTCTCTCCTATCGCACTCAAGCATTGGTATACTGCTTAACTATGTAAATGTAATTTGCAACATGCAATTACTGTAGCATTGCTACAGTACAGGTACTGTCACAAAATATCATCGAGGGTACTTGCCCTGAAGCATCAACTAACTGCCAAACATACAGTATAAATAGTAGAGCATCTTTCAGAACAGAAGAACACCACCCAGCAAGTCACCATTACTTCCAAGAACATATTAAGGGGCCGTTCACACATAGGAATTTGATGCTGATTTGGGGGCGGATTCCACCCCTGAATCAGCACCAGATTTTGCCTCCCATTGTGTACAATGGGAGGCAGAGATCGTAGCAGTACGCTGCTCGATCATTCATCTGGGCCTAATCAGCAGCAGAAAACTGAATGCCGATACTCTGCATCGGCATCCCATCGTAGGTAGCTAGCGGCCAGAATTCCTCTTCATTTTCTGACCATGTGAATGGCCCCTAATGTGAACAATAATGAAAAGTTAAGATGATCTGAAAATAGTATGTAATGAGTATGTTGCTGTATAGGCTGTATTTCTGTTACATGCATAGAAAGAAAAAGGCAAGCAAAATTATTAAACATATACAATGTGTAATAGATATTCAGTGATAATATAATAAATGTAAATATGAAGGGGAACAATGGTTAATGTTCTTTTTTTCAATGCAAGTTATGATTTTCCATCACATCTAAGTACAAGAGAGAAAAAGTCTGACTTTTATCATTTATGCAGTATACATCAATGTGTGACAGCTACAATAGTGCAATCTTATGCTCAGACATGCCCATTGAACTGGATGGAAATCATTGAATCGTCATAATCAGACATAAAGCATTATGGCAACAATCTGTGAGTGTGGGCTACTTAATCCTCTTTAATGCTTCACTGCAAGTGGAATTTGTTAAGGCAGGTCTTCAATAAGAAAGATGTTTTTTTTTTCTCCATGATTACTTCAGAAAGACACCATGCAGATCTAACATTACATTTGCTCATGTAACCTTTTCCTGAAATCATTATAAGATATCAATCATATGTGTCACTTCTTATGTTGTTGAAACTTATCTTCACACTGTAAAGGTGATATGTATTTTAGCCATTGATTTCTATTGATTTTAGAAAGCTTTTTTTTATCAGTTGGTGCACAGTATTGAATATCCTATAACAGGTGAACCACTGCTTATTTAAAGCTGTAGTATAATCCGTTCTGTATATACAGCTCACACTGCTGTTGGCAGTAAGGCTGAATATTCCTCGATTAAAGACATTTTCTGTTTATCATCATGGTTCTATAGTTTCAGATTCTGAGCAATAGTAATAATAATTGGTCAGTGTTAGGCTGGCTGCACATGCTGTGTTATTTTATACAGTTTCTAAAGACAAATCATGAATTATTAAGTACCATCTGTCCTTCATATATTCTCTTTCTGTACAATCTACACCTGGCTTTGTTTAAAAAAAAGAAAAACAGCAACAAAAAAACCCTTGAAAAATCTTAAGACCACTCCCTTAAAGGAGTTGTTCAGAGAGTCTGTTTACACTTGCTTCCTCTGGAGTTTTAACAGGAGTCCATCACCGCCCCCAAGTATATTCAACTGCTACCAGCATGTTACAGAGCACATTACAGTAATAAATTATATTACTTTGTTATATATGTCACTTTTACAGATTTGGAGAAAAACAACTATGACATTTTATGCAAATGAGGCAATTGGTGCACTGGGAGGGGGCCTTCAGCTCCTGCAGCACTGATCTTACATCAAAGGTAGGATGGGTGATATCATAGCAGTGGGAGGATAAATAGTCACTGCAAGGGGTGGAACAGGCAGGAGGTGGTAGGGGTCTGAACAGCAAGAGCAGTGCTCCAGGAACCATCCCAGTTCTCCAGGAAGCTGAAAGCCAGTGCACCAACTGCCTCATTTGCATAAGACTTCAAAGTTGGTTTTTCCAAATCTACAAATGTGAAATACATAATGGTGGGATGTTTATCACTATAATGCGTTCTGTAGCCTGGTGGTGGCAGTTGAGTATGCTTGGGGGAGGTTATAGACTCCCTTTAAAGCACTGTACCTATGGGTTTCCAGGCTGGTAACTTCAAATACATTTTGCATTGACCATTAGATAGTAAACTGTAGATATACAATCATGAGGAAAAAGGTACACTCTCATTGTCTATAGTTTTACATATCAGGATATAATAAAAAAAAACATCTGGTCCTTAAAAGGCCTTAAAATTAGGTAAATACAACCTGGCATGAACAATAACATGAACAATAATGAAAGTGTGATCAACTCTATAAAAACTGCATCCTTTCATGGTGGGTTAAGGAGGGTCATGTGACCCGACCATCAGCAGACTCCATTGAATAGCACTGGTGCAGCACTGCATATGCGTTAGTTCACTTCAAGTTTCAAATGAATCGGTGGACTCTGTTGTGTATTTTTCATAATCTTATTACAAATGCTTCTAAGGACCGGATGATTTTTATTATGTTCTGATGGAAAACCATATAACTCAAAGAGAGTCCACTGTGATTTTCTCATGACTATAGATAGGCTTCGTTCTTCACATGCAGAATATTTATATGATCCTACAGTTTGTGTTTACAATTACAAATTAAACTGCTTTGCTAATTTAGCTTCTACCATTTATGTTTGCAGTTCCTATATGTCCTATAGATACAGACTATGTAGTTTGATCCTACAGTCATACCTTCCATTTGTCTCCTACTTCTTTATGTATATTCCATAGGTTATGTATATTCTACACGTAAAACAGAGCTAGAAAGAATTATTACTGCAGGATCAGGCTACCTAGGTTTTGTTGTCCGTAACCATGGAGATGGAGATCACACAGGTTTAACAGCAAGTTATGGTTTGTCCTATCAATATGCAGCGGGAAAGCCCTTGTAACTCCATAAATGCTATATAACCACTGGTAAAAATTTTGATTGGATCACAAGTAAAACTATTTTCATTAGTAGCTGCGATTTCCTGCAAATAATTGTATGCACAGTGCACAGACAAGGTGAACAGAAATTAAAGCTATACATTTACATCAAGGATCCTTCCATGAAGTAACGCATTCTGTAACTGTAGGGTAGTTAGTAGTATAATGTTGTACCGTGTTAGCCATTGAAAGTAGTGGAAGAGTGAAGTGTCAGCAAACAATATTGATGACTATATCATATCCCACATATGATCACCGATTCACATTTTTCTTAAAGATGAGCAAGCCTATTAGTAGTTTATTATGAATTTTCCAAAAATTTTGGGTTCAGCTGAACTCAAAATTTTTGGGTTTCACTACCTACAAATCATTATATTAGCAGAGGCCCATGGGAGCTGCAAGCAAAATATAAAACATTGATACTCCCCTTTCTTCACTTCTCCGGGGGGGTCCAAGTCTTTGTTTCCAGCCTTCAGTCTTCACCTGTAGGCTCTTGCAGCTTCTTTCTTCCTCTTCTGGCCCCTTACATGACATTACATGCCGCAGGCTCACCGTTGAGGCCTGCGATTGGGAGAAAACAGATCGGACATCATGTTCTGTTAGCTGCAGAAGAGAGCAGTATTGGCCGTGTTGAGCTACCATATTGCCACCAGTGAATGAAAGTCAGCACTTATTACATATATAAATAATTTGAAAAAATGTACACTATGGTTATTTGTTCTAGAAAATGTGTTGTATTATAAAGTACTGTAGCTTGTTTACATTTGACATACCTCTTTATGTATAATAATAGAACCTTAAAAGCCTTTCACTTAACCCACAAGTTGCAATATTTCAATAATACTTTGTTAGATATATTCCTTATTATCACACTGCTGTGACCCCTTTGTGGTTGCTGAGAAACCTACCTGCAAGTGTTCAATTTCTCTGAAGTTCCATCACTGTAGAAATGTAGTATTACATGTTGCACATTTACGGCAGTCCATGTAATGCATGAATATGCCAGGTCCTCAATAAAAAGGGGCAGTCTTTGTAGCTGATGTCTGCCCAGGCTTCGACTGGCCCACCTGGGTACCAGTGAATCCTTTAGGTAGAGCCGGAATTAGGGGGGCAGTCTAGGCAATTGCCCAGGGCCCCAGTCCCCAAAAGGGTCCCCCGAGATTCAGAGTCAGGCCTGGCCACGTCAATGTGCCGCACAACCCCTTGCCAGTAAAGGACTACGCCAGGGAGGTCTGTAAAAATAACAAACATTTTTACTTACCTCTCCTGGGTGTCCACCGATCTGGTGTTATCTTCTGACCATTTCTGGCCTGTAGTTGACTTCACTTGTTCCAGATGTCACAGCTGAGGCCTGTAATTGGGCCTCAATGGTTACGTGGGACACGCAGGCGTCATAACATCAATGTGCTCCATATGACCATTAAGGCCTGTGACTGGGTCCAGAACTCGTGACGTCAACCTGAAGAAGAAGTTAGCAGAGACAGTGAAGTAATGTAAGATAACACAACTGTTTGTTATATTCCCTCATCTCACCTGGTTCTCCAATTATTATACTCTGGGGTCTGAAGAGACTCCAGAGTATAATAATAGTACTGAAATCAAAGGGCAAACCTCACGAATATTCATCAAAACAAATTTCGATGGGTTTGCCTGAAGCTGCTTGAGGCTCTGGGGAGAATATTATACTGTGTGGGGCCACCTAGAGAGCATATTATACTATGTGGGTCCACTGTGGAGCATTATATTGGGGGGGCACTGTGGGGAGCCTTTTATACTGTGTGGGCATATTATATTGTGTGGGGCTGCTGGGGAGCATATTATACTGTGTGGGACCACTGTGGAGCATAATACTGTGTTGGGGCTCTGGGGAGCATATTACACTGTGTTGAGCATTATATACCGTGTGTCCATTATGGGGGGGCTCAGGGGAGCATTTTATACTGTGTGTGGCCACTGTGGGGCATTATATACCATGTGGGATTACTCTGAAGGGGGCTCAGGGGAGCATTTTATACTGTGGAGGGCACTGTGGAACATTACAGTATATACAATATGCAGCATTATACTGTGGAGGGGGGGGTCAAAATTCCTGCTGGCAGTCCTGAGTGCTATCTCTGCATCACAGCTCCCTCACTATAATCTTGAACATATTTGTAATGCTCCATGGCCGTGTCATTCTCCATACAGTACTGTGCATGAACCAGTCATGGAACTATTGGGGCATGCACAGTACTATAGGGGATGACTAAACTGGGAACATACTCAGTAATGCCGAATAGTCAACACATATGTAAGATGTCAGTGAAGAAGCCATGGTATAGGCCAGGGTTAGGCAACCTTTTTTGTTCGGCGTGCCGATTTCGATTAAAAAACAAAGTTGAGGTACTTGGAGTGTCGGGCAATAATTATAAGTCTGACGACCACTGCACATGGTATTATGTCCCATAGCGGCCCCTGCACACAATATTATGTTCCTTAGGGGCCCCTGCACACGGTATTATGTTCCATAGCGGCTCCTGCACACGGTATTATATCCCATAGTGGCCCCTGCACACGGTATTATGTCCCATAGTGGCCTGTGATAATTTGGGGGAATAAAACTCAAAATGGCGGCTTTTCCTGGTCCGGACAGCGGTGGTTCATGGTACTGGGCGCCGGAAAGATAGCTTTCAGACGGTCCAAGCGTAAAATAAAAGTGGCTTTATTCAGCTTAGCTGCAACATAACAAAACAACAAACAAAATCTAGGCCGCCGTTAGGGCTCTAACTCACTCATAGAGCCCCTAACTAGCCTATGGGGCAACAAGAGCCTGACAGTCTCCATAAGTCCTCTCTGGACCCAAGCCCTCTGGGACAGACTGCCTCTCTATCCTAGGCTGGTCCACCATTTCCTGCTCCATGCAGGTTTCTCCAGCCTTCTGGAGATACACGCCCCACCCAAAGGTGTGGCTGAGGGTCTTTTCAGGGCTGGCCTGGGTCTCTCCCTAGCGCCCTCTAGGTTCATACTCTCACATACCCTCCCCCTCAGCTCACTACCCATGGGGTGAGCTACAATGGGACAAGACATATGTTGCCGTCCCTCTTCAATCCTATACAATTGTCCCATGTCTCTCCAGATGTCCCCATCTGGCGGTCTTCTCTTCCAAATTCCACTCCGTCGAGCCTTCTGTCTTCTCATCACTTTTGATGCTACACCAAGATCTTGGCCCCTCTGCACAAAGGCAAGCTCTACTCCATCACCTCCACAATTCGCCACCCAGGGGGATCACATCATTTTCATCACATTTTTCTCGATAGTCTTCAGCCATCCCATTTCATGACTTTGATCCCTTTAGGGAATAGCCGTAAGAATCTTCTTCTGCACCAGGGCCATACAGTACACCCTCACAAAATAGATCACGCTGAACTACATTTTCTGGTATGTCTTTATCAACTGCCACATCATTGGACAAGTCACTCATGTCTGTCTGACTTAATGATTCTCCTTTCTCTGCCTCTATGCTGGCAGCTTTTTCCAATTCTAACGCCTTCTGTAGAGCACAAATCTCTGATTCCAGCTCCAGAACTTTCTTCACTGCAACATTTTTCTGTGCCGCTTCCATCTCAGTCTTTACTAGTGCACCTTGCAGCTCTGATTCTTTAGAGGTTAACAGGTTCTGCAGCGAATCCTTCTCAGCTTCTAGTGCTGACAGCTTTGAAGATAGGGCAGATGCCGACTGTTCAGTATTGGATAGAGACTGCTGCAATTGATCCAATTCTTCTCTTTTAGATTCCACTTCGGTTTTTAACTGTGCTATCTGAACAGTGCGCTCTTCCAACTTTATTTCTGACTCGCGCTTCACGTGATCCATCTGAAACTCCAGCTGTTTCTTGATGCGTGTAATTTCCTCTTGCTGGTTCACTTGCACCTTTAGTTTAGCAACAAGCATTTTTAGATCTACAATCTCAGCTGACAAATTAGACAGGTTTCCCTCAAACTGAATCTTCATGTCTTCTATCTGGAGGTCCAATTCTCTCTTGGCCTTTTCCAGCTTGTCATAAGCATTAGCTTTGTTCTCATACAATATCTGCACAGATTCCAGGTTTTTCTCAACTTCATCCTTGGAGCTAACCAAATTCTCCATTTCAGTGCACAGTTGCTTGTTGAACCTCTCTAACTCGGCCTTCAATTCAAGGGCCTCCGCTTCAGCACGATCACATTCTTCTGCATATCTAGCAGAGAGAGTCTTCTCTTCACCAAGCAGCTGATCAAACTTTTTCTGCTTCCTTTCCAAATTTGACACCATCCGACGTTGATGATCAAGATCTACACCTGTATCTTCTAGTTCCTGCTGAAGTCTAATTTTCTTCTTCTCAAGTTTGTCATAAGCAGCAACCTTCTCCTCAAACCGTTGATTTGTAGCTTCTAGCTCCTTTTGCAACTTTTCCTTTAATTCTTTAACAGAGTCCAAGGACCCAATACTATCCTCCATTTTTTTCTTCATATCAGTCGCCTGAGCCTGTAGTGTTGAAATCCGCTTTGTCAAATCTCTTTTTGCTATCTCTTCTTCCTCTAGTTGCTCAAGGAAACCATTTTTCTCATCTTCCATTTGTTTTAGTTTTGTACTAAGGTCAAGCTTCTGACAGGTTTATTCTTGCAAAAGTTCCTGAGTGTCCTGAAGCTGCGATTCTAGTGTAGAAAAATCTTTGGAAAATTTGATAAACTCGCTGTCTGCTTGAGAAAGAAGCCCTATGACATTATTCAAATCTTTGTCTTTATTTTGCACCAAAACAGACAACTTCTCATTATCTTCACAAGATCCTGACAGCGCCCTCTCCAGGCTGCATATTCTAGCTTTGAGTTCCCTTTCTCTTTGTTTAGCAGTTTCAAGCTCATCTCTTAATTTTTCAATGACACTCTCTTTGACAATGGAGTCTTGGACATGCTGCTCCTTTAAATACTGCAATTGCTTCTCAAGCACCTGCTTTTGCTCTACACTCTGTATAACTTCATTAGATAGAGCACATTTCATTTCTGCAAACTCCTTCTCAGTGATACAGTCCATTCCAGGCAAACCTAGTACCACATTTTCACAATGACTAGGATATGAACTCTTTATAGTTTCAAGATCTTTCTTTAACTTCAAGTTCAACTTAAGGTTCTCTTTTTCTAATACCTCAAGTTGCCACTTCCAATCAGATATTTTATCCTCATCAATGAACCTGATGGTTTTATTCTCATCTTGAAGCTGCTGCACCATAACATTTTCATGTTTGGCGCTTTGCACTCCATTATGAGACACACACTCAGCAGGGACATATTCCATCATAGAACAGAGGTGCTTTAGAAAAATTGAGTCACCATCATGCAACCCTTTATCTTTACTTGCATTCCACCTGATCTGTTCCGGGTTTTGTGTCTCTCTGCATTCAGACTGTTGCACTAATAAACCTGTGCATAACTTCTCTGTTTTTTTACAAGCTGAAATTCTCTTTTTCTTGCCCATGGTTTACTAATAAGATTACACAATATTCCACAGCAACCTTGGGGTTCAACCGGCAGCAACTTTTTGCTATCTTCTGCAGTCACATGTATTCAAACAGTTAACTTATGTGGCACTACAACAACCAGCATTTTCTTCTGTCTTCCACAGAAAACATCAACATGGCACCATAGCCTTTCACATACATTTGTTTGCAATATCCAGCTTCTATACACATTGCTATGTTGGAAATCACTCACCCCCTCCTGGGTTTCTTCAGTTGAAATCACAGATTTCTTCCAGCTGTAGGCCACAATGCACACTTTGCAGTACTGCAATCACCGACCACTTGTCTTCCAGGACTTGCGTGGCTCTCTTTATGCCCACATAGCACCATATGTGATAATTTTGGGAAATAAAACTCAAAATGGCGGCTTTTCCTGGTCCGGACAGCGGTGGTTCATGGTACTGGGCGCCGGAAAGATAGCTTTCAGACGGTCCAAACGTAAAATAAAAGTGGCTTTATTCAGCTTAGCTGCAACATAACAAAACAACAAACAAAATCTAGGCCGCTGTTAGGGCCCTAACTCACTCATAGAGCCCCTAACTAGCCTATGGGGCAACAAGAGCCTGACAGTCTCCATAAGTCCTCTCTGGACCCAAGCCCTCTGGGACAGACTGCCTCTCTATCCTAGGCTGGTCCACCATTTCCTGCTCCATGCAGGTTTCTCCAGCCTTCTGGAGATACACGCCCTACCCAAAGGTGTGGCTGAGGGCCTTTTCAGGGCTGGCCTGGGTCGCTCCCTAGCGCCCTCTAGGTTCATACTCTCACAGGCCCCTGCACACAGTATTATGCCCCATAGTGGCCCCTGCACACGGTATTATGTCTCATAATGGCCCCTGCACACAGTATAATATTCTAACTTTTATAATATTCCAATTGTCACCACTCACTAGCTATTATTATACTGTGGGGTCTCTTCAGTACCCAGAGTATAATAAGTGCAGGGCCAAGAGAGGTGACAAACATAATAAACAATGTTACTCACCTTTTCCTGCACTCCGCAGCCGCTCTGTTCTCTTCGGGCGCTTCTGCCTGTAATCAGCAACCGCCAATTGGGTCTCAGGGGTCACGTCGCGCCATTATGCGTAATGACGTCGGACGCGACCCCTGAGGCCCTGTCAGCTGTCTCTTACGTCAGGCAGAAGCGCCCGAAGAGCACAGAGTCGCTGCGGATCCAGGTAAGGTGAGTTAACATTATTTTTTATGTTTCATCATCTCCCTGGGGGCTCCGCTTATTATACTCTGGGGTCTGAAGAGACCCCAGAGTATAATAATAGCAGTTTTGTTTTGGCCGTGTTTGGTCTGATCGAAACTGCTGGGTGAGGACTCCACTGCCGTTCTAGGGAAATAAGCCTCGCGTGCTGCTCTTTGCACGTGTGCCAGGGGTTGCCGACCCTGGTATAGGCTATTAGCAGGAAGCTGTTGGGTGGGCCCCCAGAACAAGTTCCTCTGGTGAGCCCTAGGCCCTTCAGTCCGACACTGTCTCTGCCTCAGCTAATTTGTTGAGGTCCCAGATAAAGTACTACCTTGTAGTAACTCAAAATTCCCTAACATAAAATTAGAAAACGACTTTCATTAAACATACAACCACTTTGATGCTATTTTCAGAAAAATTAGAGGTTCCACTCAAAACCATAGATGTGGAGTAAGAGATGAGTTTTCACATTTTAATATATGAGCAGAAAAATACTGTATATACTGTGAGAGAGTTGCAAATAAATCTATCATGAAACAAAAGTCTGTGTGTTGCTATGTTTTAGCAAAGACAATCTTTGTGTGTGATCTTTAGTCAGTTTCGTCTGTAGATGTTCTGTAGAATTGTTTTGCAAACAGTGGCCCAGATTTACTTTGTGGATACAACTAGAAACTAGCATAAACCTAGCACCTCTTTGGCTCAATTTGGCACATCTAGTTGTGGCTAAAATTGTTCTACTTGCTAGACATGTGCATGGTTTAAAGGGGTATTCCCACAAACATAACCATATATACAGTACAGACCAAAAGTTTGGACACACCTTCTCATTCCAAGAGTTTTCTGTATTTTCATGACTATAAAAATTGTAGATTCACACTGAAGGCATCAAAACTATGAATTAACACATGTGGAATTATATACTTAACAAAAAAGTGTGAAACAACTGAAAATATGTCTTATATTCTAGGTTCTTCAAAGTAGCCATCTTTTGCTTTGATTACTGCTTTGCACACTCTTGGCATTCTCTTGATGATCTTCAAGAGGTAGTCACCTGAAATGGTTTTCACTTCACAGGTGTGCCCTGTCAGGTTTAATAAGTGGGATTTCTTGCCTTATAAATGGTGTTGGGACCATCAGTTGTGTTGTTCAAAAGTCAGGTGGATACACAGCTGATAGTCCTACTGAATGGAGTGTTAGAATTTGTATTATGGCAAGAAAAAAGCAGCTAAGTAAAGAAAAACGAGTGGCCATCATTACTTTAAGAAATGAAGGTCAGTCAGTTCGAAAAATTGGGAAAACTTTGAAAGTGTCCCCAAGTGCAGTGGCCAAAACCATCAAGCGCTACAAAGAAACTGGCTCACATGAGGACCGCCCCAGGAAAGGAAGACCAAGAGTCACCTCTGCTGCGGAGGATAAGTTCATCCGAGTCACCAGCCTCAGAAATCGCAGGCTAACAGCAGCTCAGATTAGAGACCAGGTCAATGC
The DNA here is from genome assembly GCA_947044405.1 of Leptodactylus fallax. Taxonomy (NCBI): domain Eukaryota; kingdom Metazoa; phylum Chordata; class Amphibia; order Anura; family Leptodactylidae; genus Leptodactylus; species Leptodactylus fallax. The sequence goes on along the minus strand of CAMRHE010000051.1, from coordinate 6,285,913 downwards.
CACACAGAGTTCTAGCAGCAGACACATCTCTACAACAACTGTTAAGAGGAGACTGTGTGCAGCAGGCCTTCATGGTAAAATAGCTGCTAGGAAACCACTGCTAAAGACAGGCAACAAGCAGAAGAGACTTGTTTGGGCTAAAGAACACAAGGAATGGACATTAGACCTGTGGAAATCTGTGCTTTGGTCTGATGACTCCAAATTTGAGATCTTTGGTTCCAACCACCGTGTCTTTGTGCGATGCAGAAAAGGTGAACGAATGGACTCTACATGCCTGGTTCCCACCGTGAAGCATGGAGGAGGAGGTGTGATGGTGTGGGGGTGCTTTGCTGATGACACTGTTGGGGATTTATTCAAAATTGAAGGAATACTGAACCAGCATGGTTACCACAGACTGTGTAAGGGCTATTTGACCGAGAAGGAGAGTGATGGGGTGCTACGCCAGATGACCTGGCCTCCACAGTCACCAGACCTGAACCCAATTGAGATGGTTTGGGGTGAGCTGGACCGCAGAGTGAAGGCAAAAGGGCCAACAAGTGGTAAGCATCTCTTGGAACTCCTTCAAAACTGTTGGAAGACCATTTCAGGTGACTACCTCTTGAAGCTCATCAAGAGAATGCCAAGAGTGTGCAAAGCAGTAATCAAAGCAAAAGGTGGCTACTTTGAAGAACCTAGCATATAAGACATATTTTCAGTTGTTTCACACTTTTTTGTTAAGTATATAATTTCACATGTGCTAATAGTTTTGATGCCTTCAGTGTGAATCTACAATTTTTATAGTCATGAAAATACAGAAAACTCTTGGAATAAGAAGGTGTGTCCAAACTTTTGGTCTGTACTGTAGATTTGTAGACAATTACAGTTTTGAAACTATAAATTAAAAATTTTGCTGAGTTATAAAGATTTTTTCTGATTATTGATTTAGGTCCATCATATTCCGCAACACTTTACAGATATATTGCCAACACTGTCCCAAGTAGGGCACACAATGTAAATTCCCTATTAGTATGTCTTTGAAGTGTGAGAAAAAACCCCACACAAAAACTGGGAGAGGAAATAAAGTCCTTGCAGATGTCAAATTCAAGGCTGGTTTTGAACCCACAAGTGCATCTCAATAAATTAGAATATCATCAATAAGTTATTTTTTTTTTTAGTAATTCAATTGAAAAAGTGAAACACATACAGTATATTATATTGAGTCATTACTAACAGAGTGAACTTTTTCAAGTCTTTATTTATGTTAATGTTGATGATTATGGCTTACAGCCAAGGAAAACCCAAAAGTCATTATCTCAGTCAAATTAGAATATTATATAAGACCAACTGTAAAAAAATTATTTAACCCAGAAATGTTGGCCAAATGCACTCAATACTTGGTTGGGGCTCCTTTTGCATGAATGACTGCATCAATGCCACGTGGCATGGAGGTGATCAGCCTGTGGCATTGCAGAGGTGTTATGGAAGCCCAGTTTGCTTTGATAGCAGCCTTCAGCTTGTCTGCATTGTTGGATCTGGTGTCTCTCATCTTCCTCTTGACAATACGGTCAGGCGAGTTTGATGGCCAATCAAGCACAGTGATACTGTGGTTATTAAACCAGGTATTGGTACTTTTGGCAGTGTGGACAGGTGCCAAGTCCTGTTGGAAAATGAAAATTCCATCTCCAAAAAGCTTGTCGACAGAGGGAAGCATGAAGTGCTTTAGAATTTCTTTGTAGATGGCCACGCTGACTTTGGTCTTGATAAAACACAGTGGACCTTCACCAGCAGATGACATGGCTCCCCAAACCATCACTGATTGTGGAAACTTCACACTAGACCTCAAGCAGCTTGGATTGTCTGCCTCTCCACTCTTCCTCCAGACTGTGGGACGTTGATTTCCACATGAAATGCAAAATTTACTTTAATCTGAAAACAACACCTTTGACCAATGAGCAACAGTCCAAGTCTTTCTCTCCTTTGCCCAGGTAAGACGCTTCTGGTGTTGTCTATTGGTCATGAATGGTTTGACACATGGAATGCGACACTTGTACCCCATGTCCTGGATACGTCTGTGTGTGGTGGCTCTTGAAGCGCTGACTCCAGCAGCAGTCCTTGTGATTCTCCCACAAATTTTTGAATGGCTTTTTCTTAACAATCCTATCAATGCTGCGGTTATCCCGTTTGCAATGACCTTTAGCATGACCTTTTGTGGCTTACCCTCCTTGTGGAGTGTGTCAATGACTGCCTTCTGGACATCTGTCAAGTCAGCAGTCTTTCCCATGATTGTGTTGCCTATTGAACAAGGCTAAGGGACCTTTTTAAACGCTTAGGAAGCCTTTGCAGCTGTTTTGGGTTAATTATTCTAATTTTCTGAGATAAGGAATTTTGGGTTTTCCTTGGCTGTAAGCCATAATCATCAACATTAACATAAATAAACATTTGAAAAAGTTCACTCTGTTTGTAATGACTCACTATAATATATGTGTTACTTTTTCAATTGAATTACTAAAAAAAAAAAATAACTTTTTGATGATATTCTAATTTATTGAGATGCACTTGTAGGACTCCACCAAGCCACCATGCTCTTAGCTGTGATAGTCTATTGATTTGATAAGTTGCCAATGGATACGAAAATGAATGCAGAAACCTTCTATAGTCTGGTACTTGTCAGAAACCCAACCATAATTTCCTTATTGTGGCTAGGCTATTAGGCAGGGACACTGTGCATTAAAAGTCAATCCACAAAAAAGGAAATCATGGCTGGGTTTCAGAGAATAGATTCTAGTAAATCTTATCCACACACTGCAGACAAAAAGAGCTGCAGAAAAGCAGTGTTTTTGAAAAACACAACATGTTAGTTTTAACCATTTTTCCTATGGATTCAATAGGGGAAGGAAAGAAGCAGAGAAAAGTGCAGCAAAACTCAATGAAAAGCACTGCATTTTTTTCCACAGTGTTTTTAGCTGCATTTCGCTACATGGGATCTTAACCTAAAGGGTTTTTGCTTCTTGTTCACCTTGAAGGTTGAAAGGGTATCTCCAAAGAAGTTGCTGGCCGCAAGTGATTTCAGGAGAGCAGTGAGTGATCCTGGTGCGTAGGCTTTTGGTGACATATAATTCACAAGGCAAACAATCCATTCGCTCTCTCAGTTGTTCCCACTATTAAACTCTTGGAGAGAGATGTATCAGTTTTATCATCAGAGGCATCCTTTATTTATATGGACAAGCGCTATACGATTAGTATAGGCTTCCTTTACACTAGATAGTCCACACAGCTCAATATATTAATGAATGGGCCATCATGTTTAAGACAAAACACATATAGAGGCATTTCCTGAGATTTGTGTAAAGACTTTCAGATGGAGATTTAAGAAACTGTCTAAAAGAAATGCCAATAGCAACCAATTACAGTAAAGCTTATATTTTGTACTTTTTCTTGAAAAATTAAAGATGTGCTGTAGTTGGTTGCTATAGGCAACAAAGAAAGTTTTTTATAAATCTGCCCACTAGTGTTTAGTTCTATAACACTATGGGGAGAATTATCATGATGGAAAAGTTTGTCAGTTTTGCTGGAGATTGTGTAGCTGTAGTTTGCACCAAATTTATCAAAAGTTGCACATATCTTTAAGCCTCATTCTTGCATGAAGTGTACCTTAACTTTCTATGGCACCCCCTACACACCCTACTAGAATGAGATTGTGACAATTTGATTTACTTTTTTTTTTAATAATAAAACTTTGACATATCAGACATGGAAACCACACCCTTTACCCACCCACTTTTTTAAAAAATGGAATGGAATAAATATACAAAAGACACAAGTGCACAAATAAGCCCAAAAAGTTTTGTTTCCCTATTTTGTGACCTTTTGATGCCAGAATTCTAGAGTGCCAGACTTAATAACCCCCTGCCCCCCCAAAAAAAATATTAGCCCCTTCCAGACAGGTGATGCAATAGTATATCTTGATGTCCATTGAGGATATAGAGAGGGCTTAAATGCTGAGCCAACTCCATAAAAGTTGGGTGCGATCCCAGCATCTGGGACATAGAACAACATGGGCACGACCATGTTGGTGGCATTGGAGCCCCCCCAAAACATGGCTGGGGGTGGTGATCCATTGTCATTGCAGCTAGGACAGGAGCCTAAAGGCCCTGTTTGTACATAGCTTTCATTATACCCCAGAGGAAGGTATATACAGTATAATGCAATATAGAAGAATTGCAGTATATTAGGGACAATCAGACCCCTAGGGTTTAAGCCCTAGGGTTTCTAAAAGTAAATGTAAAAAGAGTTTAAACTTTTTTTTTAAATACATAAAATATAAAAATTTAAATCATCCCCATGCCTATATCACATATAAAAATAAAAAATAAATAAATATATTAGGTATTGCCACATCTTAAAATGCTTAAAATATGAAAATAAAAAGTATTTATCCCATACGGTGAGCACCATAGCAGGCAAAAAAAGATTGACTAACAGGAACTACAATTCACCCTGCAGAAAACAAGTTCTAATATAGTTATGTAAACAGAAAAATATAAAAGTTATAGCTCTTCGAAGGTGGAAAGGAAAAAATAAACATAAAAAATTTGAAAATTCACTGCAGCAGGAAGGGGTTAAATCCAGCAAAAAGTCAGTTATTGTTATGTAAATTGAGCCTGAGAGACTGAAAGACTTTTGTGTCATTCTCTGTACATATTCATTATCCGTAGGTACACATTTTATAAACCTTTTGGTAATGTACTATTTCTTGCACATTATTTCTATTATCTGTTTCTATGCTCAAGACAAACTGATTCTTGTCTTTTGTTTGTACGCCATCAGCTGGCGCCACCTGCTGTTTGGTAGTCATTTTTCAGGTTAAGGTTACTACTAAAGTGCTATCCGTGCTACCTTGTAAAATTGCAAAAAAACTAAACCTAAAAACATCAAAGCAATGTTTTAGTATTGCAGAAGTGATTCCTTGTTATACTTTACTTTTTTTCAACATAATACAGTATATAGACTGTCTTGTGGCATTCATCAGTGAAATTATGTAACATTTGGTGAAGGCTTCTGATAGAAAGTGTACCTGTACAAAACCTGACCTATAATTGATGTTCAGGTTCAATTATTCACAAAATATGCAACAGACATTCATAGAATAGGCTCACAATATTCACTATGGACAATGGAGAAATTATTCTACTTTGCAAAAAGAACTGAAGGCAGATCTAGCAACCCAGCCATAGCAAAGTTTTCAAAGTCTATGCAGTAGTTCAAAAGTACTACTTCATCATGCTTTTGAACACTTGAATCTAACTCATTTTGTGTGGTTATCGGACTCCCAGCTAATCCCTTGTTAGAGAACGAATCAGTTTATAGAGGTTGAAACTGGCATGATGAAACGGAATACAGTCTGTGCGAGTCGTATTGTAGCTCTTCGTGCCCAATGCCTATAAATTATTCAGTTTCTTTAGAGATAGGGTTTAAAAGATTAAACATTGAGGGGACTGGGTGTAGAGAATGGCGCCTTTCCATGAACATCTGAAAAAAATCCAGACTTTTATTCTGTAAAATGGTACATTTTTGTGTGTGTTTAAAATCCTTTGTCTAACAGAAAGCAATGCGGAGGGAGGAAGACATTCCACGTGTTATTTTCAGAACTGACTTTTATAGTTTATCATTATACACTAACCTTGCAGACCTGTAGTCATTATGGCAGCAAACAAATTGTGAGCTGTGTATCTGTAAATACATACATAAAGAGATGACATGGTCAAATTATATATACTGTTTTCTTCTTGACATCATGTATAATAACACCTAAAACCAACAACATATAGTCTAAAAATAAGCAGCAAAGTGTAAAGAAAAGTATAGTGTTTTTTGGATTATAAAATATAATAGCTTTTCTTATCTATACAATAAAATTTCCTTTCATCCAGCATATGTTTAGCAGGATAAGAGGTGGATTATCAGATTTTGTGGATTATTGGACGGATTTAGAAATTTCTAAATATACTGGCTAATTTGCAAGAGCAAATAATCTCAAAAAGAAAGCCAAAAACAAAATGTTGACATTACATTTTACTATGATGTTATCCTAATTGGTTATATGACTTCAAACTTCTGCTTATAGTCTTGTAAAATTAGACATTATAATGCAGATATGTATTGGAAACAAGTTTATTTACTTATTTATTTCCCTTAGCTATATAGCGGCAACATATTCCGCAACATTTTACTAGATTATCATCACTCACTGTCCCATTTAGGGCTCACAATATAAATTCCCTATCAGTATGTCTTTGGAATGGCGGAGGAATCCCATGCACGGGGACAGAATACAAACTCCATTAAGATGTTGTCCTTGACTTGATTCAAACCCAGGATTCCAGCACTACAGTGCTAAGCATAGAGCCATTACATTATCAGTCTTTCTGAATTACTAGATGTCAGATTGAGATTATTTCACTGTATTTGTATTTTGGAACACACACATTTTGAAATTGTCCATATGATTATTGTTACACATGCAAAACTGATACTTACTCCTGAGCTTCAACTAAGATCCCATGGACACAACTGAGTGTGCTTCCGATATGCAGCCAAGTTTGCAGTGGGTCATACCTACCCGCCCTAACTGCAACATGACCGTATCTTTGTCTTGACTAACGCCCACTTAAGGGTGAAATAAACACTGTTAGAACTAGTTAGAACATCGAGGAATCCTAAGGAGGCATAGGAATAAACTTATTTCCACATAAACCATCGCATATACCAAAAAAAAAAAAATATGTTTATTCCTCTGCCTCCTTAGGATTCCTCGAAGTTCTAACTAGTTCTAATGAGTTTCCAGTGGAATTTCCTTGGATGACACTTGGAATGACAGCTGAGTGTCATCCAAGTGCATTCCAAAATGCATTCACATCTATGGGAGCATCGGATTCATTCCGTTCCGATGACTTGGATTACTATAGAGCAGGTCCTATCCTACTCTGTGCCATTGGAATTAAAACCCCCATAGAGGTGAGTACATCATGGAATGCACTCAGATGACACTTGGATGTGTCATCCAAGTGCATTCTGTCGAAAACTCGGCACTGTATCAGAAGCACACTCGGTTGTGTGCATGGGGTCTAAAAGTTACTAAAATACTGTAAGATGGTACAAGGAAAGTACTAAACCACATAGTAAGATTGCTAAACAACTTTTATTTCACCCTGTATTGTGAATCATAAAAAAAGTGAAGGGAATCTGTCCAGGGCATAGACCCCTTTAAATTAAAGAGGTTTTCCAATTAGTATAGACCATTAATATTAGATCTGTTAAGATCCAACATCCGGGACTCTGCAGATCAGCTGTTCAGAGACAGTACTCACTGTACAAGCTGTAGCAGCAGCTTTAGATACTGCTGTGCTGCCCCATAAACTTCAATAGGGCAGTGCTGCAGTTCCTAAAGTCACCACTATAGCTTGTCTGGTAAGTGATCAGTGCATCTCCCTGCATGTAAGCATAACCAGGAACTGGGTTGTCCCTGAACAGCTGATCTGCAGAAGTTCTAGGTGTCGTACCCTCACAGATTTAACATTGATGACCTATCCTAATGATAGGCCATCAGTATTAGAAAGTGGATAATCCCTTTAAGACCTCTTTTAGATTAGTTTAAATTAAAACAAGCCAACTACCACAAAGAGGCTGGCCACACATTCAGGGCACTGCGCACAAGCGTAGTGTAAATGTACATGCACAAAATATGATGCTATGGCTGCATAAACAAACAATAGGAAGAAATGAGTAGTTCCTGGTGTACTGCATAGAGCTGAGAGCATAGAAGTTATGATGTGACACCTTACAATATGAACAATGGATAGACAAAAACAGCAGAATGCATTTGTGCTAGAAAAATGTATGGTCTCATTGCTCTTAAGAAACTCAACATAGATCATATCCCATGTCAATGCACAAGTAATATGTGAACTATGAATTTCCATAGACCCTTATATGACATGTAATAGACAGAAGAGATGGCATCTTGATGAACTTGCATGGGAGCGCTCACCCACATGTGGGACTGTCACTATGACATCCTTGAGAATCACAACACATGTGTTTTCTGTTGTATATGAACTGTAACCCAGCATTATAAATATGGACACTGCTGAAATTAGGCAGCACAGAAGGGATCAGTTTTGGTTGTGTTCCCTTCATTTCCTTTGCAAATAGAGATACCCCAAACCTATTCTGTCTATTTTCTATTCCGATCCTCTCTTGTACATGTTGTGATGGTGTCTTTCTGTCTTGGCTTTATTGATAAGGGGTTCTTCCTATGTCAATACCATTGTATCATAAGTGGTAAAAGGGAATGTGGAGTAGTTACGGTCACAATCTGTCAGGTTGCTGGTAACTTTTCTAGCAGGGCCTCTGAAAAATGAGAGGTAGAATCTGA